>CM053791.1:103216629-104431629 GCA_028749045.1 Cupressus sempervirens
CACCACCAAAGGTACAAAAAATCTGTAGAGGAGACTCAGGCTACATACTAGGGAGTGTCATCAGATGGCTGCTTGAGTTACCCTGGACTGGTCTCTCATTAGACTTCGAACTCTCAAGCGTTGAGTTACCCTAGACTGGTTACCCTGAACCCCGGACCCTCAACGTGGCACATGTGGAAACCAAAAAGCCCTCTCAAGAAGACAAGACACTTCTCCCATCCTTAGTCTATACAAGCACTCAAGGCATGGGTAGTCCATATATGTCTAACTTATCTTTTTAGTGTGTTTCCCCCCCATAAATTTTAATTACTAGATTATCACTTATTACATAACTTGCATTAGGTTACCCTGGTACTGACCACTTTTGGCCCCGGACCCCTATACAAGCCACTCCCATAGTCATGTACCTAGACAACCTCTCTTAAGCACATAAATTCACAGTTGTGTCCCATACCACAACACTCATAAAGATCAAACTCAGTTCCTTAACAGGCAACCTAATAATAAGATGGTTCTCCCATCCAATAACACATAAAGCTCCTTAAAATAAATCTCATAAATATAATCTCCAATATGAATCACAATATCCATTGGTTCTTAACAAGAAACCAAGAATATCTCAAAATAATATTGATCATATAACATCATCAAGAAATAAATCAACACTTCAGTCCCATCATGGCGACTGGAAAGCAATCTAAGGATAACTGATCGATGACTCAAAAATGGTTAATTCAAGTGTCTCAGATACAAATAACTCAGCTTCACTCAAGAAGACTGATAAGCAATAACAATTAGTAATACAATCATCTCATAGAGCATACCATCAAATAGCCATGGTTGGGTTTATAAAGATTAGAATACGACATTATCATGACATCACAATCATAACCCCTGAGCCTCTGGTAGATGTCCTATAACTAGTCAACACTAGTCAACCCAAAACCCAAAACAAGAAGCATATAGAATACACAATGCAAACACATGTTTTGGTTTATTAAAATCACATACTTGATTAATGTGTAGATGTTTTCAATTTTTGTTTAAGGTATACTTCAACTGTCTTAAGTTTCATCATTTGACCTACAGGTCAACCCATTTGTTCCCTAATAGCATTATCCTTACATTCTTAAGAATTACATTTTAAGAATAACTTAAGAATAAATACTTTACTCATTAAATTGATCATCATTGACTCTTAATTAACTTGTTCTTTTTATTTAACTATGATCCATAGTCTAATTGATTAACTCTTCTCTAATGTTACTACAACTTTTCGAGATAATCAAAGGATCATTATTCTTTTATAAAAGAAACAATTTTCAATTTTTGAATAAGAAGATTATAACTTAATTAAAATAAATAATTTAATCAATCAATTAACATAGGTACAAAATCCATGACTCTTTAACATTCTAATAGTTCTCAATTAAATATTACTAAGTCTCACTATTAAAATATCTAAGGTCATTATTCAAATCATCAGAACAAGACCTATCAACTTTGATATCAATATTTTTACAATCTCATTGAAAGAATTATATCAATTAAATTTCTATTACATAACTTAATTATTAATTAAATCTAATTACCTCTCATTAATTGATTTAATTAATAATTGCATAACCATAGCAACATTCCAATTAATATCAGTTGACTAATAACTAACTAGAATTCTGTAACATAAAAGTCAACTATAGTTCAATACTCAATGATCATGTTACTAATTCAATAATAATAACTTGTTAATAAATAACAAGCTATATTGAAACTCTTAATAATAATTTTGTAATATCCAAATTCGTCATACTTTCAATGAATACTAATATTCTCTTGATAGAATAATTAAAACTCTATTATCAATTAAATCTAATTAATTTTATAATTAAATTAACTAGTAGCTATGTCAACAAGTACATGATTATCAGCTGATAATAGTTTCATTCATTAAAAGTCAACTATGTATCATTTCATCAATGTTCAAATTATTACTTTACTAATAAAAAATTATAATAAATCTCCAATATTAATATCTCAACTAAATACCTCCTATGTTGGTTGATAAATAGATTAATTATACTTCTTCTACTATTAACTAATCTTAATTAAATTAGATTAGTTAATAAATCATATAAAACTAATGCATAAAAATAAGATTCTACTAAGAGAAGATTGCAATAATATCTTAATTCATTCCATGCTTTGATATATTATTTTTGTGAAGTTTAAACATAAAGAACTCTTGGTTATGGAAAATGAAAAAATATTTGTCTTTGAATAAAATAGTCTTAGTACAACGGCCATATCTCCCTAATGAATAGTTAGATCGGGTTGAAATTGAAATATGTTAAAGAGAGCCAAGTTGGGCCAATTTTGACTAGAGCGATCGAATAAATTCAATCACAATAAAAAGTTATGAATAACTGAGTTCGGGTCTATTCAAGGGGCAGCGACATGACAATTTGTGATGAATTAAGAATTTCTCCTAAAAGGTAATTGTTCTCTAAATTTACCCATTCATCCATCTAATAGGTTTGTCCATACACATCTAATAATATAATTTGATAGAAAGATTACATCTAACCATTCAAATTTTCAACTTAGAATTTCTATTTTAATTTCAAATCTTGTCTATCTAATTTCACAATATAAATTCGAACCCAAACTCGATTCAGATCTAATTTCTCTTTAATTGGATCTAGGGTTTTCTAATGAGTTCTCTATTGTTTTCTTTTGCAACCAAATAAATACATATCTAGATTCCAATTCATATCATAGATTTAATCACAGAGAGTATTCAGATACATATAACAAATATGATGAAGACAGAAAGAGAAATAGTGCAAATAGAATATGAGAATATCACGAGTGCACCTGGACACTGATGCTAATTTTTCATGCCTAAGAAGTCCACAAAAAATTACTTCCTTCTCCAACATTCGCAATTCCTCTATGATCCAAGCCAACCGAAATTCTCACATGACAAGAAGTGCTTGAAGAAGCATAAGAACATGTAGAAACATATGAGCATGAGCATGTAGAAGCATATGAGCTTCTCAAATGCATATAAGCTTTGAAGCTTGAAGCTTCCATTTTAGCTTGAAGCTTTGTAGCTTCCATTAAGTTTGTAGCTTGTAGCTTCCATTAAGCTTCCATTTAAGCTTGTCCAAACACACTAGGAGAGCCTCTATTTAAAGGCCTCTAAGATGCATCTAGAAAGTGTTTAGAAACAACTAGAAGATAAGCATACCAACCAAGCATGAGTCTTCTCCAACATTCTAGATGAGTCATAAGGTTGTAGACACCATGTGCTCAAATAAAATGCTAACTCCTAAGTGTAGAAAACTTGTGCATTCTTAGAGTACAAACCCATGTGTTGTCTACATGACAACTCTCGAGAATTTGCCAAATCCTATGTGAGAAAATATTAATATAATATTTAATTTACTTTTTTCTATTTAATTTATTTATTTATTAAATCTCATGCATTAACTTTAATAACTCCACTTTTCAATCTTAATATATTTATATTTTAATCACATGAAATCTAGAATCTTTTAATAATTTTAAATATATTTTTCACTTTTAAATTTTATTTTCAAAACTTAATTGCTAAAATATTTATTAGCTTAATAATAATAATATTTAGTCATTTATTAAAAAATGAACTCCAAATATATTATTATTAAAATAAATATTGTCATATTTCAAACTTAAACTTATAACTTTTATCTTCAAGTTTAATTATTTTATTTAATTAATTTTTCAATTAATTAAATAAAATAAATATTAAAATATCATATTAATTTTTCATTTAATTAAATCATTAATTAAATCTTTTAATTAGGCTTAATTAATAGAAAATACATCAAAAACTCATAGAATAAAATATAAAAAATCCATCATAGCAAAAATACATACAAAATCAAACCAAGGATTAATATCATGAATTACGTCATCTGATGCATTTAGAGGGTACTCAACTCAGATACTTGTCCTAATTTTTCAATTAGGGCAAATGGCTTAAAGGGTAGGGATTTGGACTTGAGAATTTATCTCCCCTCTCTTATCATTGAGATAATGTGATAGAGTACGCTCATCTTGGCAATTCAGGGAAGTCGATACCCGGTACTTGCAACCTACATAAAAACCATGCATGTAAAAGCACAAAATATACTAAACTAAATAGGCAATGGAAGGAAGTGGTGCATCATGTAGATCCTGACTAGCAAGTGATTATGACTCCCTTCCTTAACCACATCAAACACGCTATACATAATAGAAAACACGCACACCATACACATGCAAGTATGGGGTAAGTAACCATAAGAAAATACATAAAATAAACTATCTATCTAAACATCATCAATAACCGCAAACACTGAAAATAATCATCATGCATACATGAAATGTAAAACCTAAGTGAACTCATCACATAATAAATTGAATTCATAGCACAATATCTAATAGTCTCAAAACAATGTTGCTATCCATCAACATGAAACTAGCCCCAAAAGAGCTTGACAATGATAACAAAAATGCAACCTAGGGGAAGGCGCTACAATAAGAAAAGTGTCTCTAATTAATTAAAGATTATTTAATTAAATAGAAAAAGTAATTATGAGAGCATATTTCATTTTCTTAAAATGAATATCTCAACAAAATCTCTCTTCAGTTCAAAAACAAAAATTTTCAGTTCACTATTGATCAAAAATGAGTTAAATACGTTAACTCCTTTTTTTACTCAAATTGAATCAGTTAACTCCTTATTTTACTCAAATTAAATCTGTTAACTCTCTTTAATTTGGAAATCTCTCTTTATGACTGAACTTCACCTTAAATCCAGACCGTTGATTGAAATCGATCTCAATTGTTGATGAATTCCAGGACAGTCTATTTAAGAGACCCTCCGCTCTTCATTTTGAAAGGTTGAATGAGAATTTGTATCAAATTGTTGCTGGAATTCATACTCATATTTGCTCATATTCACATACGCAAAGATCAAGTTTGACCAAAAGTTGACCAGATTTAACTACGGTTGACTTGAGTTGACTAGTTTTGAAAAGAATTTTGAAATAATTAAACGAAATTATTCAATTAAATGGAGTACTTACTTCTAATTAATTAAACAAAGTTATTTAATTAAATGAGAAGCCATTTCTAATTAATTTAATGAAGTTATTTAATTAAATAAGAAAAGTGTCTCTAATTAATTAAAGATTATTTAATTAAATAGAAAAAGTAATGATGAGAGCATATCTCATTTTATTAAATTAAATATCTCCACAAAATCTCTCTTCAGTTACAAAAGAGAAATTTCCAGTCCACTATTGATCAAAAATGAGTTAAATCAGTTAACTCCTTTTTCTCCTCAAATTGAATAAGTTAACTCCTTATTTTACTCAAATTAAATCTGTTAACTCTTTTTAATTTGAAAATCTCCCTTTATGACTGAACTTCACCTTTAATACTGACCGTTGATTGAAATCGATCTCAACTGTTGATGAATTCCAGGAAAGTCTTTTTAAGAGATCGTCATCTCTTTGTTTTGAAAGGTTAAATAAGAATTTGCATCGAATTGTTGCTGGAATTCATACTCACATTTGCTCATATTCACATACACAAAGATCAAGTTTGACCAAAAGTTGACCAGATTTAACCACGGTTGACTTGAGTTAACTAGTTTCAAATTTTTTTTAAAAATAATTAAATGAAATTATTTAATTAAATGGAGTACTTACTTGTAATTAATTAAACAAAGTTATTTAATTAAATGAGAAGCCATTCCTAATTAATAAAATAAAGTTATTTAATTAAATTAAAAAAGTGTCTCTAATTAATTAAACATTATTTAATTAAATAGAAAAAGTAATTATGAGAGCATATCTCATTTTATTAAATTAAATATCTCAACAAAATCGCTCTTCAGTTCAAAAAGGGAAATTTCTGATTCACTATTGATAAAAAATGAGATAAATTAGTTAACTCCTTTTTCTACTCAAATTGAATTAGTTAACTCCTTATTTTACACAAATTAAATCTGTTAACTCTCTTTAATTTGGAAATCTCTCTTTATGACTGAACTTCACCTTTAATCCTGACCGTTGATTGAAATTGATCTCAACCATTGAAGAGTTCCAGAAAAGTCTATTTAGGAGACCCTCATCTCTTCGTTTTGAAATGTTGAACGAGAATTTGCATCGAATTGTTGCTGAAATTCATACTCACATTTTTTCATATTCATATATGTAAAAATCATGTTTGACCAAAAGTTGACCAGATTTAACCACGGTTGACTTGAGTTGACTAGTTTTGAAAAGAATTTTGAAATAATTAAATGAAATTATTTAATTAAATGAAGTACTTACTTCTAATTAATTAAACAAAGATATTTAATTAAATGAGAAGCCATTCCTAATTGATTAAATAAAATTATTTAATTAAATAAGAAAAGTGTCTCTAATTAATTAAAGATTATTTAATTAAATAGAAAAAGTAATTATGAGAGCATATCTCATTTTATTAAATTAAATATCTCAACAAAATCTCTCTTCAGTTCAAAAAGAGAAATTTCTAGTTCACTATTGATAAAAAATGAGTTAAATCAGTTAACTCATTTTTCTACTCAAATAGAATCAGTTAACTCCTGATATTACTAAAATTAAATCTATTAACTCCCTTTACTTTCAAAATCTCCCTTTATGACTGAATTTCACCTTTAATCCTGATCGTTGATTGAGATCGATCTCAACCATTGATGAATTCCAGAAAAGTCTATTTAAGAGACCCTCATCTCTTCATTTTGAAAAGTTGAATGAGAATTTGCATCAAATTGTTGCTTGAAGTAATACGCACATTTGCTCATATTCACACACGCAAAGATCAAGTTTGACCAAAAGTTGACCAGATTTAACCACGATTGACTTGAGTTGACTAGTTTCGAAAAGAATTTTGAAATTATTAAACAAAATTATTTAATTAAATGGAATACTTACTTGTAATTAATTAAACAAAGTTATTTATGTAAATCAAAAGCCATTCCTAATTAATTAAATGAAGTTATTTAATTAAATAAGAAAAGTGTCTCTAATTAATTAAAAATTATTTAATTAAATAGGAAAAGTAATTATGAGAGCATATCTCATTTTATTAAATTAAATATCTCAACAAAAGCTCTCTTCAGTTCAAAAAGGGAAATTTCCAGTTCACTATTGATAAAAAAGGAGTTAAATGAGTTAACTCATTTTTCTACTCAAATTGAATCAGTTAACTCCTTATTTTACTTAAATTAAATCTGTTAGCTCCTTTTAATTTGAAAATCTCCCTTTATGACTGAACTTCACCTTTAATCCTGACTTTTGATTGAAATC
The DNA here is from genome assembly GCA_028749045.1 of Cupressus sempervirens. Classification (NCBI taxonomy): domain Eukaryota; kingdom Viridiplantae; phylum Streptophyta; class Pinopsida; order Cupressales; family Cupressaceae; genus Cupressus; species Cupressus sempervirens. The sequence continues at coordinate 103,224,000 of CM053791.1, forward strand.
GATCTCAATTGTTGATGAATTCCAAGAAAGTCTATTTAAGAGACCCTTATCTCTTCATTTTGAAAGGTTGAAAGAGAATTTTGATCGAATTGTTGCTGAAATTCAAACTCACATTTGCTCATATTCACATACGCAAAGATCAAGTTTGACCAAAAGTTGACCAGATTTAACCACGGTTGACTTGAGCTAACTAGTTTCGAAATGAATTTTGAAATAATTAAAAGAAATTATTTAATTAAATGGATTACTTACTTCTAATTAATTAAACAAAGCTATTTAATTAAATGAGAAGTCATTCCTAATTAATTAAATGAAGTAATTTAATTAAATAAGAAAAGTGTCTCTAATTAATTAAAGATTATTTACTAAAATAGAGAAAGTAATTATGAGAGCATATCTCATTTTATTAAATTAAATATCTCAACAAAATCTCTCTTCAGTTCAAAAAGGGTAATTTTCAGTTCACTATTGATCAAAACTGAGTTAAATCAGTTAACTCCTTTTTCTACTCAAATTGAATTAGTTAACTTCTTATTTTACTCAAATTAAATCTGTTAACTCCCTTTAATTTGGAAATCTGCCTTTATGACTGAACTTCACCTATAATCCTGACCATTGATTGAAACCGATCTCAACCATTGACGAATTCCAGGAAAGTCTATTTAAGAGACCCTCGTCTCTTCATTTTGAAAGGTTGAATGAGAATTTGCATCGAATTGTTGTTGGAATTCATACTCACATTTGCTCATATTTATATACGCAAAGATCAAATTTGACCAAAAGTTGACCAGATTTAACCATGGTTGACTTGAGTTGACTAGTTTTGAAAAGAATTTTGAAATTATTTCGAAAATAATTATTTCAAAATTCTTTTCGAAAATAGTCAACTCAAGTCAACCGTAGTTAAATCTAGTCAAGTTTTGGTCAAACTTGATCTTTGCGTATGTGAATAGAAGAAAATGTGAGTATGAATTCCAACAACAATTTGATGTAAATTCTCATTTAACCTTTCAAAATGAAGAGATGAGGTTCTCTTAAATAGACTTTCTTGGAATTCATCAACGGTTGAGATCGATTTCAATCAATGGTCAGGATTAAAGGTGATGTTCAGTCATTAAAGGGAGATTTTCAAATTAAAGGGAGTTAACAGATTTAATTTGAGTAAAATAAGGAGTTAACTAATTCAATTTGAGTAGAAAAAGGAGTTAACTGATTTAACTCATTTTTTATCAATAGTAAACTGAAAATTTCACTTTTTGAACTGAAGAGAGATTTTGTTGAGATATTTAATTTAATAAAATGAAATATGCTCTCGTAATTACTTTTTCGATTTAATTAAACAATCTTTGATTCATTAGAGACACTTTTCTTATTTAATTAAATAACTTCATTTAATTAATTAGGAATGGCTTCTCATTTAATTAAATAACTTTGTTTAATTAATTAAAAGTAAGCACTCCATTTATCTAAATAATTTCGTTTAATTATTTCAAAATTCTTTTCGAAACTAGTCAACTCAAGTCAACCATCATTAAATTTGGTCAACTTTTTGTCAAACTTGATCTTTGCGTATGTGAATATGAACAAATGTGAGTATGAATTCCAACAACAATTCCATACAAATTCTCATTCAACCTTTCAAAATGAAGAGATGAGGGTCTTTTAAATAGACTTTCATGGAATTCATCAATGGTTGAGATCGATTTTAATCAACGGTCAGGATTAAAAGTGAAGTTCAGTCATAAACGAAGATTTCTAAATTAAAAGGGAGTTAAGAGATTTAATTTGAGTAAAGTAAAGAGTTAACTGATTCAATTTGAGTAGAAAAAGGAGTTAACTAATTTAACTCATTTTTTATCAATAGTGAACTGAAAATTTCCCTTGTTGAACTGAAGAGAGATTTTGTTGAGATATTTCATTTAATAAAATGAGTTATGCTCTCATAATTACTTTTTCTATTTAATTAAATCATCTTTAATTAATTAGAGACACTTTTCTTATTTAATTAAATAACTTCATTTAATTAATTAGGAATGGCTTCTCATTTAATTAAATAACTTTGTTTAATTAATTAGAAGTACTCCATTTAATTAAATAATTTCGTTTAAATATTTCAAAATTCCTTTCGAAACTAGTCAACTCAAGTCCACCGTAGTTAAATCTGGTGAACTTTTCGTCAAACTTGATCTTTGCATATGTGAATATGAGCAAATGAGAGTATGAATTTCAGCAACAATTTGATGTAAATTCTCATTCAACCTTTCAAAATGAAGAGATGAGTGTCTCTTAAATAGACTTTCCTGAAATTCATCAATGGTTGAGATTGATTTCAATCAACAGTCAGGATTAAAGGTGAAGTTCAGTCATAAAGAAAGATTTCCAAATTAAGAAGGAGTTAACAGATTTAACTTGAGTAAAATAAGGAGTTAACTGATTCAATTTGTGTAGAAAAAGGAGTTAACTTATTTATCTCATTTTTTATCAATAGTGAATCAAAAATTTCCCTTTTTGAACTGAAGAGCGATTTTGTTGAGATATTTAATTTAATAAAATGAGATATGCTCTCATAATTACTTTTTCTATTTAATTAAATAATCTTTAATTAATTAGAGCCACTTTTCTTATTTAATTAAATAACTTCATTTAATTAATTAGGAATGGCTTCTCATTTAATTAAATAACTTTGTTTAATTAATTTGAAGTAAGTACTCTAGTTAATTAAATAATTTCATTTAATTATTTCAAGTTTTGTTTCGAAACTAGTCAACTCAAGTCAACCGTCATCAAATTTGGTCAACTTTTGGTCAAACTTGATCTTTGCGTATGTGAATATGAGCAAATGCGAGTATGAATTCCACCAACAATTCGATGCAAATTCTCATTCAACCTATGAAAATGAAGAGATGAGGGTCTCTTAAATAGACTTTCCTAGAATTCATCAATAGTTGAGATCGATTTCAATCAACGGTCAAGATTAAAGGTGAAGTTCAGTCATAAAGGGAGATTTCCGAATTAAAGGGAGTTAACAGATTTAATTTAAGTAAAATAAGGAGTTAACTGATTCAATTTGAGTAGAAAAATGAGTTAACTGATTTAACCCATTTTTTATCAATAGTGAACTAGAAATTTTCCTTTTTGAACTGAAGAGAGATTTTGTTGAGATATTTAATTTAATAAAATGAGATATACTCTCTTAATTACTTTTTTTTATTTAATTAAATAATCTTTAATTAATTAGAGACACTTTTCTTATTTAATTAAATAACTTTATTTAATTAATTAGGCATGGCTTCTAATTTAATTAAATAACTTTGTTTAATTAATTAGAAGTAAGTACTCCGTTTAATTAGATAATTTCGTTTAATTATTTCAAAAAAAAATTGGAAACTAGTCAACTCAAGTCAACTGTGGTTAAATCTGGTTAACTTTTGGTCAAACTTGATCTTTGCGTATATGAATATGAGTGAATGTGAGTATGAATTCTAGCAACAATTCGATGCAAATTCTCATTCAACCTTTCAAAATGAAGAGATGAGGGACTCTTAAATAGACTTTCCTAAAATTCATCAATGGTTGAGATTGATTTCAATCAACGGTCAGGATTAAAGGTGAAGTTCAGTCATAAAGGGAGATTTCCAAATTAAAGGGAGTTAACAAATTTAATTTTGGTAAAATAAAGAGTTAACTGATTCAATTTGAGTAGAAAAAAGAATTAACTCATTTAACTCATTTTTGATCAATAGTGAAGTGGAAAGTTCTCTTTTTTAACTGAAGAGAGATTTTGTTTAGATATTTAATATAATAAAATGAGATATGCTCTCATAATTACTTTTCTTATTTAATTAAATAATTTTTAATTAATTAGAGACACTTTTCTTATTTAATTAAATAGCTTCATTTAATTAATTAGGAATGGCTTCTCATTTAATTAAATAACTTTGTTTAATTAATTAGAAGTAAGTACTTCATTTAATTAAATAATTTTGTTTAATTATTTCAAAAAAAATTTTGAAACTAGTCAACTCAAGTCAACCGTGGTTAAATTTGGTGAACTTTTGGTCAAACTTGATCTTTGCGTATGTGAATATGAGCAAATGTGAGTATGAATTCCAGCAACAAGTTGATGCAAAATCTCATTTAACTTTTCAAAATGAAGAGATGAGGGGCTCTTAAATAGACTTTTCTAGAATTCATTAACGGTTGGGATCGATTTCAATCAATGGTCAGGATTAAAGGTGAAGTTCAGTCATAAAGGGAGATTTCCAAATTAAAAGGAGTTAACAAATTTAATTTGAGTAAAATAAGGAGTTAACTGATTCAATTTGAGTAGAAAAAGGAGTTAACTGAATTAACTCATTTTTTATCAATAGTAAACTAAAAATTTCCCTTTTTGAACTGAAGAGAGATTTGTTTGAGATATTTAATTTAATAAAATAAGATATGCTCTCGTAATTACTTTTACTATTTAATTAAATAATCTTCAATTAATTAGAGACACTTTTCATATTTAATTGAATAACTTCATTTAATTAATTAGGAATGGCTTCTCATTTAATTAAATAACTTTGTTTAATTAATTAGAAGTAAGTACTCCATTTAAATAAATAATTTTGTTTAATTATTTCAAAATTCTTTTCGAAACTAGTCAACTCAAGTCGACCATAGTTAAATCTGGTCAGCTTTTGGTCAAACTTGATCTTTGCGTATGTGAATATGATCAAATGTGAGTATGAATTCGAGCAACAATTCGATGCAAATTCTCCTTCAACCTTTCAAAATGAAGAGATGAGGGTCTCTTAAATAGACTTTCCTCTAATTCATTAGCGATTGAGATCGACTTCAATCAACGGTCAGGATTAAAAGTGAAGTTCAGTCATAAAGGCAGATTTCCAAATTAAAGGGAGTTAATAGATTTAATTTGATTAAAATAAGGAGTTAACTGATTTAATTTGAGTAGAAAAAAGAGTTAACTGATTTAACCCATTTTTGATCAATAGTGAACTGAAAATTTCCCTTTTTGAACTGAAGAGAGATTTTGTTGAGATATTTCATTTAATAAAGTGAGATATGCTCTCATAATTACTTTTTCTATTTAATTAAATAATCTTTAATTAATTACTTCATTTAATTAAATAGGAATGGCTTCTCATTTAATTAAATAACTTTGTTAACTTAATTAGAAGTAAGTACTCCATTTAATTAAATAATTTCATTTAATTTTTTTTAATTTTTTTTTTGAAACTAGTCAACTCAAGTCAACCATGGTTAAATCTGATCAACTTTTGGTCAAACTTGATCTTTGCATATGTGAATATGAGCAAATGTGAGTATGAATTCCAATAACAATTCGATGCAAATTCTCATTCAACCTTTCAAAATGAAGAGATGAGGGTCTCTTAAATAGACTTTTCTAGAATTCATCAATGGTTGAGATCGATTTCAATGAACGGTCAGGATTAAAGGTGAAGTTTAGTCATAAAGGAAGATTTTCAATTTAAAGGGAGTTAACATATTTAATTTGAGTAAAATAAGGAGTTAACTGTGTAATGCCCCACCAAGGGATCCAAAAAATTTCACTAGGTTTGCTAAATAATTTTTTTTTTTTTTAAACATGAAAGAGAAACCATTCATAACATTCGCGGGAGCAATAGAACATCCAACTGAAAGTAAAACATAACATACATAACAGATTACATTCTTTAAAGATCCCTTAACGTTGAATTACATTTAAATCAACCATTCATCTAACATCACATCCTTATGAAATAACAATGATACATCCAATATTCATAAATTACATTTCAATTGCTCAATCATCCACTGTACATGACACATGGTATGAAAAGCTTAAAAGAACATACATCTATGTAAATAAAGAACATCATTATCCAATATTAATCCATGATGCATTAACATAAATGAAATCACATGTTATACATGATACAACATCACAAAAGATGTAAACATCCATCATAAAAGATAACCATATATCACAAATATAAATACTAAGTGCACGGTTCCTCCCAATCGTAAATAGCATCATTAGACCATTGTGGATCCTAGCCATGTCTTCGTGCGTAACATTCCAAAGCACCGAAGAGATCATCGGTATTATCATAGTAGGAATGTCACTCCTAAAAACATCCTACTAACATGCAAAGTAAAGCATAGGATACCATCATCTAACATATACAAATCATCAATATAAGAAACATACCAGTAAATACATCCATCATAGAGTATATCATCTATCATAATGATAAATATAAATACCAACCAAGATTACTCCAGCCACGGTGTCTTAGACGGATCTCAAATGATAAGAGTGAAAAATACACTACCACCCGACTGCGTGGAACCTAAGTGGTCCACTCCCACCGTGCTGAGGAGATAATCTCAAGTTCCAAACAGGCTATCAAAATCACAAAGCATAAATCTCTATATGTCTAGGAATCCTAAAAGTATACTAACTAAAAGGTTCCAATCACACAAAATCGACATCTAATTCCTAGAGGCACATAATGACATGTAAGAAACCTACTCTGCAAGCAGAGAAGTGTCATCGCATTTATCATGTACAAGTTACCCTGGCAGTTAGCTAAACTCCACAGGTCCATACTGATCTCATGCGGCCACTAGTATCCTCTCATACTGACGAGGCATACTACGGAATGCACGGGCACAATCATGCATTCTCACTACTCCCATCCTAGCCTGTACAAGCACTCAAGGCATGGCCGAGAACATCAAAACAATTATCTTTTTAGGTTCATTTAATCCCCATTTAGTGTGTAAATGTTATCACTTATTAACAAAATTTACAATGAGTTACCCTGGCAGCCACTTAGGGCCCCAGCCCCCATTGCAAGCCACTTCTTGACAGTACAAGTAGATTACCTACCCTAAGCTCATGAAATCATAAATCACCACAGTCTTGTACAAGTGACTGTAAAGAAAATTCAAAAGATAATCCATAAAAAAGAATCATCAAATATCCATGATAAAAGCATCAAATATCCATAATTAGAATCATCAAATCTCCAAGATAAGAATCATCAAATCTCCATGAGCATCTGGAAAAGCATCCATAGAAAATCATGACCACAACAGTTCTCTATTGGAAACTGAAGGCATCACTGATAATCATAAGTATCCATTGGTTCTCAATAACCAAAATATATCTCAAAATAAATTACAATATCCATTGGTTCTCAACAAGCAACCAAGAATATCTCAAAATCATACTAATCGAAGACTCCAAAATGGTTGAGTCAAACATGTCACAACATGACATCATCAAGAAATAAGCCAAAATTTCAGTCCCATCATGGCGACTAGAAAGTATTCCAAGGATAACTGATCGATGACTCAAAAATGATTAGCTATTTAAACCATTTATATTTGTAAGGTCCCTCCTCACATGTACCTATTAAATATGAATTTCTCTATCAAATCTGTTGTAGGAGATTTGAATAGATATGAAGTAATGTTGTGGGTTTTTAGATGTCCTAATGGAAACTAAGAACAACAAATACATCCATGCTTTAATACTTAAGAATAGAGAATGACTATGTTGTCTCGACTATTTAAACATTTAATTTGCACTAACAATAGTACAAGGTGTCTCACTTAATGATGATGTTATTGATTGCGTTACCTCAATGATTAGGATTTTATGCATTTAGATAGTTCAATATTCACTGTTGGTGATGTTATGATGTTTAGGTATATGCATGCTTGACAATGATTATTCTCGTACTTAATCTAAATTAATGAATAAGTTATATGTCATATTGATTATGTAATTACTGATGATTAAATGTGAGTAGAAATAAATTAAATAGTTAATTAATTGAAGCATTATGTTCTGAGTTTTCCCCGATCCATCGTAGCATAGCGATACATTACTATTATTTGGATACTCACGATTCGAGATGTCGAGACATTATCTGATGCTAGAACATATTTTATTATTTCATGTTGTGCGATGTTACTTCTAGATATTTGATGTTTGTCATTTTTGATTTTAGGTATATGGATGTAGATGAATTAAGTAAAATGTAGGATTAACACATTGATTTTTGGAATCTTTATGATTAAAAGATATAAGTAGGATGAAAGAAACCCTGATTAATGTATGTTTCAATTTATGTGAATTTTTGATATGTATATATACATATGTACATGTGATTTTTGGGACTACTGATGTGTGCAATGAGTGTGCAGATATTTTAGCTGAGAAAACCGATGGAGGAACATAACTAATCTCTATGTGTTAATTTTGGAAACCCTGTTGTTCGTAATTCAAGTATTTTAATTGTGAGATGTATGTATGTATCTTTTTGTGATTAGTAAATGTTAGTATTCGTAACTATGTTCTTTTAGTGTCACTTGACACTCGTGAATTGTTTATGTTCTTCAATGTGCTAGTTAGGATTAGCTGTGTAACCCAGGGACCTTAGTTGGTTTAAGTTAGTGTCGGTTGCTAATTTGTTTCTTAATCGAGTTTAGTCATCTTTAATCCGGTTTAGTGCTTAATCTTCTTTTTAGAGTTGGTAGTTGGTCCTAATTTTTTTTTCCTAATTTTTGTTTGGTTCCAAACCTATTCCTAAGGCTTTAAAACATGAAATAATTATACCCAAAGGGTATGGGTATGGGTTGGGGGTCTTTTCCAACCCCTAAGCCCCTTTTGTTGACTTTGGAGGCCACTCAAAAAGTGTCATTTTGCCTTTGTGCAAAAATTTCAAGTAGTTATCTTGAGTTGCCTTACCTCACCTCCTTTTAGGGTTTAACCATGGTGTGGGTTGAGTTAGGAGTTTCTAGAATTGTAGGTGGGTGGATGTAGTTATTGTTTTGGTTGGTGGTTGAGTTGGAGGCTTATTTTAGAGGCCTTTGTTGGACTAGTGGAGGTTGTTACCCAATCTCTACATTTAGAGAGGAATTCTTGAAGGTTGAAGGAAGAAAAGGGGAAACTCTACTCAAACTTGTTCTTTGCCATTACCTCTTTGTGCAGGTAGGAATTCTCATCTTCCTTGTTCAGATTTCATGTTTGTTTCATGCTTATGCTACCTTGTTGTTGTTTGAATACTTGTATGGTTGTGGGTATGATGGGATGCTTTGAAAACCCTATTATTTTTGGATGATTTCCTTTCATGTTTATGTTTGAAATTTTGAGTTTTTCTTGCATGGGTGTTTTGGTATTACTCACCCTTGTATAGGGTAGAAGTGACCAATTTTGGGAAAGGTCTGTTTAGTTGGACTCCAACCAGTGTAGAGTCTCTTCTCAGGATGAGAAGAGGGAGAAAGAGTAGGGTGTTATGGGCCCCTACCTGTCAGCACAAACCTTGTATGATTATGGTATGTTGAAATGGAAGAACGAAAGTTTTTGGTTTATAGCTCCGATTGGGCATCTGGTTGGTGTTGTGCTTGACTTCTCCTGGTTGGAAGAATCCACCTTTCCCTAGTTATGATTCATTGTGAATCCTATTGTGAAATCCTTATATGAATATGCATGTTCGATTTGTCTCTTAGTCATGCTTGTTGATACCTGATCAGATTTTGTTCTCTCCACGGTTCTTAGAAATATGTTGCAAAATTGATATGGGACCCTTGTTAAGGGCCATGATGGAAATGTATTTTGATTGTTGAAATTCAAGTACGTTCGGGATTAGAATCCTGAGTAGAAATGTATTTTTAAACTTCTATTGAAGTGGCAACGAAGCTGGGTTTTCTTACTGGTTCTTTCCCAGTGGAGCCTTTGAACCAGGTAGTTTAATAGAAAAAGAAGAAGAAGAGATTGAGTAAATATGCTTGCTTTGAGCCTTTTAGTATTTCAATTTTTTTACATATGTTTATTTGAAAATGGATAAAAATGATGATGCTTCACTCTTCCTACGGTAATTTTATGTTTTGTAATCATGCTCATTTGTTTGAAGTTAATTAGGTAACATAGTGATATATATATCAATCTATGCAGTTTAAGATTAAAATATGTTAAAAAAAAAAAAATTCACTTGTGATTTGTATGTTTAAATTTTATAATTATACATATGTGTGAGGAAGTTAAGTGAATTTACTTGAATACTTGTTTATCACATCTAATCCTTTTATTACTTTTAAATATTAAAATATAACTTGTTGGCATTTTTGGGCATGACATTTTGGTATCAGAGCACCTAGTTTCATAACACTTGGGCAATAATGGGTCCATGTAAAATGTAAACATTTAAAACTACATGAATTAAACCTCCTTGCACTTTTTTGTATTTGATGACAAAGGTAAATAATCATATCTTATTGTATTAGCAAGACATTTAAACTCTATGTTATAATTCAAAAAAAAAAAAAAAATATCCCCTTTGGCTATACAAATAAAGTTGAAAATGTTAAACACCTAAAAAAAAAAGGAGGGAAAAAATATAGGAAAAAGAGAAAAGTTTCAAAAAATATATACATATTTTCAAAATAAGCATCTAAAAGATGCTGTATTTTGTATGGAGAAATTTTTAATCTCCTTAAGAACAGAGCATATTCTTTATAAGATTCCTTTTGTAAATCCTTGTATTAATTTAATTAATATTAAAAAAATTAAACATACAATAAAAGGAATATAAAAACATAATATCTACTCTACCCTATCTTTAGAATTCAACAACTAAACTTTCATTTACTATCCCACACCACCCTTAGCGCAGCCATATGTGACCAATGGCGCATTAAACACATTGACTTTACCCCAACACATCAACTTTGTTGGGGAAAATGGCTTTGATTGGACTGGCATCATCATTGATTTAATGGGCCACCTTTTACCCATTTCTTATCTTCCCTAAGCGCCAAGTTCGACACCTGTGTTGGGCAGTGTTGAGGGTGAGGAAATGTGCCTAGAACAAGCACCCACGTGATGATGTGCCATTGATGTCAAAGATTTCAAATCTTAAGTTTGAAGATGTTAAACTGTAATTTCATATGCAGAGGATTTGTGTCAAAAAAAAAGAAGTGATAACTTACGGTGGAATGATTTAGACTGCATAAATGTTTGGAAGTCTGGAAATGATAACCCAGTTGGTTCTTTGATATCCATCTTCAGAACCTTATATTTGTCAGGCTCGATAGAAGACATGGAATTATTTAGTCATAGAAGATAGATGGACAGGTTCTTCTGCAGCCTGATGTTGAAACAAAATCCATATTATCTTCAGAAAAACAAATCCACAAGAAAAAAGGGAAAAAAATAGGCATCACGCTTTCTGTTGTGCTTATTGCTGAAGAGAATCGAAAGAAGTGAGATTTCATTTTTTGATGTTGTGGTTGGTTCGATCCCTCACTGCTCCATTTCAAGAGAAAAATGAGTAGAATCGCAGCGATGGGGATGATGCATGCGAGGTTAAAGAAGAAAACCCTACATCTACAGGCAGCGGAGTGAAGGAAGATCTTTTAGAGTTAACAAATACTCTCAAACGCCTATTCTGGATGATATATTTTGTCCTCATCCACCCTCGACTTAGCAAGGAAGACACACTTCTCCTTTCAACGCCCCCACTATTGTTTAATTAATTAGAAGTAAGTACTCCGTTTAATTAAATAATTTTGTTTAATTATTTCAAAATTCTTTTCAAAACTAGTCTACTCAAGTCAACCGTGGTTAAATCTGGTGAACTTTTGGTCAAACTTGATCTTTGCGTATGTGAATATGAGCAAATGTGAGTATGAATTCCAGCAACAATTCGATGCAAATTCTCATTCAACCTTTAAAAATGAAGAGATGAGGGTCTCTTAAATAGACTTTCCTTGAATTCATCAACGGTTGAGATCGATTTCAGTCAACGATCAGGATTAAAGGTGAAGTTCAGTCATAAAGGGAGATTTCCAAATTAAAGGGAGTTAACAGATTTAATTTCAGTAAAATAAAGAATTAACTGATTCAATTTGAGTTGAAAAAGGAGTTAACTGATTTAACTCATTTTTTATCAATAGTGAAATGGAAATTTCCCTTTTTGAACTAAAGAGAGATTTTGTTGAGATATTTAATTTAATAAAATGATATATGCTCTCATAATTACTTTTTCTATTTAATTAAATAATCTTTAATTAATTAGACACACTTTTCTTATTTAATTAAATAACTTCATTTAATTAATTAAGAATGGCTTCTCATTTAATTAAATAAATTTGTTTAATTAAGTAGAAGTAAGTACTCCATTTAATTAAATAATTTTGTTTAATTATTTCAAATTTTTTTTTGAAACTAGTCAACTCAAGTCAACCGTGGTTAAATCTAGTCAACTTTTTGTCAAACTTGACATTTGCGTATGTGAATATGAGAAAATGTGAGTATGAATTCAAGCAACAATTCGATGCAAATACTCATTCAACCTTTCAAAATGAAGAGGTGAGGGTCTCTTAAATAGACTTTCTTGGAATTCATCAATGGTTGAGATCGATTTCAATCAATGGTTAGGATTAAAGGTGAAGTTCAGTCATAAAGGGAGATTTCCAAATTAAAGGGAGTTAATGGATTTAATTTGAGTAAAACAAGGAGTTAACTAATCAAATTAGAGTAGAAAAAGGAGTTAACTAAATTAACTCATTTTTTATCAATACTGAACTGGAAATTTCCCTTTTTGAACTGAAGATAGATTTTGTTGAGATATTTAATTTAATAAAATAAGATACTCTCTCATAATTAATTTTTCCATTTAATTAAATAATCTTTAATTAATTAGAGGCACTTTTCTTATTTAATTAAATAACTTCATTTAATTAATTAGGAATGGCTTCTCATTTAATTAAATAACTTTGTTTAATTAATTAGAAGTAAGTACTCCATTTAATTACATAATTTCGTTTAATTATTTAAAAATTCTTTTCGAAATTGGTCAACTCAAGTCAACCGTGGTTAAATATGGTCAACTTTTGGTCAAACTTGATCTTTGTGTATGTGAATATTAGCAAATGTGAGTATGAATTCCAACAACAATTCGATGCAAATTCTCATTCAACCTTTCAAAATGAAGAGATGAGCATCCCTTAAATAGACTTTCTTGGAATTCATCAACGGTTGAGATCGATTTCAATCAACGGTCAGGATTAAAGGTGAAGTTCAGTCATAAAGGGTGTTTTCCAAATTAGAGGGGATTAAAAAATTTAATTTGACTAAAACAAGGAGTTAACTGATTCAATTTGAGTAGAAATAGGAGTTAACTGATTTAATTCATTTTTTATCAATAGTGAACTGGAAATTTCTCTTTTTGAACTGAAGAGAGATTTTGTTAAGATATTTAATTTAATAAAATGAGATATGCTCTCATAATTACTTTTTCTATTTAATTAAATAATCTTTAATTAATTAGAGACACTTTTCTTATTTAATTAAATAACTTCATTTAATTAATTAGGAATGGCTTCTCATTTAATTGAATAACTTTGTTTAATTAATTAGAAGTAAGTACTCCATTTAATTAAATAATTTCGTTTAATTATTTCAAAATTCTTTTCAAAACTAGTCAACTCAAGTCAACCGTGGTTAAATCTGGTCAACTTTTTGTCAAACTTGATCTTTGCGTATGTGAATATGAGCAAACGTGACTATGAATTTCACCAACAATTCAATGCAAATTCTCATTCAACCTTTCAAAATGAAGAGATGAGGGTCTCTTAAATAGACTTTCTTGGAATTCATCAATCATTGAGATCGATTTCAATCAACGGTCAGGATTAAAGGTGAAGTTCAGTCATAAAGGGAGATTTCCAAATTAAAGAGAGTTAACAGATTTAATTTGAGTTAAATAAGGAGTTAACTGATTCAATTTGAGTAGAAAAAGGAGTTAACCGATTTAACTCATTTTTTATCAATAGTGAACTAGAAATTTTCCTTTTTGAACTGAAGAGAGATTTTGTTAAGATATTTAATTTAATAAAATGAGATATGCTCTCATAATTACTTTTTCTATTTAATTTAATAATCTTTAATTAATTAGAGTTACTTTTATTATTTAATTAAATAACTTCATTTAATTAATTAGGAATGGCTTCTCATTTAATTAAATAACTTTGCTTAATTAATTAGAAGTAAGTACTCTATTTAATTAAATAGTTTTGTTTAATTATTTCAAAATTATTTTCAAAACTAGTCAACTCAAGTCAACTGTGGTTAAATCTAGTCAACTATTTGTCAAACCTTATCTTTGCGTATGTGAATATGACCAAATGTGAGTATGAATTCCAGCAACAATTCGATGCAAATTCACATTCAACCTTTCAAAATGAAGAGATGAGGGTCTCTTAAAAAGACTTTTTTTAAATTCATCAACGGTTGAGATCGATTTCAATCAACGGTCAGGATTAAAGGTGAAGGTCAATCATAAAGGGAGATTTCCAAATTAAAGGGAATTAACAGATTTAATTTGAGTAAAATCAAGAGTTAACTGATTCAATTTGAGTAGAAATAGGAGTTTACTGATTTAACTCATTTTTGATCAATAGTCAACTGAAAATTTCTGTTTTTGAACTGAAGAGAGATTTTGTTGAGATATTTAATTTAATAAAATGTGATATGCTTTCATAATTACTTTTTCTATTTAATTAAATAATCTTTATTTAATTAGAGACACTTTTCTTATTTAATTAAATAACTTAATTTAATTAATTACGAATGGCCTCTCATTTAATTAAATAACTTTGTTTGATTAATTAGAAGTAAGTACTCCATTTAATTAAATAATTTCATTTAATTATTTCAAAATTATTTTTGAAACTAGTCAACTCAAGTCAACCATGGTTAAATCTGGTCAATTTTTTGTCATACTTGATCTTTGCGTATGTGAATATGAACAAATGTGAGTATGAATTCTAGCAACAATTCGATGCAAATGTAGTGCCTACCCTCGTGCACATATTTTTTTGACATTGTTATTATTATCAGACTATGATAGACTATTCTTATGTTGATGGATTAGTGGTATTATTTTAACACTATCAGACATTATGTTATGGATTCAGTGGTTATATGATGAGATCATTTAGATTTTACATTTCATGGATACATGATGATTATTATACTATTTTTAGTTATTATTGATGATTAGATGGATGGTTTATTATCTTATGTGTTTTATTATGGATACTTTCCTCATACTTGCATGTGTATGGTGTTTATTGTATGGCGTGTCTGATGTGGTTAAGGAAGGGAGTCGTAGTCACCTGCTTAGTCGGGATCTACACGATGCACCACTTCTTGTCATTGTCTATTTAGCTTAGTATTATATATATTGTATGTACATGCATGGTTTTTTTGTAGGTTACAGGTACCGGGTATCGACTTTTCTGAATTGCTAGGATGAGCGTACCCTATTATACTATCTCAATGATAAGAGAAGGGAGATAAATTCTCAAGTCCAAATCTCAAACCTTTAAGCCAATTGTCCTAGTGAATTAGGACAAGTATCTGGATATTTTACCTGCCGAATGTGTCGAATGACATAATTCATGATATTTAACCCTTTAGACTGATTTTGAGTGATTTGCTCTATGATGGGTTTTCATATTTTATCTTTGAAGTCTATGGTGAATTTTCTATTAATTAAGTCTTAGTAAAAAGATTTAATAAATAAATTAATTATTTGAGAAAATTAATATAAAATATCATGTTATTTGATATTTTGATTATAATTAATTAAATGTGAATTATTGAGGAAAAATGAATTAAATAAAAAGAAAATTAGAATTTAAAATTAATAATAATAATAAAGTAATAATAAAGTAATAAATAAATAATAATAATAAAAGTTATAAAAGTTAAAATGAAAGTTATAAATATTTAAATAGAAATTATATAAAAATTGAATTGGAGTTATAAGCTTGCATGGGAGTTAGCGCACTTCTCTATTTCTCAAGTGTCAACAACACGGGGGTTAGTGCATCAATTAAGCACATGGTGTCTACAACCCTATGGCTTATCTTAAAAGTTGGAAAAGACCCATGCTTAGTTGGTGACACCTTCCAGCTATTTCTAGAATCATTCTAGATGTTTCCTGAAAGCTCTTTTTATTTAGGCATTCATAGAAGCTTAGACATGACGTTGGGAGAGCAATTGGAGCATTGTAGGACTCAAGAATTCTGAAGAAGGGAGGAGCTTGCTCTGCGGATTTTTTGAAAAAGAGCGATTTAGCATCAGAATCTGGGTGGATTCTTGTGATTTTATTTATGCTATTTTCGCATCATGCATTCCCTGTCTTCTTCGTGTCTTCCATATGTCTTCTGAGAAATTTCATATTTATATGCATTCTCAATATGGGTATATTAAATTTATTGGAGAATCTTATATGCATTCTATAATGCAAATATTTTATTCTTAATTGTAGATATAATCTTTGTGGAAAGAAAAAAGAGACATACATGGTTATATGTTCAGATCTGCATACATATACATATATATATTTATATATATGCATATGTATACATTTATTATGAATCAATTATAAAATTTGAATTTATATATATATACATACATACATACATATATATATATATATATATATATATATATACCTATGTATATAATGCACCGAATTGAGTGATTGATAAAGTCGCAGTGGAAAATTTATTAAATCACATCACGATTCATATCGCATGAGACAAGTATATATATTATATGCCGTGGGCACGATTCGTACCCCGCGTTGGCAGAACGTAGAGACCAGCCCTAGCAGGTCTGCGGTGACAGGGGTACTACGTACCCACTGTCGGCGCAGTGCCTGCCACCGCAGGTATTGCATACCGCAGCAAGTGTTTTGGGGGTTATTATTGTTAATGTGACACAAGGAAAAAATGTTTATGTTAAAATGTTTATAGACAATCGATTTCTCATTGCTATATAACATGAAGTCAATCGAAATTGTTAAATCGATTTTATGAAAATGTATTAATATATTTACATATGTATGTATGTATGTATATGTGTGTGTGTGTGTGTGTGTGTGTGTGTGTAAATATGTTATTTATAAATTTAAGTTATTTTTATTTGATAAATGATTTATATTGAAGGTTTATTTTCATAAGGTGACTCTTTAATAACTTTCAACTATTTAATAATTTAAATGTTTTAAATTATTAAATAAGGAATTGATAGTTGTGTGGGGGATGTATCAAACAAATGTTATTAATTGGAAAATAGTTTTTTAATTCTAATAAGGAAAGCTTTTATTTATCCAAAAACAATATATGTGTTCCTCCATTCATTCCTCAGACTTGAAAACTTAAGCTAAGATCTCTACATTTAAACTCAAGTTGTAAAACCAAAACATGTGTTTGCATTGTGTATTCTTTATGCTATTGTTTTGGGTTTTGGGTTGACTAGTGTTGACTAGTATAGGAGGTCTACTAGAGGCTTGGGGGTTATGTGATTGTGAAGACATGGTGATGTTTTAATCTCGGTCTTTATAAACCCAGCCATGGTTATGTGATGGAATGCTCTATGTATTGGTTGTGATTACTGATTGTTATAGTTGAGATTCTTATGTATGAGATACTTGACTTAACCATTATTTTTGGTCATCGATCAGTTATCCTTGGTTTATTTTATAGTCGCCATTATGGGACTAAAATGTGGATTTATTGTTGATGTGACAGTTTTGACTCAACCATTTTTGAAGTCTTCGATCAGTATGATATATATATATATAGGTTATTGAGAACCATTGGATATTTGATTATTAGTGATACTTTAGTTGTCAATAGAGAGCTATTGTGTTCATGATTTTCTATGGATGTTAGCTCATGGAGATTTGATGCTTTTATGCATATTTGATGATTTTATGGATTATCGTTTGTGATTTTGAGATTTATGATTCCATGAGCATTAGGGTAGGATATCTGCATGTAGTGATGGGAAGTGGCTTGCAATGGGGGCCGAGGCCCTCAGAGGCTGCCAGGGTAACTCATTGTAAGTTGGATTAATAAGCAATAACATTCACACCTAACACTAACTGAATGAACCTAAAAAGATAAGTGTTTTGTTCTCGCCCATGCTTTGAGTGCTTGTACAGACTAGGATGGGAGTAGTGACATGTATGGTTTTGACCTTGCATTTTGTAGTATGCCTCGTCTGTATGAGAGGATACTAGTGGCAACATGAAATCAGTATGGACCCATGGAGTTTAGCTAACTACCTGGGTAACTTGTACATGATAATTGCGATGACACTTTCCCGCTTGCAGAGTAGATTCCTACATGTCATTGTGTGCCTCTGGGGTTAGATGTCAGATTTTGTGTTTGGAACCTTTGAGTTATTATTCTTTTAGGATTCCTGAACTTATAGAGATATGTGCTATGTGATTTTGATAGCCTGTTTGGGGCTTCAGATTATCTCCTTAGCATGGTGGGAGTGGACCACTTAGGTACCACGTGGTCGGGTGGTAGTGTATTTTCCACTCTTATCATTTTGAGATTCATTGAGACATCGTGGCTGATGCATCCTTCATAATGATGGATATGTATCCTTTTTCATTGATGATTGGCATATGTTAGATGATGTTATCTTATTATTTTATTTGAATGTTAGATTACTTCTATATATGATGTTGTATTTATTAGGAGTGACATTCCTACTATGTAACTATGTAATACTGATGATCTCTTCGGTGATTTGGAATGTTATGCATGGAGGGATGGCTAGGATCCATGATGGTCTAATGATGCTATTGACGGTTGGGAGGAACCATGCACTTAGTTTATTATATTTTATTTTTATGATGGATGTATATGTTTTCTATGATGTTGTATCATGTGTATCATGTGATTATCTCTACTTTGATGTATCATGGATTAGAACAAGACAATGTATCCTAAAGAATGTAATATGTTATTTATGTTATGTTTAATTTTTAGATAGACATTGCTATTGCTTCTATTATTGTGCATAAGTTATATGTGGTGTTTACTTGCATAAAAAAAAATGCTACTAATCTTAGTGAAATTCTAGGTTAATTCTTTGGATCCCTTGGTGGGGCATTACATTTGGTATCAGAGCCAGGTTCCTACATTGGGAGCTTTGGGTATTTTGGAACAACTAGGACTATGAACTATTAAGTGTAACTTTCCAAACTTGATCTAGGCGAATTGAAACAGGACTCAAACTGTTACTTGAATATTTTTCATACTTCAATACTTAGATTCAAAACTAGAAATTTTACTTAAATCGAGACATAGAACTGAACTTAGCGCCTTGTACTATTGTAGGATTGTATCTGGGACTAGGTCTTCTGTTAGAGGTCATGGTAGAGGCCGTGGTAGAGGCCGTAGATGTGGCAGAACTATCAGTGTCCATGGCTCTTCCCATGAGGGATCAGCTCATGTAGAGAGCAGGGAAGAGCACTCTAGTATTCAAGAGGAAGAGAGCCACAGAGAGGACCAAGCTAAGTCTAAAGAGGTTGGTTTGAGGCAAATGATGCAGACTATTCTAGAACGTCTACCTCCTGTTCAAGAATAGCCTAAAGTGCATCAGACAGAACAAGAGCACAGACCCATATCTAAAAGTCCTTGGAAGGAATGTCAGAGGTCCATTGTGTCCACTCAGATGAAGGATCTTTCAAGATCCAAGGTTAAGCCTTTCAATGGGCAAGGTTCTAGTTATGTGGCCGAACAGTGGCTTATTTCTCTCGGCAGGGTTTTTGCCATGCAGGAGTTCGACAGCAATGTTAAGGCAAGGTTTGTGATCACTAATCTAGAGAATTTTGGGGCCACTTGGTGGACGATAGAGGAGAAGAAGTTGGGAATTGATATGAGCAGTGTCACATGGGAGTTATTCCTAGAGAGTTTTCGTGAACGATTCCTACCAGAGGAATGGAAACAATAAAGGGCTGATGAATTTCATAATCTTAGACAATACACTTTGTCAATGACCAAGTATGAGCATAAGTTTTATGAGCTTATGCCTTTTTCAGGGTTCGGTGAAAATTTAGCTCAGTTGACACAACATTTTATTAGGAGTTTGAATAATCGTATTATTGGGGGAGTTAAGGTATTTGAACCAAAAGCCCTCAAGGATGCGGTGCATCGAGCTATACTTGTTGAGAAAAGTGTCAACCTTGGTCAAGGTGGTTTTGTAGGAGCACCAGCGGCATCAGGATCTAAAAGCAACTACAATTTAGGTGGTAACAAGAAGTTTTCTTTCTCTAAGGGGAAACAATATCAGCAGCAGTCTCAATAGACACAGCAACAGAAGGGCTCGAATTCTCAAGCTCAAGGTGGTGGCAAAGGTTCTAACACGAAGAACAATCGCAATGCTCAACACAATAAATAGAATCAGACCAATCAACTAGCTCAGAGTAGCTAGTCTTTTGTGAGCAGGAACAGTTGTCAGCAATCAAATGTACCACCTATGGGAAGAGCATCTGGCAGAAATACGAAATGCTTTTAATGTGGTTAGATTGGACATTATGCAGCTTAGTGTCCTAAGTGAGCACCTCAGTTTTCATGACCTAGACCTACCGTTTCAGAGCCTATAGTTGGTGATGCCAGTAGAGCTCATAGAGTTTTTACAGCAATTGATCAGCATCAGGCAGATCATCAAGGAACAGTGGTTGAGACCACAGGTGCTATTAGAGGTATATCTCTTTCAGTATTGTTGATTTAGGAGCTACAGATTCATTTATTTCACCATCTATAGTTTCTAAGTGTAAGCTGGATGTGGGGAAGCAAGATCGTGGTTGGAAAGTGGAACTAGCCTCAGGCATTAAGGTCTTTGTAGATTCTATAGTTCATAAGTGTGGGCTTAGTTTAGAAAGCTTTGATACGGTAGTGGATCTTCGAGTCATACCCCTTGGTTCCTATGATGTGGTTTTAAGCATGGACTGGCTTGGATCTCATAGAGCTAGTATAGATTACAGGAAGAAGATTATTAGGTGCCAAGATGACCAAGGGAATGATGTGCAGATAGTTGGGATACCGAGGCCTATATCTTTGCGGATGATTTCTGCTATGCAATTGAAGCGAAGTTTTCGTAAGGGATGTCAAATATTTGCTGTTATGGTAAATGATCTTGATGAGGAAGATTCCATGAGGGAGACTTTAGATCACCCGATTTTGCAGGAGTATGCAGATGGTTTTCCAAGAGAGATTCCAGGCATGCCTCCAAAGAGGGACATTGACTTTAGTATTGATCTAATTCCTGGAGCAGAGCCTATCTCTAAAGCTCCTTATCATATGACTACTCAGGAATTGGGTGAGCTACGTCTTCAGGTAGAGGAACTTCTGGCTAAAGGGAGCATTCGACCTAGTGTATCACCATGGGGAGCTCCAGTGCTCTTTGTGAAGAAGAAAGACGGTTCTTTGCACCTTTGTATTGACTATAGACAGTTGAATAAGGTGACTATTAAGAACAGGTATCCTTTGACTAGGATTGATGACTTATTCGATCAGATCAAGGGAGCTATAGTATTCTCCAAGATTGATCTTAAGTCAGGATACCACCAGCTTCACATTAAGGAAGCAGATATTCACAGGACTACTTTTCGAACTCGTTATGGGCATTATGAGTTCATAGTGGTACCTTTTGGATTGACTAATACTCCATCGATTTTCATGAGTTTGATGAATGGTCTGTTCCGATCTTATCTGGACAGGTTTGTACTCGTGTTTCTTGATGACATATTGATATATTCTAAGACTCGAAAGGAGCCTGAGGAACACCTGTAGTTGGTATTACAGTGTTTAAGGGACAATAAGCTTTATGCTAATGCAGCTAAGTACGAATTCTTCAAAATGGAGATTCAGTATTTAGGGCATGTTATTTTAGGTGATCATATTTTAGTGGATCCTGCAAAGATTCAGGTGATAATAGATTGGCTGACACCGACTAATGTGTCAAAGATTCGTAGTTTCATGGGTTTAGTTGGTTATTATCGAAGATTTGTCCAGAACTTCTCTAGGATAGCACATCCTATCACTTCTCTTCAAAGGAAAGGAAAGAAGTTTGTATGGACAGAGAAATGTGAGGAACCTTTTCAAAAGCTCAAGGAGCTATTGACCAATGCACCGATTCTAGTTGTACCTGATCCAAAAGGTGATTTCATGGTATGTACAGATGCTTCTCTTGAAGGGATTGGGGCAGTGTTAATGCAAAATGGACGGGTGATTGCGTATGAATCACACAAGCTCAAGGATCATGAGTTAAATTATCCTACTCATGATCTTGAGTTAGCAGCAGTAGTTCATGCTTTGACAAGGTGGAGACATTTCTTGTTGGGGCACATATTTGAGCTACATAGTGATCATCGTAGTCTTCAGTACATTTTTACTCAGCCTAATTTGGATGCTCGCCAGAGGCGATGGATGGAGTTTCTATGCGAGTATATTTTTGAGGTTAAGTACATTCAGGGTAAGGAGAATGTGGCGGCAGATGCTTTAAGTCACAGGAGACATGTGTTATCATCGATGACTCTTAGTGTGGGTTTGAGGAGTCAGATTCTTCAGGCACTTACTATGGATTCCTGGTATCAGTAAGTGTGTGGAGAGATTGATTCAAGAAGATCTTTGGAAGGTAAGTTTGCAATTTACGTTCAAGAGTCAGATGGTCTTTTGAGACATTTGGGAAGGATTTATGTGCCATTTTCGGATGAGCTTCACACCTTGATACTAGTAGAAGCCCATCGTACACCTTACTCAACACATCTAGGTGTCAAGAAGATGCATGCTGATTTGAGACGTTTGTTCTTTTGGTCTGGGATGAAGCAAGATATTGCTGATTTTGTGGCTAGGTGCCTTGAGTGTCAGAGAGTTAAGGCAGAACATTAGCACTCGACTGGACTTTTGCAGCCAAATCTCATTCTTTCTTGGAAGTGGGATATCATCTCCATGGATTTTATTGTGGGATTACCT
The DNA here is from genome assembly GCA_028749045.1 of Cupressus sempervirens. Taxonomy (NCBI): domain Eukaryota; kingdom Viridiplantae; phylum Streptophyta; class Pinopsida; order Cupressales; family Cupressaceae; genus Cupressus; species Cupressus sempervirens. Next base: position 103,246,875 of record CM053791.1, read on the forward strand.
ATGTCAGCTCGACGTCATGATGCTATCATGGTCACCATTGATCGATTGACTAAGGTGGCGCATTTTTCACTGATTAGGTCTTCCTACACAACAGCTTCTGTAGCTAATGTCTTTATGCGTGATATTGTGAGGTTACATGGTATTCCTAGAAAGATCATTTTTTATAGGGATCCTGTATTCACATTTGCATTCTGGACATCGCTGCAGCATGAGCTTGGAGTGCAATTAAACTTCATTTCGGCATATCATCCAGAGATTGATGGTCAGACAGAGAGGGTGAATCAGGTTTTGGAGGATATGTTACAAATGTATGTGATAGATAGGCAGACACATTGGGAGGACTATCTCTACTTAGTGGAGTTTTCTTACAACAACAGGTATCATAGTTCTATTGGTATGGCACCATTTCAGGCATTATATGGATGTCCTTGTCATACACCATTGAGTTGGGACAACCTTGAGGATCGCATCCTATTGGGTCCTCAGATGCTTTGTGATATCGAGCAATAGGTAGTGTGTATCCATGAGCATTTGACTACGGCACAAGATAGGAAGAAGAAGTATGCCGATGCTCATAGGACTGATAAGCAGTTTGCTGTGGGTGATAAGGTTTTCTTGAGAGTGCGACCGTGAAAGAGTTCGATTCGATATGGAAAGAGTTCTAAGCTAGCACCTCGCTTTGTGGGACCATTCAAGATTTTGGAAATGATTGGCCTGGTTGCTTACCGTCTTACTCTACCACCTAGCCTAGCTCGCATTCATAATGTTTTTCATGTTTCAGTGCTTTGGTAGTATATTCCTGATATTGTACATGTCCTTGATTGGAATGCATTGCAGGTAGAGGACGGGTAGTTGGCTTTGGAGCCGGTTCATATTTTGGAGCAGCGAGAATTGACCCTCAGGGGTTGAACCATCGAGCAGGTAAGGGTCTAATGTGACCCTACTGATGATTCTTCAGCTACTTGGGATGATGCAGCTAGATTGAGAGAGTTATATCCCTACTTGTTTGTAGGCTTCCAGGAGTAAGTCTAACCCAAGGGGGGGGTGGATGTAGTACCTACCCTCGTCCACATCTTTTCTGGACATTGTTATTATTATCAGACTATGATAGACTAGTCTTATGTTGATGGATTAGTGGTATTGTTTTGACACTATCAGACATTATGTTATGGATTCAGTGGTTATATGATGAGATCATTTAGATTTTACATTTCATGCATACATGATGATCATTATACTATTTTTAGTTATTATTGATGATTAGATGGATGGTTTATTATCTTATGTGTTTTATTATGGATACTTAACCCATACTTGTATGTGTATGGTGTTCGTGTTTTCTTATTGTATGGCATGTCTGATGTGGTTAAGGAAGGGAGTTGTAGTCACCTACTTAGTCGGGATCTACACAATGCACCAATTCTTGCCATTGTCTGTTTAGCTTAGCATTATATATATTGTATGTACATGCATAGTTTTTTTGCAAGTTGTAGGTATCGGGTATCGACTTCTCTGAATTGCCAGGATGAGTGTACCCTATTATACTATCTTAATGATAAGAGAAGGAAGATAAATTCTCAAGTCCAAATCCCAAACTTTTAAGCCAATTGTCCTAGTGAGGTAGGACAAGTATCTGGATATTTTACCTGCCGAATGTGTCGGATGACATAATTCATGATTTTTAACCCTTTAAATTGATTTTGAGTGATTTTCTCTATGATGGGTTTTCATATTTTATCTTGGAAGTCTATGGTGAATTTTCTATTAATTAAGTCTTAATAAATAGATTTAATTAATAAATTAATTATTTGAGAAAATTAATATAAAATATCATGTTATTTGATATTTTGATTGTAATTAATTAAATGTGAATTATTGAGGAAAAATGAATTAAATAAAAGAAAATTAGAAATTAAAATTAATAATAATAATAAAATAATAATAAAGTAATAAATAAATAATAATAATAAAATTTATAAAAGTTTAAATGAAAGTTATAAATATTTAAATAGAAATTATATAAAAATTGAATTGGAGTTATAAGCTTGCATGGGAGTTAGCGCACTTCTCTATTTCTCAACTGTCAACAACACGGGGGTTGGTGCATCAATTAAGCACATGGTGTCTACAACCCTATGGCTTATCTTGAAGGTTGGAAAAGACCCATGCTTAGTTGGTGACACCTTCCAGCTGTTTCTAGAAGCATTCTAGATGTTTCCTGAAAGCTCTTTATATTCAAGCATTCATAGAAGCTTAGACATGGCCTTGGGAGAGCAATTGGAGCATTGGAGGACTCGAGAATTCTAAAGAAGGGAGGAGCTTTCTTTGTGGATTTTCTGAGGAAGAGCAATTTAGCATAAGAATCCAGATAGATTCTCGTGATTTTATTTATGCTATTTGCGCATCATGCATTCCCTGTCTTCTTCGTGTCTTCCATATGTCTTCTGAGAAGTTTCATATTTATATGCATTCTCAATATGGGTAGATTAATTTTATTGGAGAATCTTATATGCATTCTATAATGCAAATATTTTATTCTTAATTGTAGATATAATCTTTGTGGAAAAAAAATAGAGACATACATAGTTATATGTTCAGATCTGCATACATATACATATATATATATATATATATATATATTTATATATATGCATATGTATACATTTATTATGAATCAATTATAAAATTCAAATTTATATATACATACATACATACACATACATACATACATACATACATACATATATATATATATATACTGATACATATATATATATATACCTATGTATATAATGCACCGAATGGAGCGATTGATAAAATCGCAGTGAAAAATTTATTAAATTGCATCGCGATTCATATCACATGAAACAAGTATATATATTATATGTCGTGGGCACGATTCGTACCCCGCAGGAAACAGAAGGTAGAGACCTACCCTTGCAGGTCTGCGGCAATAGGGTTACTACGTACCCGCTATCGATGCAGTGCCTGCGACCGCAAGTACTGCATACCGCAACAAGTGTTTTGGGCGTTATTAATGTTAATGTGATGCAAGAAAAAAATGTTTATAAACAATTGATTTCTCATTGCTATATAATATGAAGTCAATCGAAATTGTTAGATCGATTTTATGAAAACGTATTAATATATTTACATATGTATGTATATATATATATATATATATATATATATATATATGTATGTATATGTATATGTATATGTATATGTATATGTATATGTATATGTATATGTATATGTATATGTATATGTATGTATGTATGTATGTATGTATGTAATATGTAAATATGTTATTTATAAATTTAAGTTATTTTTATTTGATAAATGATTTATATTGAAGGTTTATTTTCATAAAGTGACTCTTTAATAACTTTCAACTATTTAATAATTTAAATGTTTTAAATTATTAAATAAGGAATTGATAGTTGGGTGGGGGATGCATCAAACAAATGTTATTAATTAGAAAATGGATTTTTAGTTCTAATAAGGAAAACTTTTATTTATCCAAAAACAATATATGTGTTTCTCCATTCATTCTTCAAACTTGAAAACTTAAACTGAGATCTCTACATTTAAACTCAAGTTGTAAAACCAAAACATGTGTTTGCATTGTGTATTCTTTATGCTATTGTTTTGAGTTTTGGGTTGACTAGTGTTGACCAGTATAGGACGTCTACCAGAGGCTTGGGGGTTATGTGATTGTGGAGACATGGTGATGTTTTAATCTCGATCTTTATAAACCCAACCATGGTTATGTGATGGAATGCTCTATATATTGGTTGTGATTACTGATTGTTATAATTGAGATTCTTATGTATGAGACACTTAACTTAACCATTATTTTTGGTCATTGATTAGTTATCCTTGGTTTATTTTTTAGTCACCATGATGGGACTGAAATGTGGATTTGCAAAGTACTAAGTTTTCTGGATTTGATTGTGTTTGTTTATTTCATCAACGTTTCGGATCACACTACATGATCCATCATGTAGGTGTGATCCGAAACGTTGATGAAATAAACAAACACAATCAAATACAGAAAAATTAGTACTTTACAAATCCATTGTGAAAATCTATTACTGTTAAATGTGGATTTATTTTTGATGATGTCATGTTGTGACATGTTTGACTCAACCATTTTTGGAGTCTTCGATTAGTATGATTGAGATATATATATATATATATATATATATATATATATATATATATATATATATATATATTTTGGTTATTGAGAACCATTGGATATTTGATTATCGGTGATACTTTAGTTGCCAATAGAGAGCTATTTTGTTCATGATTTTCTATGGATGTTAGCTCATAGAGATTTGATGCTTTTATGCATATTTGATGATTTTATGGATTATCTTTTGTGATTTTGATATTTATGATTCCATGAGCATTAGGGTAGGATATCTGCATGTACTGACGGGAAGTGGCTTGCAATGGGGGCCGGGGCCCTAAGAGGCTGCCAGGGTAACTCATTGTAAGTTGGATTAATAAACGATAACATTCACACCTAATACTAATTGAATGAACCTAAAAAGATAAGTGTTTTGTTATCGCCCATGACTTGAGTGCTTGTACAGACTAGGATGGGAGTAGTGAGATGCATGGTTGCGACCTTGCATTCCGTAGTATGCCTCGTCAGTATGAGAGGAAACTAGTGGCCACATGGAATCAGTATGGACCCGTGGAGTTTAGCTAACTACCAGGGTAATTTGTACATGATAATTGCGATGACACTTTCCCGCTTGCATAGTAAGTTCCTACATGTCATTGTGTGCCTCTGAGATTAGATATCAGATTTTGTGTTTGGAACCTTTGAGTTAGTATACTTTTAGGATTCCTGGACTTATAGAGATATGTGCTATGTGATTTTGATAGCCTGTATTGGACTTGAGATTATCTCCTTAGCACGGTGGGAGTAGACCACTTAGGTACCATGCAATCAAGTGGTAGTGTATTTTCAACTCTTATCATTTTCATATTCATTGAGACATCGTGGCTTATGCGTCCTTCATAATGGTGGATATGCATCCTTTTTCATTGATGATTGACATATGTTAGATGATGTTATCTTATGCTTTTATTTGCATGTTAGATTACTTCTATATATGATGTTATATTTATTAGGAGTGACATTACTACTATGTAATACCGATGATCTTTTCGGTGATTTGGAATGTTACGCACGGAGGGATGGATAAGATCCACGATGGTTTAATGATGCTATTGACGGTTGGGAGGAACTGTGCATTTAGTTTATTATGTTTGATCTTTATGATGGATGTATATATTTTCTATGATGTTGTATCATGTGTATCATGTGATTATCTCTACTTTGATGTATCATGGATTAGAATAGGATGATGTACCTTATTCTATGTATGTATATTCTTTTGAGATTGTCATACCCTGTGACATGTACAGTGGATGATTAAGTATTTGAAATGTAATGTATAAAAATTGGACTTATCATTATTATTTCATGTGGATGTTGTACTAGATGGATTCATGTATGTAATTCAACGTAAAGGGATTTTAAAGAATGTAATATTTTATTTATGTTATGTTTCATTTTCAAATGGACATTGCTATTGCTTCCGTTATTGTGCATAAGTTATATGTGGTGTTTACTTGCTTAAAAAAAATTGCTACTAATCTTAATGATATTCTAGGTTAATTCTTTGGATCCCTTGGCAGGGCATTATAGCAAATTCTCATTCAACGTTTCAAAATGAAGAGATGAGGGTCTCTTAAATAGACTTTCCTGGAATTCATCAATGGTTGGGATCGATTTCAATCAACGGTCAGGATTAAAGGTCAACTTTAGTCATCAAGGGAGATTTCCAAATTAAAGGGAGTTAAAAGATTTAATTTGGGTAACATAAGGAGTTAACTCATTCAATTTGAGTAGAAAAAGGAGTTAACTCATTTAACTCATTTTTTATCAATAGTGAACTAAAAATTTCTCTTTTTGAACTGAAAAGAGATTTTGTTGAGATATTTAATTTAATAAAATGAGATATGCTCTCATAATTACCTTTTATATTTAATTAAATAATCTTTAATTAATTAGAGACACTTTTCTTATTTAATTAAATAAATTTATTTAATTAATTAGGAATGGCTTCTCATTTAATTAAATAATTTCATTTAATTATTTCAAAATTCTTTTCGAAACTAGTCAACTCAAGTCAACCGTGATTAAATCTGGTCAACTTTTGGTCAAACTTGATCTTTACGTATGTGAATATGAGCAAATGTGAGTATGAATTCCAATAACAATTCAATGCAAATTCTCATTCAACCTTTCAAAATGAAGAGATGAGGGTCTCTTAAATAGACTTTCCTAAAATTCATCAACGGTTGAGATCGATTTCAATCAACGGTCAGGATTAAAGGTGAAGTTCAGTCATAAAGGGAGCTTTTCAAATTAAAGGGAGTTAACAAATTTAATTTGAGTAAAATAAGGAGTTAACTGATTCAATTTGAGTAGAAAAATGACTTAACTGATTTAAATCATTTTTCATCAATAATGAACTGGAAATTTCCCTTTTTTAACTGAAGAGAGATTTTGTTGAGATATTTAATTTAATAAAATGAGATATGCTCTCATAATTACTTTTTCTATTTAATTAAATAATCTTTAATTAATTAGAGACACTTTTTTTATTTAATTAAATAACTTCATTTAATTAATTAGAAATAGCTTCTCATTTAATTAAATAACTTTGTTTAATTAATTAGAAGTAAGTACTCTATTTATCTAAATAATTTTGTTTAATTATTTTAAAATTCTTTTCGAAACTAGGCAACTCAAATCAACCGTGGTTAAATCTGGTCAACTTTTGGTCAAACTTGATCTTTGCGTATGTGAATATGAGAAAATGTGAGTATGAATTTAAGCAACAATTCGATGCAAATACTCATCCAACCTTTCAAAATAGAGAGATGAGGGTCTCTTAAATAGAATTTCTTGGAATTCATCAATGGTTGAGATCGATTTCAATCAATGGTTAGGATTAAAGGTGAAGTTCAGTCATAAAGGGAGATTTTCAAATTAAAGGGAGTTAACAGATTTAATTTGAGTAAAATAAGGAAGTAACTGATTCAATTTGAGTAGAAAAAGGAGTTAACTGATTTAACTCATTTTTTATCAATAGTGAACTGAAAATTTCTCTTTTTCAACTGAAGAGAGATTTTGTTGAGATATTAAATTTAATAAAATGAGATATACTCTCCTAATTACTTTTTGTATTTAATTAAATAATCTTTAATTAATTAGAGAGACTTTTCTTATTTAATTAAATAACTTCATTTAATTAATTAGGAATGGCTTCTCATTTAATTATATAATTTTATTTAATTAATTAGAAGTAAGTACTCCATTTAATTAAATACTTTCGTTTAATTATTTCAAAATTCTTTTCGAAACTATTCAACTCAAGTCAATTGTGGTTAAATCTGGTGAGCTTTTGGCAAACTTGATCCTTGCGTTTGTGAATATGAGAAAATGTGAGTATGAATTCTTGCAACAATTCGATACAGATTCTCATTCAACCTTTCAAAACGAAGAGATGAGAGTCTCTTAAATAGACTTTCCTAGAATTCATGAACGGTTAAGATTGATTTCAATCAACGGTTAGGAATAAAGTTGAAGTTTAGTCATAAAGAGAGATTTTCAAATTAAACGGAGTTAACAGATTTAATTTGAATAAAATAATGAGTTAACTTATTAAATTTGAGTAGAAAAAGGAGTTAACTGATTTAACTCATTTTTGATCAATAGTGAACTGAAAATTTCTCTTTTTGAACTGAAGAGAGATTTTGTTGAGATATTTAATTTAATAAAATGAGATATGCTCTCATAATTATTTTTTCTATTTAATTAAATAATCTTTAATTAATTAGAGACACTTTTCTTATTTAATTAAATAACTTCATTTAATTAATTGGGAATGGCTTCTCATTTAATTAAATAACTTTGTTTAATTAATTAGAAGTAAGTACTCCATTTAATTAAATAATTTCATTTAATTATTTCAAATTTTTTTTCGAAACTAGTCAACTCAAGTCAACCGTGGTTAAATTTGGTCAATTTTTGGTCAAACTTGATCTTTGCGTATGTGAATATGAGCAAATGTGAGTATGAAATCCAACAACAATTCGATGCAAATTATCATTTAACCTTTCAAAATGAAGAGATGAGGGTCTCTTAAATAGACTTTCCTGGAATTCATCAATGGTTGAGATCGATTTCAATCAACTGTCAGGATTAAAGGTGAAGTTCAATCATAAAGGGAGATTTCCAAATTAAAGGGAGTTAACATATTTAATTTGAGTAAAATAAGGAGTTAACTTATTCAATTTGAGTAGAAAAAGGAGTTAATTGATTTAACTCATTTTTGATCAACAGTGAATTGGAAATTTCCCTTTTTGAACTAAAGAGAGCTTTTGTTTAGATATTTAATTTAATAAAATGAGATATGCTCTCATAATTACTTTTTATATTTAATTAAATAATTTTTAATTAATTACAGACATTTTTCTTATTTAATTAAATAAATTCATTTAATTAATTACGAATGGCTTCTCGTTTAATTAAATAACTTTGTTTAATTAATTAGAAGTAAGTACTCCATTTAACTAAATAATTTCGTTAAATTATTTTAAAATTCTTTTTGAAACTAGTCAACTCAAGTCAACCGTGGTTCAATTTGGTCAACTTTTTGTCAAACTTGATCTTTGCGTATGTGAATATGAGCAAATGTGAGTATGAATTCCAGCAACAATTCGATGCAAATTCTCATTCAACCTTTCAAAATGAGGAGATGAGGGTCTCCTAAATAGAGTTTCTTGGAATTCATCAACGGTTGAGATCGATTTCAATCAACGGTCAGGATTAAAGGTGAAGTTCAATCATAAAGGGAGATTTCCAAATTAAAGGGAGTTAACAGATTTAATTTGAGTAAAATAAGGAGTTAACTGATTCAATTTGAGTAGCAAAAGGAGTTAACTGATTTAACTCATTTTTTTATCAATAGTGAACCGAAAATTTCCCTTTTTGAACTAAAAAGAGATTTTGTTGAGATATTTAATTTAATAAAATGAAATATAATCTCATAATTACTTTTTCTATTTAATTAAATATTTCTTAATTAATTAGAGACACTTTTCTTATTTAATTAAATAACTTCATTTAATTAATTAGGAATGGCTTCTCGTTTAATTAAATAACATTTTTTAATTAATTATAAGTAAGTACACCATTTAATTAAATAATTTTATTTAAATATTTTAAAATTGTTTTTGAAACTAGTCAACTCAAGTCAACCGCGGTTCGATTTGGTAAACTTTTGGTCAAACAATATCTTTGCGTATGTGAATATGAGCAAATGTGAGTATGAATTCCAGCAATAATTCGATGCAAATTCTCATTCAACCTTTCAAAATGAAGAGACAAGGGTCTCTTCAATAGACTTTCATAGAATTCATCAACGGTTGAGATTGATTTCAATCAACGGTCAGGATTAAAGGTGAAGTTCAGTCATAAAGGGAGATTTCCAAATTAAAGGGAGTTAACAGATTTAATTTGAGTAAAATAAGGAGTTAACTGATTCAATTTGAGTAAAAAAAGGAGTTAACTAATTAAACTCATTTTTTATCAATAGTGAACTGGAATTTTCCCTTTTTGAACTAAAGAGTGATTTTGTTGAGATGTTTAATTTAATAAAATGAGATATGCTCTCATAGTTACTTTTTCTATTTAATAAAATAATCTTTAATTAATTAGAAACACTTTTCTTCTTTAATTAAATAACTTGATTTAATTAAGTAGGAATGTCTTCTTATGTAATTAAATAACTTTGTTTAATTAATTAGAAGTAACTACTCTATTTAATTAAATAATTTCGTTCAATTATTTCAAAATTCTTTTCGAAACTAGTCAACTCAAGTCAACCGTGGTTAAATTTGGTCAACTTTTGGTCAAACTTAATCTTTGCATATGTGAATATGAGCAAATGTGAGTATGAATTCCAGCAACAATTCAATGCAAATTCTCATTCAACCTTTCAAAATGAAGAGATGAGGGCCTCTTAAATAGACTTTGCTGGAATTCATCAATGGTTGAGATCGATTTGAATCAACGGTTAGCATTAAAGGTGAAACTCAGTCATAAAGCGAGATTTCCAAATTAAAGGCAGTTAACAGATTTATTTTGAGTAAAATAAGGAGTTAACTAATTTAATTTGACTAGAAAAAAGAGTTAACTGATTTAACTCATTTTTTATCAATAGTGAACTGTAAATTTCCCTTTTTGAACTAAAGAGAGATCTTGTTGAAATATTTAATTTAATAAAATGAGATATGCTCTCATAATTACTTTTTCTTTTTAATTAAACAATCTTTAATTAATTAGAGACACTTTTAGTATTTAATTAAATAACTTCATTTAATTAATTAGGAATGGCTTCTCATTTAATTAAATAACTTTGTTTAATTAATTAGAAGTAAGTACTCCATTTAATTAAATAATTTCGTTTAATTATTTCTAAATTCTTTTCAAAACTAGTCAACTCAAGTCAACCGTGGTTAAATCTGGTCAACTTTTGGTCAAACTTGATCTTTGCGTATGTGAATATGAGCAAATGTGAGTATGAATTCTAGCAATAATTCAATGCAAATTCTTATTCAACCTTTCAAAATGAAGAGATGAGGGTCTCTTTAAAATACTTTCCTGGAATTCATCAATGGTTGAGATCGATTTCAATCAACGGTCAGGATTAAAGGTGAAGTTAGGTCATAAAGGAAGATTTCCAAATTAAAAATAGTTAACAGATTTAATATGAGTAAAATAAGGAGTTAACTGATTCAATTTGAGTAGAAAAAGGAGTTAACTAGTTTAACTCATTTTTTATCAATAGTGAACTGAAAACTTTTCTTTTTGAACTGAAGAGAGATTTTGTTAAGATATTTAATTTAATAAAATGAGATATGCTCTCATAATTACTTTTTCTATTTAATTAAATAATATTTAATTAATTAGACACACTTTTCTTATTTAATTAAATAACTTCATTTAATTAATTAGGAATGGCTTCTCATTTAATTAAATAAATTTGTTTAATTAATTAGAAGTAAGTACTCCATTTAATTAAATAATTTCGTTTAATTATTTCAATTTTTTTTTCGAAACTAGTCAACTCAAGTCAACCGTGGTTAAATTTTGTCAACTTTTGGTCAGACTTGATCTTTACGTATGTGAATATGAGCAAATGTGAGTATGAATTCTAGCGACAATTCGATGCAAGTTTTCATTCAACTGTTCAAACTGAAGAGATGAGGATCTCTTAAATAGACTTTGCTGGAATTCATCTACGGTTGAGATCGATTTCAATCAACGGTCAGGATTAAAGATGAAGTTCAATCATAAAGGGAGATTTCCAAATTAAAGGGAGTTAACAAATTTAATTTGATTAAAATAAGGAGTTAACTGATTCAATTTGAGTAGAAAAAAGAGTTAACTGATTTAACTCATTTTTTATCAATAGTGAACTGAAGAGAGATTTTGTTGAGATATTTAATTTAATAAAATGAGATATGCTCTCATAATTACTTTTTCTATTTAATTAAATAATTTTTAATTAATTAGAGACACTTTTCTTATTTAATTAAATAACTTCATTTAATTAATTAGGAATGGCTTCTCATTTAATTAAACAACTTTGTTTAATTAATTAGAAGTAAGTACCCCATTTAATTAAATAATTTCATTTAATTATTTCAAATTTTTTTTCAAAACTAGTCAACCCAAGTAAACCGTGGTTAAATCTAGTCAACTTTTCATCAAACTTGATCTTTGCATATGTGAATATGAGCAAATGTGAGTATGAATTTCAGCAACAATTTGATGCAAATTCTAATTCAACCTTTCAAAATGAAGAGATGAGGGTCTATTAAATAGACTTTCCTCGAATTCATCAACGGTTGAGATCGATTTCAACCAACAGTCAGGATTAAATGCGAAGTTCTGTCATAAAGGGAGATTTCTAAATTAAAAAGAGTTAATAGATTTAATTTGAGTAAAAAAAGGAGTTAACTGATTTAACTCATTTTTGATCAACAGTGAACTGAAAATTTCCCTTTTTCAACTGAAGAGAGATTTTTTTGAAATATTTAATTTAATAAAATGAGATATGTTCTCATAATTACTTTTTTTATTTAATTAAATAATCTTTAAATAGTTAGAGACACTTTTCTTATTTAACTAAATAACTTCATTTAATTATTTAGGTATGGCTTCTCATTTAATTAAATAACTTTGTTTTATTAATTAGAAGTAAGTACCCTATTTAATTAAATTATTTTCTTTAATTATTTCAAAAAAAATTTCGAAACTAGTCAACTCAAGTCAACCATGGTTAAATTTGGTCCACTTTTGGTCAAACTTGATCTTTGCGTATGTGAATATGAGCAAATGTGAGTATGAATTCCAGCAACAATTCGATGCAAATTCTCATTCAACCTTTCAAAATGAAGAGATGAGGGTCTCTTAAAAAGACTTTCCTGGAATTCATCAACGGTTGAGATCGATTTCAATCAACAGTCAGGATTAAAAGTGAAGTTCAGTCGTAAAGGGAGATTTCCAAATTAAAGGGAGTTAACAGATTTAATTTGAGTAAAATAATGAGTTAACTGATTCAATTTGAGTAGAAAAAGGAGTTAACTGATTTAACTCATTTTTTATCAATAGTGAACTGGAAATTTCTCTTTTTGAATTGAAGAGAGATTTTGTTGAGATATTTAATTTAATAAAATGAGATATTCTCTCATAATTAATTTTTCTATTTAATTAAATAATCTTTAATTAATTAGAGACACTTTTCTTATTTAATTAAATAATGTCATTTAATTAATTAGGAATGGCTTCTCATTTAATTAAATAACATTGTTTAATTAATTAGAAGTACTCCATTTAATTAAATAAATTCATTTAATTATTTCAAAATTCTTTTTGAAACTAGTCAAGTCAAGTCAACCGTGGATAAATCGAGTCAACTTTTGGTCAAGCTTGATCTTTGCGTATGTGAATATGAGCAAATGTGAGTATGAATTCTAGCAACAATTCGTTTCAAATTCTCATTAAACCTTTCAAAATGAAGAGATGAGGGTCTCTTAAATAGACTTTCCTAGAATTCATCAATGATTGAGATTGATTTAAATCAACAGTCAGGATTAAAGGTGAAGTTTAGTCATAAAGGGAGATTTCCAAATTAAAGGGAGTTAACAGATTTAATTTGAGTAAAATAAGGAGTTAACGGATTCAATTTGAGTAGAAAAAGGAGTTAATTGATTTAACTCATTTTTTATCAATGGTGAACTAAAAATTTCTGTTTTTGAACTGAAGAGAGATTTTGTCGAGATATTTAATTTAATAAAATGAGATATGCTCTCATAATGACTTTTTCTATTTAATCAAATAATCTTTAATTAATTACAGACACTTTTCTTATTTAATTAAATAACTTCATTTAATTAATTAAGAATGGCTTCTCATTTAATTAAATAACTTTGTTTAATTAATTAGAAATAATACTCTATTTAATTAAATAATTTCCTTTAATTATTTCTAAGTTCTTTTCGAAACTAGTCAACTCAAGTCAACCGTAGTTAAATCTGGTCAACTTTTTGTCAAACTTGATCTTTGCATTTGTCAATATGAGCAAATGTGAGTATGAATTTCAGCAACAATTCAATGCAAATTCTCATTCAACCTTTCAAAATCAAGAGATGAGGGTCTCTTAAATATATTTTTCTTATATTTATTAATAGTTGAGATCGATTTCAATCAACGGTCAGGATTTAAGGTGAAGTTCAGTCATAAAGGGAGATTTTCAAATTAAAGGGAGTTAACAGATTTAATTTGAGTAAAATAAGGAGTTAACTGATTCAATTTGAGTAGAAAAAGGAGTTAACCCATTTAACTCATTTTTTATCAATAGTGAATTGGAAATTTCCCTTTTTGAATTGAAGAGAGATTTTGTCAAGATATTTAATTTAATAAAATGAGATATGCTCTCATAATTACATTTTCTATTTAATTAAATAACCTTTAATTAATTAGAGACACTTTTCTTATTTAATTAAATAACTTCATTTAATTAATTAGGAATGGCTTCTCATTTAATTAAATAACTTTGTTTAATTAATTAAAAGTAAGTACTCCATTTAATTAAATAATTTCATTTAATTATTTCAAATTTTTTTTCGAAACTATTCAACTCAAGTCAACCGTGTTTAAATCAGGTCAACTTGATATTTGCGTATGTGAATATGAAAAAATGTGAGTATCAATTCCAGCAACAATTTGATGCAAATTCTCATTCAATGATTCAAAATGAAGAGATGAGGGTCTCTTAAATAGACTTTCCTGGAATTCATCAACGGTTGAGATCGATTTTAATCAATAGACAAGATTAAAGGTGAAGTTCAGTCATAAAGGGAGATTTCCAAATTAAAGGGAGTTAACAGATTTAATCTGAGTAAAATAAGGAGTTAACTGATTCAATTTGAGTAGAAAAATGAGTTAATTGATTTAACTCATTTTTGATCAATAGTTAATTGGAAATTTCTTTTTTTGAACTGAAAAGAGATTTTGTCGAGATATTTAATTTAATAAAATGAGATATGCTCTCATAATTACTTTTTCTATTTGATTAAATAAGTTCATTTAATTAATTAGGAATGACTTCTCATTTAATTAAATAACTTTGTTTAATTAATTAGAAGTAAGTACTCCATTTAATTAAATAATTTCGTTTAATTATTTCAAAATTCTTTTCGAAACTAGTCAAGTCAAGTCAACCGTGGTTAAATCTGGTCAACTTTTGGTCAAACTTAATCTTTGCATATGTGAATATGAGCAAATGTGAGTATGAATTCTAGCAACAATTCGATGCAAATTATCATTGAACCTTTCAAAATGAAGAGATGAGGGTCTCTTAAATAGACTTTCCTGGAATTCATCAACGATTGAGATCGATTTCAATCAACGGTCAGGATTAAAGGTGACGTTCGGTCATAAAGGGAGATTTTCAAATTAAAGGGAGTTAATAGATTTAATTTGAGTAAAATAATGAGTTAACTGATTTAATTTGAGTAGAAAAAGGAGTTCACTGATTTAACTCATTTTTGATCAATAGTGAACTGAAAATTTCCCTTTTTGAACTAAAGAGATATTTTGTTGAGATATTTAATTTAATAAAATGAGATATGCTCTCATAATTACTTTTTAAAAAAAATTAATTAGAGACACTTTTCTTATTTAATTAAATAACTTCATTTAATTAATTAAGAATGGCTTCTCATTTAATTAAATAACTTTATTTAATTAATTAGAAGTAAGTACTCCATTTAATTAAATAATTTTATTTAATTATTTCAAAATTCTTTTCGAAACTAGTCAACTCAAGTCAACCGTGGTTAAATTTGGCCAACTTTTGGTCAAACTTGATCTTTGCGTATGTGAATTTGAGCAAATGTGACTATGAATTCTAGCAACAATTCGATGTAAATTCTCATTAAACCTTTCAAAATGAAGAGATGAGGGTCTCTTAAATAGACTTTCCTAGAATTCATCAAGGATTGAGATTGATTTAAATCAACGGTCAAGATTAAAGGTGAAGTTCAGTCATAAAGCGAGATTTTCAAATTAAAGGGAGTTAACAGAATCAGTTTGAGTAAAATAAGGAGTTAACTAATTCATTTTGAATAGAAAATGTAGTTAACTGATTTAACTCATTTTTGATCAATAGTGAACTGAAAATTTCCCTTATTGAACTGAAGAGAGATTTTGTCGAGATATTTAATTTAATAAAATGAGATATGCTTTCATAATTACTTTTTCTATTTAATTAAATAATCTTTAATTAATTAAAGACACTTTTCTTATTTAATTAAATAACTTCATTTAATTAATTAGGAATGGCTTCCCATTTAATTAAATAACTTTGTTTAGTTAATTAAAAGTAAGTACTCCATTTAATTAAATGATTTCATTTAATTATTTCAAATTTTTTTTTGAATCTAGTCAACTCAAGTCAACCGTGGTTAAATTTGGTCAACTTTTGGTCAAACTTGATCTTTGCGTATGTGAATATGAGAAAATGTGAGTATGAATTCTAGCAACAATTCGATGCAAATTTTCATTCAACCTTTCAAAATAAAGAGATGAGGGTCTCTTAAATAGACTTTCCTAGAATTCATCAACGGTTGAGATCGATTTCAATCAACGGTCAAGATTAAAGGTGAAGTTCAGTCATAATGAGAGATTTCCAAATTAAAGGGAGTTAACAGATTTAATTGGAGTAAAATAAGGAGTTAACTAATTCAATTTGAGTAGAAAAATGAGTTAATTGATTTAACTCATTTTTTATCAATAGTGAACTGGAAATTTTCCTTTTTGAACTGAAGAGAGATTTTGTCGAGATATTTAATTTAATAAAATGAGATATGCTCTCATAATTACTTTTTATATTTAATTAAATAATCTTTAATTAATTAGAGAGAGTTTTTTTATTTAATTAAATAACTTCATTTAATTAATTAGGAATGACTTCTCATTTAATTAAATAACTTTATTTAATTAATTAGAAGTAAGTACTCCATTTAATTAAATAATTTTATTTAATTATTTCAAAATTCTTTTCGAAACTAGTCAACTCAAGTTAATCGTGGTTAAATCTGGTCAACTTTTGGTCAAACTTGATCTTTCAATATGTGAATATGAGCAAATGTGAGTATGAATTCCAACAACAATTCGATGCAAATTCTCATTCAACCTTTAAAAATGAAGAGATGAGGGTCTTTTAAATATACTTTCTTAGAATTCATCAACGGTTGAGATCGATTTCAATCAACGGTTAGGATTAAAGGTGAAGTTCAGTCATAAAGAGAGATTTCTAAATTAAAGGGAGTTAACAGATTTAATTTGAGTAAAATAAGGAGTTAACTGATTTAATTTGAGTAGAAAAAAGAGTTAACTCATTTAACTCATTTTTGATCAATAATGAAGTGGAAATTTCCCTTTTTGCACTGAAGAGAGATTTTGTTGAGATAATTAATTTAATAAAATGAGATATGCTCTCATAATTACTTTTTCTATTTAATTAAACAATCTTTAATTAATTAGAGACACTTTTCTTATTTAATTAAATAACTTCATTTAATTAATTAGGAATGGCTTCTCATTTAATTAAATAACTTTGTTTAATTAATTAGAAGTAAGTACTCTATTTAATTAAATAATTTCGTTTAATTATTTCAAAATTCTTTTTGAATCTAGTCAACTCAAGTCAACCATGGTTAAATCTAGTCAACTTTTGGTCAAACTCGATCTTTTTGTATGTGAATATGAGCAAATGTGAGTATGAATTCCATCAACAATTCGATGCAAATTCTCATTCAACCTTTCAAAATGAAGACATGAGGGTCTCTTAAGTAGACTTTCCTGGAATTCTTCAATGGTTGAGATCAATTTCAATCAACAGTCAGGATTAAAGGTGAAGTTCAGTCATAAAGGAAGATTTCAAAATTAAAGGGAGTTAACAAATTTAGTTTGAGTAAAATAAGGAGTTAACTGAATCAATTTTAGTAGAAAAATGAGTTAACTCATTTAACTCATTTTTGATCAATAGTGAATTTTATATTTTATATTTTGAACTGAAGAGAATCAAGAAAAAAACTTAGCTTCATTGCCAATTACAACAAGGTTTAAAATACAATTTACAATAGGATCTCAATCCCAAATTTGAACAATTAAATCAAATTTTTTTCATGACCCTATTCAAGGGATTTATAATATTTTTTGCAACTCATTTCCAAAACCATGGAGGGAACATAATCTGATCAGGTGACCAAAAGCATGAACAAGAACAATTCAAAACATGCATATTTATACAAGGTTTTCACAACAAGATCTATAATAAATCAACACTAGGGAAAGGTGGATTCTTCGAACTAGGAGAAGTCGACCACAACACCAAATCAGATGCCCAATCGGGGCTATTAACCAAGAACTTTCGTTCTTCCATTTAAAAATTCCATACTCATACGAGGTTTGTGCTGATGGGTAGGGGCCCATAACACCCTACCCTTTCTCGCTCTTCTCATTCTGAGAAGAGATGCTGCACTGGTTGGAGTCCAACTAAACAGACCTTTCCCAAAATTGGTCACTTCTGCCCTCTCCAAGGGTGAGTAATACCAATACACCCATGCAAGAAAAATCTCAAAATTGCAAACATAAACAAGAAAGGAAAACATCCACAATAACAAGGTTTTCAAATCTTCCCAACATACCCACAAACATACAAACATTGAAACAAAAATAAAGTAGCAAAAGAATGAAACAAACATGAAAACTGAATAAGGGAGATGAGAATTTCCTACCTTCACAAAGAGTTAATGGCAAAGAACAAGTTTGAGTAGAGTTTCCACTTCCTTCCTTCAATCTTCAAAACTCCTCTCTAAATGTAGAGATTGGGTAACAACCTCCACAAGACCAAGAAGGGCCTCTAAATAGGCCTCCAACTCAACCACCCAAGGGCTCAATAACTACCCCACCCACTTGCAATTCTAGAAACTCCTAACTCAACCTACACTATGATTAAACCCTAAGTGGAGATGAGGTGAAGTAGCTCAAGATAACCATGGTCAATTTTCGCACAAAGGTAAAAAGAGACTTTTTGAGTGACTTAATTAACAGTAACAGATTTCCACAATCCATTTGTAAAGTACTAAGTTTTCTAGATTTGATTGTGTTTGTTTATTTCATCAACGTTTCGGATCACACTACATGATCCATCATCAGGATAAGAAAGTGCAGGGTAGTAAGATATGCAGACTGGACCTTTCTCAAGAATTATAAGAAGAGAAGGGGGAAGCTCGTAAAACCATGCAATACCAAAAAATAGAAAAAATAGCAAAAAGGTACACCCACCAAAAAGTATAAGAAAGAAGAAAAAATAAAAGAAAAAGGTTTAAAAGAAGGAAACTAAACAGAAAAAATAGCTACATATATATAGAAACAACAATTAAAATATATCTTGCCTATATATATATATATATATATATATATATATATATATATATATATATATATATATATATATATATATTTATATTTATATATATAAAAGTATAATAGCTATTAATATATTGGCTATTATATAATAAAATAGCTATATGAGAAATGTATAGCTATGTAACCACTTACAATAGCTAATGGATCATAATATAGTTATATACAAGAAAAAATACGATATACTATAAATGAAATATATAAATAAATAAGATATATGTATATCTAGGATATATATATATAAAGGGCTGAAAAGTCAATAAAAGGGGCTTAGGGATTGGAAAAGACTCGTAACCCATACCCATACCTTTTGGGTATAATTATATCAAGTTTTAAGCCTTAGAAAAGAGGTTTAGAGCCAAATAAAATCTAGGAATAAAATAGGACCATCTAACTACTCTAACTTTGCATATTAAACACTAATCCAGATTAAGAGATGACTAACCTCAATTAAGAACCCAATAGCAAACTGAGACCAACTAAACCAACTTGGGTCCAAAGGTTAAACAACTAACCCAAAACAGCACACTAAAGCACATAAACATTTTACAAGTGTCAAGAAACACTAAAAGAACATAATTATGAACATTAACATTCACTGAACAAAGAAGATACATACATATATCTCACAAGACAATATGTGAATTACGAACAACAAAGTCTCCAAAATTAGCACAAGGAGATCAGTTCTATTCCTCCGTAGGGTTTCTCGGCTAAATATCTACACACTCATTGCACACATCAGTAGTCCCATAAAATCACATGTACTTAATGTATACATATCATAAATTCACATAAATTAAAACATACATCAATAAGGGTTTCTTCATCCTACTTAATTCTTAATCGTTTAAAATTTTTTAAATCAAAGTCTCAATCTTACATTTATTGATTTCATCAACATACATATACATGAAACATTAAATGATAGTAATCAAATATATTTGAAAGTAACATCACACAACATGAAATAATAAAGTATTTTCTAAGCATCAGATAATGTCTCGACATCTCAAGTCGTGAATATCAAAATAATAGTAATGTATCACTATGCTACGATGGGTCAAGGCAAGACCTCACATCCTCCCCCACTAGGCATGAACTTCTTCCTGGAGTTCATCAAAAAGATATGGGTACTGAGATCGCATCTACGCTACATCCTCCCATGAAGCCATGACCTCATCGTAACAATCCCATTGGACCCTAACCTGGTCTAGCTGTCGGCCTTGAAGTGTTAGGGTTTGTCGGGAAATAATGCGGATAGGCTCCAGTGCTAGCTATCTATCTGAATCCACCTATAAAGCATCCCAATCTATAATATGAGACTCATCATAAATGTATCCTCTAAGTACTAAAATATGAAACACATCGTGGATGCGTGACAAGCTAGGTGGCAAAGCTAAACGGTATGCAACAGGTCCTATCCTCTCAAGGATCTCGAATAGCCCAAAAAAGTAGGGTGCCAACTTAGAGCCCTTTGCAAATCGAATCGGACTCTTGTGTGGTCGCACCCTCAAGAACACTCTATCACCAACTTGATACTCTTGATCTATCCTCTTCACATCAGCATACTTCTTCTGCCTATCTTGTGCCTCTCTCAGGCACTGTCTAATCAGGGTCACCTACTGCTCCATCTCCTTTACTAACTGAGGACCAATAGATACTCGATCCTCGATCCTATCCCAACTCAAGGGTGTCCTGCATGGTCTCTTGTACAAGGCCTCATAAGGCGGCATTCCTATGGAAGAATGATGCCCATTGTTATAGGAAAACTTGACAAGATGTAATTATTCTTCCCATTTGACCTCATGATCCATCACATACATACGTAGCATGTCCTCCAAAACCTGATTCACTCACTCCATCTGGCCATCGGTCTGAGGATGGTACACTGTACTAAAATTGAGCCTAGTGCCCAAAGCCGACTGCAACTCTCTCCAAAATGAAGAAGTGAACAATGAGTCTCTATCAGAGATGATCTTACGAGGAACACCATGAAGTCTAACAATGTCCCGCAAGAACACCTGGGCTATATCTTGTGTTGTGAATGTAGTATGCACGGGTGAGAAATGGAAAACCTTGGTCAATGTGTCAACTATCACCAAAATGACATCATGACGATGAGATGACATAGGAACACCAACAATAAAATACATAGATATAGTGTTCCATTTCCACACTGCAATCTCATGCGGCTAGAGAAGCCCACCAGGGTGATGATGCTCCACCTTCACCCTCTGGCACTCAAGGCATATTGCAACTATACTAGCAATCTACACTCTCATGCCTGGCCAATGATACAACTCCCTCAAATCTGCATGTAACTTCTTAACACCGAGGTACGTTGCATAAGGTGCTCTGTGAGCCTCCAGTACAATGAGCTCGCGCAAACCCCTAATGGAAGGTACATACATACGTCCCCTATGATGCAAAAGTCCATCGAACTCCAAGGAATACTCTGCAAACTTCCCTTCCAAAGGGTCTCTGAGAAAGTACTAACTGACTAACTTTTGCATAAAGCTCATCAGTTGGTAAGTGGTGTAAGATCCGCTTTCTCAAGTTAGTGCAAGTAGTCACAGGTAAAAGCTTATGGCGCCTTCTGCTTAAGGCATATGCAACCACATTTTCCTTTTCCTTGATGTAATGAACATCAAAATCATACTCACATAGGAACTCCATCCACCTTCTTTGCCTAGCATTAAGGTTCAGCTGAGAAAATATGTACTGCAAGCTCTGGTGATCGGAATGAAGCTCGAATCTATGACCCAAAAGGAAATGTCGCCATCTCACCAAGGCATAAACCACTGCCGCTAGTTCTAGGTCATGAGTAGGATAATTGAGTTCATGAGTCTTCAAATTCCTAGACTCAAAAGAAATAGGTCATCCTTCCTACATAAGGATTGCCCCTAAACCATCTAAAGATGCATCGTTGCACACCACAAAATCTGCAATAGGATCTGGTACTGCAAAAATTGGTGCACTCGTGAGGGCTCTCTTGAGCTCTTGAAAAGATCTATCACACTTTTTTGTCCACTCGTACTTATTCCCCTTTTTATGAAGAGATTTGATGGGGTGTGCCAATCTAGAGAATCCTGAAATGAAGTGTCGGTAATATCCTGCTAGCCCCATAAACCTCCTCACTTCAGTAACACTAGTGGTTGCTGGCCAATCCATGATAGCCCTAATCTTTGATGGGTCTACTGAGACACCATCACCTAATATTACATGACCCAAATAATGTATCCCGGGTTTGAAGAATGCACACTTCAACAAGCTACCAAACAACTGATTCTCTCTCAACCTCTGTAATACTTGTCTCAAGTGCTCTTCATGCTCTCTCTCATTATGAGAATAAATCAGAATTTCATCAAGAAACACAACCACAAACTTATCCAAAAAGGTACAAAATACTCCATTCATGAGGCTCATGAATACAGCTGGAGCATTCATAAGGCCAAAAGGTACCACGATGAACTCGTAGTGGCCATACCTAGTACGAAAAGTTGTCTTGTGGATATCACTATCCACAATCCTCAATTGATGGTAACCCGACTTTAGGTCAATCTTTGAAAATACTCGGGCACCCTACAACTGATCAAAGAGGTCATCGATTCTGAGAAGAGGATATCGGTTCTTGATGGTCACTTTGTTCAATTGTCGATAATCGATACACAACCTAAGTGATCCATCCTTCTTCTCGACAAAGATCACTGGTGCACCCCAAGGTGACACACTAGGTCGAATATGCCCCTTCTCTAAGAGTTCCTCCAATTGAGCTTTTAGCTCACTAAGCTCATGAGTAGTCATCCTGTATGGTGCTCTCGAAACTGGCTCGGTTCCTAGTACTAGGTCTATATGAAAATCCACTGCTCGAGGTGGAGGCATACCAGGAAGCTCTAAAGGAAACACATCTGCAAACTCTTGAAGGATTGGAAAATCATCAAGGGATGGCTCCCTCTCTGAATCTTCCTCTCTGTCACTAATATTGATAGCAAACAACTGACAACCCTTTCGCATGCACCGTCTAAGCTGCATAGAAGAAATCATACGAAGGGACACTGGCCTCTTCACTCCGAAGATCTCCCTAAAGATACCATCATCATCCACACATTCCACCCTCTTCTGTCGATAATCCATCTTGGAGCTGTGGGCATAAAGCCAATCCATGCCAAGAACAACATCATACGAACTTAGAGGGGTAATGCGTAGATCAGTCCTAGTGGACATGTCACCAATCTGCATCTGACAACTCCACACCAAGGAACTAACTGACACAATGGTTTCTGAGGCTAACTCTACTTCCCAACTAACATCCTATCTAACTTCCACTAGCCCGCAATGCTCCACCACAAATAGAGATATAAAAGAGTTAGTAGCCCCAAAATCAAATAAAACTCCAACCATACAGCCCTGTATAATACCTGTAGCCTCGATAACTGTGGCCTGATGCTCAACCTGGCGATTGTCAACCGCTGCAAAAACTCTATGGGATCTACCCATGTCACCAACTGTTAGCTCTGAAAAAGCCCTGCTCTGACCACTGGATGCATGTCCCTCCGGACACTCCCTAGCTATATGACCCATGCCACCACAAGTGTAGTATGGTTCGCAAGTATAAGATCATGCACCCTGTGACCCAGACTGTTGTGGGCCTCCTAACCTACTAGATCCACTGTATCCACCCCTAGAAGATTGCTGAGTCTTCACTGACTGTGACAGTGGGGCCTGTACTTTCTAATCCTGCTTAGGTCTTTGTGACTACCACTTCTTGGGCTTGGAGCCCTGATAACCCTAAGAAGGTTTCTACTACTGCTGTTGCTACGATTTTGGCTACTGAGACCGCTGGCCCTTAGAGGACCCTACTGTATAGTTCTGATTCCCTTTCTAAGGGTGTTTCTGCTGGGAGGACTTTCGGTTCTAAGACCGATCCCGTGACTCCTGCCTACCTCGAGTATCCTTAGCAACTAGTGCTATCTCCATTGCCTATCTAAAGGTGGTAGGGAAGGCCATTCGAACTAGTCCCTGAAGAAAAAAATTTAGCATCATTGTAGGCTCTGTAACCATGCTTTTTCTACTATTCCCTTAGTAGAACTGGTAAATAATGGTGGCCCAAGTCGAATCAATTCCCTGATATCATCTCTTACATATCTAGGAGGTTTGTCAAATGGGGGTCCTCTCTGGTATATGGACTCTTCCTCATGTTCACCCTGAACCTCTAACTACATCAGTGGGGGACTCCTAGTCCTCTCTCTGACTCTGGGCCCGCCTCCTCCGGGACCCTCTACTTCCACTACTAGAATCTACTAAAGTGGTTGAACTACATGTACTACTCTGCTGAAATACACTGATCAAAGTCTGAAGTGCATCTATAATGTCCTGGTTAGGGTTTGGTGGTGGTGGAGGTGGTGGTGGTGGACGTGGTCCATCCTTCTGTCCCGCTCTACCACCCTTAGCCCTATGACCTCTGCCTCGTCGGCTACAAGTAACAGGCGATATCTATACAATTAAAAGTTTGAGTTAAGTTTAGGAAGCACAATGGTTTAAGGTTCCTAGTGTTGAAAACTAGGCTCTAATAGTATGTGAATATGAGAAAATGTGAGTATGAATTCCAGCAATAATTCGATGCAAATTCTCGTTCAACCTTTCAAAATGAAGAGATGAGGGTCTCTTAAATAGACTTTCTTGGAATTCATCAACGGTTGAGATCGATTTCAATCAACGGTCAGGATTAAAGGTGAAGTTCAGTCATAAAGGGAGATTTCCAAATTAAAGGGAGTTAACAGATTTAATTTGAGTAAAATAAGGAGTTAACTGATTCAATTATAGTAGAAAAAAGAGTTAACTAATTTAACTCATATTTTATCAATAGTGAACTGGAATTTTCCCTTTTTGAACTGAAGAGAGATTTTCTTAAGATATTTAATTTAATAAAATGAGATATGCTCTCATAATTACTTTTTCTATTTAATTAAATAATCTTTAATTAATTAGAAGCAAGTAATCCATTTAATTAAATAATTTTGTTTAATTATCTTAAAATTCTTTTCAAAACTAGTCAATTCAAGTCAACGGTGGTTAAATTTGATCAACTTTAGGTAAAACTTGATCTTTGCGTATGTGAATATGAGAAAATGTGAGTATGAATTCCAGCAACAATTCGATGCAAATTCTCATTCAACCTTTCAAAATGAAGAGACGAGGGTCTCCTAAACAGACTTTCCTGGAATACATCAACAGTTGAGATGGATTTCAATCAACGATCAGGATTTAAAGTTGAAGTTCAGTCATAAAGAGAGATTTCCAAATTAAAGGGAGTTAACGGATTTAATTTGAGTAAAATAAGGAGTTAACTTATTAAATTTGAGTAGAAAAAAGAGTTAACTGATTTAACTCATTTTTGATCAATAATGAACCGAAAATTTCCCTTTTTGAACTGAAGAGAGATTTTGTTGACATATTTAATTTAATAAAATAAGATATGCTCTCATAATTACATTTTCTATTTAATTAAATAATCTTTAATTAATTAGAGACACTTTTCTTTTTTAATTAAATAACTTCATTTAACTAATTAGGAATGGCTTGTCATTTAATTAAATAACTTTGTTTAATTAATTAGAAGTAAGTACTCCATTTAATTAAATAATTTCATTTAATTATTTCAAAAAAAAATTTGAAAGTAGCCAACTCAAGTCAACCGTGATTAAATCTGGTCAACTTTTGGTCAAACTTGATCTTTGCGTATGTGAATATGAGCTAATTTTAGTATGAATTCCAGAAACACTTTTGATGCAAATTCTCATTCAACCTTTCAAAATGAAGAGATGAGGGTCTCTTAAATAGACTTTCCTAAAATTCATCAACGGTTGAGATCGATTTCCATGAATGGTCAGGATTAAAGGTGAATTTCAGTCATAAAAGGAGATTTCTAAATTAAAGGGAGTTAACAGATTTAATTTGAGTAAAATAAGGAGTTAACTGATTCAATTTGAGAAAAAAAGAGTTAATTGATTTAACTCATTTTTGATCAATAATGAACTGAAAATTTTCCTTTTTGAACTCAAGAGAGATTTTGTTCAGATATTTAATTTAATAAAATAAGATATGCTCTCATAATTACTTTTTCTATCTAATTAAATAATCTTTAATTAATTAGAGACACTTTTCTTATTTAATTAAATAACTTCATTTAATTAATTAGGAATGGGTTCACATTTAATTAAATAACTTTGTTTAATTAATTAGAAGTAAGTACTCCATTTAATTAAATAATTTCGTTTAATTATTTTAAAATTCTTTTCGAAACCAATCAACTCAAGTCAACTGTGGTTAAATCTGGTCAACTTTTGGTCAAACTTGATCTTTGCATATGTGAATATGAGCAAATGTGAGTATGAATTCCAGCAACAATTCGATGCAAATTCTCATTCAACCTTTCAAAATGAAGAGATCAGAGTCTCTTAAATTGACTTTCATGGAATTCATCAACGGTTGAGAGCGATTTTAATCAACAGCTAGGATTAAAGGTGAAGTTCAGTCATAAAGGGAGATTTTCAAATTAAAGCGAGTTAACAGATTTAATTTGAGTAAAATAAGGAGTTAACTAATTCCATTTGACATGAAAAAGTTGTTAACTGATTTAACTCATTTTTTATCAATAGTGAACTGGAAATTTTCCTTTTTGAACTGAAGAGAGATTTTTTCGAGATATTTAATTTAATAAAATGAGATATGCACTCATAATTACTTTTTCTATTTAATTAAATAATCTTTAATTAATTAGAGACACTTTTCTTATTTAATTAAATAACTTCATTTAATTAGCTAGGAATGGCTTCTCATTTAATTAAATAACTTTTTTTAATTAATTAGAAGTAAGTACTCCATATATTTAAATAATTTCATTTAATTATTTCAAAATTCTTTTTGAAACTAGTCAACTCATGTCAACCGTGGTTAAATTTAGTCAATTTTTGGTCAAACTTGATCTTTCCATATGTGAATATGAACAAATGTGAGTATGAATTCTAGCAACAATTCAATCCAAATTCTCATTCAACCTTTCAAAATGAAGAGATGAGGGTCTCTTAAATAGACTTTCCTAGAATTCATCAACGGTCGAGATCGATTTCAATTAACGGTCAGGATTAAAGGTGAAGTTCAGTCAAAAAGGGAGATTTCCAAATTAAAGGGAGTTAACAGATCTAATTTGAGTAACATAAGGAGTTAACTGATTCAATTTGAGTAGAAAAGGGAGTTAACTGATTTAGCTCATTTTTTATCAATAGTAAATTGAAAATTTCCCTTTTTGAGCTGAAGAGAGATTTTGTTGAGATATTTAATTTAATAAAATGAGATATGCTCTCATAATTACTTTTTCTATTTAACTAAATAATCTTTAATTAATTAGAGACATTTTACTTATTTAATTAAATAACTTCATTTAATTAATTAGGAATGGCTTCTCATTTAATTAAATAACTTTGTTTAATTAATTAGATGTAAGTACTCCATTTAATTAAATAATTTTGTTTAATTATTTCAAAATTCTTTTCGAAACTAGTCAACTCAAGTCAACCGTGGTTAAATCTTATCAACTTTTGGTCAAACTTGATCTTTGCGTATGTGAATATGAGAAAACGTGAGTATCAATTTCATTATAAATTCGATGCAAATTCTCATTCAACCTTTCAAAATGAAGAGACGAGGGTCTCTTAAATAGACTTTCCTGGAATTCATCAACGGTTGAGATCAATTTCAATCAACGGTCAGGATTAAACGTCAAGTTCAGTCATAAAAGGAGATTTCCAAATTAAAGGGAGTTAACAAATTTAATTTGAGTAAAATAAGGAGTTAACTGATTCAATTTGAGTAGAAAAAGGAGTTAACTGATTTAACTCATTTTTGATCAATAGTGAACTGGAAATTTCCCTTTTTGAATTGAAGAGAGATTTTGTTGAGATATTTAATTTAATAAAATGTGATATGCTCTCATAATTACTTTTTCTATTTAATTAAATAATCTTTCATTAATTAGAGAGACTTTCCTTATTTAATTAAATAACCTCATTTAATTAATTAGGAATGGCTTCTCATTTAATTAAATAACTTTGTTTAATTAATTGGAAGTAAGTACTCCATTTAATTAAATAATTTCTTTTAATCATTTCAAAATTCTTTTCGAAACTAGTCAACTCAAGTCAACCGTGGTTAAATCTCATCAACTTTTGGTCAAACTTGATCTTTGTGTATGTGAATATGAGAAAATGTGAGTATGAATTCCAGTAACAATTCGATGCAAATTCTCATTGAACCTTTCAAAATGAAGAGATGAGGGTCTCTTAAATAGACTTTTCTGGAATTCATCAACGGTTGAGATCGATTTCAATCAACGTTCAGGATTAAAGGTGAAGTTCAGTCATAAAAGAAGATTTCCAAATTAAAAGGAGTTAACAAATTTAATTTGAGTAAAATAATGAGTTAACTGATTCAATTTGAGTAGAAAAAGGAGTTAACTGATTTAACTCATTTTTTATCAATAGTGAACTGGAAATTTTCCTTTTTGAATTGAAGAGAGATTTTGTTGAGATATTTAATTTAATAAAATGAGATATGCTCTCATAATTAATTTTTCTATTTAATTAAATAATTTTTAATTAATTAGAGACACTTTTCTTATTTAATTAAATAAATTCATTTAATTAGCTAGGAATGGCTTCTCATTTAAGTAAATAACTTTGTTTAATTAATTAGAAGTAAGTACTCCATATATTTAAATAATTTCGTTTAATTATTTCAAAATCCTAATCGAAACTAGTCAACTCAAGTCAACCGTGGTAAAATTTGGTCAACTTTTAGTCAAACTTGATCTTTGAGTATGTGAATATGAGCAAATGTGAGTATGAATTCCAACAACAATTCGATGCAAATTCTCATTCAACCTTTCAAAATGAAGAGATGAGGGTCTCTTAAATAGACTTTCTTGGAATTCATCAACGATTGAGATCGATTGCAATCAACGGTTAGGATTAAAGGTGAAGTTCAGTCAAAAAAGGAGATTTCCAAATTAAAGGGAGTTAATAGATTTAATTTGAGTAAAATAAGGAGTTAACTGATTCAATTTTAGTGGAAAGAGGAGTTAACTGATTTAACTCATTTTTAATCAATAGTGAATTGAAAATTTCTCTTTTTGAACTAAAGAGAGATTTTGTTGAGATATTTAATTTAATAAAATGAGATATGCTCTCATAATTACTTTTTATATTTAATTAAATAATATTTAATTAATTTGAAACACTTTCCTTATTTAGTTAAATAACTTCATTTAATTAATTAGGAATGGCTTCTCATTTAATTAAATAACTTTGTTTAATTAATTAGAAGTAAGTACTCCATTTAATTAAATAATTTCATTTAATTATTTCAAAATTCTTTTAGAAACTAGTCAACTCAAGTCAACCATGGTTAAATCTCATCAACTTTTGCTCAAACTTGATCTTCGCATATGTGAATATGAGCAAATGTGAGTATGAATTCCAGTAACAATTCGATGCAAATTCTCACTCAACCTTTCAAAATGAAGAGATGAGGGTCTCTTAAATAGACTTTCATGGAGTTCATCAAATGTTGAGATCGATTTCAATCAACGGTTAGGATTAAAGGTGAAGTTCAGTCATAAAGGGAGATATCCAAATTAAAGGGAGTTAACAAATTTAATTTGAGTAAAATAAAGAGTTAACTGATTCAATTTGACTAGAAAAAGGAGTTTACTCATTTAACTCATTTTTGATCAATAGTGAACTGAAAATTTCCCTTTTTGAACTGAAGAGAGATTTTGTTGAGATATTTAATTTAATAAAATGAGATATGCTCTCATAATTACTTTTTCTATTTAATTAAATAATCTTTAATTAATTAGAGACACTTTCCTTATTTAATTAAATAACCTCATTTAATTAATTAGGAATGGCTTCTCATTTAATTAAATAACTTTGTTTAATTAATTAGAAAAAGTACTCCATTTAATTAAATAATTTCATTTAATTATTTCAATTTTTTTTTCGAAACTAGTCAACTCAAGTCAACTGCACAGTTAAATCTGGTCAAATTTTGGTCAAACTTGATCTTTGCATATGTGAATATGAGCAAATGTGAGTGTGAATTCTAGCAACAATTCGATGCAAATTCTCATTGAACCTTTCAAAATGAAGAGATGAGAGTCTCTTAAATAGACTTTCCTGAAATTCATCAACGGTTGAGATCGATTTCAATCAACGGTCAGGATTAAAGTTGAAGTTCAGTCATAAAGGGAGATTTACAAATTAAAGGGAGTTAACATATTTAATTTGAGTAAAATAAGGAGTTAACTGATTCAATTTGAGAAGAAAAAAAGGAGTTAACCGATTTAACTAATTTTTGATCAATAGTGAAATGGAAATTTTCCTTTTTGAATTGAAGAGAGATTTTGTCGAGATATTTAATCTAATAAAATGAGATATGCACTCATAATTACTTTTTCTATTTAATTAAATAATCTTTAATTAATTAGAGACACTTTTCTTATTTAATTAAATAACTTCATTTAATTAGCTAGGAATGGCTTCTCATTTAATTGAATAACTTTGTTTAGTTAATTAGAAGTAAGTACTCCATATATTTAAATAATTTCGTTTAATTACTTTAAAATTTTATTTGAATCTAGTCAACTCAAGTCAATCATGGTTAAATGTGGTCAACTTTTGGTCAAACTTGATCTTTGCCTATGTGAATATGAGCAAATGTGAGTATGAATTCCAGCAATAATTCGATGCAAATTCTCATTCAACCTTTCAAAATTAAGAGATGAGGGTCTCTTAAATAGACTTTCTTGAAATTCATCAATGGTTGAGATCAATTTCAATTAACGGTCAGGATTAAAGGTGAACTTCAGTCAAAAAGGGAGATTTCAAAATTAAAAAGAGTTAACAGATTTAATTTGAGTAAAATAAAGAGTTAACTGATTCAATTTGAGTAGAAAAAGGAGTTAACTGATTTAACTCATTTTTGATCAATAGTGAATTGAAAATTTCCCTTTTTGAACTAAAGACAGATTTTGTTGAAATATTTAATTTAATAAAATAATATATGCTCTCATAATTACTTTTTCTATTTAATTGAACAATCTTTAATTAATTAGAGACACTTTTTTTATTTGATTAAATAACTTCATTTAATTAATTAAGAATGGCTTCTCATTTAATTAAATAACATTGTTTAATTAATTAGAAGTAAGTACTCCATTTAATTAAATAATTTTATTTAATTATTCTAAAATTATTTTAGAAACTAGTCAACTCAAGTCAACCGCAGTTAAATCTCATCAACTTTTGGTCAAACTTGATCTTTGCATATGTGAATATGAGCAAATGTCAGTATGAATTCCAGTAACAATTCAATGAAAATTCTCATTCAACCTTTCAAAATGAAGAGATGAGGGTCTCTTAAATAGACTTTCTTGGAATTCATCAACGGTTGAGATCGATTTCAATCAACGGTCAGGATTAAAGGTAAAGTTCAATCATAAAGGGAGATTTCCAAATTAAAGGGAGTTAACAAATTTAATTTAATTAAAATGAGGAGTTAACTGATTCAATTTGAGTAGAAAAAGGAGTTAACTGATTTAACTCATTTTTGATCAATAGTGAAGTGGAAATTTCCCTTTTTGAACTGAAGAGAGATTTTGTTGAGATATTTAATTTAATAAAATGTGATATGCTCTCATAATTACTTTTTGTATTTAATTAAATAATCTTTAATTAGTTAGAGAGACTTTCCTTATTTAATTAAATAACCTCATTTAATTAATTAGGAATGGCTTCTGATTTAACTAAATAACTTTGTTTAATTAATTAAAAGTAAGTACTCCATTTAATTAAATAATTTTGTTTAATTATTTTAATAAAAAATTTGAAACTAGTCAACTCAAGTCAACCGTAGTTAAATCTGGTAAAATTTTGGTCAAACTTGATCTTTACATATGTGAATATGAACAAATGTGAGTATGAATTCCAGCAACAATTCGATGCAAATTCTCATTCAACCTTTAAAAATGAAGAGATGAGGGTCTCTTAAATACACTTTTTAGGAACTCATCAATGACTGAGATCGATTTCAATCAACGGCTAAGATTAAAGGTGAAGTTTAGTCATAAAGGTAGGTTTCTAAATTAAAGT
The DNA here is from genome assembly GCA_028749045.1 of Cupressus sempervirens. NCBI lineage: Eukaryota > Viridiplantae > Streptophyta > Pinopsida > Cupressales > Cupressaceae > Cupressus > Cupressus sempervirens. The sequence continues at coordinate 103,279,248 of CM053791.1, forward strand.
GAGTTAACAGATTTAATTTGAGTAAAATAAGGAGTTAACTAATTCAATTTGAGTAGAAAAAGGAGTTAACTGATTTATCTCATTTTTTATCAATAGTGAACTGGAAATTTCCCTTTTTGAATTGAAGAGAGATTTTGTTGAGATATTTAATTTAATAAAATGAGATATGCTCTCATAATTACTTTTTCTTTTTAATTAAACAATCTTTAATTAATTAGAGACACTTTTATTATTTAATTAAATAACTTGATTTAATTAGCTAGGAATGGCTTCTCATTTAATTAAATTACTTTGTTTAATTAATTAGAATTAAGTACTACATTTAATTAAATAATTTTGTTTAATTATTTTAAAATTCTTTTCGAAACTAGTCAACTCAAGTCAACCATGGTTAAATCTGGTCAACTTTTGGTCAAACTTGATCTTTGCATATGTGAATATGAGCAAATGTGAGTATGAATTCTAGCAGCAATTCGATGCAAATTCTCATTCAACCTTTCAAAATGAAGAGATGAAGGTCTCTTAGATAGACTTTACTGAAATTCATCAACGGTTGAGATCGATTTCAATCAACGGTCAGGATTAAAGTTGAAGTTGAGTCATAAATGGAGATTTCAAAATTAAAGAGAGTTAACAGATTTAATTTAAGTAAAATCAGGAGTTAACTGATTCAATTTAAGCAGAAAAAGGAGTTAACTAATTTAACTCATTTTTCATCAATAGTGAACTGGAAATTTCCCTTTTTGAAATGAGGAGATATTTGGTTGAGATATTTAATTTAATAAAATGAGATATGCTCTCATAATTATTTTTTCTATTTAATTAAATAATTTTTAATTAATTAGAGACACTTTTCTTATTTAATTAAATAACTTCATTTAATTAGTTAGAAATGGCTTCTCATTTAATTAAATAACTTTGTTTAATTAATTATAAGTAAGTACTCCATTTAATTAAATAATTATGTATAATTATTTCAAAATTCTTTTCAAAACTAGTCAACTCAAGTCAATCATTGTTAAATTTGGTCAACCTTTGGTCAAACTTGATCTTTGCATATGTGAATATGAACAAATGTGAGTATGAATTCCAGCAACAATTCGATGGAAATTCTCATTCAATATTTCAAAATGAAGATATAAGGGTCTCTTAAATAGACTTTCCTGGGATTCATCAATGCTTGAGATCGATTTTAATAAATGGTCAGGATTAAAGGTGAAGTTCAGTCATAAAGGGAGATTTCCAAATTAAAGGGAGTTAACAAGTTTAATTTGAGTAAAATGTAGAAAAAGGAGTTAACTCATTTAACTCATTTTTTATCAATAGTGAATTTTCAATTTCCCTTTTTGAAGTGAAGAGAGATTTTGTTGAGATATTTAATTTAATAAAATGAGATATGCTCTCATAATTTTTTTTCTATATAATTAAATAGTCTTTAATTAATTAGAGACACTTTTCTTATTTAATTAAATAACTTCATTTTATTAGTTAGGAATGGCTTCTTATTTAATTAAATAACTTTATTTAATTAATTAGAAGTAAGTACTCCATTTAATTAAATAATTTTGTATAATTATCTCAAAATTCTTTTTGAAACTAGTCAACTCAAGTCAATCGTGGTTAAATTTGGTCAACTTTTGGTCAAACTTGATCTTTGCATATGTGAATATGAGCAAATGTGAGTATGAAATCCAACGACAATTCGATGCAAATTCTGATTCAACCTATGAAAATGAAGACATGAGGGTCTCTTAAATAGAATTTCCTGGAATTCATCAATGGTTGAGATCGATTTCAATCAACGGTTAGGACTAAAGGTGAAGTTTAGTCATAAAGGGAGATTTCAAAATTAAATAGAGTTAATAGATTTAATTTGAGTAAAATAAGGAGTTAATTGATTCAATTTGAGTAGAAAAAAGAATTAACTGATTTAACTCATTTTTGATCAATAGTGAACTGAAAATTTCCCTTTTTGAACTGAACAGAGATTTTGTTGAGATATTTAATTTAATAAAATGAAATATGCTCTCATAATTACTTTTTCTATTTAATTAAATAATCTTTGATTAATTAGAGACACTTTTCTTATTTAATTAAAAAACTTCATTTAATTAGTTAGGAATGGCTTCTCATTTAATTAAATAACTTTGTTTAATTAATTAGAAGTAATTACTTCATTTAATTAAATAATTTCGTATAATTATTTCAAAATTCTTTTCGAAACTAGTCAACTCAAGTCAACTGTGGTTAAATTTGGTCAACTTTTGGTTAAACTTGATCTTTGCATATGTGAATATGAGCAAATGTGAGTATGAATTCCAGCAACAGTTTGATGCAAATTCTCATTCAACCTTTCAAAATTAAGAGCTGAGGGTCTCTTAAATATACTTACCTGGAATTCATCAACGGTTCAGATCGATTTCAATCAACGGTCTGGATTAAAGTTGAAGTTTAGTCATAAAGGGAGATTTTCAAATTAAAGGGAGCTTAATTTGAGTAAAATAAGTAGTTACTGATTCAATTTGACTAGAAAAAGGAGTTAACTGATTTAACTCATTTTTTATCAATAGTGAACTGGAAATTTCTCTTTTTGAACTAAATAGAGATTTTGTTGAGATTTTTAATTTAATAAAATGAGATATACTCCCATAATTACTTTTTCTATTGAATTAAATAATCTTTAATTAATTAGAGACACTTTTCTTATTTAATTAAATAACATCATTTAATTAGTTAGGAATAGGTTCTCATTTAATTAAATAACTTTGTTTAATTAATTAGAAGTAAGTTCTCCATTTAATTAAATAATTTCATTTAATTATTTCAAAATTCTTTTGAAAACTAGTCAACTCAAGTCAACCGTGGTTAAATCTAGTCAACTTTTGGTCAAACTTGATCTTTGCGTATGTGAATATGAGCAAATGTGAGTATAAATTCTAGCAACAATTCGATGCAAATTCTCATTCAACCTTTCAAAATGAAGAGATGAGGGTCTCTTAAATAGACTTTTTTGGAATTCATCAACGGTTGAGATCGATTTCAATCAACGGTCGGGATTAAAGGTGAAGTTCAGTCATAAAGGGAGATTTCCAAATTAAAGGGAGTTAACAGATTTAATTTGAGTAAAATAAAGAGTTAACTAATTCAATTTGATTAGAAAAAAGAGTTAACTGATTTAACTCATTTTTTATCAATATTGAACTGGAAATTTCCCTTTTTGAACTGAAGAGAGATTTTGTTGAGATATTTAATTTAATAAAATGAGATGTGCTCTCATAATTACTTTTTCTATTTAATTAAATAATCTTTAATTAATTAAAGACAATTTTTTTATTTAATTAAATAACTTCATTTAATTAGTTAGGAATGGCTTCTCATTTAATTAAATAACTTTGTTTAATTAATTAGAAGTAAGTACTCCATTTAATTAAATAATTTCGTTTAATTATTTCAAAATTCTTTACGAAATTGGTCAACTCAATTCAACCGTGGTTAAATCTAGTCACCTTGTGGTCAAAATTGATCTTTGCGTATGTGAATATGAGCAAATGTGAGTATGAATTCCAGCAACAATTCGATGCAAATTCTCACTCAACCTTTCAAAATGAAGAGATGAGGGTCTCTTAAATAGACTTTCCTAGAATTCATCAACGGTTGAGATTGATTTCAATCAACAGTCAGGATTAAAGGTGAAGTTCAGTCATAAAGGGAGATTTCCAAATTAAAGGGAGTCAACAGATTTAATTTGAGTAAAATAAGGAGTTAACTGATTCAATTTGAGTAGAAAAAGGAGTTAACTAATTTCACTCATTTTTGATCAATAGTGAACTGGAAATTTCCCTTTCTGAACTGAATATAGATTTTGTTGAGATATTTAATTTAATAAAATGATATATACTCTCATAATTACTTTTTCTATTTAATTAAATAATCTTTAACTAATTAGAGACACTTTTCTTATTTAATTAAATAACTTTATTTAATTAATTAGGAATGGGTTCTCATTTAATTAAATAACTTTTTTTAATTAGTTAGAAGTAAGTACTTCATTTAATTAAATAATTTTGTTGAATTATTTCAAAATTCTTTTCGAAACTAGTCAACTCAAGTCAATTGTGGTTAAATCTGGTCAACTTTTGGTCAAAATTGATCTTGGCGTATGTGAATATATGCAAATGTGAATATGAAATCTAACAAAAAATTCGATGCAAATTCTCATTCAACCTTTCAAAATGAAGAGACGAGGGTCTCTTAAATAGACTTTCCTAGAATTCATCAATGGTTGAGATGAATTTCAATCAACAGTCAAGATTAAAGGTGAAGTTTAGTCATAAAGGGATATTTTTAAATTAAAGGGAGTTAATAGATTTAATTTGAGTAAAATAAGGAGTTAACAGATTCAATTTGAGTAGAAAAAGGAGTTAACTGATTTAACTCATTTTTGATCAACAGTGAATTGGAAATTTCCCTTTTTGAACTGAGGAGAGATTTTGTTGAGATATTTAATTTAATATAATGAGATATGCTCTCATAATTACTTTTTCTATTTAATTAAATAATCTTTAATTAATTAGAGACACTTTTCTTATTTAATTAAATAACTTCATTTAAATTAGGAATGGCTTCTCATTTAATTAAATAACTTTGTTTAATTAATTAGAAGTAAGTACCCCATTTAATTAAATAATTTTGTTTAATTATTTCAAATTTTTTTTTGAAACTAGTCAGCTCAAGTCAACCATGGTTAAATCTGGTCAACTTTTGGTCAAACTTAATCTTTGCGTATGTGAATATGAGAAAATGTGAGTATGAATTCCAACAACAATTCGATGCAAATTCTCATTCAACCTTTCAAAATGAAGAGATGAGGTTCTCTTAAATATACTTTCCTGGAATTCATCAACGGTTGAGATCGATTTCAATCAACGGTCAGGATTAAAGGTGAAGTTGAGTCATAAAGGGAGATTTCCAAATTAAAGAGAGTTAACAGATTTAATTTGAGTAAAATAAGGAGTTAACTGATTCAATTTGAGTAGAAAAAGGAGTTAATTGATTTAACTCATTTTTTATCAGTAGTGATGTAACACCTCGCCAAGGGATCCAAAGAATTAACCTAGAGTTTCACTAAGTTTGGTAACATTTTTTTTTTTAAAACATGAATGTAAATACCATACATAACTTATTCACAAGAATGGAAGCAATAGCAATGTCCATCTGAAAGTAAACATAACATACATAACAGATTACATTCTTTAAAGATCCCTTAACATTGAATTACATACAAGAATCCATCTAGTACAACATCCACATGGTATAATAATGATAAGTTCAATGTTTAAACATTACATTTCCAAATTCTCAATCATCCTCTATACTTGTCACAGGGTATGACAAGCTCAAAGAATATACATAAGTAGAATAAGGTACATGTCATGCCCAAACTATGAGGGAAAAATACACAAATATATATATATATATATATATATATATATATATATATATATATATATATATATATATATATATATATATATATATATATATATATATATATATATATATATATATATATATATATATTTTTTTTTTTTTTAATTTATTAATTTGCTCTAAGTTTTGGAAATGATTGATTACAGTTTAAGAAAAGTTTCTCTACGACATCCTTGTCTTAAAACTTTTGTAGAGGAATACATCATCAGGATTTTGAAGTACTTCGTTAGTAAATTGATATCAATGTTTACTTGATTCATTATTACATGGTTTAAACAATCATGTGAAAATTATTTAAATAACAATCTAAAAAAAATTGGGTTTAGATTATTCGCAAAATCCAATCAAATAAACTCAAGTTTAAACCTATAACAAATAGTCAATTAACCTTTCATACTTTATCTACTTAGGACGATCTTAAAACATTAATCTCATAACTTAATTTAAAGGTTATTAATGTGAAATCTACACTAGTCCTAAATTAGTTTACTAACAACTAACTAATTGAATCTAAAATCGATCTAACCATGCACAAACTGAATGCCTAAACTTTAAATAGCACTTAACTTTATAATTCAAATAAAATTAAAACTATCTAATAAAAACATGAAATAAATCTAATATTAATCAAGAAATATAAATGAGCTTTAAACAAAACAACTTTAACAAATTTACAATTTTAAACTTGATTTAAACTAAATACTAAAACCACTTACTAAAACAAAACTTAATAATAATAAAACTTATAAACAAACAAACTAACATAAGAAAACAACTAAACTTACTAACAACTAACCTACCTACTAACTCTAATCTATACTAATCCAAGCTAACCTACCCCTAACCACTAATCATTCCACTTGGCCACTAGTCAGGTCGATTTGACCTCTCCCTACACCTCTTCCTAATCCCCACACAAACCCAAGCCTTCACATCAAAAAAATGGTACGCAGGAGCATGGAGGAGATGAAGTTTTAAAAGAATTTTTCATTGCAATCTTACTACATACTCCTAACTTATACCAAGGACCAAAAATAAATCATGACACTGACATGGCAGTACTCTCCCTCCAACCCACACAACCCAAGAGAAAGGAAAGTGTGTCCCAATTCATGGCACGTGAGCAGAGACCAAGAAAAAGGAGCTAAAAAGGTGATGACAACTATCAAACTCACCCTCAACATAAATATGGAACCTTCCCAAACTGGCCGCTAGAAATGGAGGAGATCTTAACGGGACAGGGTGGCAAGATGATGTCACTCTCCCATCAAGACAACTTTGCAAAAAGATAGGACAGATAACATTTTAAATTCCTTTCAAAACTGACATCCAAGGCCAAATGGCAAGCAATAACTCATAAAGTTTTATAGGTGAGGAGGTGATGAGATTAAATATATATTTTTGAATTTCTTTTAAAACTTTATCATGTAAATCTTGCTTTAACCTGATTTTGTTTTGCCATAAAATTTAAATGAAAAGAATATTTAAAGGAATATTCTCTGTTGCTCCCCTTCAAATTAAAAAGGTCTCCCATACAATTTCCAGTGAGCAATTTTGCTCCTGGGAGTGTAATTTTTGAAAATTATTCCAAGTATAGAATTTCAAGGGCAATGTATGATATATTATTATTTAAAAAAAAAAAAAATTGAATAGAATTAAAATATGGGTACAATAGTTTGAGGTATAATAATACCATAATTAGTATGATCTCCTATGAATTTTGAATTGCAATGTAACAACCCTAGATGTTATTTTCCTTCCTGAACTTGATTTTCATTATGAACATATAAGGAACTTGTAAAGAACTTGAAAATTTGCTCAATCAATTGGAATCTACATCCATGATATAATTTTCATTTTCAACATAGAGCTAAACTTGAAATTTTACCAAATTGACATCCTCAATTCCATCCTTTTTTTTTTTGAGATTCATCCATCTAAATTAAACCACGAATAAATCACATGACAAACAAATTATTCTCAATACCAATTTTATTGGCAAACCTGATTCAAAGGCTCAGCCAGGAAAGAATCAAGAAGAAAACCCAGCTTCGTTGCCATTTACAATAAGTTTTAAAAACAATTTACAATAGGATCTCAATCCCAAATTTCAACAATTTAATAGAATTTTCTCCATGATCCTCATCAAGGGATTATAATGTTTTCTGCAATACATTTCTAGAACCAAGGAGGAAGCAAATTTTGATCGGGTGACCCAAAAGCATGACTAAGAACACTTCAAACACATGCATGCTCACACAAGATTTTTTTTTCACAAAAAGATCCACAATGAATAGACACTAGGGAAAGGTGGATTCTTCCAACTAGGAGAAGTCAAGCACAACACCAAATCAGATGCCCAATCGGGGCTATTAACCAAGAACTTTCATTCTATCATTTAAACATGCCATACTCATACTAGGTTTGTGATGACAAGTAGGGGCTCATAACACCCTACCCTTTCTCCCTCTTCTCATCCTGAGAAGAGACTCTACACAGGTTGGAGTCCAACTAAACAGACCTTTCCCAAAATTGATCACTTCTGCCCTTTCCAAGGGTGAGTAATACCAAAACACCCATGCAAGGAAAAACTCAAAAATTGCAAACATAAACATGAAAGGAAACAACCAAAATAACATAGTTTTCAAATCTTCCCAACATACCCACAACCATACAACCAGTGAAACAACAACAAGGTAACATGAACATGAAACAAAACATAAAAACTGAATGAGGGAGATGAGAATTTCCTACCTTCACAAGGAGGTAATGGCAATGAACAAGTTTGAGTAGAGTATCCCTTTTCCTTCCTTCAACCTTCAAGAATTCCTCTCTAAATGTAGAGATTGGGTAACAACCTCCACAAGTCCAAGAAGGGCCTCTAAATAAGCCTCTAACTCAACCACCCAAAAGGAGCAATAACTATCTCCACCCACTAGCAATTCTAGTAACTCCTAACTCAACCTACACTATGGTTAAACCCTAAGTGGAGATGAGGTGAGGTAACTCAAGATAACCATGATCAATTTTCGCACAAAGGCAAAAAGAGACTTTTTGAGTGACCTCAAAAGTCAAAAAAAGGGGATTAGGGGTTGGAAAAGACCCCTAACCCATACCCATAACCTTTGGGTATAATAATTTTATGATTTAAGCCTTAGGAAAGAGGTTTAGAGCCAAATAAAATCTAGGAATAAAATAGGACCATCTAACTATTCTAATACTGTGGATTAAGCACTAATTCAGATTAGGGATGACTAACCTCAATTCAGAACCTAATAGAAAACTGAAACTAACTTAAACCAACTTGGTCCAAAGGTTAAACAATTAACCCTAAGCAACAAGCTGAAGAACATAACCAGTTTACGAGTGTCAAGCGACACTAAAAGAACATAATTATGAACATTAACATTCACTAAACAAAGAAGATACATACATACATCTCACAACACAAATACGTGAATTACGAACAACAAAGTTTCTAAAATTAGCACAAAGAGATCAGATCTGTTCATTTGTAGGGTTTCTCGGCTAAATATCTGCACACTCATTGCACACATCAATAGTCTCAAAAAATCACATGTATATAAATGTATACGTATAAAAAATTCACATAAATTAAAACATACATCAATAAGGGTTTCTTCATCCTACTTAATTCTTAAACATTTAAAATCTCTTAAATCAAAGTCTCAATCCTACATTTACTGATTTCATCAATATAAATATACATGAAACATTAAATGACAATAATCAAATATATCTGAAAGTAACATCACACAACATGAAATAATAAAGTATGTTCTAAGTATCAGATAATGTCTTAACATCTCAAGTCGTGAATATCAAAATAATAGTAATGTATCACTATGCTACGATGGGTCGGGGTGAGGCCTCACAATACATCATCCTATTCCAATCCATGATACATCAAAGTAGAGATAATCACATGATACATCATCATAGAAGACATATACACCCATCATAAAGGTCAAACAAAATAAACTAAGTGCACGGTTCCTCCCAACCGTTAATAGCATCATTAGACCATCGTGGGCCCTAGCCATGCCTCCGTGCATAACATACCAAATCAGCGAAGAGATCATCGGTATTAACATAGTAGGAATGTCCCTCCTAACATATACAACATCATATGTAGAAAGTAATCTAACATGCAAATATAAGCAAAAGATAACATCATCTAACATATGCTAATCATCAGTGAAAGGATGCATATCCACCATCACGAAGGACGCATCAGCCACGATGTCTCAATGAATCTCAAAATGATAAGAGTGGAAAATACACTAACACCTGACTGCGTGGTACCTAAGTGGTCCACTCCCACCGTGCTAAGGAGATAATCTCAAGTCCCAAACAAGTTGTCAAAATCTCATAGCATAAATCTCTATAGTCCAGGAATCCTAAAAGTATACTAACTCAAAGGTTCCAATCACATACTGATATCTAATCTCAGAGGCACACAATGACATGTAGAAACCTACTATGCAAGTGGGAAAGTGTCATTGCATTTATCACGTACAAGTTACCCTGGCAGTTAGCTAAACTCCATGGGTCCATACTGATCTCATGTGACCACTACTATCCTCTCATACTAGCAAGGCATACTGTGGAATGCAAGGTCATAACCATGCGTAGATCACTACTCCCATCCTAGCCTGTACAAGCGCTGAAGGCATGGGCGAGAAAAACACTTATCTTTTTAGGTTCATTCAGTTAGTATTAGGTGTGAATGTTATCACTTATTAATCCAACTTACAATGAGTTACCTTGGAAACCTCTTAGGGCCCCGGCCCCCATTGCAAGCCACTTCCTGACATTACATGTAGATATCATACCCTAATGCTCATGGACTCATAAATCTCAAAATTACAAAAGATAATTCATAATAAAATCATCAAATATGCATAAAAGCATCAAATCTCCATGAGCAAACATACATAAAAAATCATGAACAAAACAGCTCTCTATTGGCAACTGAAGTATCACTGATAATCAAATGTATCCAATGGTTCTCAATAACCAAAATATATCTCAATCATACTGATCGAAGACTCCAAAAATGATTGAGTCAAACATGTCACAACATGACATCATCAAGAATAAATCCACATCTTTGTCCCATCATGGCGACTAGAAAATAATCAAGGCTAACTGATCGATGACCAAAAATAATGGTTAAGTCAAGTGTCTCATAAATAAGAACCTCAACTATAACAATCAGTATTACAACCAATACATAGAGCATTCCATCACATAACCTGTTGGCATTATGATACATTTTTGTCATTAGTTACAACACTTATTGGATTCTGAATGCTTATCGAGCTCTCACCGGACATTCCTTTTAAGCCAGTGTTTACCGAGTGATCGAGGTAAAAAAAGAAGTCAGTGTTTATCGAGTGATCAAGGTGAACAAAGCAGCCAGTGTTTACCAAGTGATCGAGGTGAACAAAGCAGCCAGTGTTTACCGAGTATTCGAGGAAAAGAAAGGAATCAGTTTTGACCGAGTGAAGATATACTTAGTATTGACTGAGAACTTTGTGATAACCGAGCTCCTGAGGTTATCAAGGAAATTAATTTTACTGAGCTCAGACGATTATCAAGGAAACTAACTATCACCGAGTCACAAGGTTCTATCGAGTGTTTCCTTTGATCACCGAGCTACAGTTCAGATAGAAGTGTTCACCGAGTGACATCTCTTCTACCAAGTCTCCAGTGGTTACCGAGTTCAGAATTACTTGAAGTGTTTAGTATGGACTGTGCCTTCACTTCTACCGAGTGCATGACGATGCTGAGTAACGCAGTGGACGCCGAGTATCAGAAGGACACCGAGTCAGTTCAGTGAACCAGAGTTTTTACCTTGGGCCGACTTTGTATAGAGATTTGCACTTGTTTTTTTGGCCGACCTTGCATGTATTGTTTATTTGGATGGTATATATATACAATGTATTGTATCATTCAAAGTATGAAAAAAAGAAGAAAAGAAGAGTAATGGAAATATTAATGGTAACGAATGAAAATGCGAAAGTGTGAAAGAAATACATGCGTGTGAAAGTATGTGTACTGAGTTGTGAAGGAATTCAACAAGGTCGAGTTTTGAAGTAGAAAAGTTTTATCTATCACATCAAGGTAAATCAGAGCATAGCGGATCTTATCAGCAATCAGTTGTAATCAGATCCACTGTTTCATTCTAACAGGTGAATCAATTTTTTAAATCCTTTAACAAGGTAGACTTAACAGTCTTTTGTAAATCTCCTAACAGAGTGCATACTCTATTGTATGTTTGTAAATCCTCTAACAAAGTGGATCTAGCAATCCTTTGTGCTCCTAACAGGGAAGATCACCAGAAGTGGTCATTGTAAGCCTTAACCGACCAACTTCATACTACAGTAACGAAGCTTTGTGGGTTTCATCCCCACCCCAGTTTTACTTTCTATTTGGAAGGTTTCTGGGTCACCAAATCTGTGTGTTCAAGTGTTGCAAATGATTTTGTTTCATGCTTACAGTAGGTTACTTGGATGAATGGTGAATATATTAGTATGCAGTTTTATTGTTTGAAATTTTAAGAGTTACTGATTCACCCCTTCCCTCTCAATAACTTGTCACATCTTGAATATTTCCAACATAACCATGGTTGGGTTTATAAAGATCGAGATTAAAACATCATCATGATATCACAATCACATAACTCTCAAACTTTTGGTATACGTCCTATAACTGGTCAACACTAGTTAACCCAAAATCTAAAACAATAGCATAAAGAATACACAATGTAAACACATGTTTTGGTTTTGCTAAGTTTTTAATTTCAAATGCAAAAGTCTTGGTTAATGTTTCCCAAACTCTATCAAGTGGAGAAATTTCACGTTTTACCTAACTCATGTATTTGTTTGATAGATAAAAAGTTTCTCCATTAGACTTAATTTTCTAATTGATCTAATAATATTTTATATATATAAACTTTGGTTGAAGATTGACATTTCCTATGAAAAAAACTTCGATTATTTATTCTAATAATTAATCTTAATTAAAACTAAGTTTAATTAAATTAATTATTAATATCTCTTCATAATTGACAAGCTTAATAGCAATATTTTAAGTCATTAAAAAGAGTGACCCCTTAATTGAGAATTTTATAATAATCATTTATAATTAATTATATATACATATATACTTATATACATATATATATATATATATATATAAATATTTATATATATACATATATATACATATATATATATATATATATATATTTAATAGCATTTAATAATTAATAACATTTCAGCATTTAAAACAAAATCAAAAGCCAAATCGCATATGAAATAACATTGCGAATTAAACCTTATATAATTTGAAACCCACATATGACTCAACGCGATTTAAAATCATGCAGCTATTTAAAGTACCGCACTGCAGGTACACTACGAATCGCAGGTACACTGAGGTCACAGGTACCCTGCGATCTCGCAGGACTGTGGTGGGTGGGCTATATGATTCTTGCCCAACATTTACATATATATCTTTTTAAAACATTTTCAATGTAACGTTTTCTTTTTATAACATTTTTTTGAAACGAAATTGAAATCGAAAATGTAATTTAATGAGTATTACTGCGATAACTCACACGACTTTCCAATTAATTATATATATATATGTGTGTGTGTGTGTGTGTGTGTGTGTATGTATGTATATATATATATATATATATATATGTATGTATATATATATGTGTATATATATATATATATATATATATATATATATATATATATATATATATATATATGTATGTATATATATATGTATATATATATATGTGTGTGTGTGTATATATATATATATATACAAATATACGCAGAGTTTTATACAGTATAAATTTATATACAAAAATACAGATCTGAACTATATATATATTTTCACAAAGAATATATATATATTTATAAGTTTCTTACAATTATTTACTCTCTAAATTTTCTCTATAATTTTTTTTTCAATGAATTTGGCTACAATTCAACCCTAGCCCCGTATTTTTTTTCAGATCTATGCATGTAATATTCTCAAATAAATTGACTATCCAATAGAGAATGCATACAATAACAATAGAAAATTCCTCAAAAGACATATAGAAGACACAAAGAAGACAGGGAAATGAAAGATGCAGAAATAGCATCAATAAAATCACAAGAATCTACCCAGATTCTGATGCTAATGCGCTCTTCTTCAAAAATCCTGCAGAGCAAGCTCCCTTCTTCAGAACTCTCGAATCCTCCAATGCTCCAATTGCACTCCAAACACTATATCTAATCTTCTAGGAATGCCTGAATATAAAGAGCTCTCAGAAAACCTCTAGAATGCTTCTTCAAACAGCTGGAAGGTGTCACCAACTAAGCATGGGTCTTTTCCAACATTTTTGATGAGTCATAGACTTGTAGACACCTTGTGCTTAATTGATGCACTAACCCCCGTGTTGTTGACACATGTTAATTCCCATGCAAGCTTATAACTCCAATTTACTTTTTAAATAATTTCTATTTAAATTTTATAACTTTTATTTTAATATTTGTAACTTTTATTATTATTATTTTATTTATTACTTTATTATTATTTTATAATTATCATTAATTTTAATTTTTAGTTTTCTTTTATTTAATTCCTTTCATCAATAATTCACATTTAATTAATTATAATCAAAATATCAAAGATCATGATATTTTATTAATTTTCTCAAATAAATAATTTATTAATTAAATCTATTTATTAAGTCTTAATTAATGGAAAATTCACCATAGACCTCCAAGATAAACTATGAAAACTTATCATAGAACATGTCATACAAAATCAATCTAAAGGGTTAAAAATCAAAAAATATGTCATCTAACACATTCGGTGGGTATTCAACTCTGATACTTGTCCTAACTCACTAGGACAAATGGTTTTTAGGTTTGGGATTTGGACTTGAGAATTTATCTCCCTTCTCTTATCATTGAGATAGTATAATAGGGTACACTCATCTTGGCAATTCAGGAAAGTCGATACCCGGTACCTGCAACTCGCAGAAAAACCATGCATGTACCTACAATATATAATGCTAAGCTAAATAGACAATGGCAGGAAGTGGTGCATTGTGTAGATCTTGACTAAGCAGGTGACTACGACTCCTTTCCTTAACCACATCAGAAATGTCATACAATAAGAAAACATGCACACCATACACATGCAACTATGGGGTAAGTAACTATAGTAAAACACATGAGATAATAAACCATCTAACTAATCATCATTAATAACTAAAAACAATGAAATGATCATCATACATACATGAAATGTAAAGTCTAAATGATCTCATCATATATCAATTGAATCCATATCATAATATCTGATAGTGTCAAATCAACACCACTTAACCATCAACATAGAACTAGTCTACATAGTCTGATAATAATAGCAACAATAAGTCTAGAAAAGATGTGAACGAGGGTAGGCACTACAAGTGAACTGGAAATTTCCCTTTTTGAACTGAAGAGAGATTTTGTTGAGATATTTAATTTAATAAACTGAGATATGCTCTAATAATTACTTTTTCTATTTAATTAAATAATCTTTAATTAATTAGAGACACTTTTCTTATATAATTAAATAACTTTATTTAATTAATTAAGAATGGCTTCTCATTTAATTAAATAAGTTTGTTTAATTAATTAGAAGTAAGTACACCATTTAATTAAATAATTTCATTTAATTATTTTTAAATTCTTTTCGAAACTAGTCAACCGTAGTTAAATCTAGTCAACTTTTAGTCAAACTTGATCTTTGCGTATGTGAATATGAGAAAATGTGAGTATGAATTCCAACAACAATTCGATGCAAATTCTCATTCAAATTTTCAAAATTAAGAGATGAGGATCTCTTAAATAGATATTTCCTGAAATTCATCAACGGTTGATATCGATTTCAATCAATGGTCAGGATTAAAGGTGAAATTCAGTCATAAAGGGAGATTTCCAAATTAAAGGGAGTTAATGGGTTTAATTTCAGTAAAATAAGGAGTTAACTGATTAAATTTGACTAGAAAAAGGAGTTAACTGATTTAACTCATTTTTTATCAATAGTGAACTGAAAATTTCTCTTTTTGAACTAAAGAGAGATTTTGTTGAGATATTTAATTTAATAAAATGAGATATGCTCTCATAATTACTTTATCTATTTAATTAAATAATCTTTATTTAATTATAGATAATTTTCTTATTTAATTAAATAACTTCATTTAATTAATTAGGAATGGCTTCTCATTTAATTAAATGACTCTGTTTAATTAATTAGAAGTAAGTACTCCATTTAATGAAATAATTTCATTTAATTATGTCAAAAAAAATTTGAAACTAGTCAACTCAAATCAACCATAGTTAAATCTGGTCAACTTTTGGTCAAACTTGATCTTTGCATATGTGAATATGAGAAAATGTGAGTATGAATTCTAGAAACAATTCGATGCAAATTCTCATTCAACCTTTCAAAATGAACAGATGAGGGTCTCTTAAATAGACTTTCCTAAAATTCATCAACAGTTGAGATCGATTTCAATCAACAGTCAGGATTAAAGGTGAAGTTCAGTCATAAAGGGAGATTTTCAAATTAAAGGGAGTTAACAGATTTAATTTGAGTAAAATAAGGAGTTAACTGGTTCAATTTGAGTAGAAAAAGGAGTTAACTGATTTTACTCATTTTTGATCAATAGTGAACTGAAAATTTCACTTTTTGAATCGAAGAGAGATTTTGTTGAGATATTTAATTTAATAAAATTAGAAATGCTCTCATAATTACTTTTTCTATTTAATTAAATAATCTTTCATTAATTAGAGGCACTTTTCTTACTTAATTAAATAACTTCATTTAATTAATTAGGAATGGCTTCTCATTTAATTAAATAACTTTGTTTAATTAATTAGAAGTAAATACTCCATTTAATTAAATAATTTTGTTTAATTATTTCAAAATTCTTTTCGAAACTAGTCAACTCAAGCCAACCGTGGTTAAATCTGGTCAACTTTTGGTCAAACTTACTCTTTGCGTATGTGAATATGAGTAAATGTGAGTATGAATTCCAGCAACAAATCGATGCAAATACTAATTCAATCTTTCAAAATGAAGAGATGAGGGTCCCTTAAATAGACTTTCCTGGAATTCATCAACGGTTGAGATCGATTTCAATCAATGGTCAGGATCAAAGGTGAAGTTCAGTCATAAAAGAAGATTTCCAAGTTAAAGGAAGTTAACAGATTTAATTTGAGTAAAATAAGGAGTTAACTGATTCAATTTGAGTACAAAAAGGAGTCAACTGATCTAACTCATTTTTTATCAATAGTGAACTGGAAATTTCCCTTTTCGAACTGAAGAGAGATTTTGTTAAGTTATTTAATTTAATAAAATGAGATATGCTCTCATAATTACTTTTTCTATTTAATTAAATAATCTTTAATTAATTAGAGACACTTTTCTCATTTAATTAAATAACTTCATTTAATTAATTAGGAATGGCTTCTCATTAAATTAAATAACTTTGTTTAATTAATTAGAAGTAAATACTCCATTTAATTAAATAATTTTGTTTAATTATTTCAAAATTCTTTTTGAAACTAGTCAACTCAAGCCAACCGTGGTTAAATCTGGTCAACTTTTGGTCAAACTTACTCTTTGCGTATGTGAATATGAGTAAATGTGAGTATGAATTCCAGCAACAAATCGATGCAAATACTAATTCAATCTTTCAAAATGAAGAGATGAGGGTCCCTTAAATAGACTTTCCTGGAATTCATCAACAGTTGAGATCGATTTCAATCAATGGTCAGGATCAAAGGTGAAGTTCAGTCATAAAAGAAGATTTCCAAGTTAAAGGAAGTTAACAGATTTAATTTGAGTAAAATAAGGAGTTAACTGATTCAATTTGAGTACAAAAAGGAGTCAACTGATCTAACTCATTTTTTATCAATAGTGAACTGGAAATTTCCCTTTTCGAACTGAAGAGAGATTTTGTTAAGTTATTTAATTTAATAAAATGAGATATGCTCTCATAATTACTTTTTCTATTTAATTAAATAATTTTTAATTAATTAGAGACACTTTTCTCATTTAATTAAATAACTTCATTTAATTAATTAGGAATGGCTTCTCATTTAATTAAATAACTTTGTTTAATTAATTAGAAGTAAGTACTCCATTTAATTAAATAATTTTATTTAATTATTTCAAAACAATTTTCGAAACTAGTCAACTTAAGTCAACCATGCTTAAATCTGGTCAACTTTTGGTCAAATTTGATCTTTGTGTATGTGAATATGAGCAAATGTGAGTTTGAATTCAAGCAACAATTCGATGCAAATTCTCATTCAACCTTTAAAAATGAACAGATTAGGGTCTCTTAAATAGATTTTCCTGGAATTCATCAACGGTTGAGATCAATTTCAATCAATGGTCAGCATTAAAGGTGAAGTTCAGTCAAAAAGGAAGATTTCCAAAATAAAGGGAGTTAACAGATTTAATTTGAGTAAAATAAGGAGTTAACTAATTCAATTTGTGTAGAAAAAGGAGTTAACTAATTTAACTCATTTTTTATCAATAGTGAACTGGAAATTTCCCTTTTTGATCTCAAGAGAGATTTTGTTGAGGTATTTAATTTAATAAAATGAGATATGCTCTCATAATTACTTTCTCCATTTAATTAAATAATCTCTAATTAATTAGAGGCACTTTTCTTACTTAATTAAATAACTTCACTTAATTAATTAGGAATGGCTTTTGATTTATTTAAGTAACCGTGTTTAATTAATTAGAAGTAAGTACTCCATTTAATTAAATAGATTCATTTAATTATTTCAAAATTCTTTTCGAAACTAGTCAACTCAAGTCAACCGTGGTTAAATCTGATCAACTTTTGGTCAAACTTGATCTTTGCGTATGTGAATATGAGCAAATGTGAGTATGAATTCCAACAACAATTCGATGCAAATTCTCATTCAACCTTTCAAAATGAAGAGGTGAGGGTCTCTTAAATAGACTTTTCTGAAATCCATCAACAGTTGAGATCGATTTCAATCAACGGTCAAGATTAAAGGTGAAGTCAGTCATAAATGGAGATTTCTAAATTAAAGGGAGTTAACAGATTTAATTTGAGTAAAATTAGGAGTTAACTGATATAATTTGAGTAGAAAAAGGAGTTAACTCATTTAACTCATTTTTTATCAATAACGAACAGGAAATTTCCCTTTTTGAACTGAAGAGAGATTTTGTTGAGATATTTAATTTAATAAAATGAGATATGCTTTCATAATTACTTTTTCTATTTAATTAAATAATCATTAATTAAATAGAGACACTTTTCTTATTTAATTAAATAACTTCATTTAATTAATTAGGAATCGCTTCTCATTTAATTAAATAACTTTGTTTAATTAATTAGAAGTAAGTTTTCCATTTAATTAAATAATTTTGTTTAATTATTTCAAAATTCTTTTCGAAACTAGTCAACTCAAGTCAACCTTGGTTAAATCTAGTCAACTTTTGGTCAAACTTGATCGTTGCGTATGTGAATATGAGAAAATGTGAGTATAAATTCCAGCAACAATTCGATGCAAATTCTCATTCAACCTTTCAAAATGAAGAGATCAGGATCTCTTAAATAGACTTTCCTAGAATTCATCAACGGTTGAGATCTATTTCAATCAACGGTCAGGATTAAAGGTGAGGTTCAGTCATAAAAAGAGATTTCCAAATTAAAGGGAGTTAACAAATTTAATTTGAGTAAAATAGGGAGTTAACTGATTCAATTTGAGTAGAAAAAGGAGTTAACTGATTTAACTCATTTTTTATCAATAGTGAACTGGAAATTTCCCTTTTTGAAGTGAAGAGAGATTTTGTTGAGATATTTAATTAAATAAAATGAGATATGCTCTCAAAATTACTTTTTCTATTTAATTAAATAATGTTTAATTAATTAGAGACACTTTTCTTGTTTAATTAAAAAACTTCATCTAATTAATTAGGAATGGCTTCTCATTTAATTAAATAACTTTGTTTAATTAATTACAAGTAAGTACAATATTTAATTAAATAATTTCGTTTAATTATTTCAAAATTTTTTTTTAAACTAGTCAACTCAAGTCAACCGTGGTTAAATCTGGTCAACTTTTGGTGAAACTTGATCTTTGCGTATGTGAATATGAGCAAATGTGAGTATGAATTCCAGCAACAATTTGATGCAAATTCTCATTCAACCTTTCAAAATGAAGAGATGAGGGTCTATTAAATAGACTATCCTAAAATTCATCAACGGTTGAGATCGATTTCAATCAACTGTCAAGATTAAAGGTGAAGTTCAGTCATAAAAGGAGATTTCCAAATTAAAGGGAGTTAATAGATTTAATTTGAGTAAAATAAGGAGTTAACTGATTCGATTTGCGTAGAAAAAGGAGTTAACTCATTTAACTCAATTTTGATTAATATTGAACTGAAAATTTCCCTTTTTGAACTAAAGAGAGATTTTGTTGAGATATTTAATTTAATAAAATGAGATATGCTCTCATTATTACTTTTTCTATTTAATTAAATAATCTTTAATTAATTAAAGACACTTTTCTTATTTAATTAAATAACTTCATTTAATTAATTAGGAATGGCTTCTCATTTAATTAAATAACTTTGTTTAATTAGTTAGAAGTAAATAGTCCATTTAATTAAATAATTTTGTTTAATTATTTTATAATTCTTTTCGAAACTAGTCAACTCAAGTCAACCGTGGTTAAATCTGGTCAACTTTTGGTCAAACTTGATCTTTGCGTATGTGAATATGAGCAAATGTGAGTATGAATTCCAGCAATAATTCGATGCAAATTCTCATTCAACCTTTTAAAATGAAGAGGTGAGTGTCTCTTAAATAGACTTTCCTAGAACTCATCAACGGTTGAGATCGATTTCAATCAACGGTCAGGATTAAAGGTGAAGTTCCGTCATAAAAAGAGATTTTGAAATTAAAGGGAGTTAACAGATTTAATTTTAGTAAAATAAGTAGTTAACTAATTCAATTTGAGTAGAAAAAGGAGTTAACTAATTTAACTCAATTTTTATCAATAGTGAACTGAAAATTTCCCTTTTTGAACTGAAGAGAGATTTTGTTGAGATATTTAATTTAATAAAATGAGATATGCTCTCATAATTACTTTTTCTATTTAATTAAATAATCTTTAATTAATTAGAGACACTTTTCTTATTTAATTAAATAACTTCATCTAATTAATTATAAATGGCTTCACATTTAATTAAATAACTTTGTTTAATTAATTAGAAGTAAGTACTCCATTTAATTAAATAATTCGATGCAAATTCTCATTCAACCTTTCAAAATGAAGAGATGAGGGTCTCTTAAATAGACTTTCCTGAAATTCATCAACGGTTGAGATCGATTTCAATCAACGACCAAGATTAAAGGTGAAGTTCAGTCATAAAGGGAGATTTCCAAATTAAAGGGAGTTAACATATTTAATTTGAGTAAAATAAGAAGTTAACTGATTCAATTTGAGTAAAAAAAGGAGTTAACTGATTTAACTCATTTTTTATCAATAATGACCTGAAAATTTCCCTTTGTGAACTGAAGAGAGGTTTTGTTGAGATATTTAATTTAATAAAATTAGATATGCTCTCATTATTACTTTTTCTATTTAATTAAATAATTTTTAATTAATTAGAGACACTTTTCTTATTTAATTAAATAACATCATTTAATTAATTAGGAATGGCTTCTCATTTAATTAAATAATTTTGTTTAATTAATTAGAAGTAAGTACTCTATTTAATTAAATAATTTCGTTTAATTATTTCAAAAAAAAATTCAAAACTAGTCAACTCAAGTCAATTGTGGTTAAATCTGGTCAACTTTTGGTCAAATTTTATGTTTGCGTATGTGAAAATGAACAAATGTGAGTATGAATTCCATCAACAATTCAATGCAAATTCTCATTCAACCTTTCAAAATGAAGAGATGAGGGTCTCTTAAATAGACTTTCTTGGAATTCATCAACGGTTGAGATCGATTTCAATCAACGGAGAGGATTAAAGGTGAAGTTCAGTCATAAAGGGAGATTTCCAAATTAAAGGGAGTTAACAGATTTAATTTGAGTAAAATAAGGAGTTAACTGGTTAAATTTTACTAGAAAAAGGAGTTAACTGATTTAAATCATTTTTGATCAATAGTGAATTGAAAATTTTCCATTTTAAACTAAAGAGAGATTTTGTTGAGATATTTAATTTAATAAAAGGAGATATGCTCTCATAATTACTTTTTCTATTTAATTAAATAATCTTTAATTAATTGGAGACACTTTTTTTATTTAATTAAATAACTTCATTTAATTAATTAGGAAATGGCTTCTCATTTAATTAATTAACTTTGTTTAATTAATAAGAAGTACTCTATTTAATTAAATAATTTTGTTTAATTATTTCAAAAAAAAATTTGAAACTAGTCAACTCAAGTCAACCGTGGTTAAATCTAGTCAACTTTTGGTCAAACTTGATCTTTGCGTATGTGAATATGAGCAAATATTAAATATCTCAGCAAAATCTCTCTTCAGTTCGAAAAGGAAAATTTCCAGTTCACTATTGATAAAAAAATGAGTTAAATGAGTTAACTCTTTTTTCTACTCAAATTGAGTCAGTTAACTCCTTATTTTACTCAAATTAAATCTGTTAACTCCCTTTAATTTGAAAATCTTCATTTATGACTTAACTTCACCTTTAATCCTGACCGTTGATTGAAATCGATCTCAACCATTGATGAATTTCAGGAAAGTCTATTTAAGAGACCCTCATCTCTTCATGTTGAAAGGTTGAATGAGAATTTGCATCGAATTGTTACTGGAATTCAGACTCACATTTGCTCATATTTACATGCGCAAAGATCAAGTTTGACCAAAAGTTGACCATATTTAACCACGGTTGACTTGAGTTCACTAGTTTCGAAAAGAATTTTGAAATAATTAAATGAAGTACTTACTTCTAATTAATTAAACAAAGTTATTTAATTAAATCAGAACCCATTCCTAATTAATTAAATGAAGTTATTTAATTAAGTAAGAAAAGTGCCTCTAATTAATTAAAGATTATTTAATTAAAAAGAAAAATTAATTATGAGAGCATATCTCATTTTATTAAATTAAATATCTCTACAAAATCTCTCTTCGATTCAAAAGTAGAAATTTTCTGTTCACTATTGATAAAAAATGAATTAAATCAATTAGCTCTTATTTTTACTCAAATTGAATCAGTTAACTCCTTATTTTACTCAAATTAAATCTGTTAACTCGCTTTAATTTCAAAATCTCCCTTTATGACTGAACTTCACCTTTAATCCTGACTGTTGATTGAAATCGATCTCAACCGTTGATGAATTTCATGAAAGTCTATTTAAGAGACCCTCATCTCTTCATTTTGAAAGGTTGAATGAGAATTTGCATCGAATTGTTGCTAGAATTCATACTCACATTTGCTCATATTCACATACGCAAAGATCAAGTTTGACCAAAAGTTGAAGAGATGTAACCACGGTTGAATTGAGTTGACTAGTTTCGAATAGAATTCGGAAATAATTAGACGAAATTATTTAATTAAATGGAATACTTACTTCTAATTAATTAAACAAAGTTATTTAATTAAATGAGAAGCCATTCCTAATTAATTAAATGAGATTATTTAATTAAATAAGAAAAGTGTCTCTAATTAATTAAAGATTACTTAATTAAATTGAAAAAGTAATTATGAGAGCATATCTCATTTTATTAAATTAAATATCTCAACAAAATCTCTCTTTAGTTCAAAAAGGGAAATTTCCAGTTCACAATTGATAAAAAATGACTTAAATCAGTTAACTCTTTTTTCTACTCAAATTGAATTAGTTAACTCCTTATTTTACTCAAATTAAATCTGTTAACTCCCTTTAATTTGAAAATCTCCCTTTATGACTGAACTTCACCTTTAATCCTGACCGTTGATTGAAATCGATCTCAATCGTTGATGAATTCCAAGAAAGTCTATTTAAGAGACCCTCATCTCTTCATTTTGAAAGGTTGAATGAGAATTTTCATCGAATTGTTACTGGAATTCATACTCACATTTGCTCATATTCACATACGCAAAGATCAAGTTTGACCAAATTTAACCACAGTTGACTTGAGTTGAATAGTTTCAATTTTTTTTTAAAATAATTAAACGTAATTAGTTAATTAAATGTAGTACTTAATTCTAATTAATTAAACAAAGTTATTTAATTAAATGAGAAGTCATTCCTAAATAATTAAATGAAGTTACTTAATTAAGTAAGAAAATTGCTTCTAATTAACTAAAGATTATTTAATTAAATAGAAAAAGTAATTATGAGAGCATATCTCATTTTATTAAATTAAATATCTTAACAAAATCTTTCTTTGATTCAAAAGGAGAAATTTCTAGTTCACTATTAATCAAAAATGAGTTAAATGAGTTAACTCCTTTTTCTACTCAAATTGAATCAGTTAACGCTTTATTTTACTCAAATTAAATCTGTTAGCTCCCTTTAATTTGGAAATCTCCCTTTATGACTGAACTTCACCTTTAATTCTGACCGTTGATTGAAATCGATCTCAACCGTTGATGAATTCCAGGAAAGTCTATTTAAGAGACCCTCATCTCTTCATTTTGAAAGGTTGAATGAGAATTTGCATTGAATTTTTGCTGGAATTCATACTCACATTTGCTCATATTCACATACGCAAAGATCAAGTTTGACCAAAGGTTGACCTGATTTAACCATGGTTGACTTGAGTTGACTAGTTTCAAAAAAAATTAAAATAATTAAACGAAATTATTTAATTAAATAGAGTACTTACTTCTAATTAATTAATCAAAGTTATTTAATTAAATGAGAAGCCATTCCTAATTAATTAAATGAAGTTATTTAATTAAGTAAGAAAAGTGCCTCTAATTAATTAAAGATTATTTAATTAAATAGAAAAAGTAATAATGAGAGCATATCTCATTTTATTAAATTAAATATCTCAACAAAATCTCTCTTCGATTCAAAAAGGGAAATTTCCAGTTCACTATTGATAAAAAATGAGTTAAATCAGTTAACTCCTTTTTCTACTCAAATTGAATCAGTTAACTCCTTATTTTACTCAAATTAAATCTGTTAACTCCCTTTAATTTGAAAATCTCGCTTTATGACTGAACTTCACGTTTAATCCTAACCGTTGATTGAAATCGATCTCAACCGTTGATGAATTCCAAGAAAGTCTATTTAAGAGACCCTCATCTCTTCATTTTGAAAGGTTGAATGAGAATTTGCATCGAAGTGTTGTTGGAATTCATACTCACATTTGCTCATATTCACATACGCAAAGATCATGTTTGACCAAAAGTTGAAGAGATTTAACCATAGTTGACTTGAGTTGACTAGTTTCGAGAAGAATTTTGAAATAATTAAACAAAATTATTTAATTAAATGGAGTACTTACTTCTAATTAATTAAACAAAGTTATTTAATTAAATGAGAAGCCATTCCTAATTAATTAAATGAAGTTAATTAAATAAAAAATGTGTCTCTAATTAATTAAAGATTATTTAATTAAATAGAAAAAGTAATTATGAGAGCATATCTCATTTTATTAAATTAAATATCTCAACAAAATCTCTCTTCAGTTCAAAAAGGGAAATTTCGAGTTCACAATTGATTAAAAATGAGTTAAATTAGTTAATACTTTTTTCTCAAATTAACTCCTTATTTTACTCAAATTAAATCTGTTAACTGCCTTTAATTTGGAAATCACCTTTTGTGACCGAACTTCACCTTTAATCCTGACCGTTGATTGAAATCGATCTCAACCGTTGATGAATTTCAAGAAAGTCTATTTAAGAGACCCTCATCTCTTCATTTTGAAAGGTTGAATGAGAATTTGCATCGAATTGTTGCTGAAATTCATACTCACATTTGCTCATATTCACATACGCAGAGATTAAGTTTGACCTAAAGTTGACCAGATTTAACCACGATTGACTTCAGTTGACTAGTTTCGAAAAGAATTTTGAAATAATTAAACGAAATTATTTAATTAAATGGAGTACTTACTTCTACTTAATTAAACAAAGTTATTTAATTAAATGAGAAGCCATTCCTAATTAATTAAATGAAGTTATTTAATTAAATAAGAAAAGTGTCTCTAATTAATTAAAGATTATTTAATTAAATAGAAAAAGTAATTACGAGAGTAGATCTCATTTTATTAAATTAAATATCTCAACAAAATCTCTCTTCAGTACAAAATGAGAAATTTCCAGTTCACTATTGATAAAAAAAAGAGTTAAATCAATTAACTCCTTTCTCTACTGAAATTGAATCAGTTAACTCCTTATTTTACTGACATTAAATCTGTTAACTCTCTTTAATTTGGAAATCTCCCTTGATGACTGAACTTCACCTTTAATCCTGACCGTTGATTGAAATTGATCTCAACCGTTGATGAATTCCAGGAAAGTCTATTTAAGAGACACTCATCTGTTCATTTTAAAAGGTTGAATGAGAATTTGCATCAAATTGTTGCTGGAATTCATACTCATATATGCTCATATTCACATATGCACAGATCAAGTTTGACCAAAAGTTGACCAGATTTAACCACGATTGATTTGAGTTGACTAGTTTTGAAAAGAATTTTTAAATAATTAAATGAAATTATTTAATTAAATGGAGTACTTACTTCTAATTAATTAAACTAAGTTATTTAATCAAATGAGAAGTCATTCCTAATTAATTAAATGAAGTTATTTAATTAAATAAGAAAATTGTCTCTAATTAATTAAAGATTGTTTAATTAAATAGAAGAAGTAATTATGAGAGCATATCTCATTTTATTAAATTAAATATCTCAACAAAATCTCTCTTCAGTTCAAAAAGGAGAAATTTCCAATTCACTATTCATAAAAAATAAGTTAAATGAGTTAACTCTTTTTTCTACTCAAATTGAATCAGTTAACTCCTTATTTTACTCAAATTAAATTTTTTAAGTTCCTTTAATTTGGAAATCTCCCTTTATTACTGAACTTCACCTGTAATCCTGACCGTTGATTGAAATCGATCTCAACCATTGATGAATTTTAGGAAAGTCTATTTAAGAGACCCTCATCTCTACATTTTGAAAGGTTGAATGAGAATTTGCATCGAATTGTTACTGGAATTCATACTCACATTTGCTCATATTCACATATGCAAAGATCATGTTTGACCTAAAGTTGACTAGATTTAACCACGGTTGACTTGAGTTGACTAGTTTTGAAATAAATTTTGAAATAATTAAACAAAATTATTTAATTAAATGGAGTACTTACTTCTAATTAATTAAACAAAGTTATTTAATTAAATGAGAAGCCATTTCTAATTAATTAAATGAAGCTATTTAATTAAATAAGAAAATTGTCTCTAATTAAATAAAGATTGTTTAATTAAATAGAAAAAGTAATTATGAGAGCATATCTCATTTTATTAAATTAAATATTTCAACAAAATCTCTCTTCAGTTCAAAAATGAGAATTTCCAATTCACTATTCATAAAAAATGAGTTAAATCAGTTAACTCCTTTTTCTACTCAAATTGAATCAGTTAACTGTTTATTTTACTCAAATTAAATCTGTTAAGTCCCTTTAATTTGGAAATCTCCCTTTATGATGAAACTTCACCTGTAATCCTGATCGTTGATTGAAATCGATCTCAATCATTGATGAATTCCAGGAAAGTCTATTTAAGAGACCCTCATCTCTTCATTTTGAAAGGTTGAATGAGAATTTGCATCCAATTGTTGCTGGAATTCATACTCACATTTGCTCATATTCACATATGCAAAGATCAAGTTTGACCACAAGTTGACCAGATTTAACCACACTTGACTTGAGTTGACCAGTTTCAAAAAGAATTTTGAAATAATTAAATGAAATTATTTAATTAAATAGAGTACTTACTTATACTTAATTAAACAAAGTTATTTAATTAAATGAGAAGCCATTCCTAATTAATTAAATGAAGTTATTTTTTTAAATAAGAAAAGTGTCTCTAATTAATTAAAGATTGTTTAATTAAATAGAAAAAGTAATTGTGAGAGCATATCTCATTTTATTAAATTGAATATCTCAACAAAATCTCTTTTCAGTTCAAAAAGGGAAATTTTCAGTTCACTATTGTTAAAAAATGAGTTAAATGAGTTAACTCTTTTTTCTAGTCAAATTGAATCAGTTAACTCCTTATTTTACTCAAATTAAATCTGTTAACTCCCTTTAATTTGGAAATCTCCTTTTATGACTGAACTTCACCTTTAATCCTGACCGTTGATTGAAATTGATCTCAACCATTGATGAATTCCAGGAAAGTCTATTTAAGAGACCCTCATCTCTTCATTTTGAAAGGTTGAATGAGAATTTGCATCGAATTGTTGCTGAAATTCATACTCACATTTGCTCATATTCACATACGCAAAGATCAAGTTTGACCAAAAGTTGACCAGATTTAACCATGGTTGACTTGAGTTGACTAGTTTCGAAATTATTTTTGAAATAATTAAACAAAATTATTTAATTCAATGGAGTACTTACTTCTAATTAATTAAACAAAGTTATTTAATTAAATGAGAAGCCATTCCTAATTAATTAAATGAAGTTATTTAATTAAATAAGAAAAGTGTCTCTAATTAATTAAAGATTGTTTAATTAAATAGAAAAAGTAATAATGAGAGCATATCTCATTTTATTAAATTAAATATCTCAACAAAATCTCTCTTCAGTTCAAAAAGGGAAATTTCTAGTTCATTACTGATAAAAAATGAGTTAAATCAGTTAACTCCTTTTTCTACTCAGATTGAATCAGTTAACTAATTAATTTACTCAAAATAAATCTGTTAACTCCCTTTAATTTGGAAATCTCACTTTATGACTGAACTTCACCTTTAATCCTGACCGTTGATTAAAATCGATCTCAACCGTTGATGAATTCTAGGAAAGTCTATTTAAGAGACCCTCATCTCTTCATTTTGAAAGGTTGAATGAGAATTTGCATCAAAATGTTGCTGGAATTCATTCTCATATTTGCTCATATTCACATACGCAAAGATAAAGTTTTACCAAAAGTTGATCAGATTTAACCATGGTTGACTTGAGTTGACTAGTTTCGAAAAGAATTTTGAAATAATTAAATAAAATTATTTAATTAAATAGAGTACTTATTTCTAATTAATTAAACAAAGTTATTTAATTAAATGAGAAGCCTTTCCTAATTTTTTTTAAAATTTTTTTTTTTAAAAGAGGGGTAAATTCTTTGACCTGGAGCTATGAACCAGTGAGGCCACAAACGGGGGGCCTCATCCCCATGAGATTTGAACCTTGATGGCAAGGATAACAACACAACAACTTCAGCATCACAACATGCCACTATTGGCGAGAAGTCTTTCCTTATTAATTAAATGAACTTATTTAATTAAATAAGAAAAGTGTTTCTAATTAATTAAAGATTGTTTAATTAAATAGAAAAAGTAATTATGAGAGCATATCTCATTTTATTAAATTAAATATCTCAACAAAATCTCTCTTCAGTTAAAAAAGGGAAATTTCCAGTTCACTATTGATAAAAAATGAGTTAAATCAGTTAACTCCTTTTTCTACTCAAATTCAATCAGTTAACTTCTTATTTTACTCAAATTAAATTTGTTAACTTCCTTTAATTTGGAAATCTCCCTTTATGACTGGACTTCACCTTTAATCCTGACCGTTGATTGAAATCGATCTCAACTATTGATGAATTCCAAAAAAGTCTATTTAAGAGAGCCTCATCTCTTCATTTTGAAAATTTGAATCAGAATTTGCATCGAATTGTTGCTAGAATTCATACTCACATTTTCTCATATTCACATACGCAAAGATCAAGTTTGACCAAAAGTTGACCAAATTTAACCAGAGTTGACTTAAGTTGACTAGTTTCAGAAAGAATTTTAAAATAATTAAACGAAATTATTTAATTAAATTGAGTACTTACTTCTAATTAATTAAAAAAAGTTATTTAATTAAATGAGAAGCCATTCCTAATTAATTAAATGAAGTTATTTGTAATGCCCCGCCAAGGGATCCAAAGAATTAACCTAAAATTTTTACTAAGTTTAGAAATAATTTTTTTTTTCATGATTGTAAACGTCAGATATAACTTATGCATAATAATGGAAGCAATAGCATTGTCCATCTGAAAGTAAACATAACATAAACAACAGATTACATTCTTTAATATCGCTTAATGTTGAATTACATACATGAATCCATCTAGTACAACATCCTCATGAAATGATAAGTCCAATGTTTATATATTACATTTCAAATGCTCATTCATCCACTGTACATGTCATAGGGTATGACAAGCTCAAAAATATTCATACATAGAATAAGGTACATCATCCTATTCTAATCCACGATACATCAAAATAGAGATAATCACATGATACAACATCATAGAGAACATATACATCCATCATAAAGATTAAACATAATACACTAAGTGCACGGTTCCTCCCAATCGTTAATAGCATCATTAGACCATCGTGGATCCTAGCCATCCCTCCGTGTGTAACATTCCAAATCACCGAAGAGATCATCGGTATTACATAGTAGAAATGTCACTCCTAATAAATACATCATCATACGTAGAAGTAATCTAACATCCAAATAAAAGCATAAGATAACATCATCTAACATATGCTAATCATCAATGAAAAAGGATACATATCCACCATCATAAAGGATGCATCAACAATGATGTCTCAATGAATCTCAAAATGATAAGAGTGGAAAATACACTACCACCCGACCGCGTGGTACCTAAGTGGTCCACTCCCGCCGTGCTGAGGAAATAATCTCAAGTCCCAAACAAGCTATCAAAATCACATAGCACATATCTCTATAAGTCTAGGAATCCTAAAAGTATACTAACTCAAAGGTTCCAAAAAAAAAATCTAACATCTAATCCCAGAGGCACACAATGATATGTAGGAACCTACTATGCAAGCGGAAAAGTGTCATCGCAATTATCATGTACAAGTTATCCTGGCAGTTAGCTAAACTCCACGGGTCCATACTGATTTCATGCGACCACTAGTATCCTCTCATACTGATGAGACATACTATGAAATGCAAAGTTGCAACCATGCATCTCACTACTCCCATCCTAGCCTGTACAAGCACTCAAGGCATGGGCGAGAACAAAACACTTATCTTTTTAGGTTCATTCAGTTAGTATTAGGTGTGAATGTTATCACTTATTAATCCAACTTACAATGAGTTACCCTAGCAGCCTCTTAGGGCCCTGGCCCCCATTGCAAGCCACTTCCCGTCACTACATGCAGATATCCTACCCTAATGCTCATGGACTCATAAATCTCAAAATTACAAAAGATAATCCATAAAATCATCAAATATGCATAAAAGCATCAAATCTCCATAAGCTAACATCCATAGAAAATCATTAACACAATAGCTCTCTATTGGCAATTGAAGTATCACTGATAATCAAATATCCAATGGTTCTCAATAACCAAAATATATATATCTCAATCATACTGATCGAAAACTCCAAAAATGGTTGAGTCAAACATGTCACATCATGACATCATCAAAATAAATTCACATTACAGTCCCATCATGGCGACTAGAAAATAATCAAGGATAACTAATCGATGACCAAAATAATGGTTAAGTCAGGTGTCTCATACATAAGAATCTCAACTATAACAATCAGTAATCACAACCAATACATAGAGCATTTCATCACATAACCATGGTTGAGTTTATAAAGATTGAGATTAAAACATCATCATGTCACCACAATCACATAACCTCCAAGCCTTTGGTAAATGTCCTATACTGGTCAACACTAGTCAACCCAAAACTCAAAACAGTAGCATTAAGAACACACAATGTAAACACACATTTTGGTTTGGCTAAGTTTACAACTTGAATTTAAATGTAGAGATCTCAATTTATTTTTCCAAGTTAAGAGAATGAATTTGAAGGAACATTTATATATGAATACAAATCCATTCTTTAATTATAATTTCAATCCAAACGTTCCCCTTCCAAATCCATTTTTAATATAACAATTAATTTTAATCATGAGCCCTTGATATATACCAATTAACAAATTCATAATTATAAAACATATAATTATATTTACATATTATATGCATACTTATATATATATATATATATATATATATATATATATATATATATATATATATATATATTTATTTATTTATTAAAATATATACATATAAATACATAAATGAATATATAAATTATTTATCATTTAACAAAATCGATTTAATCAAATTTGATTAATGCCAAATTGAATATGGCAAACATTTTTTTTAAAAACAACACACACATTATTAATATAACTGCTAGTACGCAGGACCCTACGGTTGTAGGGACTGCGGCATTAGTGGTACTGCGTACCACTGCCATCACAATACCTGCGATAGGGTACGCTACGTCCGTAGTGGGGTGCGGGTCTCATCCCACCCCGACTCAATGCTTAAAAATGTTTATTCTTTTAACAATCGCTATGCGATTTTTCATTTGTGAAAAATGTTTATTACAACATTTCCACCCACGGGTATGTCATGTAGTTTTTTCAACAAACATATATATATATATATTATATACATATGTATGTATATATATATATAAAGGTATATGTATGTATATATATATATATATATATATATATACAGAATTAAAATATCACAACATATGAGCGTATATATATATATATATATATAATTGACAATATATGAATACAAACTTCAATTTTAAGAATTCCTCCTTAGACCTTTAATCTTCAAAAATTTCCAATAATTAATCTAATGGGTTTGACTATAAATTTCAACCCTAGCCCCGTGTTTTTTTTAAAATCCATGCATATAAAAACTCTCAAATAAATTAATCTACCCATATTGAGAATGCACAGTAAATTATGAAATTCTTCAAAAGACATATGGAAGATACGAAAAAGATAGGAAATGCATGATGCGGAAATAGGCTAAGTAAAAACACAAGAATCTACCCGAATTTTGATGCTAAATCGCTCTTCCTCAGAAAACTTGCAAAGCAATCTACCTTCTTCAGAATTCTCGAATCCTCTAATGCTCCAATTGCACTCCAAACGCACTCACTAAGCTTCTAGGAATGTCTGAATATAAAGAGCTTTCAGGAAACATCTAGAATGCTTCTAGAAATAGCTAGAAGGTGTCACCAACTAAGTATGGGTCTTTTCCAACCTTTTTGATGAGCCATAGGGTTGTAGACACTATGTGCTTAATTGATGCACTAACCTTCGTGTTGTTGACACATGAGAAATAGAGAAGTGCGCTAACTCCCATGCAAGCTTATAACTCCAATTCACTTTTTATATAATTTCCATTTAAATATTTATAACTTTCATTTTAATTTTTATAACTTTTATTATTATTATTTATTTATTAATTTATTATTATTTTATTATTATTATTAATTTTAATTTTCTAATTTTATTTTATTTAATTCATTTTTTCTCAATAATTCACATTTAATTTATTACAATCATAATATCAAATAACATGATATTTTATATTAATTTTCTCAAATAATTAATTTATTAATTAAATCCATTTATTAAGACTTAATTAATAGACAATTCACCATAGACCTTCAAGATAAAATATGAAAACCCATCATAGAGTAAATCACTCAAAATCAGTCTAAAGTGTTAAAAATCACAAATCATGTCATCCGACACATTCGGTGGGTAAAATATCCAGATACTTGTCCTACCTCACTAGGACAATTGGCTTAAAGGTTTGAGATTTGGACTTGAGAATTTATCTTCGTTTTCTTATCATTGAGATAGTATAATAGGGTACGCTCATCCTAGCACTTCAGGGAAGTCGATACCTGGTACCTATAACCTGCAGGAAAACCATGCATGTACATACAATATATATATAATGCTAAGCTAAACAGACAATGGCAGGAAGTGGTGCATCGTGTAGATCTCGACTAAGCAAGTGACTATGACTCCCTTCCTTAACCACATCAGAAACCCCATACAATATGAAAACACGCACACCATACACATGCAAGTATGGGGTAAGTATCCATAATAAAACACATAAGATAATAAACCAACCATCTAATCATCAATAATAACTGAAAATAGTATAATGATCATCATGTATGCATGAAATGTAAAATCTAAATGATCTCATCATATAACCATTGAATCCATAACATAATGTCTGATAGTGTCAAAACAATACCACTAATCCATCAACATAAAACTAGTCTATTAAAGTCTGATAATAACAACAATGTCCAGAAAAGATGTGAACGAGGGTAGGCACTACATCCACCCCCCCTTGGGTTAGGCTTACTCCTGGAAGCGTACAAACAAGTAGGGATATAACTCCCTCAATCTAGCTGCATCCTCCCAAGTAGCTGAAGAATCATCAGTAGGGTCCCATTGGACCCTTACCTGCTCGATGGTTCGACCCCTGAGGGTCAACTCCCACTGCTCCAAAATATGCATTCCAATCAAGAACATGTACAATATTAGGAATATACTAATGAAGCACTGAATCATGGAAAACATCATGAATGCAAGCTAGGCTGGGCAGTAGAGCAAGACGGTAAGCAACCGGGCCAATCCTCTCTAGAATCTCGAATGGTCCCACAAAATGAGGTGCTAGCTTAGAACCCTTTCCATATCGGATTGGATTCTTTCGCGGTCGCACTCTAAAGAAAATCTTATCACCCACACCAAACTGCTTATCAATCCTATGAGCATCGGCATACTTCTTCTGCTTATCTTGTGCTATAGTCAAGTGCTCATGGATACGCACTACTTGTTGCTCCATATCACGAAGCATCTCAGGACCCAACAAGATGCAATCCTCAAGACTGTCCCAACTCAATGGTGTACGACAAGGACATCCATATAATGCATAAAATGGTGCCATACCAATAGAACTATGATATCCGTTGTTGTAAGAAAACTTCACTAGGTAGAGATAATCCTCCCAATGTGTCTGGCTATCCATCACATACATCCGTAACATATCCTCCAAAACTTGATTCACCCTCTCTATCTGACCATCAGTCTCTGAATGATATGCCAAACTAAAGCTTAACTACGCTCCAAGCTCATACTGTAGTGATGTCCAAAATGTAGATGTGAATACAGGATCCTTATCAAAAATAATCTTTCTAGGAATACCATGTAATCTCACAATATCACGTATAAAGACATTAGCTACAGAAGCTGTTGTGTAGGAAGACCTAATCGGTGAAAAATGCGCCACCTTAGTCAACCGATCAACGGTGACCATGATAGCATCATGACATCGAACTATCATAGGTAATCCCACAATGAAATCCATGGAGATGATATCCCACTTCCAAGAAGGAATGAGATTAGGCTGCAAAAGTCCAGCCGGGTGCTGATGTTCTACCTTAACTCTTTGGCACTCAAGGCACCTAGCCACAAAATTAGCAATATCTCACTTCATCCCAGACCAAAAGAATAAACGTCTCAAATCATCATGCATCTTGTTGACACCTGGATGTGCTGAGTAAGGTATACGATGGGCTTCTGTGACTCAAAGCATCCACCACCACATTCTCCTTAAGTTGAATGTACTTAACCTCAAAATCATATTCGCATAGAAACTCCATCCATCGCCTCTGGTGAGCATTCTAATTAGGCTGAGTAAAAATGTACTAAAGACTACGATGATCACTATGTAGCTCAAATCTATGCCCCAAGTAGTCATGCGATAAGGAGCTTTAGAAATAGGCTCCACTCCAAGAATCAGATCAATACTAAAATCAAAGTCCCTCTTTGGAGGCATGTCTGGAATCTCACTTGGAAAAACATCTGCATACTCCTGCAAAATTGGGTGATCTAAAGTCTCCCTCATGGAATCTTCCTCATCAAGATCATTTACCATAATAGAAAATATCTGACATCCCTTACGGAAACTTCACTTCAATTGCATAGTAGAAATCATCCGCAGAGATATAGGCCTCGGTATCCCAACTATCTGCACATCATTCCCTTGGTCATCTTGGCACCTAATAATCTTCTTCCTGCAATCTATACTGGCTCTATGAGATCCAAGCCAGTCCATGCCTAAAACAACATCATAGGAACCAAGGGGTATGACTCAAAGATCCACTACCATATCGGAGCTTCCTAAACTAAGCCCACACTTATGAACTACAAAATCTGTGGAGACCTTAATGCTTGAGGCTAGTTCCACTTGCCAACCACGATCTTGCTTCACCACATCTAGCTTACACTTAGAAACTATAGATGGTGAAATAAATGAATCTGTAGCTCTTGAATCAAACAATACTGAAAGAGATATACCTCTAATAGCACCTATGGTCAAAA
Organism: Cupressus sempervirens; assembly: GCA_028749045.1. NCBI lineage: Eukaryota > Viridiplantae > Streptophyta > Pinopsida > Cupressales > Cupressaceae > Cupressus > Cupressus sempervirens. The sequence continues at coordinate 103,315,291 of CM053791.1, forward strand.
CCACTATTCCTTGATGATCTGCCTGATGCTGATCAACTGCTGTAAAAACTCTATGAGCTCTACCTACATCACCCACTGTAGGCTTTGAAACTGTAGGTCTAGGTCTCGAAAACTGAGGTGCTCCTTGAGGACACTGAGCTACATAATGTCCAATCTAACCACATGAAAAGAATTCTATATTTTATCCAGAACCTCTTCCCATAGGTGGTACATTAGATTGCTGGTGACTATTCCTGCTCACAAAAGACTGGCTACTCTGAGCTGGCTGATTGGTCCGATTCTGTTTATTGCATTGAGCATTGCGTTTGTTCTTGGTGTTAGAACCTTTGCCACCGCCTTGAGCTTGAGAATTTGAGCCCTTCTATTGCTGTGTCTATTGAGACTGTTGTTGATATTGTTTCCTCTCAGAGAAAGAAATCTTCTTGTTACCACCTAAATTGTAGTTGCTTTTAGATCCCAATGTTGCTGGCACTCCTACAAAACCACCTTGACCAAGGTTGACACTTTTCTCAACAAGGATAGCTCGATGCACCGCATCCTTGAGGGTTTTTGGCTCAAATACCTTAACTCCCCCAATATTACGGTTATTCAAACCCCTAATAAAATGTTGTGTCATCTAAGCTAAATTTTCACTGAACCCTAAAAAAGGCATAAGCTCATCAAACTTACGCTTATACTCGGTTACTAACAAAGTGTATTGTCTAAGATTATGAAATTCATCAGGCCTCTATTGTTTCCATTCCTCTGGTAGAAATTGTTCACGAAAAATTTCTAAGAATAACTCCCATGTAACACTGCTCATATCAATTCCCAACTTCTTCTCCTCTATCATCCACCAAGTGGCCCCAAAATTCTCTAGATTAGTGATCGCAAACCTTGCCTTAACATTGTTGTCAAACTCCTGCATGGCAAAAATCTTGTCGAGAGAAATAAGCCACTGCTCAGCCACATAACCAGAACCTTGCCCATTGAAAGGCTTGACCTTGGATCTTGAAAGATCCTTCATCTGAGTGGACTCAATGGACCTCTGATGTTCCTTCTGAGGACTTCTAGATCTGGGTCTATGCTCTTGTTCTGTCTGATGCACTTTAGGCTATTCTTGAATAAGAGGTAGACATTCTAGAATAGTCTTCATCATTTGTCTCAAACCAACCTCTTCAGACTCAGCTTGGTCCTCTCTACGACTCTCTTCTTGCTTCCTACTAGAGTGCTCTTCCTTGCTCTCTACATGAGCTGATCCCTCATGGGCAGACTCATGGACACTGATAGTTCTTCCATGTCCGCAGCCTCTACCAAAGCCTCTAACAGAAGACCTAGTCCCAGATACCATCCTACAACAGTACAAGGTACTAAGTTCAGTTCTATGTCTAGGTTTAAGTAAAATTTCCAGTTTTGAAACTAAGTGTTGAAGAATAAAAAATATTCAAGTAATAGTTCAAGTCTTGTTTCAGTTCACCTAGATCAAGTTTGGAAAGTTACACTTAATAGTTCAAAGTTCTAGTTGTTTCAAAATACCTAGAGCTCCCAATATAGAAACTTGGGCTTTGATACCAAATGTAATGCCCCGTCAAGGGATCCAAAGAATTAACCTAGAATTTCACTAAGTTTAGTAGCATTTTTTTTTTCTTTCATGAAAGTAAACATCACATATAACTTATGCACAATAATAGAAGCAATAGTAATGTCCATCTGAAAATAAACATAACATAAATAATAGATCACATTCTTTAAGATCCCTTAATGTTGAATTACATACATGAATCCATCTAGCACAACATCCACATGAAATAATAATGATAAGTCCAATGTTTATACATTACATTTCAAATGCTCATTCATCCATTTTACATGTCACAGGGTGTGGCAAGCTCAAAAATATACATACATAGGATAAGGTACATCATCCTATTCTAATCCATGATACATCAGAGTAGAGATAATCACATGATACAACATCATAGAGAACATATACATCTATCATAAAGATCAAACATAATAAACTAAGTGCACGGTTCCTCCTAACCATCAATAACATCATTAAAGCATCATGGATTCTAGCCATCCCTCTGTGCGTAACATTCCAATCATCGAAGAGATCATCGGTATACATAGTAGGAATGTCACTCCTAATAAATACATCATATGTAGAAGTAATCTAACATGCAAATAAAAGCATAAGATAACATCATCTAACATATTCTAATCATCAATGAAAAAGGATACATATCCACTACCATGAAAGATGCATCAGCCACGATGTCTCAATAAATCTCAAAATGATAAGAGTGGAAAAATACACTACCACCTGACCGCGTGGTACCTAAGTGGTCCACTCCCACCGTGCTAAGGAGATAATCTCAAGTCCCAAACAAGGTATCAAAATCACATAGCACATATCTCTATAAGTCCAGGAATCCTAAAAGTATACTAACTCAAAGGTTCCAAACACAAAATTTGACATCTAATCCCAGAGGCACACAATGACATGTAGGAACCTACAATGCAAGCGAAAAAATGTCATCGCAATTATCATGTACAAGTTACACTGGCAGTTAGCTAAACTCCACAGGTCCATACTAATTTCATGCGGCCACTAGTATCCTCTCATACTGATGAGGCATACTACAGAATGCAAGGTCGCAACCATGTGTTTTACGACTCCCATCCTAGCCTATACAAGCACTCAAGGCATGGGCGAGAATAAAACACTTATCTTTTTAGGTTAATTCAGTTAGTACTAGGTGTGAATGTTATCACTTATTAATCCAACTTACAATGAGTTACCCTAGCAACCTCTTAGGGCTCCAGCCCCCATTGCAAGCCACTTCCCGTCACTACATGCAGATATCCTACCCTAATGCTCATGGACTCATAAATCTCAAAATTACAAAAGATAATCCATAAAATCATCAAATATGCATAAAAGCATCAAATCTCCATGAGCAAACATCCATAGAAAATCATGAACACAACAGCACTCTATTGGAAACTGAAGTATCACTAATAATCAAATATCTAATGGGTCTCAATAACCAAAATCTATATATCTCAATCATACTGATCGAAGACTCCAAAAATGGTTGAGTCAAACATGTCACATAATGACATCATCAAAATAAATCCACATTACAGTCCCATCATGGTGACTAAAAAATAAGCAAGGATAACTGATCGATGACCAAAATAATGGTTAAGTCAAGTGTTGCATACATAAGAATCTCAACTATAACAATTAGTAATCACAACCAATACATAGAGCATTCCATCACATAACCATGGTTGGATTTATAAAGATCGAGATTAAAACATCATCATGTCACCACAATCACATAACCCCCAAGCCTCTAGTAAACGTCCTATACTGGTCAACACTAGTCAACCCAAAACCCAAAACAATAGCATTAAGAATACACAATGTAAACACACGTTTTGGTTTGGCTAAGTTTGTTGAGAAAAGTCTGATGAAGGATCAGATGTGTTAAAGGAGCTGCAAAGTTGTATTTGATCAGTAAGGATTCAGTCAAGCATAATAGAGATCTGCAATCAGCAAAGATAAGTTGTACCTTATGTCAGGTCACTTCATTGTTGCTTTCTAACCATTGTAACAGTGTATTAAAAATCTCTTAACTGAGTTGGTTTAATAGCCATTTAATAAATCCTCTAGCAAGGTGACAATTCAGATGAATTGTTCTAAAGACCTCTAGCAAGGCCACTCCTAACAGGGTGATTAAATCCTTTAACAGAATCACATCTAATAGTGTGTTTTTGTAACCTTTAACAGGGTTGGCTCCTAACAGGGCTCACTTCAGAAGAGTGAAAAATAGTACCTAGTTACATTGGTGGTTTTTCCCATATTGGGTTTCCACGTTAAATCTGGTGTCTCCTACGTTCTTAATTGCTAAATTGCTTTGTGCATGATAACATATCAGTTCTTAATATTTGTCATTTGCTGCATTATCAAGTTTTAACATTTTATTAATCAGATCAATGGTATATTCAGACATCTTAGGGATTGTGGAAAGTTTTTGGAATAACTGATTCACCCCCTCCCCCTCTCAGTTATTCTATTCTCATTTCCAACAATTCGTATCAGAGCTTTTGGTGCTTGCAAGAAAAGATTTCAAGGATCTAAGTCAAAGATCAAGATGTCTTACAAAAGAGAAATTTCAAAACTCAATAGAGATAACTTCTTCGCATGGCAAGGATTGATGAGACTTCATCTGGCTAATGTTGGTGATACTGGACTAAAATACCTTGAAAAAAAATATGAAGAACCTCCTGGCACATTGTCTGTCAATGACATTGCTAAAAAGAAGACTCACAACAATATGATGATAGACATAGCATCCGCTCTTAGTTATGAAGAATTTGATGATATTAAGGACTGCACAACTGCCTTTGAGATGTGGAATAAGCTAAAAGAGATCTATGGAGGAGATGATAATGTAAGAAGAGAAAAAGCAGAAAGTCTAAGAGGACAATTTGATCAAATGAGGATGAAAGAGGATGAAAATGTTGCAAAGTATGTTGAAAGAGTTAAAGCATGTGTGAGTGCAATCAGAGCATCTGGAGGTGATATCAAAGGAGAAACAGTTATAAGAAAAGTTCTCAGAACCTTGCTTCCTGTTTATGCAATCAGATTTTCTGCAATTCAGGAAAGAAGGTGTGAAGCAAATCATCAGATAAATCTTGAGGCCATAGTTGGAAGAATAACTGCATTTGAACTAGATAACTTTGATAACTATGTTCCAACCTCCAAAAACATTGAATCAGCATTTCAAGCCAAGCTCTCACTCAAAGTGAAAAACAAAAAGGAGAAGGAATTTCAGTTAGAAAGTGAAGATGAATCAAACCAAAGTTCAGACAGTGACCTCGAAGTGATTGAAGCTCTACTAGCAAGGAAATACTCTAGAGGTAGAGGAAAATACAAAGGTAAAGTTCCTCTAATCTATTTTTCTTGTGAAGAAATTGGTCATATTGTAGCAAGGTGTCCAAACAAGAAAAACAATGATGAAAAGAAAGATTACAAATGGAGCAAGAAAGACTTCAAATCATCCAAGAACAAAGGTAAGAAATCATGCTTCATGGCTGAAAATTCTAAAGAATCTGATAATAGTGAGGATGAAATTGTTTATATTGCCATTAAAGATGATTCTGATAGTGATGAGGAAGATAAAATGGCACTTGTCTCATATATAAGTAAGAATGATACATGGATTATAGACAATGGTTGCTCACATCATATGACTAGTGATAAAACTAAGTTTGATCAGTTTGAAGACTATGATGGTGGCAGTGTAAGGTTTGGTAATAATGAACCTTGTTTAATAAAAGGAAGAGGAAGAATTTGTCTAACCAAAGAACTTGTATGTAATAATGCCTATTGGGTTGAAGGTCTTAAACATAATTTGCTAAGTGTGGCACAATTACTCAATACTGGATTCAAGGTGGAATTCATGCATGGAAAGGCAAGACTGTTGAATGAGCAAGGAAAGCTGATAGGATCTGGCACCCAAACTAAAGGTAACTTGTTTTGTCTAGAACTTGGTGAATGCTCATGTTTTATTTCTCAAATTGAAGAAAGTTGGTTATGACATAAAAAGTTGTGTCATGTCAATTTTGATAACCTGGTAAAAATAAGCAAATTCAAGAAAGTAAGAGGCATTCCTAACATTAAGAAACCTGAGGTTGGTCTGTGCAAGAATTGTCACATTGGTAAAATGGGTAAGACTAGTTTTAAAAGTAAAAACTATCAGTCTAAAGATATATTAGAAATTGTGCATGCTGATTTATGTGGACCCATTGGAATAGAAAGCTATACTAGAGAAAAAAAAAATTATTCTTTTTGTTGATGACTACTCAAGAATGATGACTGTCATGTATCTAAGGAACAAATCAGAAGCATTTGAGAAATTCAAATGGTATTTGGCAAGAGTTGAAAAAGAAATAGGAAAAAGACTAAAATGCTTAAGGTCAAATAGAGGTGGTGAATTCATCTCACATGAATTCAACAACTTCTACATTGAAAAAGGTATTAAAAGAAAAGTCTCAGCACCAAGAACTCTTGAACAAAATGGAATAGCTGAAAGAAGAAATAGGTCCATCATGGATTGTGTAAGAACCTTGATTATAGAAAAGAACATTGCTATCAAATACTTAAAGGAAGCCATTAGCACAACAATTCATACCTTAAATCGAGTATAGTTGAAGAAGGACTCATTCAAAACTCCCTATGAATTATGGTATGGCTACAAACCCAATGTAAGTTATCTGAAAGTATTTGGAAGCAAATGTTATATTTTGAAAGAATCTAGAAAAGAAAAATTTGATGTAAAAGGTGATGAAGGAATATTTTTAGCATATTTGTGCAAAAGCAAAGCATATAGATGTTTAAATCTATCCACTCACAAAGTCATAGAAAGTGCACATGTGAAAGTTGATGAGTTTGCAGAAAAATCTGAGGAAGAAAGCAAAAAGGTACCTGAAGATTTGTTTACATTGAACCAGATACTATACCAAGCATACAGTTCACTCAAGACTCCTCAACTCCCGATTCATTAGTAACCGAGTTGCAAAAAGTTCAAACTGAGCCATAGCAACATTCAGACACTACCGAGCAAGTGTCTACCGAGTCTAAAGCGCCCGAGCCAATTCTTACCGAGCCAGAACAACCTGAACATGAAATTGAAACACAAGGAGATAGCAATGAAACTCATTCAAGAGGCAAAGAACCTATATTAGCTAAATATGTCAAAAGACATCATGCACCAGATCAGATCATTGGAGACAAATCTGAAGGAACCTTGACAAGAAGCAAGAAAAATACTTGTTTACTTGCTGATTTTGAACCTAGAAGCATTAAAGATGCATTGGCAAATAATAGTTGGATTGAGGCAATGAACGAGAAAATAAAACAGATAGAGAAGAACAAGACATGGACTCTTGTACCCAGGCCTAAAAATAAGAATGTAATTGGAACCAAGTGGGTATTCAGAAACAAGTTGATTGAAGATGGTAAGGTATCCAAAAACAAAGCCAGATTAGTATGCAAAGGATACTCTCAAGAAGAAGGCATAGATTATGGAGAAACCTTTGCTCCTATTGCAAGATTGGAAGGAGTCAGAACCTTACTTGCATATGTTGCTCACAAAAGATTCAAAGTTTATCAGTTGAATGTCAAGTTAGCATTCCTCAATGGAATACTGGATGAAGAGGTTTAGATTGAACAACCCGAAGGCTTTGTTGATCCAGATAAAAGGAACATGGTTTGTAAATTACACAAGGCACTGTATGGTCTGAAATAAGCCCCTAGAGCATGGTATGAAAGATTGCGTAACTATCTTATTCAGATTGGTTTTCAAAGAACTAATGATAACAGTAGCTTGTATATAAATGAAGGATCAGATAATAAGATTGTCCTGGCAAAAATATTTGTAGATGGTACTGTTTTCACAGGACATGATGATCTTTGCAAAGAATTTTCAGAACAAATGAACAAGGAATTTGAAATATCTATGTTTGGTGAAATAAAATTCTTTGTTGGTCTTCAAATTCAACAAAATAAGAATGGCATCTACATCACTCAATCAAAATACATCAAGGAGATATTGAAAAAGTTTGGTATGGAGGACTGTAAACCTGTTGGAACTCCAATGTGTACTAGATTGAAACTTACCAAAGATGATGAATCCAAAGAGGTAGATCAAACATTATATAGATCTATCATTGGAAAATTGCAATACGCAGTTCATACTAGGCCAGATATTGCCCTTGCAGTTGGTATTGTTGCAAGATTTTCAGCAAAGGCAAGAGAAACTCACTTGATGGCAATCAAAAGAATAATGAGATATTTGAAAGGAACTTAAGATTACGGCTTATGGTACAAATTTGGAGGTAATTTGGATTTGAAAGTGTTTACTGATGTTGATTGGGCAAGAAAATTTGATGACAAAGAAAGCACAAGTGGAGGAGCATTCTTTCTTGGAAAAAGATTGGTTTCTTAGACAAGCAAAAAGCAGAATTGTACATCCCAATCTACAGCAGAGGCAGAGTATGTTGTTGCATCAGTAAACTATTCAAATATTGTTTAGTTTAAGCAGTTATTGCAAGGAATGAATATGGAAATCAAAGAACCAATCGTCATGTTCTATGACAATACTAGTGCAATCAACATATCTAAGAATCCAGTGATGCATTCCAAGACCAAGCATATTGCAATAAAATATCATTTTGTCAAAGAGTTGGTACAAGACAAGGAGATCAGATTGGAATATGTCCATACAAAAGAACAAATTGCTGACATATTCACAAAGCCTTTACCTAAGGATGCATTTTTGTATCTCAGAGGTAAGTTAGGGGTCATTCCCCTATCTGAAGTCCACTAGAAATAAGTTCTAGTAATGCATCAATGCATACAGGATTGAAAATCTATCTGTTGATGCAGTTTTATCAAAAATCATTGCATATGAATTAGTACTAAAGGTACATTATAAATCACTTAACTTCTATTGTCTTTGGCATGTGTTGTTAAAGAGGGAGAGATTTTACTGTCATATCCTTCTGAAATTTGTGAAGTTTTGAAAAGTTTTCCATGAAGTCCCTTAACAGAGGGAGACTATTGAAAGAGGGAGAAGTTTGTTATCTTGTTGAACTTGTTTCCAAAATTTCATTTCTGTTATGACATGTTGTGTTGCCATCAATGCCAAAGAGGGAGATTGTTGAATATTGTTGTCCTTGATGTCACAAAAATGTCATATCAGTCATTAGTCTCAAGTTCACTGAGCTCAGACAGTCTGCAATACAATTTACAGTGCCAACTGAGCTCACTCAGTCATCGAAGGAAATGTGGAAGACAGTGTCAACCAAGCCCACTCAGTCATCGAAGGAAATGTGGAAGATAGTGTTAACTGAGCTAACTCAGTCAACGAAGGAAATTTGAAAAGTCAGTGTTAACCGAACTTCACTCAGTCTCCAAAGGTTAGTTTCCACCGAGCTCACTCGGTCATCAAATGAATCATGGAAAAGTCAGTGTTAATCAAGCTTCACTCGATCTCCAAAGGTTAGTTTCCACTGAGCTCACTCGGTCATCAAATGAATCATGGAAAAGTCAGTGTTAACCGAGCTTCACTCAGTCTCCAAAGGTTAGTTTCCAACCGAGCTCACTCGGTTATCTCTGGAAACTCAGTACTTATCGAGTTCTCTCGGCGATTAAAGGATTGTCATGAAGTTCGCTGTATCAATCGAGCTCAGTCAGTTAACACAGAAATTATTTTTTTAACAAAGTTCACCATGTAGGGTCGGCCAGTATAGGGATTTTCTAATTAATTACTTTTAGCCGACTGTTGTAATTGTTTGTTTTAGTCAGTGATTTGAGCTGACTAAGATAATCTGAAAGGTATATATGGTCATTCAAGTTATGAATAAAAGTGTGTGATTATTAAAAAAAAAGGGGGAAGTTATGAATGAAAATTATAGTATGAAGAGGCGAATGTTGAGAAAAGTCTGATGAAGGATCAGATGTGTTGAAGGAGCTGCAAAGTTGTATTTGATCAGTAAGGATTCAGTCAAGCATAACAGAGATCTCTAATCAGCAAAGATAAGTTGTACCTTATGTCAGGTCACTTCATTGTTGCTTTCTAACCATTGTAACAGTGTATTAAAAATCTCTTAACTGAGTTGGTTTAATAGTCATTCAATAAATCCTCTAACAAGGTGACAGTTCAGTTGAATTGTTCTCAAGACCTCTAGTAAGGCCACTCCTAATAGGGTGATTAAATCCTTTAATAGGGTCACACCTAATAGTGTATGTTTGTAACCTTTAACAGGGTTGGCTCCTAACAGGGCTCACTTCAGAAGAGTGAAAAACAATACCTAGTTACATTGGTGGGTTTTCCCATATTGGGTTTCCACGTTAAATCTGGTGTCTCCTGCGTTCTTAATTGCTAAATTGCTTTGTGCATGATAACATATCAGTTCTTAATATTTTTCATTTGCTACATTATCAAGTTTCAACATTTTATTAATCAGATCAAGGGTATATTCAGACATCTTAGGGACTGTGGAAAGTTTTTAGAATAACAGATTCACCCCCTCCCCCTCTCAGTTACTCTATTCTCATTTTCAACAAAGTTTACAACTTGAATTTAAATGTAGAGATCTCAATTTATGTTTCCAAGTTAAGAGAAAGAATTTAAAGGAACATTTATATATGAATACAAATCCATTCTTTAATTATAATTTCAATCCAAACGTTCCCCTTCCAAATCCATTTTTAATAAAACAATTAATTTTAATCATGAGTCCTTGATATATACCAATTAACAAATTCATAATTATAAAATATATAATTATATTTACATATTATATATATATATATATATACATATAAATACATATATGAATATATAAATTATTTATCATTTAACAAAATTGATTTAATCAAATTCGATTAATGCCAAATCGAATATGGCAAACCTTTTTTTTAAAAAAACAACACACACATTATTAATATAACCGTCGGTATGCAGGACCCTGTGGTTGCAGGGACTGCAGCATCAGTGGTACTGCGTACCACTGCCGTCAAGTACCTGCGACGGGGTACGCTACATCCACAGTGGGGTGCAGGTCTCGTCCCACCCCGACTCAATGCTTAAAAATGTTTATTCTTTTAACAATCGCTACGCGATTTTTCATTTGCGAAAAACGTTTATTAAAACATTTCCACCCACAGGTATGTCATCTAGTTTTTTTAACAAACATATATATATATATATTATATACATATGTATTTATATATATATATATATAAATTAAAAAAAAGGTATATGTATATATATATATATATGTATGTATATATATATATATACAGAACTAAAATATCACAGCATATGAGCGTATATACATATATATATAATTGCATATATATATATATATATATATATATATATATATATATATATATATATATATATATATATATGTATAAACAAATTGACAATATATGAATACAAACTTCAATTTTTAGAATTCCTCCTTAGACCTTTAATCTCCAAAAATTTCCAATAATTAATCTAATGGGTTTGACTATAAATTTCAACCCTAGCCCTGTGTTTTTTTTTTAGATCCATGCATATAAAAACTCTCACATAAATTAATCTACCCATATTGAGAATGCACAGTAAATTATGAAATTCTTTAGAAGACATATGGAAGACACGAAGAAGACAGGAAATGTATGATGCGGAAATAGCATAAGTAAAAATACAAGAATCTACTTGAATTCTAATGCTAAATTGCTCTTCCTTAGAAAATTCACAAAGAAAACTCCCTTCTTCAGAATTCTCGAATCCTCCAATGCTCCAATTGCACTCCAAACGCTCTCACTAAGCTTCTAGGAATGCCTGAATATAAAGAGCTTTCAGAAAACATCTAGAAATCTTCTAGAAACAACTAGAAGGTGTCACCAACTAAAAATGGGTCTTTTCCAACCTTTTTGATGAGCCATAGGGTTGTAAACACCATGTGCTTAATTGATGCACTAACCTCCGTGTTGTTGACACATGAGAAATAGAGAAGTGCGCTAACTCCCATGCAAGCTTATAACTCCAATTCACTTTTTATATAATTCCCATTTAAATATTTATAACTTTCATTTTAATTTTTATAACTTTTATTATTATTATTTATTTATTACTTTATTATTATTTTATTATTATTATTAATTTTAAATTTTAAATTTTCTTTTATTTAATTCATTTTTCTTCAATAATTCACATTTAATTTATTACAATCAAAATATCAAATAACATGATATTTTAAATTAAATTTCTCAAATAATTAATTTATTAATTAAACCCATTTATTAAGACTTAATTAATAGACAATTCACCATAGACCTCCAAGATAAAATATGAGAACCCATCATAGAGCAAATCACTCAAAATCAGTCTAAAGGGTTAAAAATCACGAATCATGTCATCCGACACATTCGGTGGGTAAAATATCAAGATACTTGTCCTACCTCACTAGGACAATTGTCTTAAAAGTTTGGGATTTGGACTTGAGAATTTATCTCCCTTCTCTTATCATTGAGATAGTATAATAGGGTATGCTCATCCTGGCAATTCAGGAAAGTCGATACCTGATACCTGCAACTTACAGAAAAACTATGCATATACATACAATATATATATAATGCTAAACTAAACAGACAATGGCAGGAAGTGGTGCATCATGTAGATCTCGACTAAGCAAGTGACTACAACTCCCTTTCTTAACCACATCAGAAATTCCATACAATATGAAAACACGTACACCATACACATGCAAGTATGGGGTAAGTATCCATAATAAAACACATAAGATAATAAACCAACCATCTAATCTTCAATAATAACTGAAAACAGTATAATGATCATCATGTATGCATGAAATGTAAAATCTAAATGATCTCATCATATAACCATTGAATCCATAACATAATTTCTGATAGTGTCAAAACAATACCACTAATCCATCAACATAAAACTAGTCTATTAATGTCTAATAATAACAACAATGTCCAGAAAAGATGTGAACGAGGGTAAGCACTACATTATTTAATTAAATAAGAAAAGTGTCTCTAATTAATTAAAAAAATTTTAATTAAATAGAAAAAGTAATTATGAGAGCATATCTCATTTTATTAAATTAAATATCTCAACAAAATCTCTCTTCAGTTCAAAAATGGAAATTTCCAGTTCACTATTGTTCAAAAATGAGTTAAATGAGTTAACTCTTTTTTCTACTCAAATTGAATCAGTTAACTCCTTATTTTACTCAAATTAAATCTGTTAACTCCCTTTAATTTGGAAATCTCCCTTTATGACTAAATTTCACCTTTAATCCTGACCATTGATTGAAATCGATCTCAACTGTTGATAAATTCAAAGAAAGTCTATTAAAGAGACCCTCATCTCTTCATTTTGAAAGGTTGAATGAGAATTTGCATCGAATTGTTGCTGAAATTCATATTCACATTTGCTCATATTCACATACGCAAAGATCAAGTTTGAGCAAAAGTTGACCAGATTTAACCACGATTGGCTTGAGTTGACTAGTTTCGAAAAGAATTTTGAAATAATTAAACAAAATTATTTAATTAAATGGAGTACTTACTTCTAATTAATTCAACAAAGTTATTTAATTAAATGAGAAGCCATTCCTAATTAATTAAATGAAGTTATTTAGTTAAATAAGAAAAGTGCCTCTAATTAATTAAAGATTATTTAATTAAATATAAAAAGTAATTATGAGAGCATATCTCATTTTATTAAATTAAATATCTCAACAAAATTTCTCTTCAGTTCAAAAAAGGAAATTTCTAGTTCACTATTGATCAAAAATGAGTTAAATCAGTTGACTCTTTTTTCTACTCAAATTGAATTAGTTAACTCCTTATTTTACTCAAATTAAATCCGTTAACTCCCTTTAATTTGGAAATCTCCGTTTCTGACTGAACTTCACCTTTAATCTTGACCGTTGATTGAAATCGATCTCAACCGTTGATGAATTCCAGGAAAGTCTATCAAAAAGACACTTATCTCTTCATTTTGAAAGGTTGAATGACAATTTGCATCGAATTCTTGCTGGAATTCATACTCACATTTGCTCATATTCACATACGCAAAGATTAAGTTTTACAAAATTGTTTACCAGATTTAACCACGGTTGAATTGAGTTGACTAATTTCGAAAATTTTTTTGAAATAATTAAACAAAATTATTTAATTAAATGGACTACATACTTCTAATTAATTAAAAAAAATTATTTAATTAAATGAGAAGCCATTCCTAATTAACTAAATGAAGTTATTTACTTAAATAACAAAAGTGCCTCTAATAAATTAAAGATTATTTAATTAAATAGAAAAAGTAATTATGAGAGCATATCTCATTTTATTAAATTAAAAATCTCAACAAAATCTCTCTTCAGTTCAAAGAGGGAAATTTCCAATTCACTATTGATCAAAAACGAGTTAAATCAGTTATCTCCTTTTTCAACTCAAATCGAATCAGCTAACTCGTTATTTTACTGAAATTAAATCTGTTAACTCCCTTTAATTTGGAAATCTCCCTTTATGACTAAACTTCACCTTTAATCCTGGCCGTTGTTTGAAATCGATCTCAACAGTTGATGAATTCCAAGAAAGTCTACTTAAGAGACCCTCATCTCTTCATTTTGAAATGTTGAATGAGAATTTGCATCAAATTGTTGTTGGAATTCATGCTCACATTTGCTTATATTCATATAGGCAAAGATCAAGTTTGACTAAAAGTTGACCAGCTTTAAGCACAGTTGACTTGAGTTGACTAGTTTCGAAAAGAATTTTGAAATAATTAAACGAAATTATTTAATTCAATGGAGTACTTACTTCTAATTAATTAAAAAAAGTTATTTAATTAAATGAGAAGTCATTCCTAATTAATTAAATGAAGTTATTTAGTTAAATAAGAAAAGTGCCTCTAATTAATTAAAGATTATTTAATTAAAAAGAAAAAGTAATTATGAGAGCATATCTCATTTTATTAAATCAAATATCTCAACAAAATTTCTCTTCAGTTCAAAAAATGAAATTTCTAGTTCACTATTGATCAAAAATGAGTTAAATCAGTTGACTCTTTTTTCTACTCAAATTGAATCAGTTAACTCCTTATTTTACTCAAATTAAATCTGTTAACTCCCTTTAATTTAGAAATCTTCCTTTATGACTGAACTTCACCTTTAATCTTGACCGTTGATTGAAATCGATCTCAACCGTTGATGAATTCTAGGAAAGTCTATCAAAAAGACCCTCATCTCTTCATTTTGAAAGGTTGAATGAGAATTTGCATCGAATTGTTGCTGGAATTCATACTCACATTTGCTCATATTCACATACGCAAAGATTAAGTTTGACCAATAGTTGACCAGATTTAACCACGGTTGACTTCAGTTGACTAGTTTCGAAAAGAATTTTGAAATAATTAAATGAAATTATTTAATTAGATGGAGTACTTACTTCTAATTAATTAAACAAAGATATTTAATTAAATGAGAAGCCATTCCTAATTAATTAAATGAAGTTATTTAATTAATTAAGAAAAATGTCTCTAATTAATTAAAGATTATTTAATTAAATAGAAAAAGTAATTATGAGAGCATATCTCATTTTATTAAATTAAATATCTCAAGAAAATCTCTCTTCAGTTCAAAAAGGGAAATTTCTAGCTCACTATTGATCAAAAATGAGTTAAATCAGTTGACTCTTTTTTCTACTCAAATTGAATTAGTTAACTCCTTATTTTACTCAAATTAAATTTGTTAACTCCTTTTAATTTGAAAATCTCCCTTTTATGACTGAACTTCACCTTTAATCCTGCGCGTTGATTAAAATTGATCTCAACCATTGATGACTTCCATGAAACTCTATTTAAGAGACCCTCATCTCTTCATTTTGAAAGGTTGAATGACAATTTGCATCAAATTGCTGCTGGAATTCATACTCACATTTGCTCATATTCACATACACAAAGATCAAATTTGACCAAAAGTTGACCAGATTTAACCACGGTTAACTTGAATTGACTAGTTTCGAAAAAAAATTGAAATAATTAAACGAAATTATTTAATTAAATGGAGTACTTACTTCTAATTAATTAAACAAATTTATTTAATTAAATGAGAAGCCATTCCTAATTAATTAAATGAAGTTATTTAATTAAATAAGAAAAGTGCCTCTAATTAATTAAAGATTCTTTAATTAAATAGAAAAAGTAATTATGAGAGCATATCTCATTTTATTAAATTAAATATCTCAACAAAATCTCTCTTCAGTTCAAAAAGGGAAATTTTCAGTTCACTATTGATAAAAAATGAGTTAAATCAGTTAACTATTTTTTCTACTCAAATTGAATCAGTTAACTCTTTATTTTACTCAAATTAAATGTGTTAACTCCCTTTAATTTGGAAATCTCCCTTTATGATTGAGCTTCACCTTTAATCCTGACCGTTGATTGAAATCGATCTCAACCGTTGATGAATTCTGGAAAAGTCTATTTAAGAGACCCTTATCTCTTCATTTTGAAAGGTTGAATGAGAATTTTCATTGAATTGTTACTGCATATCTCTCTTCAGTTCAAAAAGGATAATTTCTAGTTCACTATTGATCAAAAATGAGTTAAATCAGTCAACTCCTTTTTCTACTCAAATTGAATTAGTTAACTCTTTATTTTACTCAAATTAAATATGTTAACTCCCTTTAATTTGGAAATCTCCCTTTATGACGGAACTTCACCTTTAATCCTGACCATTGATTGAAATCGATCTCAACCGTTGATGAATTCTAGGAAAGTCTATTTAAGAGACCCTCATCTCTTCATTTTGAAAGTTTGATTGAGAATTTGCATCCAATTGTTGCTAGAATTCATACTCACATTTTCTCATATTCACATACGCATAGATCAAGTTTGACCAAAAGTTGACCAGATTTAACCACGGTTCACTTGAGTTGACTAGTTTCAAAATTTTTTTTGAAATAATTAAACGGAATTATTTAATTAAATAGAGTACTTCTAATTAACTAAACAAAGTTATTTAATTAAATGAGAAGCCATTCCTAATTAATTAAATGAAGTTATTTAATTAAATAAGAAAAGTGCCTCTAATTAATTAAAGATTAGTTAATTAAATAGAAAAAGTAATTACGAGAGCATATCTCAATTTATTAAATTAAATATCTCAACAAAATCTTTCTTCAATTCAAAAAGGGAAATTTCCAGTTCACTATTGATAAAAAATGAGTTAAATTAGTTAACTCCTTTTTCTACTCAAATTTAATTAATTAACTCCTTATTTTACTCAAATTAAATCTGTTAACTCCCTTTAATTTGAAAATCTCCCTTTATGACTGAACTTCACCTTTAATCCTGACTGTTGATTGAAATCCATCTCAACTGCTAATGAATTCCAGGAAAGTCTATTTAAGAGACCCTCATCTCTTCATTTTGGAAGGTTGAATGAGAATTTGCATCGAATTGTTGTTGAAATTCATACTCACATTTGCTCATATTCACATACGCAAAGATCAATTTTGACCAAGAGTTGACCAGATTTAACCATAGTTGACTTGAGTTGACTAGTTTCAAAAAAGAATTTTGAAATAATTAAACGAAATTATTTAATTAAATGGAGTATTTCTAATTAATTAAACAAAGTTATTTAATTAAATGAGAACCCATTCCTAATTAATTAAATGAAGTTATTTAATTAAATAAGAAAATTGTCTCTAATTAATTAAAGATTACTTAATTAAATAGAAAAATTAATTATGAGAGCATATCTCATTTTATTAAATTAAATAGCTCAGCAAAATCTCTCTTCAGTTCAAAAATAGAAATTTCCAATTCACTATTGATCAAAAATGAGTTAAATCAGTTAACTCCTTTTCCTACTCAAGGTGAATCAGTTAACTCCTTATTTTACTCAAATTAAATCTGTTAACTCTCTTTAATTTTTGAAATCTCCCTTTATGACTGAACTTCACCTTTAATCCTGACCGTTGATTGAAATCGATCTCAACCGTTGATGAATTCCAGGAAAGTCTATTTAAGAGACCCTCATCTGTTCATTTTGAAAGGTTGAATGAGAATTTGCATCCAATTGTTGCTGGAATTCATACTCACATTTGCTCATATTCACATACGCAAAGATCGAGTTTGACAAGAAGTTGACCAGATTTAACCACGGTTGACTTGAGTTGACTAGTTTCGAAAAAAATTCAAAATAATTAAACAAAATTATTTAATTAAATCGAGTACTTACTGTAGACACCTAAATTTGATTACACCACTTTGGTAATCCTACTTAGTCATCTCTAAAGGCATCATTAATTAAATTTCTATTTAATTAATCCTTTGCCATCCCCTAGCTGATTAATTTAATTATTCATCTATAGTCCTAATTGATAAATCAAATAACCTATTATTTATCAATTAAATCCTATTCTTCTATCTAATTCCAAAAATCTTCATTTATTAAATAAATCTATTTGATAAATAAAATCCAAAAATCCAAAAATCCCTAACTTATCCCTAATCCTCCATTTTAGCCTAATCCACCCCATCCACCAATACTAACCTAGCTTAGCCACTAACTCACCCACCCTCATTAATGCCATCCACTTGCACATCTCTAAAATTCCTAATCTAATCCTAAACCCAAGCCTAATCCACTCCTTAATGTTGTCATATTCTCTAAACAAGTTTAAGACTTTCCTAAACCAAACCAAAGTCCCCCCTCAAAAATTCCAATCAGCAAGTCATGAGTGCTCTTACAAACCATAAAAGACTCTTGCAAACCCACTGATGACTCTTACATCCATCTTCCACACTCTTCCCTCTTCCACACTCATTCCTCTTACATCTCTCTTACATACTCAACCCCACTCATCATGCCTTTAACCAACCCTTTACCCTACCCTCTCACACTCATCCTCCTTGTGACAAGTGTCACCTTCCCATTGGTGATAAACAAGCACAATCCATGTGCTCCGCTTTGAGTGCATCTTAGCCCTCCTTAACCATCTCCCCATCCTTGCATCTAAACCCTCCATCCCTCTACCCCTTGGCCTATAAATTGAATCCCCTCCCAAGCCATTTCAACAACAATCTTTGAGCTAAAGTTACCATGCTATTTTGAGAACCAAAGCCATCAATCTTATCCTTATAATGCCAAATTGAGAGCTCAAAAATCTACCAATTTTCCATTACCCACCTCCATTGAAGTAGCTTTGAGCATCTTGAGCATACATCTACATCAAATGACACATCTACAAAATCAAGAAAGCATGGAGTGTTTTCTCTTTTGAGGTTTGCATTTCTTGTTTGCTTTTCTTTGTCTAAACATATATGTGAATTTAGTTTTAGATTGTGAATGTTTACTTTATTGTTAATGTTCTTTGCATACTAAATCTTGTTCTACATTTTGGCACGCCCGGTGGGACCCCACTATGGGTCATTTAATCATCAATTTCTATCTATATGTTGTTTTTCTAACAATCTAATATTTTTTGTTGTTTGAGTGAGTTGTAGGGTGTTTTTCTTATTTTTGCAGGTTAAAGAACGCACTTAGGAAGAAGACATACCCTCAAAAAAATTAAAAAATAATGAAAAACTTAAAAAAATTTGAATTTTTTTTTGCATTTTTTCAGCTTTTTTTCGCGCAGTATAGTCTTCGCAGTTTGGCGTCTGCGCCTACAAACTGTCATCTCCGCCAGCTACTCTGTCATCTCTGCAACCAAATTGTCATCTCTGCAGATCAGCGTCTCTACTTGTCTCCTATTTTTTTTGCACTATAAAACAGACCTGTCGTCTCCACTTCTTTGTTTGTCATCTCTGCAGATTGGCATCTCCACATATCAACATCTCTGCAGTTTAGCATTTGCGTCTGATGAACTATCGTCTTCGACTGTCACTGTTGCAATTTTGTTTTAAAATCTTTATTTCTGCACTTTGTTTTAAGATTTAGACCATTTTAAGAATTTTTACGCATAGGAAAAACAACAAAA
This sequence comes from Cupressus sempervirens, assembly GCA_028749045.1. Lineage (NCBI taxonomy): Eukaryota > Viridiplantae > Streptophyta > Pinopsida > Cupressales > Cupressaceae > Cupressus > Cupressus sempervirens. The sequence continues at coordinate 103,334,873 of CM053791.1, forward strand.
AAAGTTAATTTTTTTTTTTCCATAGTTAAGCTTTCATTTTTGAAGATTTTGGGTAACTAACTAAATTACTTTTTTTGTCTCATTGTAGGTTGGAGCACATATGGAATCACTAACCATGTTTCTTGCAGGTTCTCATGTTGCTAAAAAATGAACTTGAATGTTTAACCATTTGTCTTTGAATGCATGTTGCTAAAATGAACTTGAATGGTTAAACACATTTTCCATTGAATGAATGTTGCTCAAAACACACTCTTGAATGCCGTGGATTAAAATCAATTTTTCTTGGAATGCATGCTTAAAACAAAAAATCCAATCTTGAATGCCAAGGATCAATTAACCATTGCAATATATAACACTTCATTTGGAGCTTCTAAAATTGAACAAAACAAATCTCTTTTCCACATGCAATTTAGATAAAGTTTGATTTTTGGACATTTAAGAAACTTTGTTAAGTTAAATAAAAATTTGCAAAAATCAATTTGAGTAGGTCTTTGGACTCACCTCTTTTCTAATCACCCATCAATTCAACCATTGGTTGCAATCTTAGCGCCATTTATGGGGATGGGTCTACTTGAAAAAGGTGTTAAATGTTCCACAATCTAACTCACTCACTTGGTCTTTGAACGTTTGCTTTAACTTTATCAAAAATTTTAAATGACCAAAACTCTAGATTAAATTGATCACACTTCAAGTTTGGGCACTAAAATTGAACAACAATTGACTTGGAGAGCCTCCGGGTGCATGCTTGAAATCGAATCTCACACACTTTTGTTTTGGGCTTAAAACAAACTCACACTCAATCTTGAATGTCTTAAAGAAAATTAATCGATACTTGACATGGAGGGCCTCCAAGCACGCGAGTTTTCTTTTGTTGACCCTAACTCTTCTTATTGTTTGCATTCTTCAATCGATTTACTTTTGTTGGCACTTCAAGTTGGAATTGAACATTGTCTCTTAAACATGAGTGCTTGCAAAGTCTAGATTAGCACACATAAGAGTCAGTTGGTAAAAGAATAAGCATGTTTTTTAGCCCAAGGTCATCCAAGTCTTCTCTCCCCTTTTCGTCTTTCGAGGCCATCTTGGGTGCATAAGATTAGAATCCAAAACCTTGTTTCTTTTTAGGAGGCCTACTTGGGGATTTCATCACCCCTTGGACGACCTCAACTCCAGCATTCCGGTGGAGTATAAGAATCGAGAGGTGAATCGAAAGACACCTCTCTTGGGATCAAGATTTTGTCACTCGGGCTAAGCCTCAAGGAACTTTATACCTTTGAGAAGTGAAAGAGGAGAAGTGGGTTACCGCTCCTCTCGGCTGTGTGACATCTTTTTGGTCTCATCTATAGATTTGGGCCTCACGTACCTTGCGTATATCGAGGACTCCCTAGCTAAACCAACTGTCAGCCTTGCAGAAAACCATCTAGGATGTTAATGTGTTTGAAGTGAGTGATCGAAACATTTGTAGAACATACACACTCCTCGGTGCAAGTATCACATTCTGAGAACCACAAACTTCTATCTGGGTGTTCTTATCTATTGCTTGATTTTATTTTACTTATTGAATGAATGTTTGCCAAACTTGCTCAATCATAGCTTAGGGCACACTTAGCGTAGTCACTACCTATTTTAGAAGTTGAACAAGTTGAAGCAAAACAACTGAGATCTCTCAAAGCCAAGCAAATTCAAAAATTTATGTCAGAACAACCCAAACCCAAACAAAAATTTTACAAAGTCAAAATCAAGCCATCTATGGCATACCAAGAACTTTCAGCCAAGAGAAAAGAAATAACACCAAGCCCATGAATTTCCAAACTCCACAAAGCAGAGGATGAAGCTACTGACGAAGCACTTCAAGAGGCCTGGTTAGAGCACACCATCAATTTAGCCAACATCCAGAAGTTAATCCTACTTATGCCTTACCAACTAGGCATGATTTCTATGATTAGACACCCTTGTTTCTCCACATCTTCTTGGATAAGCTTCACCTTAGAGTCATCTTTGTAGAAAAGCCAACCATCTTAGGTTATCCCCTTATTAGCTCATCCATCTCATTTAGAACCAAACCATCTAGCCAGCAATCCAAAATCTTCACATCCAAGCCTTCAAAATTTGTTGTCACCTTGCTAAAAGTTTGCCATTCCTAAAATATTTCAAATCCACCAATCTCATCAAGGTTATCCCTTTGACAGAGCTTTGTCTAGGGTAATCTAGCTTTGTCACTTGTTACCCCTCATCACCTTGAGCTAAAGGTTGGGATCCACAAGTGGTCAATCTCGTGTTCTTCTTAAAGGATCATCAGTCTATCCTTAAGTTGACAAAATCACCACCAAACTTGCACATAGGAAAGCAGACCTTTTGTTCTTTGGCAACATATCTTTGAAGTTAGAATCCCCAACCCAATCCTCCTTAGGTTTTGTCATATAGCTTTGCCTCAACCTAGGAAATCATTTGCAAAGAAAAGCCTTCCCCCCTTTTGCATCCACTAGCATTTGTTGCATCTCATCCCTAGGAGCATTTTTCATGCCACCCGTCACTTGCTTAGCCAAGAAGAAAGAAACAATGGAGCCCTATCATTTGGATCGAACAGCCTCACCCCCCTTGAGCACTCAACCATCCTTTAGCCCAAAGAAAGCTATGCCATCACCTACTGACATTGAAGCTTTCATGAACCAACCAGGAAATGCAGTATTGGTAAATGCCATTATAGACAAGAACAAAGAGACAATAATGGCTAATTTTCGAAGGGACAATGTAGGAACCTTTGACTTTGGAAGACCCCCTCCATTATCATATCCATCTCACCCATTTTTTGGGCAGCTGCCGCCACCCATCGGCTCTTATGATCCAAATTATCCTCAATATATGCCAAAAGAAGAGCTTCCAGCCAATCCATATGATCCAATAGACCCAAATATACCATCATCCACCCAAGTTGAAATCTCCATGCCGCAAGCCAACCCAACCACCACCACTCCATCCTTGGTTCATACCTCTCTACTCCAAACCCCCTTTACCTAAAACAACTCATTGTTCACCCCCTTCACTATTGCTGCTGCTGCTCCCCAACCTAGCCTTCCAAATCCACCCATCTCCCAAATTAGTGCTACCATATTTGGCCAACCTCAGTAATATACAATAGGGATGCCACCCATGGGGCCAAGTAATCAACCTTTCATCACCCCCATCTTGTTCACCACATCCCAAAGCACAATCCCATCATTTCCATTAGGTCTTGGGAGCTCAATACCATCAACCACAAATCCACAAGCTACTACCTTCACTCCACAAAGCTATCAAATCGCACAAGCTACTGCCAATTTTCTGCCAAGCTCCCAAGTGACCCCAGCTCCCGCCACCACTCTACCAAGCTTCCAAATCCAGCCACAAAGCTATCAAACCCCATCAGTTCCATTCCCAAGCTTTCATTTCCCACCACCTCCACCACCAACTAATCCATTACCTCCTATTACCAACTACTTTTCAATGCCACTCCTAGGAGGTAATCCACCACCCCAACCAACCACCAATTATTTGCAGATACCATCTCAAATGGGGGCACAACCCACATATATTGGCCAAACCCCACAAGCCCCCGATCCTTTCCCCAAGCCTCACAACCATCTTATACCTTACCTCCACAAAGCAATCCATTTATCCCATAGCCAGCTTATGTTCCTCAATCCCAACCTCAAATCCCATATCAATAGCAAGCCTCATAGCACATGCAACAATATTCGCCACCTCTCCCTCAGCAACCCGTTATCCACCATGCAGCTGCCCAAACAATGTACAATCCCTATCAGCAAATCCCTCACAACCATCCATACTCAGTGGCCCCATCTAGTGCATACCTACCTCAAGGCACTCCTACACTAGGGGCACCCCATTCATCACCTATCAATTCAGAATGGGAGCAAATGAAGATAGCTCTGGAAGCCATCCAAGAATGGAATGATCCAAAGACATTCAAGTTTGAGAATGTGTGTCCTTACCCATTTGACAGAACCATTACCATGACACCATTTCCCAAACACTTTGAGGTACCCAAATTTGACAAATTCAGAGGAAATGGAGACCCTGTCACACATATCAAATAATTTTACATGCACTGTCAGGACGTGGCATACAATGATGTCTTCCTCTTGAGCCTTTTTCCCAAAAGCTTGGCTGGACTAGCTCTTGAATGGTTTTACAGAATCCCCTATGGCACAATTAAAAACTTTGTTGAATTATCTGAGGCATTTGTAGCCCAATATGCCCATCTTGTTGAAATAGAGCTATCAATAGTTGATCTTGTCCACACCAAGCAAAAAAGTGGAAAAAGCCTTGCCGAATACTTGCAAAGATGGCAAACCCTTACCACTTGCATATCCTGCACCTTGCCAGAACGCCATGTGGTGAAAATGTTTATTGATAATGCACATCCCAGCTTGGCTTACAACATGACCATGAACTATTTGCAGACCTATAAGGATATCAAAGAGAAAGGAATGATCCTTGAGCAAGGACTCATCAAAGATGGTGTGGTCAAGATTTACAAAGAGGCCAACCAAAATCAATCACATTCCAATGATAAGTCTAGGTATTGGAACAAAAACAAGCATGTTGCAACAGATGGGGTTACTGACACCAGACATGTGAATATTGTTGGTCCTTCTCAAAACTAGTCTAACCCACCATATCAACCAAACAACCAACAATCTATCAATTACCAATGGTAGAATAACCAAAGCTATCAAAACCACAATACAAGACCCAACTTTCAAGGGTCTAACAATCAAGCTAATGCCATCAATGTAGCTGCAGGGCAAAAACCTAGATTCCAACCTGCACCTAGAAACTATACACCCCTTGGTGAGCCCTTGGATGTCATTTTTGAGAAATTGGCTAAGGAAAACCTCATCAAATTCCCTCCTACCCAGCAAATTGATCCAAGACAATCCAAAGCTGCATGGTACAAAGATAATGAGTATTGCAATTTCCATAGGGTAAATGGTCACACCACCCTTAGATGCATGAAACTGAAAGATTATGTGCAGGACCTCATTGATTGGAAAGAAATCATAGTTGGAGCCCAAACCTCTCCCAATGCAGGCTTACAGATTTATCAAAATGCTTTTCCTCCACACAACAACCAAAATCCTGGAAAAGAACCCATCCAAAATAGCACCAACAACCGCTAGCCAAACCAATAGCATGGGAAGAACAATGACCACACTTCTTCCTATATAGACTATGGTAGCCTTATAGGTTGTATATCTGAGAAAGAGCCTTTTGTCAATTTTATCAATATTCGAGGAACAGAAAATGAGTGTGTAGTTACCACTCGAAGAGCATGATTTAACATTGCAGGCCCACCAGTTTCATCAGCACCATTAGCTCCATCAAAAAGTCGGTACAATATCTTGGAACACCTTGGGAACATGCCAGCCCAAATCTCCATTTTAGACCTTCTCTGCACTAGTCCTATGTACAAAGACATCCTTGACTCTCATAGAATCTTGTGTCCCTTCAAATATCAATGCTACTGATTTTTGTAATCTCGTCGGACACCTATCCTCCTCATATGCCCTATCATTCAAACCCACCGACATACCCGCGGTCGAGCCAGATCACACCCTTCCACTTCACATAGCCATCATGGTATCCAATTTCACCGTGAAAAGAGTAATGATAGATAATGGATCAGCCTTGAACATTTGCACCCTAAAATTCATAAAACAAGCTGGGTATACTGAGGCAGATATGATCAGTGAAGTTGTCACCATCAAAGCTTATGACAACTTGGAAAGAACCACATAAGGAACTATTTTGCTACCAATCAAGGTTGGGCCGGTCATCCAAGAGATAGTTTGCCATGTTGTTGATCTAAACCTATCATTTAACATCATCCTTGGTCACCCATGGATTCACGCTATGAAGGCCGTTCCATCCACCTACCATCAGTGCATCAAATTTCTGCATTAGGGCACTGAGGTGACCATCCATGCCAATCCAGAACCCTTTTCTTATTGCAATGCGGTTGAAGCTTCATATACAAACTATTGCCCTGGAATAGACATCGACATAGCCATTGCCAGCTCATCCCACACTTTTAATGATGCAGAAACCATCCTCACCTCCACCCTATCTACCGTAAAGATCAACAACAAAGGCTGTGGAGAATATAGTCTATCAGATGCATTTGTTGTTGGAGCAATCCCACTTGATCCACATACCCATGGACGGCCAACATATCACAAAGCTAAAGAGATTCCACCTCCTCGATACAAACAGTTTGGCCCAACAACCTTTGTATCCTCAAACACCCCTCTTCATGAGGAGCTCACTCCAGATATCAACAATTGATTACATAAGGATGCACCTCCAAGAAATCAAGCACGCCTTGATCACTTTAGCTTAAAGTATCCCCAAGAACATAAGCTCATCACTAAAAAATGGAACTATCAAGGAGGTGGACTAGGACCAGAAGAAAGGGGCATGCAATGTCCCATCGAAGCACATAAGTGGGAAACGAAGTCAAGTCTTGGCTTTGGCATACCCACAACTGGGGGCACCAACGAGAATGGTCACACTTTTTCAAACATCCATCGAGACCTTGTCAAAATCGAAGACATTCCTGAGGAAGTTGAAAAGCGAGCCTACGACGATATCCTAGACCAAATCTCCCTAGGAGACTCTGTTCTCCAAGAACTATCCATCCATCTCATTGACCTACCACTCGCTCATCCACAACTCATAGATTGGGACCAACCAAGCATCATACACATTGATGAGTTCGAATCAGAGGAAGAACTTCTAAGATTCATGGGAGCTGAAACACCTCACAAGCAGACAAAGCCAGATTCTGCCTATATCTATAAGCTAGATCCCAAGGGGTATTTTGTAGAAAATCCCCGACCTAGTTCCGATACACCAAAAACTAGAACTAAGGTGAATCCGAGACTAGCTAAGGCAGTGAAGAAAGCCCCTTAGCAAGAAAATCCAAAGCCACAAGTAGAACATGAGGATTTAGTATTGCCTCCTCAAGATAATTGACCAGAGGTGTCATCTATTCTAATAGAGGATACTAGAGAAGTCAACATCGGTTCTTTAGAGATCCCCAGACTTGTTCACATTGCTACATCCCTATCACAAGACCAAGTTGATCTCCTCTTTGAGGTCTTAAGAGAGAACATTGGCTAATTTGCATGGTCATATCAGGACATGCTAGGGTTGGATCCAAAGCTTGTAGTTCACCATCTTGCAGTCGATCCAAAGATCAAGCTCGTCAGACAAAAGCTTAGAAAAATGCACCCCAAGGTGGCATTACTGGTCAAAGTTGAATTAGAAAGAATGTTAGCTGCTAAGGTTATCCGACCTATCAACTACTCAGAGTGGATCTCCAACATGGTCCCTGTCACTAAGCCTTCTAGTGACATCAGAATTTGCACTAATTTCAGAGATCTTAACTAAGCTTATCCAAAGGATGATTTTCCCTTGCCCAACATAGATATGATTTTAGATCTTACAGGTGGACATGAAATTCTGTCCCTTATGGATGGATTTTTTGGGTATAATCAGATCAAGATTGCAGAAGAGGATCAACATAAGACAACATTCACTACCCCTTGGGGAACCTTTTGCTACACCATGATGCCTTTTGGCCTAAAGAATGCTGGGGCTACCTATCAAAGAGCTATGACAACCATTTTTCATGATCTTATCCATAGCATTTTGGAAGATTATGTGGATGATATCCTAGTCAAATCTCACACCTTCATGGATCATCTCGCTGACCTAGAGAAAGTCATTGATAGGTTAGCCCAATATCATCATATGCTAAATCCCAAGAAGTGTGTCTTTGGGGTCACATTTGGCAAGATTCAAGGCTTCATAGTTTCTAAACGAGGTATAGAGATTGACCCCAAGAAGGTCAAGGCTATCTTAGACATGCCTCCTCCCCAGACACTGCGACAGCTTCGCTCGCTTCAGGGAAAGCTTCAATCCATCCGACGCTTCATCTCCCAGCTTACAGATAAGTGTACACCATTTTCACATTTACTAAAGAAGGATGAGAACTTCAAGTGGGATCCTTTATGTCAGTGCAGCTTCGACCAGCTCAAGTAGTATCTCACAAATCCCCCTATCTTAGTTCCACCAGTTCCTGGTCATCCCCTAATTTTGTACATATCAGCAACGCCTACTGCTCTAGGGGCACTTCTAGCACAGCTTGATGATTATAGCAAAGAAAGAGCCATCTACTATATTAGTAGAACCCTAGTTGGTTATGAACTCAATTACACTCCTATGGAAAAAGCTTGTTTGGCAGTTGTTTTCTCAACTCAAAAGCTTCGCCACTACATGCTAAGTCATACCATCCAACTAGTATCCAAAATTGATCCTCTCAAGTATATGCTCTCTAGAACAACACTCACAGGTCAGGTAGCAAAATGGGTTATGCTACTAAGTGAGTTTGACATCCAGTATGTGGACAGAAAGGCAATCAAAGGGCAAGCTATAGCAGATCACCTAGCTGATGCACCTCTAATAGATGCATATCCTTTGATCACAGAATTTCCAGATGAGCATATCTATCTAATTGAAGAACAACCCCCATAAAAACTCTATTTTGATGGCTCATACACATCTCATGGATCAGGGGCAAGAATATTGTTGGTTACACCTCAAGGAGATTACGTTCCAAAAGTCTTCAAGCTATAATTTCCTAGCACCAACAATATAGCAGAATATGAAGCTCTTATAGTAGGATTAAAGATAGTTGTAGAATGGAATATCACTGAGTTACAAATCTTTGGCGATTCTCATCTCATCATCAAGCAAGTCCTAAATGAATATCAAACCAAAGACGAAAAGCTATTACCCTACAAAGAGCTAGTTGATCAGCTGACCCAGCATTTTACAAAGCTTTAGTTTACACAAGTGCCACGAATGTAGAATAAGGTAGCAGATGCCATGGCCACTATCGGCTCGCTCTTGGAAATTCCCCAAGAAGCTTCTCAGTATGAGTTTTTAGTCGAGCAGCTCCTCACACCTGCCTATGCGAATGAGGATTCAAATCGTGTTTGTATCTTGGTTGGTCCCCAATCCCCTTGGTACCATGAAATTCACACTTACCTTAATGATGGTGTCATATTCCCTCACCTCACACATACCCAACGCAAGAACCTCATTCAAAAATCATCCTGCTATGTTATCATAGCCAATACCCTATATCGTTGAGGTTATCACGATACTCTCTCTTGATGTTTAGGTGAAAATGAGGTCGCAATGGCATTAAAAGAAGTACACTCCAGACTTTACAGTGCCCACACGAGTGGTATTGTCCTGGCCTGACAAATCTTTAGAGTAAGCTACTATTGGCCCACCATTGAAGAAGACTCCTGTGACTTTGTCAGAAAGTGTCTCCCATGTCAGCAGCACACAAATCTTGTGCACACTCCAGCATAGGATCTCCAGCCTATTGCACCACCTTGGCCTTTCGCTTGTTGGGGCCTTGATCTAGTTGGAACTATCACCCCTCTCTCATCTGATGGACATAAATGGATAATAATAGCTACAAACTATTTCACTAAATGGGTGGAAGCAGTCCCCCTAGTCTTGAGGCTACAGGAGTTCAGGTCTCCAAGTTCATCTTGTACCACATTGTTTGCCGCTTCGGCATCCCATCCACCATCTTCACCGACCATGGAGGTAACTTTGAAAATCTCAACATGGAAGAATTATGCACTTCCCTCCGCATCCATCACCGCTTTTCTAGCCCATATTTCCCACAAGGCAACGCCCAGGCAGAGGCAACTAACAAAACCCTCCTCAAAATCCTAAAGAAAGTTGTCAATGATTCTGGTCGTGATTGGCACCTACAAATAAATCTAGCCCTATGGGTCTATCAAACTTCCTTCCATACATCCACAGGAACAACTCCATACTCCTTAGTCTATGGTGTTGAAGCGGTATTACCTATAGAAGTTGAACTTCCCTCACTACGCATATCTTTGCGAGGGAAAATCTCAGATGAAGAATACAGAGTAGCTCGGCTCACCCAGCTAGATCTCTTAGACGAGAAGCGACAACAAACCTATGATCATCTCATAGTCTATCAAAATTGTCTCAAAAGGAATTTCAATAAGAAGGTGCTCCCACGATACTTTCAACCAGGTGACATGGTCCTAAAAAAAAACATGAAAGTCCAAGTAGATCAAGAAAAGAAAGTCAAGCTTGAACCTACATGGCTTGGTCCTTATGTTGTCACTGCATCCTTTGGCTTAAGAGCCTATCAGTTATCTACACCAGAAGGAGAACTCTTGAATGATCCCACTAACATCATTCATCTCAAGAAGTTCTATGCTTGAAGATCCTTGGTATACCCAACTTTTGAAAAAATAAAAAAAAATAGTAAAGAGAAATAGGCATCCAACGGTGAAAACTTGGCAATTCAAGCGCCTTGGATAGGTACCTTGATGAAAACCTGGTAATTCAGGCACCTTGTGTACTAAGACTAATCCATTATCTATCACTATCCTATCCCTCATCCATCCACCCACCATCCCATAAACAACCTGCTTGCTCCCTTGGTGTTCCAACCAAATATCCAAAATCTAATGAAGCTTATAAATACCTCCTGTACAACTTGTAAATCTTGTACCTCATCTTGTAAAATCTTATACCAAAGCTTGTATTATACCTTGTAAATCTTGTACCATACCTTGTATATTCGAATCTTGTCCAAAGCTTGTACCATATTCTAGCTTGTAAATAATCTTGTATCCTAGCTTGTATCCTATCACATGCACACAAAGAACCCCATTTTCACTTAAGCCTTTCGCAAACCATCTACCTATCCACCTATCACCTATTTTTAGACATCCCATCCTTCACAAACATTTCCATCTCACAAAAACCAAAACATGAAAAAACTTGTACATTTGTAACATATCTTGGTCTGTTAGCTTGTACATCCTATTTAGCTTAGTACCATTGTATCTATCCAGCTTTTGTGTTAGTTCATCCTTGATCAACATCTTGCACACATCGCACAACCCTTGGTTAGCTATTCCAATGCATCTTTTAGCTAGATTTCCTGTCACCAAAGTGTTATCCTTCTTAGTTCAGCTTGCCAGACGCATCACTCATCCCAATCCACCAACTTAGGTGCTCTCCGATAGGTCCTTGTAGGATATAGCTTTCCTCATGTCTGATCTTATTCCGTTAGTACCTTTTCCTACCCATCTCATTAGCAAACAGTTCTCTTTTAGATTTTTGCTTTCTTTGATTTGGGATCTTCTCTTTTGGGTCTTGAAATATCTTTTCCAAGCAATCTCCTTGTTCCCTCCTCAAGGTTGTCACGATCTTCCATATCATGGTATGCTATGAATGGGGCAATCAGAGCATAAGGTCTTGATCATGTCTTTCGCTTGTTTTCTTTTTCTACTTGTGTTTTACCTAGTGTTGTTTCCACGCTGCTTCCTCTGGGATTCATGTGTGATACTGGGGCAATCCTTGCGTATTTGTTTTGAGTCAGTTCGTCAGTCCTCTGGACGGTTGGTGAAAAGGCCTTGATTTTTTTGGTAACCTTAGTAATTAACCAACAGTCCTATAGAAAATCTAGTGCTCAACTACATGGTGGTACTTCTCTTTGAAGTATCCCCTTGCTCAAAAAGCTTCAATGGATTCCCTTCATCTCCATTATCCCCCATCCATATCCAGCACCTATCCCATCTTATGCATCAGTACCTATTTGAATCACTCCTCACACTTAGCTTTAGGGATCCGTAATCCTAGTCTTAGGGATCCACCAATCAAATCAATCCACCAAGCCTCATCTTTCGAGATCCACAATCCTAGTCCTAGGGATCTCCAAAACCCATCTTTTGCCAATCTGACTCTTTGAAATCCTATTGCATCAGCTTTTATCATCCCCATCATCCATCCACCTATCATGAATTCCTTTTTTATAGCGCTTCACTCCTTCATCCCCCCCCTAATCTTGGAAGGTCTTAAGCTTGCTTTACTCTTGTGCCTCTGATTCTCCTTTATCATTCTCCCATAGTGAGAGTTTGAGCTAATTCAGCCCCTTCACTTTGCCAACCTGTGTCTCAGCTCATCTCAATTTCTTGTACTTTTCAAGAAGTCGTTGAGCCTCATTTCTCTCCCCACCGCCTACTTGAGGGAGCATCATCTGAGTCTAGTCTCTACTCTTCTTATTCGAGACTGGGGCAACCTTGTTGCTAAAACATCTTCCTCATGTTGTCTTCATTCAAACTTTTTTGAAATAGTGTTGTCTCAACACTATGTCAAAGAGGGGCAAAATGTAGACACCTAAATTTGATTACACCGCTTTGGTAATCCTATTTAGTCATCTTGAAAGGCATCATTAATTAAATTTCTATTTAATTAATCCTTTGCCATCCCCTAGCTAATTAATTTAATTAATCATCTATAGTCCTAATTTATAAATCAAATAACCTATTATTTATCAATTAAATCATATTCTTCTATCTAATTCCAAAAATTCTCATTTATTAAATAAATCTATTTGATAAATAAAATTTTCAAATCCAAAAACCTCTAACTTATCCCTAATCCTCCATTTTAGCCTAATCAACCCCATCCACCCATACAAACCTAGCTTAGCCACTAACTCACGCACCCTCATTAATGCCATCCACTTGCACATCTCTAAAATTCCTAATCTAATCCTAAACCCAAGCCTAATCCACTCCTTAATGTTGTCACATTCTCTAAACAAGTTTAAGACTTTCCTAAACCAAACCAAAGTCCCCCCTCAAAAATCCCAACCACCAAGTAATGAGTGCTCTTACAAACCATAAAAGACTCTTACAAACCCACGCATGACTCTTACATCCATATTCCACACTCTTCCCTCTTCCACACTCATTCCTCTTACATCTCTCTTACATACTCAACCCCACTCATCATGCCTTTAACCAACCCTTTACCCTACCCTCTCACACTCATCCTCCTTGTGACAAGTGTCACCTTACCATTGGTGCTAAAAAAGAACAATCCATGTGCTCCCCTTTGAGTGCATCTTAGCCCTCCTTAACCATCTCCCCATCCTTGCATCTAAACACTCCATCCCTCTACCCCTTGGCCTATAAATTGAATCCCCTCCCAAGCCATTTCAACAACAATCTTTGAGCTAAAGTTACCATGCTATTTTGAGAACCAAAGCCATCAATCTTACCCTTATAGTATCAAATTGAGAACTCACAAAGCTACCAATTTGCCATTACCCACCTCCATTTAAGCAGCTTTGAGCATCTTGAGCATACATACACATCAAAAGACACATATACAAAATCAAGAAAGCATGGAGTGTTTTATCTTTTGAAGTTTGCATTTCTTGATTTTTTTTCTTTGTCTAAACATATATGTGAATTTAGTTTTAGTTTGAGAATGTTTACTTTATTGTTAATATTCTTTGCATACTAAATCTTGTTCTACACTTACTTCTAATTAATTAAACAAAGTTATTTAATTAAATGAGAAGCCATTTGTAATTAATTAAATGAAGTTATTTAAATAAATAAGAAAAGTGTCTCTAATTAATTAAAGATTATTTAATTAAATAGAAAAAGTAATTATGAGAGCATATCTTATTTTATTAAATTAAATATCTCAACAAAATCTCTCTTCAGTTCAAAAAGGGAAATTTTAAATTCACTATTGATCAAAAATTAGTTAAATCAGTTAACTCCTTTTTCTACTCAAATTGAATCAGTTAACTCCTTATTTTACTCAAATTAAATCTGTTAACTCCCTTTAATTTGAAAATCTCCCTTTATGACTAAACTTGACCTTTAATCCTGACCGTTGATTGAAATCGATCTCAACCGTTGATGAATTTCAGTAAAGTCTATTTAAGAGACCCTCATCTCTTCATTTTAAAAGATTGAATGATATTTTTCCATCGAATTGTTGCTAGAATTCATACTCACATTGGCTCATATTCACATACGCAAAGATCAAGTTTGACCAAAAGTTGACCAAATTTAACCACGGTTGAGTTGAGTTGACTAGTTTTGAAAAAAAAATTGAAATAATTAAACGAAATTATCTAATTAAATGGAGTACTTACTTCTAATTAATTAAACAAAGTTATTTAATTAAACGTGAAGCCATTCCTAATTAATTAAATGAAGTTATTTAATTAAATAAGAAAAGTGTCTCTAATTAATTAAACATTATTTAATTAAATAGAAAAATTAATTATGAGAGCATATCTCATTTTATTAAATTAAATATCTGAACAAAATCTCTCTTCAATTCAAAAAGGGAAATTTTCAGTTCACTATTGATCAAAAATGAGTTAAATCAGTTAACTCCTTTTTCTACTCAAATTGAATCCGTTAACTCCTTATTTCACTCAAACTAAATCTGTTAACTCCCTTTAATTTGGAAATCTCCTTTTATGACTGAACTTCACCTTTAATCCTGACCGCTGATTGAAATCGATCTCAACCGTTAATGAACTCTAGGAAAGTCTATTTAAGAGACCCTCATCTCTTTATTTTGAAAGGTTGAATGAGAATTTGCATCGAATTGTTACTGGAATTCATACTCACATTTACTCATATTCACATACGCAAAGATCAAGTTTGACCAAAAGTTGACCAGATTTAACCACGGTTGACTTGAGTTGACTAGTTTCAAATTTTTTTTTGAAATTATTTAATTAAATGGAGTAATTTTTTCTAATTAATTAAAAAAAAGATATTTAATTAAATGAGAAGCCATTCCTAATTAATTAAATGAAGTTATTTAATTAAATAAGAAATGTGTCTCTAATTAATTAAAGATTATTTAATTAAAAAGAAAAAGTAATTATGAGAGCATATCTCATTTTATTAAATTAAATATCTCAACAAAATCTCTCTTCTGTTCAGAAAGGGAAATTTCCAGTTCACTATTGATAAAAAATGAGTTAAATGAGTTAACTCCTTTTTCTACTCAAATTGAATTAGTTAACTCCTTATTTTACTCAAATTAAATGTCTTAACTCCCTTTAATTTGGAAATCTCCCTTTATGACTGAACTTCACCTTTAATCTTGACCGCTGATTGAAATCGATCTCATCCGTAGATGAATTCCAGGAAAGTCTATTTAAGAGACCCTCATCTCTTCATTTTGAAAGGTTGAATGAGAATTTGCATCGAATTGTTGCTGAAATTCATACTCACATTTGCTCATATTCACATACGCAAAGATCAAGTTTGACCAAAAGTTGATCAGATTTAACCACGGTTGACTTGAGTTGACTAGTTTGAAAAAGAATTTTGAAATAATTAAATGAAATTATTTAATTAGATGGAGTACTTACTTCTAAATAATTAAACAAAGTTATTTAATTAAATGAAAAGCCATTCCTAATTAATTAAATGAAGTTATTTAATTAAATAAGAAAAGTGTCTCTAATTAATTAAAGATTATTTAATTAAATAGAAAAAGTAATTATGAGAGAAAATCTCATTTTATTAAATTCAATATCTCAGCAAAATCTCTCTTCAGTTCAAAAAGGGAAATTTTCAGTTCACTATTGATAAAAAATGAGTTAAATCAGTTAACTCATTTTTTTACTCAAAACACCTTTTTCTACTCAAATTGAATCAATTAACTCCTTATTTTACTCAAATTAAATCTGTTAACTCCCTTTAATTTGGAAATCTCCCTTTATGACTAAACTTCACCTTTAATCCTAACCGTTGATTAAAATCGATCTCGACCGTTGATGAATTTCAAGAAAGTCTATTTAAGAGTCCCTAACCTCTTCATTTTGAAAGGTTGAATGAGAATTTACATCAAATTGTTCCTAGAATTCATACTCACATTTGCTCATATTCACATACGCAAAGATCAAGTTTGACCAAAAGTTGACCAAATTTAACCATGGTTTTCTTGAGTTGACTAGTTTCGAAAGGAATTTTGAAATAATTAAACGAAATTATTTAATTAAATCGAGTACTTACTTCTAATTAATTAAACAAAGTTATTTAATTAAATGAGAAGCCTTTCCTAACTAATTAAATGAAGTGATTTAATTCAATAAGAAAAGTGTCTCTAATTAATTAAAGATTATTTAATTAAATAAAAAAAGTAATTATGAGAGCATATCTCATTTTATTAAATTAAATATCTCAACAAAATCCCTCTTCCATTCAAAAACAGAAATTTCCAGTTCACTATTGATAAAAAATGAGTTAAATCGGTTAACTCCATTTTCTACTCAAATTGAATTAGTTAACTCCTTATTTTACTCAAATTAAATCTATTAACTCCCTTTAATTTGAAAATCTCATTTTATGACTGAACTTTAGCTTTAATCTTGACCGTTGATTGAAATTCATCTCAACCATTGATGAATTTCAGGAAAGTCTATTTAAGAGACCCTGATCTCTTCATTTTGAAAGGTTGAATTAGAATTTGCATCGAATTGTTGCTAGAATTCATACTCACATTTGCTCATATTCACATACACAAAGATTGAGTTTGATCAAAAGTTGACCAGATTTAACCAAGTTTGACTTGAGTTGACTAGTTTCGAAAAAAATTTAAATTAATTAAATAAAATTATTTAATTAAATTGAGTACTTACTTCTAATTAATTAAACAAAGTTATTTAATTAAATGAGAAGCCATTCCTAATTAATTAAATAAAATTATTTAATTAAATAAGAAAAGTGTCTCTAATTAATTAAAGATTACTTAATTAAATAGAAAAAGTAATTATGAGAGCATATCTCATTTTATTAAATTAAATATCTCAACAAAATCTCTCTTCAGTTCAAAAAGGGGAATTTCTAGTTCACTATTGATCAAAAATGAGTTAAATCAGTTAACTCCATTTTCTACTCAAATTGAATTAGTTAACTCCTTATTTTACTCAAATCAAATTTGTTAACTCCCTTTAATTTGGAAATCTCCCTTTATGACTGAACTTCACCTTTAATCCTGACCACTCATTGAAATCGATCTCAATCGTTGATGAATTCAAGAAAAGTCTATTTAAGAGACCCTCATCTCTTCATTTTGAAAGGTTGAACGAGAATTTGCATCGAATTGTTGCTCGATTTCATACTCACATTTGCTCATATTGACATACGCAAAGATCAAGTTTGACCAAAAGTTGACCAGATTTAACCACGATTGACTTGAGTTGACTAGTTTCGAAAATAATTTTGAAGTAATTAGACAAAATTATTTAATTAAATGGAGTACTTACTTATAATTAATTAAACAAAGTTATTTAATTAAATGAGAAGCCTTTCTTAATTAATTAAGTGAAATTATTTAATTAAATAAGAAAAGTGTCTCTAATTAATTAAAGATTACTTAATTAAATAGAAAATGTAATTATGAGAGCATATCTCATTTTATTAAATTAAATATCTCAACAAAATCTCTCTTCAGTTCAAAAAGGAAAATTTTCAATTCACTATTGATAAAAAATGGTTTCAATCAGTTAACTCCTTTTTCTACTCAAATTGAATCCGTTAACTCCTTATTTTACTCAAATTAAATCTGTTAACTCCCTTTAATTGGAAAATATCCCTTTATGACTGAACTTCACCTTTAATCCTGACCGCTGATTGAAATCGATCTCAACCATTGATGAATTCCATGAAAGTCTATTTAAGAGACCCTGATCTCTTCATTTTGAACGGTTGAAGGAGAATTTGCATCCAATTGTTGCTGGAATTCATACTCACATTTTATTTTACTCAAATTAAATCTGTTAACTCTCTTTAATTTGAAAATCTCTCTTTATGACTGAACTTCACCTTTAATCCTGACCGCTGATTGAAAACGATCTTAACCGTTGATGAATTCCAAGAAAGTCTATTTAAGAGACCCTGATCTGTTCATTTTGAAAGGTTGAAGGAGAATTTGGATCGAATTGTTTCTGGAATTCATACTCACATTTTCTCATATTCACATACGCAAAGATCAAGTTTGACCAAAAGTTGATCAGATTTAACCACGGTTGACTTGAGTTGACTAGTTTCGAAAAGAATTTTGAAATAATTAAATGAAATTATTTTATTAAATGGAGTACTTACTTCTAATTAAGTAAACAAAGTTATTTAATTAAATGAGAAGCCATTCCTAATTAATTAAATGAAGTTATTTAATTAAATAAGAAAAGTGTCTCTAATTAATTAAAGATTACTTAATTAAATATAAAAAGTAATTATGAGAGCAAATCTCATTTTATTAAATTAAATATCTCAACAAAACCTCTCTTCATTTCAAAAAGCAAAATTTCCAGTTCACTATTGATAAAAAATGAGTTAAATCAGTTAACTCCTTTTTCTACTCAAATTGAATCAGTTAACTCCTTATTTTACTCAAATTAAATCTGTTAACTCCCTTTAATTTGGAAATCTCATTTTATGACTGAACTTCACCTTTAATCCTGACCGTTGATTGAAATCGATCTCAACCGTTGATGAATTCCAAGAAAGTTCTAGTTTACTATTGATCAAAAATGAGTTGAATCAGTTAACTCATTTTTCTACTCAAATTGAATCAGTTAACTCCTTATTTTACTCAAATTAAATCTGTTAAGTCCCTTTAATTTGGAGATCTCCCTTTATGACTGAACTTCATCTTTAATCCTGCCCGCTGATTGAAATCGATCTCAACCGTTGATGAATTCCAAGAAAGTCTATTTAAAAGACCCTCATCTCTTCATTTTGAAAGGTTGAATGAGAATTTGCATCAAATTGTTCTTGGAATTCATACTCACATTTGCTCATATTCACGTATGCAAAGATCAAGTTTGACCAAAAGTTGACCAGATTTAACCACGGTTGACTTGAGTTGATTAGTTTTGAAAAGAATTTTGAAATAATTAAATGAAATTATTTAATTAAATGGAGTGCTTACTTCTGATTAATTAAACAAAGTTATTTAATTAAATGAGAAGCCATTCCTAATTAATTAAATAAAGTTATTTAATTAAATAATAAAAGTTTCTCTAATTAATTAACGATTATTTAATTAAATAGAAAAAGCAATTATGAGAGCTTATCTCATTTTATTAAATTAAATATCTCAACAAAATCTCTCTTCAGTTGAAAAAGGGAAAATTTCAGTTCACTATTGATAAAAAATGAGTTAAATCAGTTAACTCCTTTTTCTACTCAAATTGAATCAGTTAACTCCTTATTTTACTCAAATTAAATCTGTTAACTCCCTTTAATTTGGAAATCTCATTTTATGACTGAACTTCACTTTTATTCTTGACCGTTGATTGAAATCGATCTCAACCGTTGATGAATTTCAGGAAAGTCTATTTAAGAGACCCTCATCTCTTCATTTTGAAAGCTTGAATGAGAATTTGCATCGAGTTATTGCTGGAATTCATACTCACATTTGCTCATATTCACATACACAAAGATCAAGTTTGACAAAAAGTTGACCAGATTTAACCACTGTTAACTTGAGTTGACTAGTTTCGAAAAGAATTTTGAAATAATTAAAAGTAATTATTTAATTAAATGGAGTACTTACTTCTAATTAATTAAACAAAGTTAATTGAATTAAATGAGAAGCCATTCCTAATTATTTAAATGAAGTTATTTAATTAAATAAGAAAAGTGTCTCTAATTAATTAAAGATTATTTAATTAAATAGAAAATGTAATTATGAGAGCATATCTCATTTTATTAAATTAAATATCTGGACAAAATTTCTCTTCAGTTCAAAAAGAGAAATTTCTAGTTCACTATTGATAAAAAATGAGTTAAATCATTTAACTCTTTTTTCTACTCAAATTGAATCAGTTAACTCCTTATTTTACTCAAATTAAATCTGTTAACTCCCTTTAACTTGAAAATCTCCCTTTGTGATTGAACGTCACTTTTAATCCTGACCGTTGATTGAAATCGATCTCAACCATTGATGAATTCCAGGAGAGTCTATTTAAGAAACCCACATCTCTTCATTTTGAAAGGTTGAATGAGAATTTGCATCGAGTTGTTGTTGGAATTCATACTCATACTTGCTCATATTCACATACGCAAAGATCAAGTTTGACCAAAAGTTGACCAAATTTAACCACGGTAGACTAGTTTCAAATTTTTTTTTGAAATTATTTAATTAAATGGAGTGCTTACTTTCAATTAATTAAACAAAGTTATTTAATTAAATGAGAAGCCATTCCTAATTAATTAAATGAAGTTATTTAATTAAATAAGAAAAGTGTTGTCATGTCCCCTTTTCAAATAATAAAAAAATAATAATCTTTGCTAAGACAGGCAAGCCCAAGAAAGTGAAGTTTCGGAAAAAGGGGGGTTAATCTTTGGAAACCGTTGGACTAATAAATAAAATTATTATTAAAATATGTTTCATTAACCTCTCTTGGACGTGAGTTATGGTTATGGCCTCTTTTAAGGGGTTTGGAGGCATTTTGGGCAGGGAGGAGAACTTGATTTTTGCTCATTCTTTGTTATTCTTCAGAGGCTGCCAAACCTGTGGAGAAGGAGACCCAAGAACGAGAGTTTGCAGGTTTCCAGGGAGACCCAAGAATGGGAGTTTGCAGGTTTCCAAGAAGGCTAAGGACAGGAGTTTGAAGCCATTCCATGTGCATGCTCATACAGAGTTTGCCTTTGTGTTGAACAGTGTAGATTTGTGGGTTTTGGGTGTGTTTTTTGCATGAATTTGGTGTTTTCAGTTGAGTATTTCATATCCGTTTTGGTTGCTGCTATATTTCAGACTTTAAGCTATTAAAATAGAGCTGAATATATGTATGGGATGTGATTAAACTTCTGAGATAGTTTATTAATGTTTTTGTGGTGTTTCCGGGCATTTTTGTGTTAATTTCGGGAGCTCGATGAGTATAGTTTTTGTCCTACATTTGTGAGTTGGTGTGTAAAGGCTATATAGATCTGAAAATGTCATTTTGTAGGCTGTTATGCTGCTGAAAAATCTGTAAAAATGGCCATTTTCAGATTTATTAATAATAGGTGAAGCTGTGAAGCTTTTGGCACCATTTCTGGCATACCCGATTTGGGGTTTCTTGAGAAATTTGGAAGATCTTTGTGATATTAGTTGTTTGATCTTAAAGATTTGATTAAAGGTTGGAAATATCATACAAAATTAGAAAAGGGACATTTCAGTGGTATCAGAGCCATGATCTTGCCAGCCTGAGGGTTTGTAGAAGTTGCAGGTCAGTTTTGACAACTACCCAGATCTTGCATGTCAGTTTTGACAACTACCCAGATTTTGCATGTCATAATTTATGGTTGCATGTTGCTTCTAATCAGCTTTATGTTAAAATTTATGGTTACATTCTACTTCTAATCATATTCATGTTAGTTCTTGTGAATTTGGTGGTTGTAGAAGTTTGCATGTCAGTTTTGACAACTACCCAGATCTTGCATG
Source organism: Cupressus sempervirens (assembly GCA_028749045.1). Lineage (NCBI taxonomy): Eukaryota > Viridiplantae > Streptophyta > Pinopsida > Cupressales > Cupressaceae > Cupressus > Cupressus sempervirens. Next base: position 103,356,278 of record CM053791.1, read on the forward strand.
TCAGTTTTGACAACTACCCAGATCTTGCATGTTAGTTTTGACAACTACCCAGATCTTGCATGTCAGTTTTGATAACTACCCAAATTTTGCATGTCAAAATTTATGTCTGCATTCTACTTCTAATCATATGCATGTTATTTCTTGATGAATTTGGTGGTTGCATGTTGCTTCTAATCAGCTGCATGTCAAAATTTATGGTTGCATGCAACTAAGTGAAAGAGAAAAAAGATATTTGCAGCGAGAAAAGAATAAAGAAATTTTGATCAAACCTCCAGTTGAAAGTAAAAGTACAAAATCCAAGGAAAGGAAAAGTATGGCTGATCCAGATGAGATGGCAAAGAAATTCTTCCAAGACATCCAAAATACTCAGAAGCAAACAGTGGATAGTTTGGCAGAAACTAGAGAGGCTTTGCGAATATTGACAGAAAAACTACAAGGAGTTGCATCTATTAATGAGAAAGGGAGAACTTCAGAGGAGCCAAGAAATCTGAAATCCACACCATCTAAATCAACCAAAACTATTTTCTTGCCTGCAGATGAGCCACCAGTACCAAATCTAGCCATTAATCCTATGGAAGAGGTTATAGGTAACTTGATTATATTAAGAGCTATTTATAATGGCTTAGATGATGACTTTCGTAGTTCAGTTCTTTTTAGAGAATATGTGGATATGATGAACACTTTGATGCCCAAGAAAGAGTACAGAAGGGAGCATGACATAAGTGGAAGAGAGCTCAAAAATAAAATAAGCAAGTTTATAGCACCTACTTTTGATGGAACAAATAAAATTTCAGATAGAGCATAGCTACAAAAATTACAGACCTTCTTCACACTTAACCCCATAAAGGAGAGTAATGTTGTTCAAATTGCAAGTCTACACTTGGAAGATGCAGCCTATGATTGGTGGTATCATGGAATGACTACTCAAGGTCATGATCAAGTAACTACATTTGATGATTTTAGTCAAAGAGTGATAGATAGATTTGACCTCAAAGATGATGATTATGAGGATGTTTTTGTGCATGATGGTGAGATACCTGGTGTAGATGAGCAAACATTGAGCATTCATGACTTTTCTGAGAGAGAGTACCAAGCACAGTTAGATGCTTCGTCACATGAGGTTGAGGCTAGTAGTACTTCACATGATTTATCCTGCCAGTTGAAGGTGTGTGAAGACAATATTGTCACTACATTATCTCATCATGACAAGTATGTGGAGTTAGTTGGTATTGGTCATATTACTCAAGTCAAGATTTTGCTTGAGTTACCAGCTAATTCTAGTTTACAGATATGGACTCGAGATTCTTATATTGGCATTTGGGGTTCAGTTGACTGTAAATCATTAACACATTTTGGTAGCAGTGATTGTTTTGGTGCTACCATGGATTTGATTAGCAGATTGCACAGTGTTGTCTTTTCTTGTGCTAGGAGCTTATCCGATGTTGGTATTAGTTTTTATACATCGGTGTTGGGCTTTGTTCATATATCTAGTCAACCATACTTGCAAGAATGTGTTGATGATATTTCATATTTGGCAGTGTGTACAGATGAGTCCTAGGATCATATTGGCATTGATGACATCCAGGAGGATGTAGTGGGCAGTTTTGAAGACTTAGTTTCCTTGGGTACAGAGGAGTTGGACAGCAGTGCTAATGTTTTTGATACTCCGTATGTTGATATGAGCTTTAGATTTAATTCACAGGGTATGGATTGTAATACTTTAGAGACTAGTGACTTTGAGGATACTCCTTTAGACAGTGCATCAGAGGAGGTTTGTAGGAGACAGTCAAGCCAGTGCCATCATGTGCCTAATCAGTTAAGAGTTAGTGACCAAGACATTGCTATCACTTGCCAGCATTTTGATGCTGCTCGTCAGTTGTTAGCAGTTTATGGATGGGGTTATCCTACTACTGATGAGCAGGAAGGCAGTTATCTTTCCTTGACAGAGATCCACTCTTTATAGGAGGCTATTTAGATTTTGAGACAGAATTATATGCAGTTAGTAGCTGACAGAGATTATCTTATGGAGTGGGGCAGTACAGCATATGATGCATTGTTGGCCAAGGAAGATGAGGTGAGTGAGCTTACTGAGCAACTTGAGGTGACTTTTGAGATTCTTGAGAGTACACAGTTGGCTTTCAAGGAGTCACAGTTTCATTTGGCTAAGGCGACCATGGAGTTAGAGTGGCTACAGTCTTTACCTGATTCTATATAGTCACAAGCTATAGTGTTTGGTGATCCGAGGATGTCCATGGCCGAGATTGTCAGAGACAGTGGAGATGGGGATGCATCCATCCTTGATACTAACATTGGCATATCAAGTTCATTCCCACTAGAGTCAGGTTCAGTTGAGTTGGGTTTTGTAGCAAATTGTTGTATGCCTGACATGGTGGTGGCCTCTAGTACTGATGGCACAGAGACTAGAGATGTATCAAAGAGCATGTGTGATGTTGGTGAGTCGACAGTTGGCATGGTTCCTGCTAGTAATACTACTCCCTTGGTGATATCTTCAGAGATAGTAGTCAATTCCAACATGGTTAATGATCAATTGAAGTTAGTTTCATCTGGATTACAGTCTGAGCCACTGACTAAGATTGGCACATTCTATTGGCATTACACTATGAGGTACGCTCATCAATTTACCTTTGATGACCATGTTAATGAGATTATGATACATAGATGTACTTTGGTTCCTAGTGCTTATCATCAGTTATGGAATAGTTTGATGCCTCGGGATGAGAGTTGTGATGGGCACGACATGGTGATAGGTCCTGCAGTTGATAGCTTGATAATACATGACTTAGAGCAGGATTTTTGGAGTGATGCTTCAGCAGGGTATGTACATCAATTAGCAATTGATCCTTGTGTTGAGGAGTTGATGGTAGGAAAATTTGGTTTGGGTTCCATTTCTTGTTGTTCATCTTGTGATGGCTTTTCACCATCAGGGGTGTATGGGAGTTATGGTTATGAGACAGTGGCCGATGATCAACAGATTTGTGTTGATTGTAGGAGTTGTACAGTGTGTGGATTCTCCATACTTGGTATAGTTTCATATGAGAGCATTCACCATTGTTGCAGAGTTGGATTGTACATTTCGTATAGGCCAGTGGGATGCGTTGATGGTATTTATTGTGTTGGCAGTTTGATTTGTCCACTTTACTTGGGTTCTAATATTGTAAGAGTTTGTGTCTCATGGGTTTTTTACTATGGTGGTGGTGATTTTTGAGTTTGGTTGAGCTATAATTGTCAGTTTGATTATGGATTCCTCTTGGTCATATTGCAGAGGATATTGCAAGAGCCTGTGTTAATTGGTAGTAGTATAGTTCATGACTACATTTGGGATCCAGGTGGATTGATTGGTTTATTGTTTAGCCATTGCTTGAGGAGAAAGCAATGTTTGGGGAGGGGAGGACTTTTCATGTCCCCTTTTCAAATAATAAAAAAATAATAATCTTTGCTAAGACAGGCAGGCCCAAGAAAGTGAAGTTTCAAAAAAAGGGGGGTTAATCTTTGGAAACCATTGGACTAATAAATAAAATTATTATTAAAATATGTTTCATTAACCTCTCTTAGACGTGAGTTATAGTTATGGCCTCTTTTAAGGGGTTTGGAGGCATTTTGGGCAGGGAGGAGAACTTGACTTTTGCTCATTCTTTGTTATTCTTCAGAGGCTGCCAAACCTGTGGAGAAGGAGACCCAAGAACGGGAGTTTGTAGGTTTCCAGGGAGACCCAAGAATGGGAGTTTGCAGGTTTCCAAGAAGGCTAAGGATGGGAGTTTGAAGCCATTCCATGTGCATGCTCATACAGAGTTTGCCTTTGTGCTGAACAGTGTAGATTTGTGGGTTTTGGGTGTGTTTTTTGCATGAGTTTGCTGTTTTTAGTTGAGCATTTCATATCAGTTTTGGTTGCTTCTGTATTTCAGACTTTAAGCTGTTAAAATAGAGCTGAATATATGTATTGGGACGTGATTAAACTTTTGAGATAGTTTATTAGTGTTTTTGTAGTGTTTCCGAGCATTTTTGTGTTAATTTCGGGAGCCCGATGAGCATAGTTTTTGTCCTACATTTGTGAGCTGTTGTGTAAAGGATATATAGATCTAGAAATGTCATTTTGTAGGCTTTTATGCTACTAAATTTTTTTTTTAAATGGCTATTTTCAGATTTATTAATAATAGGTGAAGCTGTGAAGCTTTTGGCACCATTTCTGGCATACCCGATTTGGGGTTTCTTGAGAAATTTGGAGGATCTTTGTGATATTAGTTGTTTGATCTTAAAGATCTGATTAAAGGTTGGAAATATCATACAAAATCAGAAAAGAGACATTTCAAGTGTCTCTAATTAATTAAAGATTATTTAATTAAATAGAAAAAGTAATTACGAGAGCATATCTCATTTTATTAAATTAAATATTTCAACAAAATCTCTCTTCAATTCAGAAAGGAAAATTTCTATTTCACTATTGATCAAAAATGAGTTAAATCAGTTAACTTCTTTTTCTACTCAAATTGAATCATTTAACTCTTTATTTTACTCAAATTAAATCTGTTAACACCCTTTAATTTGGAAATCTTCCTTTATGACCGAACTTCACCTTTAATCCTGACCGTTGATTGAAATCGATCTCAACCGTTGATGAATTTAAGGAAAGTCTATTTAAGAGACCCTCATCTCTTCATCATGAAAGGTTGAATGAGAATTTGCATCGAATTGTTGCTAGAATTCATACTCACATTTGCTCATATTCACATACGCAAAGATCAAGTTTGACGAAAAGTTGACCAGATTTAACCACGGTTGACTTGAGTTGACTAGTTTTGAAAAGAATTTTGAAATAATTAAACAAAATTATTTAATTAAATGGACTACTTACCTCTAATTAATTAAGCAAATTTATTCAATTAAATGAGAAGCCATTCCTAATTAATTAAATGAAGTTATTTAATTAAATAAGAAAAGTGTCTCTAATTAATTAAAGATTATTTAATTAAATAGAAAAATTAATTACGAGATCATATCTCATTTTATTAAATTAAATATCTCAACAAAATCTCTCTTTAGTTCAAAAAGGAAAATTTCCTGTTCACTATTGATCAAAAATGAGTTAAATCAGTTAACTCCTTTTTCTACTCAAATTGAATCAGTTAATTCCTTATTTTACTCAAATTAAATCTGTTAACTCCCTTTAATTTGGAAATCTCCCTTTATGACTGAACTTCACCTTTAATCCTAACCGTTGATTGAAATCGATCTCAACCATTGATGAATTCCAAGAAAGTCTATTTAAGAGACCCTCATCTCTTTATTTTGAAAGGTTGAATGAGAATTTGCATCGAATTGTTGCTGGAATTCATACTCACATTTGCTCATATTCACATATGCAAAGATCAAGTTTGACCAAAATTTGACCAGATTTAACCACGGTTGACTTGAGTTGACTAGTTTCGAAATGAATTTTGAAATAATTAAACAAAATTATTTAATTAAATGGAGTACTTACTTCTAATTAATTAAAAAAAGTTATTTAATTAAATGAGAAGCCATTCCTAATCAATTAAATGAAGTTATTTAATTAAATAAGAAAAGTGTCTCTAATTAATTAAAGATTATTTAATTAAATAGAAAAAGTAATTACGAGAATATATCTCATTTTATTAAATTAAATATCTCAACAAAATCTCTCTTCAGTTCAAAAAGGGAAATTTTTAGTTTACTATTCATCAAAAATGAGTTAAATGAGTTAACTCCTTTTTCTACTCAAATTGAATTAGTTAACTCCTTATTTTACTCAAATTAAATCTGTTAACTCCCTTTAATTTGGAAATCTCCCTTTATGACTGAACTTCACCTTTAATCCTGACCGTTGATTGAAATTGATTTCAACTGTTGACGAATTCTAGGAAAGTCTATTTAAGAGACCCTCATCTCTTCATTTTGAAAGGTTGAATGAGAATTTGCATCGAATTGTTGCTGGAATTCATACTCACATTTTCTCATATTCACATAAGAAGAGATGAAGATTGACCAAAAGTTGGCCAGATTTAAGCACAGTTGACTTGAGTTGACTAGTTTCGAACAGAGTTTTGAAATAATTAAATAAAATTATTTAATTAAATGAAGTACTTACTTCTAATTAATTAATGTAACGCCCCGCCAAGGGATCCAAAGAATTAACCTAGAGTTTTACTAAGTTTGGTAACATTTTTTTTTTAACATTAAAGTAAATACCATACATAACTTATTCATAATAACGGAAGCAATAGCAATGTCCATATGAAAGTAAACATAACATACATAACAGATTACATTCTTTAAAGATCTCTTAACGTTGAATTACATACAAGAATCCATCTAGTACAACATCCACATGAAATAATAATGATAAGTCCAATGTTCAAACATTGCATTTCTAAATCCTCAATCATCCTCTGTACATGTCACAAGGTATGACAAGCTCAAAGAATATACATATGTAGAATAAGGTACATCATCCTATTCCAATCCATGATACATCAAAGTAAAGATAATCACATGATACATCATCATAGAAGACATATACATCCATCATAAAGATCAAAGAAAATAAACTAAGTGCATGGTTCCTCCCATACATTAATAGTATCATTAGAACATCATGGATCCTAGCCATCTCTCTGTGCATAACATCCCAAATCACCAAAGAGATCATTGATATTAACATAGTAGGAATGTCACTCCTAACATATACAACATCATATGTAGAAAGTAATCTAACATGCAAATATAAGCATAAGATAACATCATCTAACATATGCTAATCATCAATGAAATGATACATATCCACCATCACGAAGGACGCATCAGTCACGATGTCTCAATGAGTCTCAAATGACAAGAGTGGAAAATACACTACCACCCGACCGCGTGGTACCAAAGTGGTCCACTCCCACCGTGCTAAGAAGATAATCTCAAGTCCCAAACAGGCTATCAAAATCACATAGCACATATCTCTATAAGTCCAGGAATCCTAAAAGTCTACTAACTCAAAAGTTCCAATCATAAAATTGACATCTACTTCCCAGAGGCACACAATGACATGTAGGAACCTACTATGCAAGCGGGAAAGTGTCATCACATTTATCACATACAAGTTACCCTGGCAGTTAGCTAAACTCCACGGGTCCATACTGATCTCATGCGGCCACTAGTATCCTCTCATACTAACAAGGCATACTATGGAATGTAAGGTCGCAACCATGCATCTCACTACTCCCATCCTAGCCTGTACAAGAACTCAAGGCATGGGCGAGAACAAAACACTTATCTTTTTAGGTTCACTCAGTTAGTATTAGGTGTGAATGTTATCACTTATTAATCCAACTTACATGGTGTTACCCTAGCAGCCTCTTAGGAGGATGCGGGGTACCCGCAACAGGTATGATCGTACGTTATCGACGGTGATTCAAACATATAAATTCCTTTCGGCTTTGGTTATAAATTGTGATCGATTTTTATATAATTTTAAAAAAAAGTTATTATCAATTGATATTAATATATAAATATATATTTATGTATGTGCATATATATATATATATATATATATATATATATATATATATATATGTATAATAGTTATAAATAATTATTTTATTTAATGATTTATATAGATGGATCATTTTGTAAAGATAAAAGATTAAAATAATATGATTAATAATTATAATGAGGAGATAGTAATCATTAACTTAATTTAGTTAAATAAGGTTAATTATTAGAATGTGATATAAGTTTTGATATATGCAAATTTTGTTCAATGGAAATGTCATTTTTTAAACAAATTTTATATGAATAAAATATTATTAGATCAATTAAAAAATTGAGTCTAATGGAGAAACTTTTATCTATCAAAAAAATACATGGTTTAGGAAAAACGTGAAATTTCTCCACTTGATATAGTTTGGAAAAACGTAAATTGAGACTTTTAAATTCAAATTTGAAAACTTAGCAAAACCAAAACATGTGTTTACATTGTGTATTCTTTGTGCTATTATTTTGAGTTTTTGATTGACTAGTGTTGACCAGTTATAGGACGTCTACCAGAGGCTTGAGGGTTATGTGATTGTGATGTCATGATGATGTTTTAATCTTGATTTTTATAAACCCAACCATGGTTTGTGATGGAATGCTCTATGTATTGGATGTGATTACTGATTGTTATAGTTGAGATTCTTGTATATGAGACACTTGACCTAACCATTATTTTGGTTATCGATCAGTTATCCTTGATTATTTTCTAGTCACCAATATGGGACTAAGATGTGGATTTATTCTCGATGATGTCATGTTGTGACATGTTTAACTCAACCATTTTTAGAGTCTTCGATCAGTATGATTGAGATATATTTTGGTTATTGAGAACCATTGGATATTTGATTATCAGTGAAACTTTAGTTGCCAATAGAGAGCTGTTGTGGTCATGATTTTCTATGGATGTTTGCTCATGGAGATTTGATGATTTTATTATGGATTATCTTTTGTGATTATGAGATTTATGATTCCATGAGCATTAGGGTAGGATATCTACATGTAGTGACGAGAAGTGGCTTGCAATGGGGGCCAGGGTCCTAAGAGGCTACCAGGGTAACTCATTGTAAGTTGGATTAATAAGTGATAACATTCACACCTAATACTAACTAAATGAACCTAAAAAGATAAGTGTTTTGTTCTCACCCATGCTTTGAGTGCTTGTACAGGCTAGGATGGGAGTAGTGAGATGCATGGTTGCAACCTTGCATTCCAAAGTATGCCTTGTCAGTATGAGAGGATACTAGTGGCCGCATGAGATCAGTATGGACCCGTGGAGTTTAGCTAACTGCCAGGGTAACTAGTACGTGATAAATGTGATGACACTTTTTCGCTTGCATAGTACATTCCTACATGTCATTGTGTGCCTCTGGGAAGTAGATGTCAGTTTTGTGATTGGAACCTTTGAGTTAGTACACTTTTAAGATTCCTGCACTTATAGAGATATGTGCTATGTGATTTTGATAGCCTGTTTGGGACTTGAGATTATCTGCTTAACATGGTGGGAGTGGACCACTTTGGTACCACGTAGTCGGGTGGTAGTATTTTTTCCACTCTTATCATTTCAGACTCATTAGGACATCGTGGCTGATGCGTCCTTCGTGATGGAGGATATGTATCCTTTCATTGATGATTAGCATTTGTTACATGATGTTATCTTATGCTTACATTTGCATGTTAGATTATTTTCTACATATGATGTTGTATATGTTAGGAGTGACATTCCTATTATGTTAATACCGATGATCTTTTCGATGATTTGGGATGTTACGCACGGAGGGATGGCTAAGATCCATGATGGTCTAATGATGCTATTAACGGTTGGGAGGAACCGTGCACTTAGTTTATTTTGTTTGATCTTTATGATGGATGTATATGTCTTCTATAATGATATATCATGTGATTATCTCTACTTTGATGTATCATGGATTGAAATAGGATGATGTACCTTATTCTACATATGTATATTCTTTGAGCTTGTCATACCTTGTGACATGTATAGACGATGATTGAGCATTTGGAAATGTAATGTTTAAACATTGGACTTATCATTATTATTTTATGTGGATGTTGTACTAGATGGATTCTTGTATGTAATTCAACGTTAAGGGATCTTTAAAGAATGTAATCTGTTATATATGTTATGTTTACTTTCAGATGGACATTGCTATTGGATTTGTTATTGTGAATAAGTTATGTATGGTATTTACTTTAATGTAAAAAAAAAAAGTTACCAAACTTAGTGAAAGTCTAGGTTAATTCTTTGGATCCCTTGGCGAGGCGTTACAATTAAACAAAGTTATTTAATTAAATGAGAAGCCATTCCTAATTAATTAAATGAAGTTATTTAATTAAATAAGAAAAGTGTCTCTAATTAATTAAAGATTATTTAATTAAATAGAAAAAGTAAATAGGATAGCATATCTCATTTTATTAAATTAAATATATCAACAAAATCTCTCTTCAGTTCTAAAAGGGAAATTTCTAGTTCACTATTGATCAAAAATGAGCTAAACCAGTTAACTCCTTTTTCTACTCAAATTGAATCAGTTAACTTCTTATTTTACTCAAATTAAATCTTTTAACTCCCTTTAATTTGGAAATCTCCCTTTATGACTGAACTTCACCTGTAATCCTGACCATTGATTGAAATCGATCTCAACCATTGATGAATTCCAGGAAAATCTATTTAAGAGACCCTCATCTCTTCATTTTGAAAGATTGAATGAGAATTTGCATCAAATTATTGTTGGAATTCATACTCACATTTTCTCATATTCACATACGCAAAGATCAAGTTTGACCAAAAGTTGACCAGATTTAACCACGGTTGACTTGAGTTGACTAGTTTCGAAAAGAATTTTGAAATAATTAAACGAAATTATTTAATTAAATGGAGTACTTACTTCTAATTAATTAAACAAAGTTATTTAATTAAATGAGAAGCCATTCCTAATTAATTAAATGAAGTTATTCAGTTAAATAAGAAAAGTGTCTCTAATTAATTAAAGATTATTTAATTAAATAGAAAAAGTAATTATGAGAGCATATCTCATTTTATTAAATTAAATATCTCAAAAAAATCTCTCTTTAATTCAAAAAGGAAAATTTCTAGTTCACTATTGATAAAAAATGAGTTAAACGAGTTAACTCCTTTTTCTAATCAAATTGAATCAATTAACTCCTTATTTTACTCAAATTAAATCTGTTAACTCCCTTTAATTTGGAAATCTCCCTTTATGACTGAATTTCACCTTTAATCCTGACTGTTGATTGAAATCGATCTAAACCGTTGATGAATTCCAAGAAAGTCTATTTAAGAGACTCTCATCTCTTCATTTTGAAAGGTTGAATGAAAATTTGCATTGAATTCTTGCTAGAATTGATACTCACATTTGCACATATTCACATATGCAAAGATCAAGTTTGATCAAAAGTTTACCAGATTTAACAACAGTTGACTTGAGCTGACTAGTTTCAAAAAGAATTTTGAAATAATTAAACGAAATTATTTAATTACATAGAGTACTTACTTCTAATTAATTAAACAAAGATATTTAATTAATTGAGAAGACATTCCTAATTAATTAAATGAAGTTATTTAATTAAATAAGAAAAGTGTCTCTAATTAATTAAAGATTATTTAATTAAATAGAAAAAGTAATTACGAGAGCTTACTCATTTTATTAAATTAAATATCTCAGTTGCAAAATCTCTCTTCAGTTGAAAAAGAGAAATTTCTAGTTCACTATTGATAAAAAATGAGTTAAATTAGTTAACTCCTTTTTTCTACTCAAATTGAATCAATTAACTCATTAATTTACTCAAATTAAATCTGTTAACTCCGTTTAATTTGAAAATCTCCCTTTATGACTGAACTTCACCTTTAATCCTGACCGTTGATTGAAATCGATCTCAATCATTGATGAATTCTAGGAAAGTCTATTTAAGAAACCCTCATCTCTTCATTTTGAAAGTTTGAATGAGAATTTGCATCGAATTGTTGCTAGAATTCATACTCACATTTGCTCATATTCACATACGCAAAGATCAAGTTTGACCAAAATTTGACCAGATTTAACCACGGTTGACTTGAGTTGACTAGTTTCGAAAAGAATTTTGAAATAATTAAACGAAATTATTTAATTCAATAGAGTACTTACTTCTAATTAATTAAACAAATTTATTTAGTTAAATGAGAAGGCATTCCTAACTAATTAAATGAAGTTATTTAATTAAATAATAAAAGTGTCTCTAATTAATTAAAGATTATTTAATTAAATAGAAAAAGTAATTACGAGAGCATATCTCATTTTAATAAATTAAATATCTCGACAAAATCCCTCTTTAGTTCAAAAAGGGAAATTTCCAGTTCACTATTGATCAAAAATGAGTTAAATCAGTTAACTCCTTTTTCTACTCAAATTGAATCAGTTAACTCCTTATTTTACTCAAATTGAATTTGTTAACTCCCTTTAATTTGGAAATCTCCCTTTATGACTGAACTTCACCTTTAATCCTGACCGTTGATTGAAATCAATCTCAACCGTTGATGAATTCCAAGAAAGTCTATTTAAGAGACGCTCATCTCTTCATTTTGAAAGGTTGACTGAGAATTTGCATTGAATTGTTGCTGGAATTCCTACTCACATTTGCTCATATTCACATATGCAAAGATCAAGTTTGAACAAAAGTTGACCAGATTTAACCACGATTGACTTGAGTTGACTAGTTTCGAAAATAATTTTGAATTAATTAAATGAAATTATTTAATTAAATGGAGTACTTACTTCAAATTAATTAAACAAAGTTATTTAATTAAATGGGAAGCCAATTCTAATTAATTAAATGAAGTTATTTAATTAAATAAGAAAAGTGTCTCTAATTAATTAAAGATTATTTAATTAAATAGAACAAGTAATTATGAAAGCATATCTCATTTTATTAAATTAAATATCTCAGCAAAATCTCTCTTTAGTTCAAAAAGAGAAATTTTCAGTTGACTATTGATCAAAAATGAGTTAAATCAGTTAACTCCTTTTTCTTCTCAAATTGAATCAGTTAACTCCTTATTTTACTCAAATTAAATATGTTAACTCCATTTAATTTGGAAATCTCCCTTTATGACTGAATATCACCTTTAATCATGAGCATTGATTGAAATCGATCTCAATCGTTGATGAATTTTCGAAAAGTCTATTTAAAAAACCCTCATCTCTTCATTTTGAAAGGTAGAATGAGAATTTGCATCAAACTGTTGCTTGAATTCATACTCGATTTTGCTCATATGCAAATACGCAAAGATCAAGTTTGACCAAAAGTTGACTAGATTTAACCACAGTTAATTTCAGTTGACTACTTTCGAAAAGAATTTTGAAATAATTAAACAAAATTATTTAATTAAATGGAGTACTTACTACTAATTAATGAAACAAAGTTATTTAATTAAATGAGAAGCCATTCCTAATTAATTAAATGAGGTTATTTAATTCAATAAGAAAAGTGTCTCTAATTAATTAAAGATTATTTAATTAAACAGAAAAAGTAATTATGAGAGCATATCTCATTTTATTAAATTAAATATTTCAACGAAATCTCTCTTTAGTTCAAAAAGAAAATTTTTTAGTTCACTATTTATCAAAAATGAGTTAAATCAGTTAACTCCTTTTCTTACTGAAATTGAATCAGTTAACTCCTTATTTTACACAAATTAAATCTGTTAACTTCCTTTAATTTGAAAATCTCTCTTTATGATTGAACTTCACCTTTAATCCTAATCGTTTATTGAAATCGATATCAACCATTGATGAATTCAAGGAAAGTCTATTTAAGAGATTCTCATCACTTCATTTTGAAAGGTTGAACGAGAATTTGCATCGAATTGTTGCTGAAATTCATACTCACATTTGCTCATATTCACATACGCAAAGATCAAGTTTGACCAAAATTTGACCAGATTTAATCACAGTTGACTTGAGTTGACTATTTTTGAAATGAATTTTGAAATAATTAAACAAAATTATTTAATTAAATGGAGTACTTACTTTTAATTAACTAAACAAAGTTATTTAATTAAATGAAAAGCCATTCCTAATTAATTAAATGAAGTTATTTAATTAAATAAGAAATTTTTCTCTAATTAATTAAAGATTATTTAATTAAATAGAAAAAGTAATTATGATAGCATATCTAATTTTATTAAATTAAATATCTCAACAAAATCTCTCTTCAGTTCAAAAAGGGAAATTTTCAGTTCACTATTGATCAAAAATGAGTTAAATCAGTTAACTCCTTTTTTTTTACTCAAATTGAATCAGTTAACTCCTTATTTTACTCAAATTAAATTTGTTAACTCCTTTTAATTTGGAAATCTCCTTTTATGACTGAACTTCACCTTTAATCCTGACCATTGATTGAAATCGATCTCAACCATTGATGAATTCTAAGAAAGTCTATTTAAGAGATCCTCATCTCTTCATTTTGAAAGGTCGAATGAGAATTTGCATCAAATTGTTGCTGAAATTCATACTCACATTTGCTCATATTCACATACGCAAAGATCAAGTTTGACCAAAAGTTGACCAGATTTAACCATGGTTGACTTGAGTTGACTAGTTTCGAAAAGAATTTAGAAATAATTAAACGAAATTATTTAATTAAATGGAGTACTTACTTCTATTTAATTAAACAAAGTTATTTAATTAAATAAGAAAAGTGTCTCTAATTAATTAAAGATTATTTAATTAAATAGAAAAAGTAATTACAAGAGCATATCTCATTTTATTAAATTAAATATCTCAACAAAATCTGTTTTTAATTGAAAAAGGGAAATTTTACAGTAAACTATTGATAAAAAATGAGTTAAATCAGTTAACTCCTTTTTCTACTCAAATTGAATCGGTTAACTCCTTATTATACTCAAATTAAATCTATTAACTCCCTTTAATTTGGAAATCTCCCTTTATGACTGAACTTCACCTTTAATCTTGACAGTTGATTGAAATCGATCTCAACAGGTGATGAATTTTAGGAAGGTCTATTTAAGAGACCCTCATGCCTTCATTTTAAAAGGTTGAATGAGAATTTGCATCGAATTGTTGTTGAAATTCATACTCACATTTGGTAATATTCACATACGCAAAGATCAAGATTGAGCAAAAGTTGACAAAATTTAACCACAGTTCACTTGAGTTGACTAGTTTCGAAAAGAATTTTGAAATAATTAAATGAAATTATTTAATTATATGGAGTACTTACTACTAATTAATTAAAAAAAGTTATTTAATTAAATGAGAAGTCATTCCTAATTAATTAAATGAAGTTATTTAATTAAATAAGAATTTTTTTTCTAATTAATTAAAGATTATTTAATTAAATAGAAAAAGTAATTATGAGAGCATATCTGATTTTATTAAATTAAATATCTCAACAAAATCTCTCTTCAGTTCAAAAAGGGAAATTTTCAGTTCACTATTGATCAAAAATGAGTTAAATCAGTTAACTCCTTTTTCTACTCAAATTGAATCAGTTAACTCCTTATTTTACTCAAATTAAATCTATTAACTCCTTTTAATTTGAAAATCTCCTTTTATGACTGAACTTCACCTTTAATCCTTACCGTTAATTGAAATCGATCTCAACCGTTGATGAATTCTAAGAAAGTCTATTTAAGAGATCCTCATCTCTTCATTTTGAAAGGTTGAATGAGAATTTGCATCAAATTGTTGCTGAAATTCATACTCACATTTGCTCATATTCACATAAGCAAAGATCAAGTTTGACCAAAAATTGACCAAATTTAACCACGGTTGACTTGAGTTGACTAGTTTTGAAAAAAATTTAGAAATAATTAAACAAAATTATTTAATTAAATGGAGTACTTACTTCTAATTAATTAAACAAAGTTATTTAATTAAATAAGAAAAGTGTCTCTAATTAATTAAAGATTATTTAATTAAATAGAAAAAGTAATTATGAGAGTATATCTCATTTTATTAAATTAAATATCTCAACAAAATCTCTCTTCGATTCAAAAAGGCAAATTTCTAGTTCACTATTGATAAAAAATGAGTTAGATCAGTTAACTCTTTTTTTGACTCAAATTGAATTAGTTAACTCCTTATTTTACTCAAATTAAAACTGTTAATGCCTTTTAATTTGAAAATCTCCCTTTATGACTGAACTTCACCTTTAATCCTGACCATGGATTGAAGTCGATCTCAACCATTGACGAATTTCAGGAAAGTCTACTTAAAAGACCCTCATCTCTTCATTTTGAAAGGTTGAATGTGAATTTGCATAGAATTGTTGATGGAATTCATACTCGCAATTGCTCATATTCACATACAAAAAGATCAAGTTTGACCAAAAGTTGACCAGATTTAACCATAGTTGACTTGAGTTGACTAATTTTGAAAAGAATTCTAAAATAATTGAACAAAATTATTTAATTAAATGGAGTACTTACTTCTAATTAATTAAACAAAGTTATTTAATTATATGAGAAGCCATTCCTAATTAATTAAATGAAGTTATTTAATTAAATAAGAAAAGTGTCTCTAATTAATTAAAGATTATTTAATTAAATAGAAAAAGTAATTATGAGAGCATATCTCATTTTATTAAATTAAATATCTCAACAAAATCTCTCTTCAGTTCAAAAAGAAAAATTTTTCAGTTAACTATTGATCAAAAATGAGTTAAATCAGTTAACTCTTTTTTCTACTCAAATTGAATCAATTAACTCCTTATTTTATTCAAATTAAATCTGTTAACTCCCTTTAATTTGAAAATCTCCCTTTATGACTCAACTTCACCTTTAATCGTGACCGTTGATTGAAATCGATCTCAACTGTTGATGAATTTCAGGAAAGTCTATTTAAGACACCCTCATCTCTTCATTTTGAAAGGTTGAATGAGAATTTGCATCGAATTGTTTTTATAATTCACACTCACATTTGTTCATATTCACATACGCAAAAATCAAGTTTGACGAAAAGTTAACCAAATTAACCACGATTGACTTGAGTTGACTAGTTTTGAAAACAATTTTAAAATAATTAAACGAAATTATTTAATTAAATGAGATGCTTACTTTTAATTAATTAAACAAAGTTATTTAATTAAATGAGAAGCCATTCCTAATTGATTAAATGAAGTTATTTAATTAAATAAGAAAAGTGTCTCTAATTAATTAAAGATTATTTAATTAAATAGAAAATGTAATTTTGAGAGCATATGTCATTTTATTAAATTAAATATCTCAACAAAATCTCTCTTCCGTTCAAAAAGGGAAATTTTAAGTTCACTATTGATAAAAAATGAGTTAAATCATTTAACTCCTTTTTCTACTCAACTTGAATCAGTTAACTCTTTATTTTACTCAAATTAAGTCTATTAACTCTCTTTAATTTGAAAATCTCCCTTTATGACTGAACTTTACCTTTAATCCTGACCGTTGATTGAAATCGATCTCAACCATTGATGAATTCCAAGAAAGTCTATTTAAGAGACCCTCATCTCTTTATTTTGAAATGTTGAATGAGAATTTGCATCGAATTGTTGTTGGAGTTCATACTCACATTTGCTCATATTCACATACGCAAAGATCAAGTTTGACCAAAAGTTGACTAGATTTAACTATGATTGACTTGAGTTGACTAGTTTCAAAATTTTTTTTGAAATAATTAAATGAAATTATTTAATTAAATGGAGTACTTACTTCTAAGTAATTAAACAAAATTATTTAATTAAATAAGAAGGCATTCCTAATTAATTAAATGAAGTTATTTAATTAAATAAGAAAAGTGTTTCTAATTAATTAAAGATTATTTAATTAAATAGAAAAAGTAATTATGAGAGCATATCTCATTTTATTAAATTAAATATCTCAACAAAATCTCTCTTCAGTTCAAAAAGGGAAATTTCCAGTTCACTATTGATCAAAAATGAGTTAAATTAGTTAACTCATTTTTTTACTAAAATTGAATAAGTTAACTCTTTATTTTACTCAAATTAAATCTGGTAACTCCCTTTAATTTGTAAATCTTCCTTTATGACTGAACTTCACCTTTAATCCTGACCGTTGATTGAAATCGATCTCAATCGTTGATGAATTCCAAAAAAGTCTATTTAAGAGACCCTCATCTCTTCATTTTGAAAGGTTGAATGAAAATTTGCATCGAATTGTTGTCGAAATTCATACCCACATTTGCTCATATTCACATACGCAAAGATCAAGGTTGACCAAAAGTTGACCAGATTTAACCACGGTTGACTTGAGTTGACTAGTTTTGAAAAGAATTTTAAAATAATTAAACAAAACTATTTAATTAAATAGAGTACTTACTTCTAATTAATTAAACAAAGTTATTTAATTAAATGAGAAGCCATTCCTAATTAATTAAATGAAGTTATTTAATTAAATAAGAAAAGTGTCTTTAATTAATTAAAAATTATTTAATTAAATAAAAAAAGTAATTATGAGAGCATATCTCATTTTATTAAATTAAATATCTCAACAAAATCTCTATTCAGTTCAAAAAGAGAAATTTTCAGTTCACTATTGATGAAAAATGAGTTAAATCAGTTAACTTCTTTTTCTACTCGAATTGAATCAATTTGTAGTGCCTGCCCCTAGTTCGCATTTTGCTAACATTGTTGAGCTCTTTTAAAGCTAGTTTAATGTTGTTGGTTAGCAGCATTCTTTTAAGATTATCAGATATTGTGCTGTGGATTCAGTTTATTATGTGATGAGATTACTTAGATTCTACATTTCATTTATGTATGATGATTATTTCTAATTTTCAAAATTATTGATGATGATTATTACATTGCTTTCAGTTATTAATGATGGTTAGTAAGATGATTTATTATCATATGTGTTTTCTTATGGATACTTACCCCATACTTGCATGTGTATGGTGTGCGTGTTTGCTTTGCATGTTTGCTTTTGTATGGCGTGTCTGATGTGGTTAAGGAAGGGAGTCGTAGTCACCTGCTAGTAGGGATCTACATGATGCACCACTTCCTGCCATTGCCTATTTAGTTTAGTATATATTGTGTTTGTACATGCATGATTTTTATGTAGGATGCAGGTACCGGGTATCAACTTCTCTGAATTGTGAGGATGAGCGTACCCTATCACATTATCTCAATGATAAGAGAGGGGAGATAAATTTTCAAGTCCAAATCCCAACCCTTTAAGCCATTTGTCCTAATTGAAAAATTAGGATAAATATCTGAGTTGAGTACCCTCCGAATACGTTGCATGACGTAATTCATGATATAAACCCTTGGTTTGATTTTGTATGTATTTTGGTTGTGATGAATTTTCATATTTTTACCTTATGAGTCTTTGATGTATTTTTTATTAATTAAGCCTAATTAAAAGATTTAATTAATGGTTTAATTAAATAAAAAATTAATATGATATTTTAATATTTATTTTACTTAATTAATTGAGAAATTAATTAAATAAATTAATTAAATATAAAAATAAAAAGTTTAAAGTTTATATTTAGAATGTGACAATATTTATTTTAATAATAATATATTTGGAGTTCAATTTTAAATAAATGACTAAATAATATTATTATTAAAGCTAATATATATTTTAGCAATTAAGTTTTGGGAAATGAAATTTAAAAGTGAAAAATATATTTAAAATTATTAAAAGATTCTAGATTTCATATGATTAAAATATAAATATATTAAGATTGAAAAGTGGAATTATTAAAGTTAGTGCATGAGATTTAATAAATAATTAAATAAAATTGGAAAGGGTTAAGTAAATATTATATTAATAATTGTGTATTATTTTAATATTGAGGAGTTTGCAAATTTTTGAGAGTTGTCATGTAGACAACACAGAAGTTTGCACTCTAAGAATGCACTAGTTGTCTATACTTAGGAGTTAGCATTTTATTTGAGCACATGGTGTCTACAACCTTAAGACTCATCTAGAAGGTTGGAGAAGACCCATGCTTGGTTGTCATGCTTATCTTCTAGTTGTTTCTAGAGACACTCTAGATGCATCTTAGAGGCCTTTAAATAGAAGCTCTCCTAGTGTGTTTGGACAAGCTTAATGGAAGCTACAAGCTTCAAGCTTAAATGGAAGCTACAAGCTACAAGCTTAATGGAAGCTACAAGCTACAAGCTAAATTGGAAGCTTCAAATCTTACATGCATTGGAGAAGCTCATATGCTCATATGTTTCTACATGCTACTATGCTCCTTCTAGCACTTCTAGTCACTTGGAGGTTTTCAGTTGGCTTGGATCTTGGAGGAATTGCGAATGATAGAGAAGGAAGAGATTTTTTATGGACTTCTGAAGCATGGAAAAATTAGCATCAGTGTCTAGGTGCACTCGTGATATTCGCATGTTCTCTTTGCACTATTTCTCTTCTTGTCTTCATCGTGTCTGTTATATGTGTCTGATTATATTCCATGAATGAATTTGCAATTTAAATTGGAACCTAGATGTTTTATTTGGTTGAAAAGAAAACAATAGAAAACACTAGATCCAATTGAGGAAGAAATTAGATCTTAAATGGGTTTGGATTCGAATTTATATTAATTTAGAAAGACAAGATTTGGAATTAAAATAAAAATTTTATGGTGAAAATTCGAATGGTTAGATGTAATATTTCTATCAAATTATATTTTTAGATGCGTATGAACAAACCCTTTTATTTAATGATTAAATTTAGAGAACAATTATTTTAAGAAGAAATTCTTAATTCATCACAAACTGCCCTATCGCTGCCCCTTGGATAGACCCAAATTCAGTCATTCATAACTTTTTATTATGATCGAATTTATTAAATCGCTCTAGTTAGAATTTGTGCAACTTGGCACTCTCCAACATATTTCAATTTCAGCTCGATCTAACAGTCCATTAGGGACATATGGCCATCATACTGAGACTATTTTATTCAAGGACAGATATTTCTCCATTTCTCATAATCAAGAATTCTTTATACTTAAACTTCACAAAAATAATATATCAAAGCATGGAATGAATTAAAGATATTATTGTAATCTTCTCTTATTAGAATCTTATTAATATGCATTAGTTTTATATGGTTTATTATCTAATCTAATTAAATCAAATTTAGTTAAGATTAGTTAATAGTAGAAGAAGTGTAATTAGTTATTAGTCAATCTAAGGAAATGGATTTTTAAATGAGAGAAAATTAAAAGAAAAAATATTTTAATATAGTTTATATAGTGGACTTTTTATAATGTATATTAAATACTATTTAATATATATTAAATAGTTAAGAGGTGATAATTATAAAGATGTTTAATGATGATTATTAAGAGACACAAATTTTAATGATATTGGACAAAGGGTCATTGTTACATTTTGACCTTGTTATAACATAGCTATGATTTGAATTATTGTTATGATTAATATATTATGTATTATTGATATACCTTAATGGTATTAAGAGTTAGCTAATGAAGTTTATGTAAAGGTTCTCTAGATCGATTATTTATAGCTTTGATGAGTTTATTATTTATTAATGTTTGTTGGATCTAATAAATTATTAATAAATAATAATATAAATGGTTTAAATAGCTATCAATTAATTCAATTAGAGTAATCTAGTGGAAATTATTTATTAATTAAAATTTGTAAAAGATAATAATTTTTTGATTTGGATTATAATTGATTTTAATCAATTAATGTTCATTGAGTTGACAATATGATTATATGCGATAGAGTTTTAACTTGAAACGATTATCATGATGAATGTGATCTATTAATAAGATTCTCAATATAGCTTGATATTAATATTAACAAGTTATTATTATTGAATTATTAATATGATCATTTGAGTATTGAATTATAGTTGACTTTTAACTTACAGAATTTTAGTTAATTATTAGTCAACTGATGTTAATCGGAACGTTGCTATGGTTATGCAATTATTAATTAAATCAATTAATGAGAGTTCATTAGATTTAATTAATAATTAAGTTATGTAATGGATATTTAATTGATATAATTCTGTTAATGAAATATTGATATCAAAATTGATAGGTCTTATTTCGATGACTTGAATAACGACTTTAGATATTTTAATGGTGAGGACTTAGTAATATATAATTGAGAATTATTAGGATGATAAAAGGTCAAGGATTGTGAACCGATATTAATTGATCATTCTAATAAAGTTATGATCTCTTATTCGAAGAATGATAAATGGTCCTCTTATAATATAACGAATAATGATCCTAGAAAAGTTGAAAGGTTAATCAATTAGAATATGGATCATGGTTAATATAGAAGAAAATTTAATTAAAGGTCAGTGATGATCAGTTTAGTGAATATTTATCCTTAAGTTATTCTTAGAATGTAATTTTTAATAATGGAAGGATAATGCTATCGGGGAACAATTCGGTTGACTTGTAGGTCAAATGATGAAACTTAAGACACTTAAAAGTATATTTGCAAATAGAAAACTAGAAACTCCTACACATTATTCAACTATGTGAATTTAGTAAACCAAAACATGTGTTTGCATTGTGTATTCTATATGCTTCTTGTTTTGGGTTTTTGAGTTGACTAGTGCTGACCAGTCTTAGGTTGTTACCAAAGGCTCGGGGGTTATGAGATGTGATGGCATGTTAGTTTTATTTGGTCTCAATCTTTATAAGCCCAACCATGGTAATGTGATCATGTGCTCTATGAAATGTTTGTATTTACTGATTGTTATTGTTCATTAGTCTTCATGTGTGAAGCTGAGATGTATATGTATCTGAGACACTTGAGCTAATCATTTTTGAGTCATCGATCAGTTATCCCTGGATTACTTTCTAGTCACCATGATGGGACTGAAATGTTGGCTTATTTTTTGATGATATCATGTTGTGACATGTTTGACTCAACCATTTTGGAGTCTTCGATCAGTATGATTTTGAGATATTCTTGGTTGCTTGTTGAGAACCAATGGATATTGTGATTTATTTTGAGATATATTTGGGTTATTGAGAACCAATGGATACTTATGATTGTTAGTGATGCCTTCAGTTGCCAATAGAGAACTGTTGTGGTCATGATTTTTTATGGATGCTTTTCCAGATACTTATGGAGATTTGATGATTCTTTTTTATGGATTATCTTTTGGATTTTCTTTACAGTCGCTTGTACAGGACTATGGTGATTTATGATTCCATGAGCTTAAGGTAGGTAATCTACTTATAGTGTCAAGAAGTGGCTTGCAATGGAGGTCGGGGCCCTAAGTGGCTACCAGGGTAACTCATTGTAAGTTTTATTAATAAGTGATAACATTTACACACTAAATGGGGATTAAATGAACCTAAATAGATAATTTTTTTGATGTTCTCGCCCATGCCTTGAGTGCTTGTATAGGCTAGGATAGGAGTAGTGAGAACACATGGTTACAACCGTGCATTCCGCAGTATGCCTCGTCAGTATGAGAGGATACTAGTGACCGCATGAGATCAGTATGGACCCGTGGAGTTTAGCTAACTGCCAGGGTAACTTGTATGTGATAAATGCAATGACACTTTCTCGCTTGCAGAGTAGGTTTCCTACATGTCATTGTGTGCCTCTGGGAATTAGATGTCAATTTTGTGTGATTGGAACCTTTGAGTTAGTATACTTTTAGGATTTTTGGACTTATAGAGATTTATGCTTTGTGATTTTGATAGCCTGTTTAGGACTTGAGATTATCTCCTTAGCACGGTGGGAGTGGACCACTTAGGTTCCATGCGGTCGGGTGGTAGTGTATTTTTCACTCTTATCATTTGAGATCTGTCCAAGACACCATGGTTGGAGTATTCTTGGTTGGTATTTATCTTCATCATTATGATAGATGATATACCCTATGATGGATATATTTACTGGTATGTTTCTTATATTGATGATTTGCATATGTTAGATGATGGTATCCTATGCTTTACTTTGCATGTTAGTAAGATATTTTTAGGAGTGACATTCCTACTATGATAATACCGATGATCTCTTTGGTGCTTTGGAACGTTACGCACGGAGGGATGGCTAGGATCCACGATGGTCTAATGATGCTATTTACGGTTGGGAGGAACCGTGCACTTAGTATTTACATTTGTGATATATGGTTATCTTTTATGATGGATGTTTACATATTTTGTGATGTTGTATCATGTATGACATGTGGTTTCATTTATGTTATTGCATCATGGATTAATATTGGATGATGATGTTCTTTATTTACAAAGATGTATGTTCTTTTAAGCTTTTCATACCATGTGTCATGTACAGCGGATGATTGAGCAATTGAAATATAATTTATGAATATTGGATGTATCATTGTTATTTCATAAAGATGTGATGTTAGATGAATGGTTGATGTAGATGTAATTCAATGTTAAGGGATCTTTAAAGAATATAATCTGTTATGTATATTATGTTTTACTTTCAGTTGGATGTTCTATTGCTTCCGCGAATGTTATGAATGGTTTATCTTTCATGTTTAAAAAAAAAAATTGTTTAGCAAAATTAGTGAAATTGTTTGGATCCCTTGGTGGGGAATTACACAGTTAACTCCTTATTTTACTAAAATTAAATCTGTTAACTCCCTTTAATTTGGAAATCTCCCTTTATAACTGAACTTCACTTTTAATCCTAACTATTGATTGAAATCGATCTTAACCGTTGATGAATTTCAGGAAAGTCTATTTAAGAGACCCTCATCTCTTCATTTTGAAAGGTTAAATGAGAATTTGCATCGAATTGTTGCTGGAATTCCTACTCACATTTGCTCATATTCACATACGCAAAGATCAAGTTTGACTAAAATTTTACCAGATTTAACCACAGTTGACTTGAGTTGACTAGTTTCGAAAAGAATTTTAAAATAATTAAACAAAATTATTTAATTAAATGGAGTACTTACTTCTAATTAATTAAAAAAAGTTATTAAATTAAATGAGAAGTCATTCCTAATTAATTAAATGAAGTTATTTAATTAAATAAGAAAAGCGTCCCTAATTAATTAAAGATTATTTAATTAAATAGAAAAAGTAATTACGAGAGCATATCTCATTTTATTAAATTAAATATCTCAACAAAATCTCTCTTCAGTTCAAAAAAGAAAATTTCCAGTTCACTATTGATCAAAAATGAGTTAAATCAGTTAACTCCTTTTTCTACGAAAATTGAATCAATTAACTCCTTATTTTACTCAAATTAAATCTGTTAACTCCCTTTAATTTAGAAATCTCCCTTTATGACTGAACTTCACCTTTAATCTTGACCGTTGATTGAAATCGATCTCAACCATTGATGAATTCCAAGAAAGTATATTTAAGAGACCCTCATTTCTTCGTTTTGAAAGGTTGAATGAGAATTTGCATCGAATTGTTGCTGGAATTCACACTCACATTTGCTCATATTCACATACGCAAAGATCAAGTTTGATCAAAAGTTGACCAGATTTAACCACGATTGACTTGAGTTGACTAGTTTCAAAAAGAATTTGGAAATAATTAAACGAAATTATTTAATTAAATGGAGTACTTACTTCTAATTAATAAAACAAAGTTATTTAATTAAATGAGAAGCCATTCCTAATTAATTAAATGAAGTTATTTAATTAAATAAGAAAAGTGTGTCTAATTAATTAAAGATTATTTAATTAAATAGAAAAAGTGATTACGAAAGCATATCTCATTTTATTAAATTAAATATCTCAACAAAATCTCTTTTCAGTTCAAAAAGAGAAATTTTCAGTTGACTATTGATAAAAAATTAGTTAAATCAGTTAACTCTTTTTTCTACTCAAATTGAATCAGTTATCTCCTTATTTTACTCACATTAAATTTGTTAACTCCCTTTAATTTGAAAATCTCTCTTTATGACTGAACTTCACCTTTAATTTGACCGTTAATTGAAATCGATCTCAACCGTTGATGAATTCTAGGAAAGTCTATTCAAGAGACCCTCATTTCTTCGTTTTGAAAGGTTGAATGAGAATTTGCATCGAATTGTTGCTGGAATTCAAACTCACATTTGCTCATATTCACATACGCAAAGATCAAGTTTGACACAAAGTTGACCAAATTTAACCACGGTTGACTTGAGTTGACAAGTTTCAAAAAGAATTTTGAAATAATTAAATGAAATTATTTAATTAAATAGAGTACTTACTTCTAATTAATTAAACAAAGTTATTTAATTAAATGAGAAGCCATTCCTAATTAACTAAATGAAGTTATTCAATTAAATAAGAAAAGTGTCTCTAATTAATTAAAGAATACTTAATTAAATAGAAAAATAATTATGAGAGCATATCTAATTTTATTGAATTAAATATCTCAACAAAATCTCTCTTCAGCTCAAAAAGGGAAATTTTCTAGTCACTATTGATAAAAAATGAGTTAAATCAGTTAACTCCTTTTTATACTCAAATTCAATCAGTTAACTCCTTATTTTACTCAAATTAAATCTGTTAACTCCCTTTAATTTGGAAATCTCCCTTTATGACTGAACTTCACCTTTAATCCTGACCGTTGATTGAAATCAATCTCAACCGTTCATGAATTCTAGGAGAGTCTATTTAACAGACCCTCATCTCTTCATTTTGAAAGGTTGAATGAGAATTTGCATCGAATTGTTGCTGAAATTCATACTCACATTTGCTCATATTCACATACGCAAAGATCAAGTTTGACCAACAGTTGACCAAATTTAACCACGATTGACTTGAGTTGACTAGTTTCGAAAAGAATTTTGAAATAATTAAATAAAATTATTTAATTAAATTGTGTACATACTTCTGATTAATTAAACAAAGTTATTTAATTAAATGAGGAGCCATTCCTAATTAATTAAATGAAGTTACTTAAATAAATAAGAAAAGTGTCTCTAATTAATTAAAGATTATTTAATTAAATAGAAAACGTAATTACAAGAGCATATCTCATTTTATTAAATTAAATATCCCAACAAAATCTCTCTTCAGTTCAGAAAGAGAAATTTCCAGTTGACTATTGATCAAAAATGAGTTAAATCAGTTAACTTCTTTTTCTACTCAAATTGAATCAGTTAACTCCTTATTTTCCTCAAATTAAATTTGTTAACTCCCTTTAATTTGAAAATCTCCCTTTATGACTGAACTTCACCTTTAATCCTGACCATTAATTGAAATCGATCTCAACCATTGATGAATTCCAATAAAGTCTATTTAAGAGACCCTCATTTCTTCATTTTGAAAGGTTGAATGAGAATTTGCATCGAATTGTTGCTGGAATTCATACTCACATTTGCTCATATTTACATACGCAAAGATCAAGTTTGACCAAAAGTTGACCAGATTTAACCACGGTTGACTTGAGTTGACTAGTTTTGAAATTTTTTTTTGAAATAATTAAACAAAATTATTTAATTAAATAGAGTACTTAATTCTAATTAATTAAACAAAGTTATTTAATTAAATGAGAAGCCATTCCTAATTAATTAAATGAAGTTATTTAATTAAATAAAAAAATTGTCTCTAATTAATTAAAGATTATTTAATTAAATAGAAAAACTAATTATGAGAGCATATCTCATTTTATTAAATTAAATATCTCAACAAAATCTCTCTTCAATTCAAAAAGGGAAATTTTTAGTTCACTATTGATCAAAAATTAGTTAAATCAGTTAACTCCTTTTTCTACTCAAATTGAATCAGTTAACTCCTTATTGTACTCAAATTAAAACTATTAACTCCCTTTAATTTGGAAATATCCCTTTATGACTGAACTTCACCTTTAATCCTGACCGTTGATTGATATCGATCTCAACCGTTGATGAATTCCAAGAAAGTCTATTTAAGAGACCCTCATCTCTTCATTTTGAAAGGTTGAATGAGAATTTGGATCGAATTGTTGTTGGAATTCATACTCACATTTTCTCATATTCACATACCTAAAAATCAAGTTTGACCAAAATTTGACAAGATTTAACCACGGTTGACTTGAGTTGACTAGTTTCGAAAAGAATTTTGAAATAATTAAATGAAATTATTTAATTAAATGAAGTGCTTACTTTTAATTAAATAAACAAAGTTATTTAATTAAATGAGAAGCCATTCCTAATTAATTAAATGAAGTTATTTAATTAAATAAGAAAAGTGTCTCTAATTAATTAAAGATTATTTAATTAAATAGATAAAGTAATTATGAGAGCATATCTCATTTTATTAAATTAAATATCTCAAAAAAATCTCTCTTCAGTTCAAAAAGGGAAATTTTCAATTCACTATTGATAAAAAATGAGTTAAATCAGTTAACTCTTTTTTCTACTCAAATTGAATCAGTTAACTCCTTATTTTACTCAAATTAAATGTGTTAACTCTTTTTAATTTGAAAATCTTCTTTTATGACTGAACTTCACCTTTAATCCTGACCGTTGATTGAAATCAATCTCAACCGTTGATGAATTCCAAGAAAGTCTTTTTAAGAGACCCTCATCTCTTCATTTTGAAAGGTTGAATGAGAATTTGCATCGAATTATTGCTGGAATTCATACTCACATTTGCTCATATTCATATACGCAAAGATCAAGTTTGACCAAAAGTTGACCAAATTTAACCACGGTTGACTTTAGTTGACTAGTTTCGAAAAAAATTTAAATAATTGAACGAAATTGTTTAATTAAATGGAGTACTTACTTCTAATTAATTAAAAAAAGTTATTTAATTAAATGAGAAGCCATTCCTAATTAATTAAATGAAGTTAATTAATTAAATAAGAAAAGTGTCACTAATTAATTAATGATTGTTTAATTAAATAGAAAAAGTAATTAGGACAGCATATCTCATTTTATCAAATTAATTATCTCAATAAAATCTCTCTTCAGTTCAAAAAGGGAAATTTTCAATTCACTATTGATAAAAAATGAGTTAAATCAGTTAACTCTTTTTTCTACTCAAATTGAATCAGTTGACTCCTTATTTTACTCAAATTAAATTTGTTAACTCCCTTTAATTTGGAAATCTCACTTTATGACTGAACTTCACCTTTAATACTGATTGTTGATTGAAATCGATCTCAACCGTTGATGAAATACAAGAAATTCTATTTAAGAGACCCTCATCTCTTCATTTTGAAAGGTTGAATGAGAATTTGCATTGAATTGTTGCTGGAATTCATACTCACATTTGCTCATATTCACATATGCAAAAATCAAGTTTGACCAAAAGTTGACCAGATTTAACCATGGTTAACTTGAGTGGACTAGTTTCGAAAAGAATTTTGAAATAATTAAATAAAATTATTTAATTAAATGGAGTACTTACTTCTAATTAATTAAACAAAGTTATTTAATTAAATGAGAAACCATTCCTAATTTATTAAATGATGTTATTTAATTACATAAGAAAAGTGCCTATAATTAATTAAATAGAAAAAGTAATTATGAGAGCATATCTCATTTTATTAAATTAAATATCTCAACAAAATCTCTCTTCAGTTCAAAAGAGAAATTTTGAGTTCACTATTGATAAAAAAATAAATTAAATTAGTTAACTCCTTTTTGTACTCAAATTGAATCAGTTAACTCCTTATTTTACTCAATTTAAATCTGTTAACTCCCTTTAAATTGGAAATTTTCCTTTATGATTGAACTTCATCTTTAATACTGATTGTTGATTGAAATCGATCTCAACCGTTGATGAATACCAAGAAATTCTATTTAAGAGACCCTCATCTCTTCATTTTGAAAGGTTAAATGAGAATTTGCATCGAATTGTTGCAGGAATTCATACTAACATTTGCTCATAATCACATACACAAAGATCAAATTTGACCAAAAGTTGACCAGATTTAACAACAATTGACTTGAGTTGACTAGTTTCAATTTTTTTAAAAAATAATTAAACAAAATTATTTAATTAAAAGGAGTACTTACATCTAATTAATTAAACAAAGTTATTTAATTAAATGAGAAGCCATTCCTAATTATTTAAATGAAGTTTTTTTAATTAAATAAGAAAAGTGTCTCTAATTAATTAAAGATTATTTAATTAAATAGAAAAAGTAATTATGATAGCATATCTCATTTTATTAAATTAAATATCTCAACAAAATTTCTCTTCAGTTCAAAAAGGGAAATTTCCAGTTCACTATTAATCAAAAATGAGTTAAATGAGTTAACTCCTTTTTCTACTCAAATTGAATCAGTTAACTCCTTATTTTACTCAAATTAAATCTATTAAGTCCCTTTAATTTTGAAATCTCCCTTTATGACAGAACTTCACCTTTAATCCTGACTGTTGATTGAAATCGATCTCAACCATTGATGAATTCCAGGAAAGTCTATTTAAGAGACCCTCTTCTCTTCATTTTGAAAAGTTGAATGAGAATTTGCATTTAATTTTTGCTGGAATTCATACTCACATTTTTCATATTCACATACGCAAAGATCAATTTTGACCAAAAGTTGACCAAATTTAACTAGGGTTGACTTGAGTTGACTAGTTTCAAAAAGAATTTTGAAATAATTAAATGAAATTATTTAATTAAATGAAGTACTTACTTCTAATTAATTAAACTAAGTTATTTAACTAAATGAGAAGCCATTCCTAATTAATTAAATGAAGTTACTTAATGAAATAAGAAAAGTGCCTCTTATTAATTAAAGATTTTTTAATTAAATAGAAAAATTAATTATGAGAGCATATCTCATTTTATTAAATTAAATATCTCAACAAAATCTCTCTTCAGTTCAAAAAATAAAATTTCCAGTTCACTATTGATAAAAAATGAGTTAAATCAGTTAACTCCTTTTTCTACTCAAATTGAACCAGTTAACTCTTTATTTTACTCAAATTAAATCGGTTAACTCCTTTTAATTTGGAAATCTCCCTTTATGACTGAACTTCACTTTTAATCCTGACCATTGATTTAAATCGATCTCAACCATTGATGAATTCTAGAAAAGTCTATTTAAGAGACCCTCATCTCTTCATTTTGGAAGGTTGAATGAGAATTTGCATCGAATTGTTGCTGGAATTCATACTCACATTTGCTCATATTCACATATGCAAAGATCAAGTTTGACCAAAAGTTGACCAGATTTAACTACGGTTGACTTGAGTTGACTAGTTTCAAAAAAAATTTGAAATAATTAAACGAAATTATTTAATTAAATAGAGTACTTTATTCTAATTAATTAAGTAAAGTTATTTAATTAAACGAGAAGTCATTCCTAATTAATTAAATTAAGTTATTTAATTAAATAAGAAAAGCATCTCTAATTAATTAAAGATTATTTAATTAAATAGAAAAATTAATTATGAGAGCATATTTCATTTTATTAAATTAAATATCTTAAAAAAATTTCTCTTCAGTTCAAAAAGGGAAATTTTCAGTTCACTATTGATCAAAAATGAGTTAAATCAGTTAACTCCTTTTTTTACTAAAATTGAATTAGTGAACTCCTTATATTACTCAAATTAAATCTGTTAACTTCCTTAAATTTGGAAATCTCCCTTTATGAATGAACTTCACTTTTAATCCTGACCGTTGATTGAATTCGATCTTAGTCGTTGATGAATTCCAGGAAAGTCTATTTAACAGACTCTCATCTCTTCATTTTGAAAGGTTGAATGAGAATTAGCATTGAATTGTTGATGGAATTCATACTCACATTTGCTCATATTCACATAGGCAAAGATTAAGTTTGACCAAAAATTGACCAGATTTAACCACGATTGACTTGAGTTGACTAGTTTCGAAAAGAATTTTGAAATAATAAAATAAAATTATTTAATTAAATGGAGTAGTTATTTATAATTAATTAAACAAAGTTTTTTAATTAAATGAGAAGCCATTCCTAATTAATTAAATGAAGTTATTTAATTAAATAAAAAAAATGCCTCTAATTAGTTAAATATTATTTAATTAAATAAAAAAGTAATTATGAGAGCATATCTCATTTTATTAAATTAAATATCTCAACAAAATCTCTCTTCAGTTCAAAAAGGGAAATTTCTAATTCACTATTGATAAAAAATGAGTTAAATCAGTTAACTCCTTCTACTCAAATTGAATAAGTTAACTACTTATTTTACTCAAATTAAATCTGTTTACTCTCTTTCATTTGGAAATGTGCCTTTATGACTGAACTTCACCTTTAATCCTGACCGTTGTTTGAAATCAATCTCAACCGTTGATGAATTCTAGGAAAGTCTATTTAAGAGACCATCATGTCTTCATTTTGAAAGGTTGAATGAGAATTTGCATCGAATTGTTCCTGGAATTTATGCTCATATTTGCTCATATTCACATACACAAAGATCAAGTTTGACCAAAATTTGACCAGATTTAACCATGGTTGACTTCAGTTGACTAATTTTGAAATTTTTTTTGAAATAATTAAAAGAATTTTTTAATTAAATGGAGTACTTCTAATTAATTAAACAAAGTTATTTAATTAAATGAGAAGTCTTTCCTAATTAATTAAATGAAGTTATTTAATTAAATAAGAAAATTGCCTATAATTAATTAAAGATTATTTAATTAAATAGAAAAAGTAATTATGAGAGCATATCTCATTTTATTAAATTAAATATCTCAACAAAATCTCTCTTCCTTTCAAAAAGAAAAATTTCCAGTTCACTATTGATAAAAAATGAGTTAAATCAGTTAACTCCTTTTTCTACTCAAATTGAATCGGTTAACTCTTTATTTTACTCAAATGAAATCTGTTAACTCCCTTCAATTTGAAAATCTGCATTTATGTTTTAACTTCACCTTTAAGCCTGACCGTTGATTGAAATCAATCTCAACCATTGATGAATTCCAGGAAAGTCTATTTAAGAGACCCTCATCTCTTCATTTTGAAAGGTTGAATGAGAATTTGCATCGAATTGTTGTTGGAATTCATACTCACATTTGGTCATATTCACATACGGAAAGATCAAGTTTGACCAAAAGTTGACCAGATTTAACCATGATTGACTTGAGTTGACTAGTTTCGAAAAGAATTTTGAAATAATTAAACGAAATTATTTAATTAAATGGAGTACTTACTTCTAATTAATTAAACAAATTTATTTAATTAAATGAGAAGCCATTCCTAATTAACTAAATGAAGTTATTTAATTAAATAAGAAAATTGTCTCTTATTTTGAAAGGTTGAATGACAATTTGCATCAAATTTTTGCCGAGATTCATACTCACATTTGCTCATATTCACATATGCAAAGATCAGGTTTGACTAAAAGTTGACCAGATTTAACCACGGTTGACTTGAGTTGACTAGTTTAAAAAAAAAAATTGAATTAATTAAACGAAATTATTTAATTAAATGGAGTACTTACTTCTAATTAATTAAACAAATTTATTTGATTAAATGAGAATCCAAACCTAATTAATTAAATAAAGTTATTTAATTAAATAAGAAAAGTGCCTCTAATTCATTAAAGATTATTTAATTAAATAGAAAAAGTAATTATGAGAGCATATCTAATTTTATTAAATTAAAAATCTCAACAAAATCTCTCTTCAGTTCAAAAAGGGAAATTTTCTGTTCACTATTGATCAAAATGAGTTAAATCAGTTAACTCCTTTTTTTACACAAATTGAATCAGTTAACTCTTTATTTTACTTAAATTAAATCTGTTAACTCCCTTTAATTTGGAAATCTCCCTTTATGACTGAACTTCACCTTTAATCCCGACCATTGATTGAAATTGTTCTCAATCGTTGATGAATTCCAAGATAGTCTATTTAAGAGACCCTCTTCTCTTCATTTTGAAAGGTTGAATGAGAATTTGCATCGAATTGTTGCTAGAATTTATACTCACATTTGCTCATATTCACATACGCAAAGATCATGTTTGACCAAAAGGTGACCAGATTTAACCACGGTTGACTTGAGTTGACCAGTTTCAAAAAGAATTTTGAAATAATTAAATTAAATTATTTATTTAAATGGAGTACTTACTTCTAATTAAAAAAAGTTATTTAATTAAATGAGAAGCCATTCCTAATTAATTAAATGAAGTTATTTAATTAAATAAGAAAAGTGCCTCTAATTAATTAAAGATTATTTAATTAAATAGAAAAATTAATTATGAGAGTATATCTCATTTTATTAAATTAAACATCTCAACAAAATCTCTCTTCAATTCAAAAAGGGAAATTTTCAGTTCACTATTGATTAAAAATGAGTTAAATCAGTTAACTCCTTTTTCTACTCAAATTGAATCAGTTACCTCCTTATTTTACTCAAATTAAATCTGTTAACTCCTTTTAATTTGGAAATCTCCCTTTTTAACTGAACTTCACCTTTAATCCTGACCATTGATTGAAATCGATCTCGACCGTTGATGAATTCCAGGAAAGTCTATTTAAGAGACCCCCATCTCTTCATTTTGAAAGGTTGAATGAGAATTTGTATCGAATTGTTGCTGGAATTCATACTCACATTTGCTCATATTCAGATACGCAAAGATCAAGTTTGACCAAAAGTTGACCAGATTTAACCACGATTGACTTGAGTTGACTAGTTTCGAAAGAATTTTGAAATAATTAAATGAAATTATTTAATTAAATGGAGTACTTACTTCTAATTAATTAAACAAAGTTATTTAATTTGTCATGCCCATTTTTTTTCTACCAAAAACTAACATAGATTCCTTTAAAAGAAAACATGATTATTATAACTATTTCCAACTACAAACTTTAGATCCACACTCTAAGGAAATGAAACTTTGATTAACTTATTGATTTCAATTCAAAAGAGCATTAGATTTCCATTTAACAGTCTTTCAAATATACATATTAATAAGACATAGAACTATTTCTGTTCTTTTCTTTATTTTCTTGTATTCAAATAGGAAACCTTTCATACATCACAAATGTAAGATCACAAACTTCTCTTTTTCATTGAAGCATATACACAATCTTAAATCAAGTAGCAAGGCTTAGCATTTATAAGTTTCATTTACATTTCTTTGCAAGATACAATAAAGAAAACTACTAATACTCAAACAATGCTCATTTTCCACCCTACCAATTAATGGCATCATGAGGCCTCTAGTGCCCTAGCTATACCCCCGAGCAAGAACTCACTACATCTAAGAATCATAGATGTTATCATAAGAGTGAGTTCCTAATACAAGAACAACATTTTTAACTACACTTGTTACACATTTCAGACCTACATGAATCTAGCTCAAAAAAAAAATACTGCAAAAGAAAAGGGATAGAAAGACTCATCTCTCTCTCTCTTGAGTTCCCTCTTGATTTTTTTCTCATCATACTGTTCTACCATCCTCTCCTCCCTTCTCCCTTTTCCTATTTTGCATATAACTTCCCCTTTTTATCTCCAACAATGGTGAAAAAATAATGGTCCATCCTCCAAAGTCTTCCTTTCTCTTCTTCCAAAATCCTCCCTTATTTAATGAAGGCACATGGCTTTCTTATCAATGTGTCATAACCCATTGTCTCCCACTATTCATTTTCGTCACATTTGAAGTGGGGCCCTTTTGAGGTGTCATAATGTGAATTTTGACCATGATTTGACACTCAACTAACCCCCAACCTTAGGTAGTATAAGTGGGTTAGGTTATTTTAACCTAGAATGCATTCTAGGATCCATTTTAGCCCCTCTAAAGTCCAACTTTAGTTCATATCCGATTTTACAAAAAGTTTGCATTGAGGTCGACTTTGATTGTTGTACAAGAGTTGGCATAGTTTTCTCAAAGGTCTTCATAATCATTCGATTAGGCCTTCATAATCATCCGCTGTACAAATTCAAATTTAACATCAGTAACTGAAACATATAAATATAAGACTGTAAACATTAATACATATCCTTGAATTAACCATAGGTCAACCCATTAGATCAATATCATATTCCAACATCATTTCTTTAGAATCATTTGCATATGAAATTCATTTACAAATAAGTATCACTATTTTTACTTTAATTGCTCTAATTACAAACTTTTCAAGAATAATAACCACATTAATAATTCATAGCATATGTATCAAAACACCTTACACCTTACACATACATTAATCAAATTTATCAAGCATAAGTACTTACTCTCACTAATTATAGGATTCAAATCATAAAATCTCTTAGAATAACCTAACGAGTATCACTAGTATTCATTGTGTTATCTATATTCTATTCATTTTCGTACTTCTTTATTTTGATTTAACTGCTACATAATTTACTTCAAAAACAATAATCACATAACCCAAACTTGATTTCCATTTTCATAGTCACCTTATGTAGAATGTATTTACCACAACACAATATCTATTCATTTCAATTGGTCATAATTTCAATTACTAAAACTATCTAATCATCATGATGAGATAAGATGAATAATATAAGGTATTTATCCATAAGGTAACTCACATTAGCTAATCAAGATGTTAACATAAATTAGACAATCTATCATAGTGTGAATTAGTTCTAATGCTACCAGTCTCATAAACTATCTAAACTATCGTATCATATGTAAAGAGGTCCGGCCATTTCTATTTATAATTATTGTCAATTGTATGAACAAAATCCGTAGTTGATCATAAGTTGGGCCTAACTTTTCACATTAATTAAATAAGTAGAATTCTACTCTACAAAGTATCACATACACATTTGCACCTAATATTCAAATGGTTACAATTGATAAGTCAATCTTATTTAAATAATACTAATCATTGCAAGTCACATAAGTATTCTCCCTAATCATGTTATTGCATAAGCTATACAATGTTCTCTAATGAAAAAATTAATATTTATTTCTAATCAAATTATATTTTAGACAAATTAACAATCGTTCTAGTCCTTACTTGGATGGGACTTTACATTCCCCTCCACTAGTCTTTGACTTCCTCCTGGAAGTCACCAGTGTTTGTTTGTTTGTTTTTTTTTTTTGTTCTATCTATCAATTCCTACTCATGTAAGTGATCTTTCCAACATTTAGCAATTTATAATTGTATGAGCATACATAAAACATGATATATTAAACAAAATTGAAACACTCAACTAGGGAAACAAGGCTCAAACGAGTTACACTCAAGCACCAACAAGGCATACAACATATCATAACAACACATAAACTCCCTTCCAAGGCTTAACACAATGATTCACCATTAGAATCATGAAACAATGGGTGAAGGTAGGCTCTCCAAGGAGAAGAATCTCTCAACTTCAATGTTGAGCCCAACTAAGCCCTTCACCCAAGGCATCTCTTCCCTCCCAAGGGTGAGTGAAGCCTTCACACCCATTGACATCCTATACACTCATACACAAGCCACATCACTAGGATAAACACATCACAAGGTTCATGAATGGTCAAGAGGCAAAATGTTAATCTCATCTGGGTCTGAAGTGCACTATACCATATAACTGTCTAAACCCACATCCATTGTCCAAAATCAATAATCTGTGATCCAAGCCTCACTTGGTGGCTCGATGGTAAATAGACCCATCACATAAGAGGTCATCCATACTAAACCACATGTCATATCCCTTATTTATGTAAGGTGGTTAGCCTCCAAGGAATACACTCCACACACATAGGAAGGTAGTGGATAATAGCTGCATAACAGCCTCACATACCCCCATCCTCAAGGGTTCCCTGCGTCTGCTTCCTCGTATACACTCATCAAGTTCATCTCCATCATCCTTGATGTGGAATCACATTACAAAACAAGACCAACATCCACAAACACCAAGGAATCTAGTCTAGCCACACAAAAAAAATTTCCAATGAAAGAAGTTAAATCATATATTTCAACAACAATAAAACAAGAAAATTTCAATGTATTACAACAATAAGCTAAATAAAAAAAAATGAAGATTAAGGTTGTGGCTAGACTATCAAAGACAAAGTAAATAAACTTGTTGGTCTACACAATAAAATAAATCATAAAGTGCACATTACATCACTATGTGACTCTATCTAGCCACCTCACAAGGAAGGAGGGAACAACATCTGGCTAGCGCAGTAGCCCTTCATGTGGGCACTTTAGGTGCACTAACCACATGGCATGGGGTGTTCACCTCGACAACACCTCGCATCAAGTGGTATAGACTAAGCACGTCGACTCACCCGGCATGACCATACACCAGGTGGAGAACACCCACTCTAGTCGTATGTCGCATGGCAGTGTTCCTCACGGAGAAAGCACGTGCATGACACACTCCGCATAGTGATCTCATGTAAGCATCATCATAGCCAGAGGTATACATGGCTAGGGTCCACCCATATGCACTTCCGTGTACACATGACTGAGCATCCATGGGTACCCCTCCACAAGAATGCAAGCATCTTCTATATGCTCTACATCAAGTGGGAACTGAAACATACAAAAACAATAGCGCCTTCATGTAACTATATACGTGGCATCGTGTTCTTGAGCTCGGCTCACTACCATCAGCAACACAGCATCATTACCCATTGCATCATGTTGAAACATGTACAGAAATGGTATCTATCACAACATGGGAAATCCTCCTTCCACATGTTGGATCTCATAGGAGAATATACACAAATATGTCTAAGGAGTCTTATTCTGAGTACTGGTATTTTGTTTTCAACTATGGGAATAGGTAACAACATTATCATTTGTAAACATCCTTAAAGGTGGTACTAGTAGGGTTACATACAAGCAAGAAACACATACAAGGTATGACTTCCACATACTTATGTACAAACATAATTTCCAAGAACATTTGATTTTAATTCACCTGGGCACACATGACAATTGCTAGTTTTACAAAACACTTAACACAAATGGCAATACTGGTGTAATCACATGGATGAGGAAATACAAGATGACATGATTCATAGCTTCACATGGATTACTAACACCTACTAAAGAGAAGTATTACATCTTTTATTGCTTCGGGAACCCTTAAGCTTGCATCTACATAACCACATATAATATTAGCATTAGCTCATCTAATCCTTCCTAGATGAGGATATCAAACACTATCTATAGCCATGTAAGATATTTCCACAACATTAAAAAAAAAAAATTAAAAAAAAAAAATTAAAAAAATCTTATTAACACAAGAACATATTAGCCCATGTACATCATTGCATGATTTCATTTTTCATTGGATCTCTACTGTACTCATTATTCCATCCACTAGTTTATTATTGAACAAAATAGCTCACATTGCCATTACCATAACATACAAGCTATCCACATACATATAAATTTTCTTCTCTTACAATACATACCTTAAATTAAGCAAGGAGCATCTATTGGGAACATGCATAATCAACATTTTCAATCACTAATATAAGATGGTACACATGAACATTCAATTTTTGAATACACACTTAAACAGGGAAAAATAGAGAAAATTAACCAAATAACACGGTATATCACTAATTTTAGATTTGAGAGTGAAAACGATATATAACTTATATTCCAATTCCTCTATAGGTATTGATTATCCTCATACTACGGCCTCACTGAAGGTTTTAAGTACATTTAGCAATCTAATTCCTATAAGAAGTTTCTTATTACATCCTTCAAAATTTAAAAACTATGAATGACTTATTTAACAAAACATAATCATAAATAAAATGCCTCATGTAAAGTCTCATATTTAATAGATTGCGACCCAAATTTTAAAAAAAAACCCTCTTGCTTAAATTGTAACACAAAATCAGTGACTCTCTTACCTACTTCAAAACTAGCACAAGGTTAAAAGTAATCTCTTCACAAGTCAACATCATAAATCTTCTAAATGTACCAATCCTAATTCAATTATACTCCTTGAGATTATGTTTCTTTGTAAAAACATAAAAATTTGATTTGTCTCTCATAGTTTAGACTTTTAGCATTTGAACTAGAGTTCTCATGATATCTACTAATTTTGATAATCTCGTCAATTAAATGTGAAATCTTATATTAAGTAGTTGCTTGAATATAACAGTGTTATTTTTAAACTACCCTTTTGTTGTATAAGATTATTCTTAAAACATTAATCCCAAGATTTTATTTCAAAGAAAACAATTTAAGAAAATTCATGCTTGACTAATTATATGACATTCAATATCTTAAAATTCAAACAAACTTTAGCATCTAAGCAAAATATTTGCATTCGACATAATATGAACTATATATCTTTAAAACCAATATGAGATGCCATTAAGTATAAACTTATTGCCCCCCCTTCACTTTTTTTTACAACATAGCAATAAATTTTCATTTATAGATTTTAGGTCTAACTTTAATAAAGTGAAATTATATATATATAATTTTTTTTTATCCCTAATGTTATTTTCATTTTAATGACTTAATATCTAAATGGATTAATTGATTTCATTACATTATTGAATATAAACTATTAATTATTTCCTTCACATCATAATGAATCTTTTAAAACAACATTATTACTTCTATTAATTAAATGGACACAAATATTTAATCTAACAATCCTCCTTTTTAAGCTCACTCTTAAATTTAAGAAATACTAAAGATAGTAATGAAATATTCTAATTAATTACTCTCTTTAATTTATTAATTAATATTATAATAATACTAAATTTAAAATACAATTTCTTTAAAATGTTGTTTAGAAACAAAACTTGCATTTATTAAATTTAAAGCACTTTATAAATTCTACTATTTACTAAAAGAGAGAAATCATGTTTCCCTCATAGTAAGTCAATAAATTCACTTTACATCATTTAAATATTGAACTTAGAAAGAAATCTATTTAGATTAAAAGCTCACTACTTTACTAACTTCCTAATATTGAAATTAGAAAGAAATCTTTTATTGATTTATTAAAAGCCCACTTCAACATTTAATATGAAAACACTTTCTTTTTATTTTAAATCTGAAATTTAAATTCACTTTCCAAAAGAAAACTAAAAGTCAACAAGGAAATAAATAAAATAATCACAACCCTAATTAGGGTTCTCCAAAAAAAGTTTATAAAAAGAAAACTAAATCTACTATTTCATTATTTTCATTTCAATCTTGTTCTTTTGTTTTTTTTTCTCATCTTTTCCTTTCATATTCTAACCCTAATGCATGTTGTTCTTATTCATTGTTGTTTCTTGCTCTTGTTTGTTTGTGTTGCAGGTTTAGATTCAAGAGCTCAATGAAAGAGATTTAGCATTCTTTTCATCTCTATACATCCATTACAGTTGCAGATCTGAGTAGAGAGCCATACTTATCCATTTTATGACATTATAATATCCATATTTTCATTTTGCAAGTTTGCAAATTTTGTTTGTATACCCTCTACTAAGGATTTTTATTACTGAACTTTATTCGTATTAATCATTCTCTATTTTCTCTAATCTAGACATATGATTACATGAAGAATCAATCTTTGTTTTTTTTTTTTTTTAAATAACAATACCAATGATATTTACAATCAAAGTATACTAATACACTAATAATTTTATTATATGTGTTGAGATATTTTAAGAATAACTTGGATTTCAATACTCTTTTATATCATTTACTTACATAATTTTTTTATTTTTATTTTTTATTACTACTATGCTGATAATTAATTTTTTTTTTTTTTTTTTTTGGACATTATGTTTTAGTTCTATACTATTGTATTTGAAGATATTGAATCTATTACCAAAATCATATATAAAAATGACCAAAATGTATAGATATTACCAAATAATTACTTAATCCACAAAATCCCTATATGCTAACCCCATTCCTACCTCCTCTCTCACTAGCTTTACAATTGATAACTATAATTTTCATATCTTGTGTCACCACAAGTGACCCCACCATATTCATAAATATGGTTTACCAAGACCCCACTAACCTCCTTCTAGAAAATCAGCGCATGTCCAAGTTGTAATTAATTATGTTGCTTGCTCATTATGTGGGTAAATTCCTCCTAGGCGTGAGAGTTGAAGAGTCTATAGTATTATTGACCGTACTTTGTCTTTTTGCTAAACATGACTTAGGTGGCAAAAAGGGCATGGAAGAGCCCATAATTTTAAATTTTTTGTTTAAGCTAAGTACTTTCCCCTTAAAAAGGTCACCCATTCCATCTTGCTGCCCACGTAAGCTGAGATTTTTTGTTATAAGGAATGGATGGGTAGTTGACAAGACTTCTATCTCCTTCATTAATAGACTTGGATGATATTGGGTGCTAGAAATCTGATTAAGATTTAGTGCTTATTTATTGCATTAGACTTTTGCTCCAACATGGTCGCCTCTTCATTGATTCTAGGAAACTGTGTTTTTTTTTTCAAGTTTCTTTGATGGTGTTAATGAGTTATATATATATTTTTTTGTTTTTAATGTCTGACCAAGGTACAAGTCCTATACCATGTCCATTCTTCATAATAATGAGCACCTAACATATTATCATTTTCTTTTTATTATCATTAGTTATATTAGAATACAAAATTGTAGTATTATTATTATAATCAAACTGAATATGTTAATGGACTGTAATAAGAGTGGGGTGGTTTTTTTCTTCTTCTCATACATTTTCCAGCAAGCTAATTTGCACTCCCAAGTCTTAGGTAAGTAGGTGATCTTGTTGGCTATATTGTTCTCATACTTCCCTTGGATGGTTCTAAGGCGGAAGGGTGATATTTGATCAAGTACATGCAAGCTAATATATGGTCTATAAAGTAAAACTAAAGGATTGTGTTCATTGAGTTTCCTTAATGCTCCAATTTAATGACAAGAATGTTTTCCATGATCATTACAAAGAGTTATAAACTTCAGTATGCATCTTTTAAACAACTAGTATTCAAAGACAAAATGAATCCTTTAGAAATCTCTTAATCTATAAAATGCAATTAAAACATGATCAAACATGAACCTAATAAACTGGCTTTTTCTATCATAATGGTATTTTAATAGACTTTTTCTTATGGTACTAAGTCATGAAGAAATTTCCTTATATTTTCTCATGTCTATAATGGTCCCAAACAATGTCCCAATGTTGCAACCATGCTCTGATACCAACTTGTCATGCCCATTTTTTTTTCTACCAAAAACTAACATAGATTCCTTTAAAAGAAAACATGATTAACATAACTATTTCCAACTATAAACTTCAGATCCACACTATAAGGAAATGAAACTTTGATTAACTAATTGATTTCAACTCAAAAGAGCATTAGATTTCCATTTAACAGTCTTTCAAATATACATATTAATAAGACATAGAACTATTTCTGTTCTTTTCTTTATTTTCTTGTATTCAAATAGGAAACCTTTCATACATCACAAATGTAAGATCACAAACTTCTCTTTTGCATTGAAGCATATACACAATCTTAAATCAAGTAGCAAGGCTTGGCATTTATAAGTTTCATTTACATTTCTTTGCAAGATACAATAAAGAAAACTACTAATACTCAAACAATGCTCATTTTCCACCCTACCAATTAATGGCATCATGAGGCCTCTGGTGCCCTAGCCATACCCCCGAGCAAGAACTCACTGCATCTAAGAATCATAGATGTTATCATAAGAGTGAGTTCCTAATACAAGAACAACATTTTTAACTACACTTGTTACACATTTCAGACCTACATGAATCTAGCTCAAAAAAAGAAATACTGCAAAAGAAAAGGGATAGAAAGACTCATCTCTCTCTCTCTTGAGTTCCCTCTTGATCTTC
This sequence comes from Cupressus sempervirens, assembly GCA_028749045.1. Lineage (NCBI taxonomy): Eukaryota > Viridiplantae > Streptophyta > Pinopsida > Cupressales > Cupressaceae > Cupressus > Cupressus sempervirens. Next base: position 103,399,445 of record CM053791.1, read on the forward strand.
TTCTCCTCATACTAATCTACCATCCTCTCCTCCCTTCTCCCTTTTCCTATTCTGCATATAACTTCCCCTTTTATCTCCAACAATGGTGAAAAAATAATGGTCCATTCTCCAAAGTCTTCCTTTCTCTTCTTCCAAAATCCTCCCTTATTTAATGAAGGCACATGGCTTTCTTATCAATGTGTCATAACCCATTGTCTCCCACTATTCATTTTCGTCACATTTGAAGTGGGGCCCTTTTGAGGTGTCATAATGTGAATTTTGACCATGATTTGACCCTCAACTAACCCCCAACCTTAGGTAGTATAAGTGGGTTAGGTTATTTTAACATAGAATGCATTCTAGGATCCATTTTAACCCCTCTAAAGTCCAACTTTAGTTCATATCCGATTTTACAAAAAGTTTGCATTGAGGTCGACTTTGATTGTTGTACAAGAGTTGGCATAGTTTTCTCAAAGGTCTTCATAATCATTCGATTAGGCCTTCATAATCATCCGTTGTACAAATTCAAATTTAACATCAGTAACTCAAACATATAAATATAAGACTGTAAACATTAATACATATCCTTGAATTAACCATAGGTCAACCCATTAGATCAATATCATATTCCAACATCATTTCTTTAGAATCATTTGCATATGAAATTCATTTACAAATAAGTATCATTCCTTTTACTTTAATTTCTCTAATTACAAACTTTTCAAGAATAATAACCACATTAATAATTCATAGCATATGTATCAAAACACCTTACACCTTACACATACATTAATCAAATTTATCAAGCATAAGTACTTACTCTCACTAATTATAGGATTCAAATCATAAAATCTTTTAGAATAACCTAACGAGTATCACTAGTATTCATTGTGTTATCTATATTCTATTCATTTTCGTACTTCTTTATTTTGAATTAATTGATACATAATTTACTTCAAAACAATAATCACATAACCCAAACTTGATTTCCATTTTCATAGTCACCTTATGTAGAATGTATTTACCACAACACAATATCTATTCATTTCAATTGGTCATAATTTCAATTACTAAAACTATCTAATCATCATGATGAGATAAGATGAATAATATAAGGTATTTATCCATAAGGCAACTCACATTAGCTAATCAAGATGTTAACATAAATTAGACAATCCATCATAGTGTGAATTAGTTCTAATGCTACCAATCTCATAAACTATCTAAACTATCGTATCATATGTAAAGAGGTCCGACCATTTCTATTTATAATTATTGTCAATTGTATGAACAAAATCCATAGTTGATCATAAGTTGGGCCTAACTTTTCACATTAATTAAATAAGTAGAATTCTACTATACAAAGTATCACATACACATTTGCACCTAATATTCAAATGGTTACAATTGATAAGTCAATCTTATTTAAATAATACTAATCATTGCAAGTCACATAAGTATTCTCCCTAATCATGTTATTGCATAAGCTATACAATGTTCTCTAATGAAAAACTTAATATTTATTTCTAATCAAATTATATTGTAGACAAATTAACAATCGTTCTAGTCCTTACTTGGATGGGACTTTACATAATTAAATGAGAAGCCATTCCTAATTAATTAAATGAAATTATTTAATTAAATAAGAAAAGTGTCTCTTATTAATTAAAGATTTTTTAATTAAATACAAAAAGTAATTATGACAGCATATCTCATTTTATTAAATTAAATATCTCAACAAAATCTCTCTTCAGTTCAAAAAGAAAAATTTCTAGTTCAATATTGATAAAAAATGAGTTAAATTAGTTAACTCCTTTTTCTACTCAAATTGAATGAGTTAACTCCCTTTTTTACTCAAATTAAATTTGTTAACTCCCTTTAATTTGGAAATCTCCCTTTATGACTGAACTTCACCTTTAATCCTGATCGTTGATTGAAATCGATCTCAACCGTTGATGAATTTCAGAAAAGTCTATTTAAGAGACTCTCATCTCTTCATTTTGAAAGGTTGAATGAGAATTTGTATCAAATTTTTGCCGGGATTCATACTGTAATTTGCTCATATTCACATACGCAAAGATCAAGTTTGACCAAAAGTTGACCAGATTTAACCACGGTTGACTTGAGTTAACTAGTTTCGAAAAGAATTTTGAAATAATTAAACGAAATTATTTAATTAAATGGAGTACTTACTTATAATTAATTAAACAAAGTTATTTAATTAAATCAGAAAACATTCCTAATTAATTAAATAGAGTTATTTAATTAAATGAGAAGCCATTCTGAATTAATTAAATGAAGTTATTTAATTAAATAATAAAAGTGTCTCTAATTAATTAAAGATTATTTAATTAAATAGAAAAAGTAATTATGAGAGTATATCTCATTTTATTAAATTAAACATCTCAACAAAATCTCTCTTCAGTTCAAAAGGGGAAATTTTCAGTTCACTATTGATGAAAAATGAGTTAAATCAGTTAACTACTTTTTCTACTCAAATTGAATCAGTTAACTCCTTATTTTACTCAAATTAAATCTATTAACTCTTTTTAATTTGGAAATCTCCCTTTATGACTGAACTTCACCTTTAATCCTGACTGTTGATTGAAATCGATCTCAACCATTGATGAATTCCAAGAAAGTCTATTTAAGAGACCCTCATCTCTTCATTTTGAAAGGTTGAATGAGAATTTGCATCGAATTGTTGCTGAAATTCATACTCACATTTGCTCATATTCACATACACAAAGATCAAGTTTGACCAAAAGTTGACTTGATTTAAACACAGTTGACTTGAGTTGACTAGTTTCGAAAAGAATTTTGAAATAATTAAACGAAATTATTTAATTAAATGGAGTACTTACTACTAATTAATTAAAAAAAGTTATTTAATTAAATGAGAAGCCATTCCTAATTAATTAAATGAAGTTATTTACTTAAATAAGAAAAGGGCCTCTAATTAATTAAAGATTATTTAATTAAATAGAAAAATTAATTATGAGAGCATATCTCATTTTATTAAATTAAATATCTCAACAAAATCTCTCTTCAGTTCAAAAAGGGAAATTTCCAGTTCACTATTGATCAAAAATGAGTTAAATTAGTTAACACCTTTTCCACTCAAATTGAATTAGTTAACTCCTTATTTTACTCAAATTAAATCTATTAACTCTTTTTAATTTGGAAATCTCCCTTTATGACTGAACTTCACCTTTAATCCTGACCGTTGATTGAAATCGATCTCAACCGTTGATGAATTCCAGGAAAGCCTATTTAAGAGACCCTCATCTCTTCATTTGAAAGGTTGAATGAGAATTTGCATCAAATTGTTGCTGGAATTCATACTCACATTTGCTCATATTCACATACGCAAAGATCAAGTTTTACCAAAAGTTGACCAGATTTAACCACGGTTGACTTGAGTTGACTAGTTTCGAAAAGAAATTTCAAATACTTAAACAAAATTATTTAATTAAATGGAGTACTTTCTTCTAATTAATTAAACAAAGTTATTTAATTAAATGAGAAGCCATTCCTAATTAATTAAATGAAGTTATTTAGTTAAATAAGAAAAGTGTCTCTAATTAATTAAAGATTATTTAATTAAATAGAAAAAGTAATTATGAGAGCATATCTCATTTTATTAAATTAAATATCTCAACAAAATCTCTCTTCAGTTCAAAAAGGAAAATTTCTAGTTCACTATTGATAAAAAATGAGTTAAATCAATTAACTCCTTTTTCTACTCAAATTGAATCAGTTAACTCCTTATTTTACTCAAATTAAATCTATTAACTCCCTTTAATTTGGAAATCTTCCTTTATGACTGAACTTGACCTTTAATCCTAATCGTTGATTGAAATCGATCTCAATCGTTGATGAATTCCAGGAAAGTCTATTTAACGGACCCTCATCTCTTCATTTTGAAAGGTTGAATGAGAATTTGCATCGAATTGTTACTGGAATTCATACTCACATTTGCTCATATTCACATACGCAAAGATCAAGTTTGACCAAAAGTTGACCAGATTTAACCATAGTTGACTTGAGTTTACTAGGTTCGAAAAGAATTTTGAAATAATTAAACAAAATTATTTAATTAAATGGAGTACTTAATTCTAATTAATTAAACAAAGTTATTTAAATAAATGAGAACCCATTCCTAATTAATTAAAGAAAGTTATTTAATTAAATAAGAAAAGTGCCTCTAATTAATTAAAGATTATTTAATTAAATAGAAAAAGTAATTATGAGAGTATATCTCATTTTATTAAATTAAATATCTCAAAAAAATCTCTCTTCAGTTCAAAAAGGGAAATTTTCAGTTCACTATTGATAAAAAATGAGTGAAATCAGTTAACTCCTTTTTCTACTCAAATTGAATTAGTTAACTCCTTATTTTACTCAAATTAAATTTATTAACTCCTTTTAATTTATAAATCTCCCTTTATGACTAAACTTCACCTTTAAACCTGACCATTGATTGAAATCAATCTCAACCATTGATGAATTTCAGGAAAGTCTATTTAAGAGACTCTCATCTCTTCATTTTGAAAGGTTGAATGAGAATTTGCATCGAATTGTTGCTGGAATTCATACTCACATTTGCTCATATTCACATACGCAAAGATCAAGTTTGACCAAAATTTGACTAGATTTAACCACGGTTGACTTGAGTTGACTAGTTTCAAAAAGAATTTTGAAATAATTAAACGAAATTATTTAATTAAATGGAGTACTTACTTCTAATTAATTAAACAAAGTTATTTAATTAAATGAGAAGTCATTCCTAATTAATTAAATGTAGTTATTTAATTAAATAAGAAAAGTGCCTCTAATTAATTAAAGATTATTTAATTAAATAGAAAAAGTAATTATGAGAGTATATCTCATTTTATTAAATTAAATATCTCAACAAAATCTCTCTTTAGTTCAAAAAGGAAAATTTCCAATTCACTATTGATCAAAAATGAGTTAAATCAGTTAACTCCTTTTTCTACTCAAATTGAATCAGTTAACTCCTTATTTTACTCAAATTAAATCTATTAACTCCCTTTAATTTTGAAATCTCCCTTTATGACTGAACTTCACCTTTAATCCTGACTGTTGATTGAAATCGATCTCAACCGTTGATGAATTCCAGAAAAGTCTATTTAAGAGACCCTCATCTCTTCATTTTGAAATGTTGAATGAGAATTTGCATCGAATTGTTGCTAGAATTCATACTCACATTTTCTCATATTCACATATGCAAAGATCAAGTTTGACCAAATGTTGACCAGATTTAACCACGGTTGACTTGAGTTTACTAGAACTATGATACCCATTGTTGTAAGCAAACTCGACTAAGTAGAGATAATCCTCCCAATGTGTCTGCCTATCCATCACATACATCCGTAACATATCCTCCAAAACCTAATTCACCTTCTTTGTCTGACCATTAGTCTCTGGATGATATTTTGAGCTGAAGTTTAACTGTGCTCCAAACTCATGTTGCAACGATGTCCAGAATGCAGATGTGAATACAGGATTCCTGTTAGAAATGATCTTTCTAGGAATACCATGTAACCTCACAATATCACGCATAAATACATTAGCTATAGAAGCTTCTATGTAGGAAAACCTAATCGGTGAAAAATGCGCTACCTTAGTCAATCGATTAACAGTGACCATGATAGCATCATGATATCGAACTATCATAGGTAATCCCACAATAAAATCCATGGAGATGATATCCCACTTCCAAGAAGGAATGAGATTAGGCTGCAAAAGTCCAGCCGGGTGCTGATGTTCTGCCTTAACTCTCTGACAATCAAGGCACCTAGCCACAAAATTAGCAATATCTCGCTTCATCCTAGACCAAAAGAACAAACGTCTCAAATCAGCATGCATCTTCTTGACACCTGGATGGGCTGAGTAAGGTGTACGATGGGCTTCTGCCAGTATCAAGGTGCAAAGCTCATTCAAAAATGGCACATAAATCCTTCCCAAATGTCTCAAAAAACCATCTGACTCTCGAACGGAACCTGCAAACTTACCTTCCAAAGATCTTCCTGAATCAATCTCTCTGCACACTTCCTGATACCAGGAATCCATAGTAAGTGCCTGAAGAATCTGACTCCTCAAATCCACACTAAGAGTCATCGATGATAACACATGTCTCCTGCGACTCAAAGCATCCGCCACCACATTCTCGTTACCCTAAATGTACTTATCCTCAAAATCATACTCGCATAGAAACTCCATCCATCGCCTCTGGCGAGCATTCAAATTAGGCTGAGTAAAAATGTACTGAAGACTACGATGATCGCTATGTAGCTCAAATCTGTGCCCCAAAAAGAAATGTCTCCACCTTGTCACAGCATGAACTACTGCTGCTAACTCAAGGTCATGCGTAGGGTAATTTAACTCATTATCCTTGAGCTTGCATGATTCATATGCAATCACCTGTCCATTCTACATTAACACTGCCCCAATCCCTTCAAGAGAAGCATCTGTACATACCATGAAATCACCTTCTGGATCCGGTACAACTAGTATCGTTGCACTGGTCAAAAGCTCCTTGAGCTTCTGAAAAGCTTCCTCACATTTCTCCGTCCATAAGAACTTCTTTCCTTTCCTTTGAAGAGAAGTGATAGGATGTTCTATCTTAGAGAAGTTCTGGACAAATCTGCGATAATAACCAGCTAAACCCATGAAATTACGAATCTCTGACACATTAGTCAGTGTCGGCCAATCTATTATCGCCTAAATCTTTGTAGGATCCAATGAAATACCATCACCTGAAATAATATGCCCTAAATATTGAATCTCCGATTTGAAGAATTCACACTTAGCTGCATTAGCATAAAGCTAATTGTCCCTTAAACACTGCAAAAGAATTCGAGGTGTTCCTCATGCTCCTTACGAGTCTTAGAATATATCAATATGTGATCAAGAAACACGAGTACAAACTTGTCCAGATAAGATCAGAACACACCATTCATCAAACTTATGAAAATCGATGGAGCATTAGTAAATCCAAAAGGTACCACTGTGAACTCATAATGCCCATAATGAGTTCGAAAAGCATTCTTGTGAATATCTGCTTCCTTAATGCGAAACTGGTGGTATCCTGACTTAAGGTCAATCTTGGAGAATACTGTAGCTCCCTTGATCTGATCAAATAAGTCATCAATCCTAGGTAAAGGATACCTGTTCTTAATAGTCACCTTATTCAACTGTCTATAGTCAATACAAAGGCGCAAAGAATCATCTTTCTTCTTCACAAAGAGCACTAGAGCTCTCCATGGTTATACACTAGGTCGAATGCTCCCTTTGCCTAGAAGTTCCTCTAGCTAAAGATGTAGCTCACCCAATTCTTGAGTAGTCATGCGATAAGGAGCTTTAGAAATAGGCTCCACTCCAGGAATCAGATCAATACTAAAATCAATGTCCCTCTTTGGAGGCATGCCTAGAATCTCACTTGGAAAAATATCTGCATACTCCTGCAAAATTGGGTGATCTAAAGTCTCCCTCATGGAATCTTCCTCATCAAGATCATTTACCATAATAGAAAATATCTGACATCCCTTACGAAAACTTCACTTCAATTGCATAGTAGAAATCATCTGCACAGATATAGGCCTCGGTATCCCAACTATCTGCACATCATTCCCTTGGTCATCTTGGCACCTAATAATCTTCTTCCTGCAATCTATATTGGCTCTATGAGATCCAAGCCAGTTCATGCCTAAAACCACATCATAGGAACCAAGGGGTATGACTCGAAGATCCACTGCCATATCGGAGCTTCCTAAACTAAGCCCACACTTATGAACTACAAAATCTGTGGAGATCTTAATGCCTGAGGCTAGTTCCACTAGCCAACCACGATCTTGCTTCATCGCATCTAGCTTACACTTAGAAACTATAGATGGTGAAATAAATGAATCTGTGGCTCCTGAATCAAACAATACTGAAAGAGATATACCTCTAATAGCATCTATGGTCTCAACCACTATTCCTTGATGATCTACCTGATGCTGATCAACTGCTGCAAAAACTCTATGAGCTCTACCTACATCACCCACTATAGGCTTTGAAACTGTAGGTCTAGGTCTTGAAAACTGAGGTGCTCGTTGAGGACACTGAGCTACATAATGTCCAATCTAACCACATGAAAAGAATTCTATATTTTATCTAGAACCTCTTCCCATAGGTGGTACATTAGATTGCTGGCAACTATTCCTGCTCACAAAAGACTGGCTACTCTGAGCTGGTTGATTGGTCCGATTCTATTTATTGCGTTGAGCATTGTGGTTGTTCTTGGTGTTAGAACCTTTGCCACTGCCTTGAGCTTGAGAATTTGAGCCCTTCTTTTGCTGTGTCTATTGAGACTACTATTGATATTGTTTCCCCTCAGAGAAAGAAAACTTCTTGTTACCACCTGAATTGTAGTTTCTTTTAGATCCTGATGTCGCTAGCACTCCTACAAAACCACCTTGACCAAGGTTGACACTTTTCTCAACAAGGATAGCTCAATGCACCGCATCCTTGAGAGTTTTTGGTTTAAATACCTTAACTCCCCCAATATTATAGTTATTCAAACCCCTAATAAAATGTTGTGTCATCTAAGCTAAACTTTCACTGAACCCTGGAAAAGGCATAAGCTCATAAAACTTACGCTCATACTCGGTCATTGACAAAGTGTATTGTCTGAGATTATGAAATTCATCAACCCTCTGTTGTTTCCATTCCTTTGGTAGGAATCATTCATGAAAAATTTCTAAGAATAACTCCCATGTAACACTGCTCATATCAATTCCCAACTTCTTCTCCTCTATCGTCCACCAAGTGGCCCCAAAATTCTCTAGATTAGTGATCGCAAACCTTGCCTTAACATTGTTGTCGAACTCCTGCATGGCAAAAATCCTGTTGAGAGAAATAAGCCACTGCTCAACCACATAACCAGAACCTTTCCCATTGAAAGGCTTGACCTTGGATCTTGAAAGATCCTTCATCTGAGTGGATACAATGGACCTCTGACGTTCCTTCTGAGGACTTCTAGATCTGGGTCTATGCTCTTGTTCTGTCCGATGCACTTTAGGCTATTCTTGAACAGGAGGTAGACATTCTAGAATAGTCTTCATCATTTGTCTCAAACCAAACTCTTCAGACTCAGCTTGGTCCTCTCTATGACTCTCTTCCTGCTGCCTACTAGAGTGCTCTTCCCTGCTCTCTACATGAGCTGATCCCTTATGGGCAGACTCATGGACACTGATATTTCTACCATGTCCATGGCTTCTAACAGAAGACCTAGTCCCAGATACCATCCTACAATAGTACAAGGTACTAAGTTCAGTTCTATGTCTAGGTTTAAGTAAAATTTCCAGTTTTGAAACTAAGTGTTGAAGTATAAAAAAATATTCAAGTAATAGTTCAAGTCTTGTTTCAGTTCACCTAGATCAAGTTTGGAAAGTTACACTTAATAGTTCAAAGTTCTAATTGTTTCAAAATACCTAGAGCTCCCAATGTAGAAACTCGAGCTCTGATACCAAATGTAATGCCCCACCAAGGGATCCAAAGAATTAACCTAGAATTTCACTAAGTTTAGTAGCATTTTTTTTTCTTTCATGAAAGTAAACATCACATATAACTTATGCACAATAACAGAATCAATAGCAATGTCCATCTAAAAATAAACATAACATAAATAACAGATCACATTCTTTAAGATCCCTTAACATTGAATTACATACATGAATCCATCTAGCATAACATCCACATGAAATAATAATGATAAGTCCGATGTTTATACATTACATTTCAAATGCTCATTCATCCATTTTACATGTCACAGGGTGTGACAAGCTCAAAAATATACATACATAGGATAAGGTACATCATCCTATTCTAATCCATGATACATCAGAGTAGAGATAATCACATTATACAACATCATAGAGAACATATACATCCATCATAAAGATCAAACATAATAAACTAAGTGCATGGTTCCTCCTAACCATCAATAACATCATTAGACCATCGTGGATCCTAGCCATCCCTCCGTGCGTAACATTCCAATCATCGAAGAGATCATCGGTATACATAGTAGGAATGTCACTCCTAATAAATACAACATCATATGTAGAAGTAATCTAACATGTAAATAAAAGCATAAGATAACATCATCTAACATATGCTAATCATCAATGAAAAAGGATACATATCCACCACCATAAAAGATGCATCAGCCAAGATGTCTCAATAAATTTCAAAATTATAAGAGTAGAAAAATACACTACCACCCGACTGCGTGGTACCTAAGTGGTCCACTCCCACCGTGCTAAAGAGATAATCTCAAGTCCCAAACAAGCTATCAAAATCACATAGCACATATCTCTATAAGTCCAGGAATCCTAAAAAGTATACTAACTCAAAGGTTCCAAACACAAAATCTGACATCTAATCCCAGAGGCACACAATGACATGTAGGAACCTACAATGCAAGCGAAAAAGTTTCATCGCAATTATCATGTACAAGTTATGCTGGCAGTTAGCTAAACTCCATAGGTCCATACTAATTTCATGCGGCCACTAGTATCCTATCATACTAATGAGGCATACTAAAAAATGCAAGGTCGCAACCATGTGTCTCACAACTCCCATCCTAGCCTATACAAGCACTCAAGGCATGGGCGAGAATAAAAAACTTATCTTTTTAGGTTAATTCAGTTAGTATTAGGTGTGAATGTTATCACTTATTAATCCAACTTACAATGAGTTACCCTAGCAGCCTCTTAGGGCTCCAGCCCCCATTGCAAGCCACTTCCCGTCACTACATGCATATATCCTACCCTAATGCTCATGGACTCATAAATCTCAAAATTACAAAAGATAATCCATAAAATCATCAAATATGCATAAAAGCATCAAATCTCCATGAGCAAACATCCATAGAAAATCATGAACACAACAGCTCTCTATTGGCAACTGAAGTATCACTGATAATCAAATATCCAATGGTTCTCAATAACCAACATATATATATATCTCAATCATATTGATCGAAGACTCCAAAAATGGTTGAGTCAAACATATCACATCATGACATCATCAAAATAAATCCACATAACAGTCCCATCATGGCAACTAGAAAAATAACCAAGGATAACTGATTGATGGCCAAAATAATGGTTAAGTCAAGTGTCTCATACATAAGAATCTCAACTATAACAATCAGTAATTACAACCAATACATAGAGCATTCTATCACATAACCATGGTTGGGTTTATAAAGATCGAGATTAAAACATCATCATGTCACCACAATCACATAACCCCCAAGCCTCTGGTAGACATCCTATACTGGTCAACACTAGTCAACCCAAAACCCAAAACCCAAAACAATAGCTTAAAAAATACACAATGTAGACACATGTTTTGGTTTTACAACTTGAATTTAAATGTAGAGATCTCAGTTTAAGTTACCCAGTCTGAAGAATGAATGGAGGAACACATATATTGTTTTTGGATAAATAAAAGTTTTCCTTATTAGAACTAAAAATCCATTTTCCAATTAATAACATTTGTTTGATACATCCCCCACCCAACTATCAATTTCTTATTTAATAATTTAAAACATTTAAATTATTAAATAGTTGAAAATTATTAAAAAGTTGCCTTATGAAAATAAACCTTCAATATAAATCATTGATCAAATAATAACTTAAATAACATATTTACAGATTATATACACACACACACACACACACACACACATATAAATATGTATTACATTTTCATAAAATCGAATTAACAATTTTGATTGACACCATATGAGAATCGAATTGTATATAAACGTTATTATTTTTATTTTTTTTCATATCGTTAACATCAATTAAACACCCCCCCCCCCCCAACTGTTGTTGCGGTACATAGTACCTACGGTCGCAGGCACTGCGTCGATAGCAGGTACATAGTACCCCTGTCGTCGCAGACCTGCGATGGCAGGTCTCTGCCTTCCGCCGACGTGGGGTACGAATCGTGCCCACAACATAAAATGTATAAACTTTTGTTTCATGCAATATGAATCGTAATACAAATTAATAAATTTTCCACTGCGATTTTATTAATCGCTCAATTTAGTGCATTATATATAAATATACATAGATATATATATATATATATATATATATATATATATATATATATATATATATATATATATATATATATATATATATGTAAGTATATATATATATATGTATATACATATATATATGTATGTATATATATATGTATGTATATACATATATATATGTATGTATATATATATGTATATATGTAGGTATATATATATATATATGTATATATATATATATATATATTCAAATTTTATAATAGATCCATAATAAATGTATACATATGCATATATATAAATATATATTTATATATATGTATATGTATGCAGATCTGAATACATAACCATGTATGTTTTTTTTTTCCACAAAGATTATATCTACAATTAAGAATAAGATATTTGCATTATAGAATTCATATAAAATTCTTCGATTAAATTAATCTACACACATTGAGAATGCATATAAATATGAAACTTCTCAGAAGACATATGGAAGACATGAAGAAGACAGGGAATGCGTGATGCGAAAATAGCATAAGTAAAATCACAAGAATCTACCCAGATTCTGATGCTAAATCACTCTTCATCAGAAAATTTGCAGAGCAAGCTCCTCCCTTCTTCAGAATTCTCGAGTCCTCCAATGCTCCAATTGCACTCCAAATGCTATCTATAAGCTTCTATGAATGCCTAAATATAAAGAGCTTTTAGGAAACATCTAGAATGCTTCTAGAAACAGCTGGAAGGTGTCACTAACTAAGCATGGGTCTTTTCCAACCTTCAAGATGAGCCTTAGGGTTGTAGACACCATGTGCTTAATTGATGCACTAACCTCCGTGTTGTTGACACTTGAGAAATAGAGAAGTGCGTTAATTCCCATTCAAGCTTATAACTCCAATTCACTTTTTATATAATTTTTATTTAAATATTTCTAACTTTCATTTTAACTTTTATAACTTTTATTATTATTACTTATTTATTACTTTATTATTATTTTATTATTAATAATTTTAATTTGTAATGCCATGCCAAGGGATCCAAAGAATTTTGCTAAGTTTGCCAAACAAATTTTTTTTTTTTTTTTTTTAAACATGAAAGATAAAACCATTCATAACATTTGTGGAAGCAATAGCAACAATTCAAATGAAAATAAACATAACATATATACATAATAGGCTACATTTTTTAAACATCCCTTAACGTTGTATCACATCTAAATTAACTAACATAAATGAATCCATCTAGTACAACATCCACATGAATAATAATGATAAGTCCAATGTTCCTACATTACATTTCCAAATGCTCAATCATCCACTGTACATGTCACAGGGTATGAAGGCTTAAAAGAATATACATATGTGAAATGAGGTACATCATCCTATTCCAATCCATGATACATCAAAGTAGAGATAATCACATGATACATCATCATAAAAGACATATACATCTATCATAAAGATCAAACAAAATAAACTAAGTGCACGGTTCCTCCCAACCGTTAATAGCATCATTAGACCATCGTGGATCCTAGCCATCCCTCCGTGCGTAACATCCCAAAGCACCGAAGAGATCATCGGCTATAACATAGTAGGAATGTCACTCTTAAAACATCCTACTAACATGCAAAGTAAAGCATAGGATACCATCATCTAACATATGCAAATCATCAATATAAGAACATACCAGTAAATACATCCATCATAAGGTATATCATCTATCATAATGCTCCAAGAACATAATGAAGATAAATACCAACCAAGAATGCTCCAGCCATGGTGTCTCCGATGGATCTCAAATGATAAGAGTGAAAAAATTACTACCACCCGACCGCGTGGAACCTAAGTGGTCCACTCCCACCGTGTTGAGGAGATAGTCTCAAGTCCCAAACAGGCTAACAAAATTACATAGCACAAATCTCTAAAGTCCAAGAATCCTATAAGTATACTAACTCAAAGGTTCCAATCACAAAACAGACATCTACTTCCCAGAGGCACAACAATGACATGTAGGAAACCTACTCTGCAAGCGAGAAAGTGTCATCGCATTTATCTCGTAAAAGTTACCCTAGCAGTTAGCTAAACTCCACGGGTCCATACAGATCTCATGCGGCCACTAGTATCCTCTCATACTGATGAGGCATACTATAGAATGCAAAGTCGCAACCATGCGTTCTCACTACTCCCATCCTAGCCTATACAAGTGCTCAAGGCATGGGTGAGAACATCAAAACAATTATCTTTTTAGGTTCATTTAAAGAATTATATCAATTATATCTCTATTACATAACTTAATTATTAACTAAATTCTATTAACTCTAGTTAATTGATTTAATTAATACAACCAAACCATCAACCTAATGAATATTAGTTGACTAATAACTAAAGGTCAGCCACACACAAATATTCAGGTTCATAGTTCAATAATAATAATAGCTTGCTAATATTTAATGACAAGCTATATTGAGAATCTTATTAATAGATCACATTCATCATTCTGCAACTATGTTCTCATTTATATTTTAATAATAACAAGTTATAATAAATCCTCAATACCAAGTATTATTATCTCAAATAAGTTTTTCCTATGTACGTTGATTCAGTTAACTGATAATCCTCCAAATTATTAACCAATTCAATTTGATTAATATCTTTTACAGTACTTCAATCATTAACTAATCTCCTTTAGAGTAACTCTGTTTGTATTAGTTGATAACTATTTAAACTATTTATACTATTATTTATTAATAGTTTGTTAGACCCAACAAACATTAATAAATAATAAACTTATCACAACTATAAATAATCAATCTACAGAACTTTTACATAGAACTTCATTAGCTAACTCTTAATAATATTAAGATACTTAAACATATTAACCAATAACATAATAATTCAATCTTAATCCAATATCATTTAGAGTTTTTAAATTTAAATCAACATAATATAAATTATCATCTTACAATTATTTAATCAATATTAAAATCAACCATTAGACTCCATTTTCTGATTGTTCTAATAATATTTTGTCTATATAAAAGTTGTTTTGAAAAAGATCTCTATCAAACCAATAAGACTCATTGTAGATTTTAACATGAATAATTTTTAAACTCTTAACATTATCATCTTCATTAAACAACTCTAAAATTGTTTAATAGTATTCAATATACATTATAAAAAGTTCACTATATAAATTATATTAAAATCTCTTTTCTTTTAATCCATTTACTTAGATTGACTAATAATTAATTACACTTCTTATTAACTAATCTTAATTAAATTTAATTTAATTAGATTAGATAATAGACCATATAAAACTAATGCATATTAATAAGATTCTAATAAGGGAAGATTGCAATAATATCTTTAATTCATTAAATAATCTCCACTAGATTATCTCTAATCAGATTTGTTGATAACTATTTAAACCATTATTTATTAATAGTTTGTTAGACCTAACAAACATTAATAAATAATAAACTCATCAAACTATATTTTCATAAGTCTCATTAGTTATTATTTAACTAACCTTTAAGGCATATCAATAATTCAAATCGTAGCTATGTTATAACAATGTTATAATGTAACTATGACTCCTTGTCAATATAATAATTCTTATTTAAATCTAAATCCAATATCATTAAAATTTGAGTCTCTTAATAATCATCATTAAACACTTTTATAAATTACCACCTCTTAAATATATATATTAAATAGTATTTAATATTGAAAGTCATCTATTCTCTATTGAATTCAATACCTCTATCCATCAGCTCCATCCACAAACTTTCTATTAAAAATCTCTATTAATTCATTTAGAATATTTTTATTAGTCTTTAGACTAATTAAATAATTATTAAATTCTGATTATATTACTTTGATATATTATTTTTGTGAAGTTTAAGCATAAAGAACTCTTGGTTATGGAAGATGAAGAGACATCCGTTCTTGAATAAAACAGTCTTAGTACGATGGCCATATGTCCCTAATGAACCATTAGATCGGGCTAACATTTAAATATGTTGGAGAGGGCCAAGTTGCGCCAATTCTGACCGAAGCGATTGAATAAATTCGATCCCGATAAAAAGTTATGAATGACTGAATTCGGGTCTATCCAAAAGGCAGCGACAGGACAATTTGTGATGAATTAAAAATTTCCTGTTAAAATAATTGTTCTCTAAATTTAACCATAAAAGGGTTTGTTCATATGTATCTAAAAATATAATTGATAGAAAGATTACATCTAATCATTCAAATTTTCAACTTAGAATTTCTATTTTAATTCCAAATCTTGTCTTTCTAATTTACAATATAAATTCGAACCAAAACCCGATTAAGAGCTAATTTCTTTCTTATTTGGAACTAAGATTTTTCTATTATTTTCTTCTCATCCAAATAAAATATCTAGATTCCAATTTCAAATAGTAGATTCAATCATAGAGAGTAGACACATAAAACAGATATGATGAAAACAGGAAGAGAAAGAGTGCAAAGGGAATATGAGAATATCACGAGTGCACTTGGACACTGATGCTAATTTGTCATGCCTTAGAAGTCCATCGAAAATCTCTTCCTTCTCCATCATTCGCAATTCTTCCAAGAATCCAAGCCGATCGAATCCTCCAAGTGATTAGAAGTGCTAGAAGGAGCATAGAAACAAGTAGCAAATATATGAGCATATGAATTTTCTCCCATGCATGTAAAGTTTGAAGCTTCTATTTTTTTTTGCCTGTAACTCGTGGCTTCCATTAAGCTTGTAGCTTCCATTAAACTTGTAGCTTCCATTCAGCTTTTCTTTTAAGCTTCTATGAACGCTTCAATATCAAGAGCTCTCAAGAAACTTTTGGAATGCTTCTTGAAACTGCTGAAAGGTGTCACCAACTAAGCATGAGTCTTTTCCAATTCTTTTTTTGATGAGTTATAAAATTATAGACACCTTGTGCTTAATTGATGCACTAACCCCCGTGTTGTTGACACATGTTAATTCTCATGCAAGCTTATAACTCCAATTTACTTTACTCTTTTCAAATTTAATTAATTAATTTATTACGTCTCATGTACTAACTTTAATATCTCCACTTTTCAATCTTAATATATTTATATTTTAATCATATGAGATTTAGATTTTTTTAATAATTTAAGATATATTTTTCACTTTTAAATTTCATTTTTCAAAACTTTATTGCTAAAATATTTATTAGCTTTAATAATAATATTATTTAGTCATTTATTTAAAAATGAGCTTCAAATATATTATTATTAAAATAAATATTGTCACATTCCAAATTTAAACCTTTAACTTTTATCTTCCAATTTAATTATTTAATTAAATTAATTTCTCAATTAATTAAATAAAATAAATATCAAAATACCATATTAATTTTCTATTAAATTAAACCATTAATTAAATCTTTTAATTAGGCTTAATTAATAAAAAATACTCCAAAGACTCACAAAGGTAAAAATACGAAAAATCCATCATAGCTAAAATACATACAAATCAAACCAAGCAGTTTATATCACGAATTACATCATCTAACGCATTCGAAGGGTACTCAACTTAGATACTTGTCCTAATTTTTCAATTAGAACAAATGGCTTAAAGGGTTGGGATTTGGACATAAGAATTTATCTCCCCTCTCTTATCATTGAGATAGTGTGATAGGGTACGCTCATCCTGGCAATTCAAGGAAGTCGATACCCGGTACCTACAACCTGCATAAAAACTATGCATGCACAATCACAATATATACTAAACTAAACAGGCAATGACAGGAAGTGGTGTATCGTGTAGATCCTGACTAGCAGGTGACTACGACTCCCTTCCTTAACCACATCAGACACGCCATACAAATGCAAACACACAAAGCAAACACGCACACCATACACATGCAAGTATGGGGTAAGTATCCATAAGAAAACACATATGATAATAAGTCATCTTATTAATCATCATTAATAACTGAAAGCAATGTAATAATCATCATCAATATTTGCGAATATTAAAAATAATCATCATACATACATAAAATATAGAGTCTAAGTAATCTCATCACATATCAATTGAATCCATAGCACAATATCTGATAATCTCAAAACAATACTGCTAACCAACAACATAAAACTAGCTCTAAAAGAGTTCAACAATGATAACGAAATGCGAACTAGGGGCAGGCACTACATAATTTCTAATTTTCTTTTATTTAATTCATTTTACTCAATAATTCACATTTAATTAATTACAATCAAAAATATCAAATAACATGATATTTTATATTAATTTTCTCAAATAATAAATTTATCAATTAAATCCATTTATTAAGACTTAATTAATAGAAAATTCACCATAGACATCTAAGATAAAATATGAAAACTCATCATAGAGCAAATCACTCAAAATCAGTCTAAAGGGTTAAAAATCACGAATCATGTCATCCGACACATTCGGTGGGTAAAATATTCAGATACTTGTCCTACCTCACTAGGACAATTGGTTTAAAGGTTTGGGATTTGGACTTGAGAATTTATCTCCCTTCTCTTATCATTGAGATAGTATAATAGGTTATGCTCATCCTAGCAATTTAGGGAAGTCGATACCCGGTACTTGTAACCTGTAGAAAAACTATGCATGTACATACAATATATATAATACTAAGCTAAACAGATAATTAGAGGAAGTGGTGCATTGTGTAGATTTTGACTAAGCAGGTGACTATGACTCTCTTCCTTAACCACATTAGAAACGCCATACAATAAGAAAACACACACACCATACACATGCAAGTATGGGGTAAGTATCCATAATAAAACACATAAGATAATAAACCATCCATCTAATCATCAATAATAACTAAAAATAGTATAATGATCATCATGTATGCATGAAATGTAAAATCTAAATGATCTCATCATATAACCATTGAATCTATAACATAATGTCTGATAGTGTCAAAACAATACCACTAATCCATCAACATAAAACTAGTCTATCATAGTCTGATAATAACAACGATGTCTAGAAAAGACGTGAATGAGGGTAGGCACTACATGAAGAGATGAGGGTCTCTTAAATAGACTTTCCTCGAACTCATCAATGGTTGAGATCGATTTCAATCAACAGTCAGGATTAAAGGTGAAGTTCAGTCATAAAGGGAGATTTCCAAATTAAAGGGAGTTAACAGATTTAATTTGAGTAAAATAAGGAGTTAATTGATTCAATTTGAGTAGAAAGAGGAGTTAACTGATTTAACTCATTTTTTATCAATAGTGAACTGGAAATTTCCCTTTTTGAACTGAAGAGAGATTTTGTTGATATATTTAATTTAATAAAATGAGATATGCTCTCATAATTACTTTTTCTATTTAATTAAATAATCTTTAATTAATTAGAGACACTTTTCTTATTTAATTATGTCATGCCCTAAATTTACCCTAAATGTACATTAAGCACAATTTTTTTTTTAAATTATTATTATTATTATTATTCTTAATTAATTAATTTCATAAGCCTAAATAACCTCCAAAAGACATATGTGTGTTACAACTATATCATCACTGAGTTGGACATCCCTCTGACATCTACTGACCCAGGGTTTGGAAAGAGAATACTCATACCTACTACTTCAATCTATACTCCACATTTCAATGTCATCTTTACTAATTTGTCATATGAGCTAACATTTCTTCAATGCATGTAACCCTCGATTAACCATCCATTAGAACTATCATTAACTTTGATGCATACTATGCTACTCTAGGCAATCGATTCAAATAACAATATATACATAATTAACACTTTTCTAGAGTATTTAAAATGTTCCCAAAATCAATGGGTGTATATTTTTATTTTTTTCATATCCCAACTTACATCTTTCATTGACATAGTTATTAAGATTGAATTATCTATTTATTATTCATATTATATCTCTAATGCAAGCGACATCACATTTTAATATTAGGGTCAATACCTACTACAATTGAAATTGTAGTGAAAAGAATGATCAATTCATTTATATAAACATATATCATAAAAGAATGATTTTAAAAGATAATCTATCCTTACTAATACTAAGGTAACAAAATGAATGTATATGAACATATTAACTATCCATCTATCTAAAATACCCTATTAGTCATAGTCCATTAACTTGACCCCACTCACATTTCTTTTAAGAAGATGAAATACTTTTTCTCTAGCAAAGTTCCAAATCACCCTACTACCCACGTGCTACTACCCCATAATTTTCTTCACTTACCCATAGACCAAGAGAATTCCTTGGGTTTCTCTCCATGGTGGACTCACTTACCAAAGTTTTGGCCAAGACAAGCATAGGCACCTTTTCCATGAGTCAGATCCTATTAATTTTGAGCTAGAAGATATGCATTTCGAATTCCCATGTTAAATTGACTTGTTACTTGGTCCCATATTGTTGGCAGCGTGGAGTTTATCCTAGTCTTAGTTAGGTGGGTGAAGAAAGACATATAAAATGCCATAACTTCTTCCAAGGCAAATCAAGGCATCAAGCACAAAATGGAAGCCATTCCCTCTTGTCAGAATTATGTCATAAACTTGCACGGTATTCCAATATAATATTTGAAGGCATAAAGCGCCTAGGGAATAGGTGGATGAAATAAGTCTTGGTCATGTTAGAGAAATTAAATACCTTGGTCTCCATAGCATATTAAATTGTTTTCTCATTCACCAACCCATGCTAGCCTAGGGTAGATAATATAGTAGGTTGCTTGTCACACTATGTCTTGTTTAAAATATTACTTGGTGCTAGTTTAGGTTTGTTTAACATGAGCATTGTATATTGTTTTTAAAAAAAGTTTATTTTGATTTCATAGGCTGTTGACTCGAGTTATGTGTCTCATATGAGGTCCCTTCTAATGCAATTAATATGATGGTTAGTTTATTATGTTGAAATATGCTTTATAGGTTATAGGGTCCTAGGAGTCTAAGGAATACTCTTGAATGTTTTAATGTATGTATTAAGAGAAGAGATTTATTTTACTTTCTCATACATTTTCCAGAGGATAAAATGTGCACCTACAACAATCTTATGTCTTAAGTCTTGTATATTTTATATCATCACTTGATTTTCTTCTTCTGTAATCTAGGATATTCAAGGTAAGTTATTGCAAGGATAATTAGGATATAATTATAAACTAAGTATAGTTTTAAAATTGTGATTCATTTAGCATTCAAAACATTAATTTAATCCAATAACTCAACATTTCATGACAAGACTTTATATGAAGTTTTCTGGATTATCCCTATCTATGAATTATGAAATTTAGAAACCATTTTCTCAACATTATCTTCTTATGCAGATCTAGATTTGAATGTACATTCACAATTGGTGAACAATGGAACTAAAATGATAATAGAAATCCACCAAGATAATCCTTCCTATGAATATTATCTCTTCTATGATATCAAATTTCTTTTGCATTCCACTCAAGAGCATCAAGTAATTTGGATCTCTGATTGGTGTTACCATCCAATAAAACAACAATATTATTACAATGAATTATCTTCAGTGATACCCTCATGATACACAAAAAGGTGGTGAAGTCAACATATCATAATATACACAATGGAAAATACTTTTACTACACATGAGCACTCACAACCTTTCCATTGACAATCAAACCAAGACAATAGCTTTCTCTTACAATACATTTAGGCTCACATAACAAAATGGAGTTTTTCTCTCTACCTCATCTCAATGCAATATTGTCTTCTCCTCCTATGCACATGGAAGATAACAAGGAATCCAAGTTTCCAAGATTTTTCTCTAAGAAATTGCAAATGCATCACAACAAAACAACAAGGACCATGGGTGCTTTCCACCCAACCATAGGCCTCAAAGAGACCACCCCCGTGCTAGGGGAACAAGGCTCAAACAAAATCCACATACACACTTGTAAGAAACATATACACCACATAAGAAAACTGCAACAAATCTCATCCCAACGATATTTCACAAAGGCTCACCATTGGAACCTTGAACATAGGGTGAAGGTGGAAACACAAGGAGGTTTACCATTTACTATCATATTTTCCATAAAACACATGCCCTTTCGGGGCTAAATCAACAAAATACAAGGCCCTTTCGGGGCTTCATAATATCATGCCCTTTCGGGGCTTCATAAACATCTTCCACCACACACACTACCAACACAACATCCTCCACCACACACAACCAACAGCTTTAGCTTCTTACAAACCCATACTTCAGTTACTTCCTTCCTCAACATTTCTTTTTTTTTTTTTTCTTATCCTCCCCCAAGGCAAAATATGAATATGACAATGGCATACAATGGAGCCCATACTCCAAGGATATCAACTATGCAATCCAACTGCTGCCCGTTCACCCTGGACTTCTCTTCCCTTCCCACAAGGGTGAGTGTGAGTCCCACACCCATAAGAACACTCAAGCACAACAAGAAAACAAAACCAAGTAGCAATAAAACAACAGATTTTCAAGAGCACATCACATTATCACAACACAATATCAACACCCATAATGCAACAAGGAAATAGAGGAAATCCAAACCTCATACTCACAATACTCCAAAAAATACAACAAGATGCACAATGGTGTCACACTAATCTACATGCAATGAACACCATTCAAACACTCACATGAATGCTACTCCACAATGCAATGTAATGCATACTCCATTGATAAACTCCACACTTGCAGATTGGCTTAACCATGCTAAAAGAAAGAAAAAAGAAAGGAAGAAAGCTTGAGATACCAACCTTGGTCCAAGCTAGGGTAAGGATAGTTGCAGTAGAGCTCCCCTCCTCTCCCTCAAAAACCTAACTGTCTCTAAAATTAGAGAGAGGCCAAGTGGTTTCTCATTTAGCCATACCTCTATATATATATATATCATTCTCATTTTCGGATTCCATAAAGAATGTCATTTTCATGGGGTCTCCTAGGTCCACTAGACACCCTAGAGGTCATTAATAGCTCCCTAGCCTATTGTACTAACATGGGTGGGGTTAATTTTAATCCCAACTTACCTTAAAGTTACTTTATGACCCTCCCAAAGCTAGGTGATTCAAATTTCAAATTCCCCAAGGTGATGACCTTGTCCTTTTACTGACTAAGGCAATAATCAAATTCCTCAATTGAGGCATTTATCATGGAATAAGGTGGCCACATGATCCATTGACGAATAACATGTCATATCACATAACAACCACAAGTGTCAAGTGACACACACAAAATATCACATTATATTAAAAAAAATGACTTGTTTTACAATAATACATGAACTAGGCTACTACGCACACATACAATTCACATATACAAAATAAAACACATTACAATTAGGTTTGAATATTTTCCACTAATTCAACCTTGGTTATGTCATGTTTGTAGTAGTTTGAGCCTTAATTCCCCTTTAACCCATGGTCAAATTCCTGCACACTAAACTCGAGCGTCAGTAGTCCAAGAAAATCATATAAGCATATGTAAAATAAATCATTATCTCATTCAACATTAGACTTGCATATATTTCATCATCTCAAATTAACTTTCCCTTTCTTAAGCATTTCAAATATAACCTTCAAAATATTAAAATATCAAAACTTACATATCACATTTGACATTTGAGTTCCATACTTCATTCCTTATAATTACATTACTTCTTCTAACAATTTCCATGTAAAATGTTCAAAATACTATAAAACTAAACTTTACTTATCAACATAACATGGTCAATTTAATATTCTGAATAAATTCATATTCTACGACAAGATGCTGAATCCATAACTATTGAATCCCTAGGTATGCGGGTTAGGTCTCAATGCATAACAAAATTTATCTTTTAACTCTAATTTCCACTTCAACATTACCTTCTTATATTACAAGCATTTCTACCATTCAATTTCTATTAAAGCAATCTCAATAGCTTACAACATGAAATAGAATCATTAAATGCATCAATTAGGTCATAATATGCAGAAGTAATTGCGGATCATCAAAATGCAGATATTAAAATGACATAACCCTACAGTCTTAAAAGTGTATCAAGCATAGGATTAAAGTCACCATAATGCAATTATCTCATTGGTACTATGACAAATTGGGTGAGGCCTCACAAATTAAATAACTTCATTTAATTAATAAAGAATGGCTTCTCATTTAATTAAATAACTTTGTTTAATTAATTAGAAGTAAGTATTGCCAATAGTGGCATGTTGTGATAGTTAAGTTGTTGTGTTGTTATCCTTGCCATCAAGGTTCAAATTTCATGGGGATGAGGTCCCCCGTTTGTGGCCTCACTAGTTCATAGCTCCAGGTCAAAGCGTTTACCACTCTTTAAAAAAAAAAAAAAATAGAAGTAAGTACTCCATTTAATTGAATAATTTCGTTTAATTATTTCAAAATTCTTTTTTAAACTAGTCAACTCAAGTCAACCCTGGTAAAATTTGGTCAACTTTTGGTCAAACTTGATCTTTGCGTATGTGAATATGAGCAAATGTGAGTATGAATTCTAGCAACAATTCGATGCAAATTCTCATTCAACCTTTCAAAATGAAGAGATGAGGGTCTCTTAAATATACTTTCATAGAATTCATCAACGGTTGAGATCAATTTCAATCAACGGTCAGGATTAAAGGTTAAGTTCAGTCATAAAGGAAGATTTCCAAATTAAAGTGAGTTAACAGATTTTTTTTGAGTAAAATAAGGAGTTAACTGATTCAATTTGAGTAGAAAAAGGAGTTAACTGATTTATCTCATTTTTGATCAATAGTGAACTGGAAATTTCCCTTTTTGAACTGAAGAGAGATTTTTTTGAGATATTTAATTTAATAAAATGAGATATGCTCTCATAATTACTTTTTTTATTTAATTAAATAATCTTTAATTAATTAGAGACACTCTTCTTATTTAATTAAATAACTTCATTTAATTAATTAGGAATGGCTTCTCATTTAATTAAATAACTTTGTTTAATTAATTAGAAGTAAGTACTCCATTTAATTAAATAATTTCGTTTAATTATTTCAAAATTATTTTCGAGACTAGTCAACTCAAGTCAACCGTGGTTAAATCTGGTCAACTTTTGGTCAAACTTAATCTTTGCGTATGTGAATATGAGTAAATGTGAGTATGAATTCCAACAACAATTCGATGCAAATTCTCATTCAACCTTTCAAAATGAAGAGATGAGGGTCTCTCAAATATTTAGGGCATGTTACTTCAGGTGATGGTATTTCAGTGGATCCTACAAAGATTCAGGTGATAATAGATTGGCCAACACCGACTAATGTGTCAGAGATTCGTAGTTTCATGGGGTTAGCTGGTTATTATTGTAGATTTGTCCAGAACTTCTCTCGGATAGCACACCCTATCACTTCTCTTCAAAGGAAAGGAAATAAGTTCGTATGGACAGAGAAATGTGAGGAAGCTTTCCAGAAGCTCAAGGAGCTTTTGACCAGTGCATCGATTCTAGCTATACCTGATCCAAAAGGTGATTTCATGCTATGTACAGATGCTTCTCTTGAAGGGATTGGGGCAGTATTGATGCAAAATGGACGGGTGATTGCATATGAATCACGTAAGCTCAAGGATCATGAGTTAAATTACCCTACACATGATCTTGAGTTAGTAGCAGTAGGTCATGCCTTGACAAGGTGGAGACATTTCTTGTTGGGGCATAGATTTGAGCTACATAGTGATCATCGTAGTCTTCAGTACATTTTTACTCAGCCTAATTTGAATGCTCGCCAGAGGTGATGGATGGAGTTTCTATGCGAGTATGATTTTGAGGTTAAGTACATTCAAGGTAAGGAGAATGTGGTGGTGGATGCTTTGAGTCAAAGGAGACATGTGTTATCATCGATAACTCTTAGTGGTGATTTGAGGAGTCAGATTCTTCAAGAACTTCCTATGGATTCCTGGTATCAGGAAGTGTGCAGAGAGATTGATTCAGGAAGATCTTCAGAAGGTAAGTTTGCAGGTTATGTATGAGAGTATGATGGTCTTTTGAGACATTTGGGGAGGATTTATGTGCCATTTTTGGATGAGCTTCGCACCTTGATACTGGTAGAAGCCCATCATACACCTTACTCAGCACATCCAGGTGTCAAGAAGATGCATGCTGATTTGAGACGTTTGTTCTTTTGGTCTAGGATGAAGCGAGATATTACTAATTTTGTGGCTAGGTGCCTTGAGTGTCAGAGAGTTAAGGCAGAACATTAGCACCAGGCTGGACTTTTGTAGCCAAATCTCATTCCTTCTTGGAAGTGGGATATCATCTGCATGGATTTCATTGTGGGATTACCTATGATAGTTCGACATCATGATGCTATCATGGTCACCATTGATCGGTTGACTAAGGTGGTACATTTTTCACCGATTAGGTCTTCGTACACAACAGCTTCTGTAGCTAGTGTCTTTATGCATGATATTGTGAGATTACATGGTATTCCTAGAAAGATCATTTCTGATAGGGATCCTGTATTCACATCTGCATTCTGGACAACGCTGCAACATGAGCTTGGAGCGCAGTTAAACTTCACTTCGGCATATCATCCAGAGACTGATGGTCAGATAGAGAGGGTGAATCAGGTTTTGGAGGATATGTTACGGATGTATGTGATGGATAGGCAGACACATTGGGAGGATTATCTCTACCTAGTGGAGTTTGCTTACAACAACGGGTATCATAGTTCTATTGGTATGGCACCATTTCAGGCATTATATGGGCATCCTTGTCGTACACCATTGAGTTGGGACAGTCTTGAGGAACGCATCCTGTTGGATCCTGAGATGCTTCGTGTTATGGAGCAATAGGTAGTGCGTATCCATAAGCATTTGACTACAGCACAGGATAGGCAGAAGAAGTATGCCGATGCTCATAGGACTGATAAGCAGTTTGCTATGAGAGATAAGGTTTTCTTGAGAGTGCGACCGCGAAAGAGTTTGATTCGATATGGAAAGGGTTCTAAGCTAGCACCTCGCTTTGTGGGACAATTCGAGATTCTAGAGAGGATTGGTCTGGTTGCTTAACGTCTTGCTCTACCGCCCAGCCTATCTTGCATTCATGATGTTTTCCATATTTTAGTGCTTCCACAGTATATTCTTGATATTGTACATGTTCTTGATTGGAATGCATTGCAAGTAGAGGACAGGCAGCTAGCGTGCATGTTTTCTTATTGTATGGCATTTTTGATGTGGTTAAGGAAGGGAGTTGTAGTCACCTGCTTTGTCGGGATCTACACAATGCACCACTTCCTGCCATTGTCTATTTAGATTAGCATTATATATATTGTATGTACATGCATGGTTTTTTTGCAGGTCGCAGGTACCGGGTATTGACTTCCCTGAATTGCCAGGATGAGTGTACCCTATTATACTATCTCAATGATAAGAGAAGGGAGATAAATTCTCAAGTCCAAATCCCAAACCTTTAAACCAATTGTCCTAGTGAGGTAGGACAAGTATCTGGATATTTTACCCACCAAATGTGTCGGATGACATGATTCATGATTTTTAACCCTTTAGAATGATTTTGACTAATATTCTCTATGATGGGTTTTCATATTTTATCTTGGAGTTCTATAGTGAATTTTGTATTAATTAAGTCTTAATAAATTAAGCACAATTAAGCATCAATTAAGCACATGGTGTCTACAACCCTAAGGCTCATCTTGAAGGTTGGAAAAGACCCATGCTTAGTTGGTGGCACCTTCCAGCTGTTTTTAGAAGCATTCTAGATGTTTCTTGAAAGCTCTTTATATTCAGGCATTCATAGAAGCTTAGACATAGCATTTGGAGAGCAATTGGAGCATTGGAGGACTCAAGCATTCTGAAGAAGGGAGGAGCTTGCTTTGTGGATTTTCTGAGGAAGAGCAATTTAGCATCAAAATTCGAGTAGATTCTTGTGATTTTACTTATGCTATTTTCGCATCATGCATTCTCTGTCTTCTTCGTGTCTTCCATATGTCTTCTGAGAAGTTTCATATTTATATGCATTCTCAATGTGGGTAGATTAATGTAATTGGAGAACTTTATATGCATTCTATAATGCAAATATCTTATTTTTAATTGTAGATATAATCTTTGTGAAAAACATACATGGTTATATATTCAGATATGCATACATATACATATATATAAATATATATTTATATATATGCATATGTATACATTTATTATGGATCTATTATAAAATTTGAATATATATACATACATACATACATACATACATACATACATACACACACACAGATATATATATATATATATATATATATATATATATATATATATATATATATATATATATATATATATATATATATATATATATACCTATGTATATTTATATATAATGCATCAAATTGAGCAATTGATTAAATCGCAGTGGAAAATTTATTAATTCGCATCGCGATTTATATCACATGGAACAAAGTTTATATATTATATGCCGTGGGCACATTTCATACCCTGCACCAGCGGAAGGCAAAGGACTGTCGTCACAGGTCTGCGGCAACAGGGGTACTATGTACCTACTGTCGGCGTAGTGCCTGCGACTGCGGGTACTGCATACTACAACAAGAGTTGGGGGGGTTTTAATTGATGTTTAATTTACATATGTATGTATGTATATATATATATATATATATATATATATATATATATATAGTTATATATATATATATAGTTATATATATATATATGTATATTTATATATATATATTTATATATATGCAATATGTAAATATGTGATTTATAAATTTAATTTATTATTTGATCAATGACTTATATTAATGGTTTATTTTCATAAGGTGACTCTTTAATAATTTTCAACTATTTAATAATTTAAATGTTTTAAATTATTAAATAAGGAATTGATAGTTGAGTGGGGGATGTATTAAACAAATGTTATTAATTGGAAAATGGATTTTTTTAGTTCTAATAAGGAAAAATTTTATTTATCCAAAAATAATATATGTGTTCTCCATTCATTCTTCAGACTTGGAAACTTAAACTAAGATCTCCACATTTAAATTCAAGTTGTAAAACCAAAACATGTGTTTACATCGTGTATTCTTTATGCTATTATTTTGGGTTTTGGGTTGACTAGTGTTGACCAGTATAGGACGCCTACCATAGGCTTGGGGGTTATGTGATTGTGGTCACATGATGATGTTTTAATCTCGATCTTTATAAACCCAACCATGGTTATGTGATGGAATGCTCTATGTATTGGTTGTGATTACTGATTGTTATAGTTGAGATTCATATGTATGAGACACTTGACTTAACCATTATTTTTGGGCATCGATCAGTTATCCTTGGTTATTTTTCTAGTCGCCATGATGAGACTGTAATGTGGACTTATTTTGATGATGTCATGATGTGACATGTTTGACTCAACCATTTTTGGAGTCTTTGATCAATTTGATTGAGATATATATATGTCTTGGTTATTGAGAACCATTGGATATTCGATTATCAGTGATACTTCAGTTGCCAATAGAGAGCTGTTGTGTTCATGATTTTCTATGGATATTAGCTCATGGAGATTTGATGCTTTTATGCATATTTGATGATTTTGTTATGGATTATCTTTTGTGATTTTGTGATTTATGATTCCATGAGCATTAGGGTAGGATATCTGCATGTAGTGACGGGAAGTGGCTTGCAATGGGGGCCAGGGCGCTAAGAGGCTACCAGGGTAACTCATTGTAAGTTGGATTAATAAGTGATAACATTCACACCTAATACTAACTGAATGAACCTAAACAGATAAGTGTTTTGTTCTCGCTCATGCCTTGAGTGCTTGTACAGGCTAGGATGGGAGTAGTGAGACGCATGGTTGCGACCTTGCATTTCGTAGTATGCCTCATTAGTATGAGAGGATACTAGTGGTCGCATGAAATCAGTATGGACCCATGGAGTTTAGCTAACTTCCAAGGTAACTTGTACGTGATAATTGTGATGACACTTTCCCGCTTGCATAGTAGGTTCCTACATGTCATTGTGTACCTTTGGAGATTAGATGTCGGATTTTGTGTTTGGAACCTTTGAGTTAGTATACTTTTAGGATTCCTGGACTTATAGAGATATGTGTTATGTGATTTTGATAGCCTATTTGGGACTTGAGATTATCTCCTTAGCACGGTGGGAGTGGACCACTTAGGTACCACATGGTTGGGTGGTAGTGTATTTTCCACTCTTATCATTTTGAGATTCATTGAGACATCGTGGCTGATGCATCCTTCATGATGATGGATATGTATCCTTTCTCATTGATGATTGGCATATGTTAGATGATGTTATCTTATGCTTTTATTTGCATGCTAGATTACTTCTACATATGATGTTGTATTTATTAGGAGTGATATTCCTACTATGTAATCACGATGATCTCTTCCGTGATTTGGAATGTTACGCATGGAGGGATGGCTAGGATCCACAATGGTCTAATGATGCTATTGACGGTTGGGAGGAACTGTGCACTTAGTTTATTATGTTTGATCTTTATGATGGATGTATATGTTCTGTATGATGTTGTATCATGTGATTATCTCTACTCTGATGTATCATGGATTAGAATAGGATGATGTACCTTATTCTATGTATGTATATTTTTGAGCTTATTATACTCAGTGACATGTAGAGTGGATGAATGAGTGTTTGAAATGTAATGTGTAAACATTGGACTTATCATTATTATTTCATGAGGATGTTGTACTAGATGGATTCATGTATGTAATTCAACGTTAAGGGATCTTAAAGAA
Source organism: Cupressus sempervirens (assembly GCA_028749045.1). NCBI lineage: Eukaryota > Viridiplantae > Streptophyta > Pinopsida > Cupressales > Cupressaceae > Cupressus > Cupressus sempervirens. The sequence goes on from CM053791.1 coordinate 103,430,325, forward strand.
TGTAATCTATTATTTATGTTATGTTTACTTTCAGATGGACAATGCTATTGCTTCCATTATTATCCATAAGTTATATGTGATGTTTACTTTCATGAAAAAAAAAAAATGTTTCTAAAACTTAGTGAAATTCTAGGTTAATTCTTTGGATCCCTTGGTCAAGCATTACATTTGGTATCAGAGCCCGAGTTTCTACATTGGGAGCTCTGGGTATTTTGGAACAACTAGAACTTTTCACTATTAAGTATAACTTTCCAAACTTGATCTAGGTGAATTGAAACAGGACTCAAACTGTTACTTGAGTATTTTTAATACTTCAACACTTAGTTTCAAAACTGAAAATTTTCCTTAAACCTAGACATAGAACTGAACTAGAACTTTGCACTATTAAGTATAACTTTCCAAACTTGATCTAGGTGAATTGAAACAGGACTCAAACTATTACTTGAGTATTTTTCATACTTCAACACTTAGATTCAAAACTGAAAATTTTCCTTAAACCTAGACATAGAACTAAACTTAGTACCTTGTACTATTGTAGGATGGTATCTGGGACTAGATCTTCTGTTAGAGGCCATGGTAGAGGCCGTGGTCATGGCAGAACTATCAGTGTCCATGAGTCTGCCCATGAGGGATCAGCTCATGTAGAGAGCAGGGAAGAGCACTCTAGTAGGCAGCAGGAAGAGAGCCGTAGAGAGGACCAAGCTCAGTCTGAAGAGGTCAGTTTGAGGTAGATCATGTAGACTATTCTAGAATGTCTACCTCCTATTCAAAAATTGCCCAAAGTGCATCAGACAGAACAAGAGCATAGACCCAGATCTAGAAGTCCTTGGAAGGAACGTCAGAGGTCCATTGTGTCCACTCAGATGAAGGATCTTTCAAGATCCAAGGTTAAGCTTTTCAATGGGAAAGTTTCTAGTTATGTGGCCGAGCAGTGGCTTATTTCTTTGAACAGGGTATTTTCCACGCAGGAGTTCGACAACAATGTTAAGGCAAGGTTTGTGATCACTAATTTAGAGAGTTTTGGGGCCACTTGGTGGACGATTGAGGAGAAGAATTTGGGTATCGATATGAGTAGTGTTACATGGGAGTTATTCCTAGAGAGTTTCCATTAACAATTCCTACCAGAGGAATGGAAACAACAAAGGGCTGATGAATTTCATAATCTCAGACAGTACACTTTGTCAGTGACTGAGTGTGAGCGTAAGTTTTATGAGCTCATGTCTTTTTCAGGGTTCAGTGAAAATTTAACTTAGTTGACACAACATTTTATTAGGGGTTTGAATAATGGTATTATTGGGGGAGTTAAGGTATTTGAGCCAAAAACCCTCAAGGATGCAATGCATCGAGCTATCCTTGTTGAGAAAAGTGTCAACCTTGGTCAAGGTGGTTTTGTAGGAGTGCCAATAGCATAAGGATCTAAAAGAAAATACAATTCAAGTGGTAACAAGAAGTTTTCTTTCTCTAAGGGGAAACAGTATCAGCAACAGTCTCAACAGACATAGCAATAGAAGGGCTCAAATTCTCAAGCTCAAGGTGGTGGCAAAGGTTCTAACACCAAGAACAACCACAATGCTCAACACAATAAATAGAATCAGACCAATCAGCCAACTCAGAGTAGCCAATCTTTTGTTAGAAGGAACAGTCACCAGCAATCTAATGTACCACCTATGGGAAGAGGTTCTGGCAGAAATACAAAATGCTTTTCATGTGGTCAGATTGGACATTATGCAGCTCAGTGTCCACAACGAGCACCTTAGTTTTCAGGACCTAGACCTTCAGTTTCAGAGCCTACAGTGGGTGATGTAGGTAGAGCTCATAGAGTTTTTACAGCAGTTGATCAGCGTCAGGCAGATCATCAAGGAACAATGGTTGAGACCATAGGTGCTATTAGAGGTATATCTCTTTCAGTATTGTTTGGTTCAGGAGCTACAGATTCATTCATTTCACCATCTATAGTTTCTAAGTGTAAGTTGGATGTGATGAAGCAAGATCATGGTTGGCAAGTAGAACTAGCCTCAGGCATTAAGGTTTCCACATATTCTGTAGTTCATAAGTGTGGGCTTAGTTTAGGAACCTTCAATATGGCAGTGGATCTTCGAGTCATACCCATTGGTTCCTATGATGTGGTTCTAGGCATGGACTAGCTTGGATCTCATAGAGCCAGTATAGATTACAATAAGAAGATTATTATGTGCCAAGATGACCAAGGGAATGATGTGCAGATAGTTGGGATACCGAGGCCTATATCTCTGCAGATGATTTCTGCTATGCAATTGAAGCGAAGTTTCCATAAGGGATGTCAGATATTTGTTGTTATGGTAAATGATCTTGATGATGAAGATTCCATGAGGGAGACTTTAGATCACCCAATTTTGTACGAGTACACAGATGTTTTTCCAAGTGAGATTCCAGGCATGCCTCTGAAGAGGGACATTGATTTTAGTATTGATCTAGTTCTTAGAGCAGAGCCTATCTCTAAAGCTCCTTATCGCATGACTACTCAGGAATTGGGTGAGCTACGTCTTCAGCTAGAGGAACTTCTAGCCAAAGGGAGCATTCGACCTAGTGTATCACCATGGGGAGCTCCAGTGCTCTTTGTGAAGAAGAAAGATGGTTCTTTGCACCTTTGTATTGACTATAGACAGTTGAATAAGGTGATTATTAAGAACATGTATCCTTTACCTAGGATTGATGACTTATTTGATCAGATCAAGGGAGATACAATATTCTCCAAGATTGATCTTAAGTCAGGATACCACCAGCTTCGCATTAAGGAAGCAGATATTCACAAGATTGCTTTTCAAACTTGCTACGGGCATTATGAGTTCACAATGGTACCTTTTGGATTGACTAATGCTCCATCAGTTTTCATGAGTTTGATGAATGGTGTGTTTTGATCTTATTTGGATAGGTTTGTACTCGTGTTTCAGGATGTGAGGCCTCACCCAATTCGTTTGATACACTTTTAAGATTGTACGGTTATGTCATTTTAATATCTGCATTTTGATGATCCGCAATTACCTCTACATATTATGACCTAATTGATGCATTTAGTGATTCTATTTCATGTAATAAGCTATTGACATTGCTTTAATAGAAATTGAATGGTAGAAATGCTTGTAATATAAGAAGGTAACATTGAAGTGGAAATTAGAGTTAAAAGATAAATTTTGCTATGCATTGAGTCCTAACCCACATACCTAGGGATTCAATAGTTATGGATTCAGCATCTTGTCGTAGAACATGAAGTTATTCAGAATATTAAATTGACCATGTTATGTTGATAAGTAAAGTTTAGTTTTATAGTATTTTGAATATTTTACATGGAAATTGTTAGAATAAGTAATGTTGTGTTGGTAGTGTGTGTGGTGGAAGATGTTTATGAAGCCCCAAAAGGGCATGATATTATGAAGCCCCGAAAGGGGCTTGTATTTTGTTCATTTAGCCCCGAAAGGGCATGAGTTTTATGGAAAATATGATATGAAATGGTAAACCTCCTTGTGTTTCAACCTTCACCCTATGTTCAAGGTTTCAATGGTGAGCCTTTGTGAAATATCCTTGGGATGAGATTTGTTGCAGTTTTGTTATGTGGTGTATATGTTTCTTACAAGTGTGTATGTGGATTTTGTTTGAGCCTTGTTCCCCTAGCGCGGGGGTGGTCTCTTTGAGGCCTATGGTTGGGTGGAAAGCACCCATGGTCCTTGTTGCTTTGTGTATCATGAGGGTATCACTGAAGATAATTCATTGTAATAATATTGTTGTTTTATTGGATGGTAACACCAATCAGAGATCCAAATTACTTGATGCTCTTGAGTGGAATGCAAAAGAAATTTGATATCATAGAAGAGATAATATTCATAGGAAGGATTATCCTAGTGGATTGCTATTATCATTTTAGTTCCATTGTTTACCAATTGTGAATGTACATTCAAATCTAGATCTGCATAAGAAGATAACGTTGAGAAAATGGTTTCTAAATTTCATAATTCATAGATAGGGATAATCCAGAAAACTTCATATAAAGTCTTGTCATGAAATGTTGAGTTATTGGATTAAGTTAATGTTTTGAATGCTAAATGAATCACAATTTTAAAACTATACTTAGTTTATAATTATCTCCTAATTATCCTTGCAATAACTTACCTTGAATATCCTAGATTACAAAAGAAGAAAATCAAGTGATGATATAAAATATACAAAACTTAAGACATAAGCTTGTTGTAGGTGCACATTTTATCCTCTGGAAAATTTATGAGAAAGTAAAATAAATCTCTTCTCTTAATACAGACATTAAAATATTCAAGAGTATTCCTTAGACTCGTAGGACCCTATAACCTATAAAGCATATTTTAGCATAATAAACTAACCATCATATTAATTGCATTAGAAGGGACCCCATATGAGACACATAACTTGAGTCAACACCCTATCAAATCAAAAGAAACTTTTAAAAATATATATATACAATGATCATATTAAACAAACCTAAACTAGCACCAAGTAATATTTTAAACAAGACATAGCGTGACAAACAACCTACTATATTATCTACCCTAGGCTAGCATGGGTTGGTGAATGAGAAAACAATTTAATATGCTATGGAGACCAAGGTATTTAATTTCTCTGACATGACCAAGACTTATTTCATCCACCTATTCCCTAGGTGCTTTATGCCTTCAAATATTATATTAGAATACCGTGCAAGTTTATGACATAATTCTGACAAGAGGGAATGGCTTCGATTTCATCCTTGTCGCCTTGATTTTCCTTGGAAGAAGTTATGGCATTTTATATGTCTTTCTTCACCCACCTAATTAAGACAGGGATAAACTCCATGCTACCAACAATATGGGACCAAGTAGCAAATCTATTTAACATGGGAATTCGAAATGCATATCTTCTAGCTCAAAATTAATAGGATTTGACTCATGGAAAAGGCGCCTATGCTTGTCTTGGCCAAAACTTTGGTAAGTGAGTCCACCATGGAGAGAAATCCAAGGAATTCACCTGGTCTTTGGGTAAGTGAAGAAGATTATGGGGTAGTAGCACGTGGGTACTAGGGTGATTTGGAACTTTGCTAGAGAAAAAGTATTTCATCTTCTTAAAAGAAATGTGAGTGGGGTCAAGTTAATGGACTATGACTAATAGGGTATTTTAGATAGATGGATAGTTAATATGTTCATATGCATTCATTTTGTTACCTTAGTATTAGTAAGGATAGATTATCTTTTAAAATCATTCTTTTATGATATATGTTTATATAAATGAATTGATCATTCTTTTCACTACAATTTCAATTGTAGTAGGTATTGACCCTAATATTAAAATGTGATGTCGCTTGCATTAGAGATATAATATGAATAATAAATAGATAATTCAATCTTAATAACTATGCCAATGAAAGATGTAAGTTGGGATATGAAAAAATAAAAATATACACCCATTGATTTTGGGAACATTTTAAATACTCTAGAAAAGTGTTAATTATGTATATATTGTTATTTGAATCGATTGCCTAGAGTAGCATAGTTGGCATCAAAGTTGATGATAGTTCTAATGGATGGCTAATCGAGGGTTACATGCATTGAAGAAATGTTAACTCATATGACAAATTAGTAAAGATGACATTGAAATGTGGAGTATAGATTGAAGTAGAAGGTATGAGCATTCTCTTTCCAAACCCTGGGTCAGTAGATGTCAGAGGGATGTCCAACTCAGTGATGATATAGTTGTAACACACATATGTCTTGTGGAGGTTATTCAGGCTTATGAAATTAATTAATTAAGAACAATAATAATAATAATAAATTTTTTTTTTAAAAAAAAATTGTGCTTAATGTATATTTAGCGTAAATTTAGGGCATGACATAATTAAATAAGAAAAGTGTCTCTAATTAATTAAAGATTATTTAATTAAATAGAAAAACTAATTATGAGAGCATATCTCATTTTATTAAATTAAATATCTCAACAAAATCTCTCTTCAGTTCAAAAAGGGAAACTTCTAGTTCACTATTGATACAAAATGAGTTAAATCAGTTGACTCCTTTTTTCTACTCAAATTGAATCAGTTAACTCCTTATTTTACTCAAATTAAATCTGTTAACTCTCTTTAATTTGGAAATCTCCCTTTATGACTGAACTTCACCTTTAATCCTGACCGTTGATTGAAATTGATCTCAACCGTTGATGAATTCCAGGAAAGTCTATTTAAGAGACCCTCATCTCTTCATTTTGAAAGGTTAAATGAGAATTTGCATCGAATTGTTGCTGGAATTCATACTCACATTTGCTCATATTCACATACGCAAAGATCAAGTTTGAGCAGAAGTTGACCAGATTTAACCACAATTGACTTGAGTTGACTAGTTTCGAAAAGAATTTTGAAATAATTAAATGAAATTATTTAATTAAATAGAGTACTTACTTTTAATTAATTAAACAAAGTTATTTAATTAAATGAGAAGCCATTCCTAATTAATTAAATGAAGTTATTTAATTAAATAAGAAATGTGTCTCTAATTAATTAAAGATTATTTAATTAAATAGAAAAAGTAATTATGAGAGCATAGCTTATTTTATCAAATTAAATATCTCAACAAAATCTCTCTTCAATTCAAAAAGGGAAATTTTCAGTTCACTATTGATCAAAAATGAGTTAATTCAGTTAACTCCTTTTTCTACTCAAATTGAATCATTTAACTCCTTATTTTACTCAAATTAAATCAGTTAACTCCTTTTAATTTGGAAATCTCCCTTTATGACTAAACTTCACCTTTAATCCTGAGTGTTGATTGAAATCAATTTCAACCATTGATGAATTCCAGGAAAGTCTATTTAAGAGACCCTCATCTCTTCACTATGAAAGGTTGAATGAGAATTTGCATCGAATTGTTGTTGGAATTCATGCTCACATTTTCTCATATTCACATATGCAAAGATCAATGTTGACCAAAAGTTGACCAGATTTAACCATGGTTGACTTGAGTTGACTAGTTTCAAAAAGAATTTTAAAATAATTCAATGAAATTATTTAATTGAATGGAGTACTTACTTCTAATAATTAAACAAAGTTATTTAATTAAATGAAAAGCGATTCCTAATTAATTAAATGAAGTTATTTAATTAAATAAGAAAAGTGTCTCTAATTCATTAAAGATTATTTAATTAAATATAAAAAGTAATTATGAGAGCATATCTCATTTTATTAAATTAAATATCTCAACAAAATCTCTCTTCAGTTCAAAAAGGGAAATTTCTAGTTCACTATTGATCGAAAATGAGTTAAATCAGTTAACTCTTTTTTCTACTCAAATTGAATCAGTTAACCCCTTATTTTACTCAAATTAAATCTTTTAACTCCCTTTAATTTGAAAATCTCCCTTTATGACTGAACGTCACCTTTAATCTTGACTGTTGATTGAAATCGATCTCAACCGTTGATGAATTCTAGGAAAGTCTATTTAAGAGACTCTCATCTCTTCATTTTGAAAGGTTGAATGAGAATTTGCATCGAATTGTTGCTAGAATTCATACTCACATTTGCTCATATTCACATATGCAAAGATCAAGTTTGGCCAAAAGTTGACTAGATTTAACCACGGTTGACTTGAGTTGACTAGTTTCGAAAAGAATTTTGAAATAATTAAACGAAATTATTTACTTAAATGGAGTACTTACTTCTAATTAATTAAACAAAGTTATTTAATTAAATGAGAATTCATTCCTAATTAATTAAATGAAGTTATTTAATTAAATAAAAAAAGTGTCTCTAATTAATTAATGATTATTTAATTAAATAAAAAAAGTAATTATGAGAGCATATCTCATTTTATTAAATTAAATGTCTCAACAAAATCTCTCTTCAGTTCAAAAAGGGAAATTTAAAGTTCACTATTGATCAAAAATGAGTTAAATTAGTTAACTCCTTTTTCTACTCAAATTGAATCAGTTAACTCCTTATTTTACTCAAATTAAATCTGTTAACTCCCTTTAATTTGGAAATTTCCCTTTATGACTGAACTTCACCTTTAATCTTGACTGTTGATTGAAATCGATCTCAACCGTTGATGAATTCCAGGAAAGTCTATTTAAGAGATCCTCATCTCTTCATTTTGAAAGCTTCAATGAGAATTTGCATCGAATTGTTGCTGAATTTCATACTCACATTTGCTCATATTCACACACGCAAAGATCAGGTTTGACCAAAACTTGACCAGATTTAGCCACGGTTGACTTGAGTTGACTAGTTTCGAAAAGAATTTTGAAATAATTAAATGAAATTATTTATTTAAATGGAGTACTTACTTCTAATTAATTAAACAAAGCTATTTAATTAAATGAGAAGCCATTCCTAATTAATTAAATGAAGTTATTTAATTAAATAAGAAAAGTGTCTCTAATTAATTAAAGCTTATTTAATTAAATAGAAAAAGTAATTATGAGAGCATATCTCATTTTATTAAATTAAATATCTCAACAAAATCTCTCTTCAGTTCAAAAAGGGAAATTTCTAGTTCACTATTGATAAAAAATGAGTTAAATTAGTTATCTCCTTTTTCTACTCAAATTGAATCAGTTAACTCCTTATTTTACTTACATTAAATCTGTTAAATCCCTTTAATTTAGAAATCTCCCTTTATGACTGAACTGCACCTTTAATCCTGACCGTTGATTGAAATCGATCTCAACCGTTGAAGAATTCTAGGAAAGTCTATTTAAGAGACCCTCATCTCTTCATTTTCAAAGGTTGAATGAGAATTTGAATCGAATTGTTGCTAGAATTCATACTCACGTTTCCTCATATTCACAGACGCAAAGATCAAGTTTGACCAAAAGTTGACCAGATTTAACCATGGTTGACTTGAGTTGACTAGTTTCGAAAAGAATTTTGAAATAATTAAACGAAATTATTTAATTAAATAGAGTACTTACTTCAAATTAATTAAACAAAGTTATTTAATTAAATTAGAAGCCATTCCTAATTAATTAAATGAAGTTATTTAATTAAGTAAGAAAAGTGCCTCTAATTAATTAAAGATTATTTAAATAAATAGAAAAAGTAATTATGAGAGCATATCTCATTTTATTAAATTAAATTTCTCAACAATATCTCTCTTCGATTCAAAAAGGGAAATTTCCAGTTCACTATTGATAAAAAATGAGTTAAATCAGTTAACTCCTTTTTCTACTCAAATTGAATCAGTTAACTCCTTATTTTACTCAAATTAAATCTGTTAACTCAATTTAATTTGACAATCTCTCTTAATTACTAAACTTCACCTTTAATCCTGACCGTCGATTGAAATCGATCTCAACCGTTGATGAATTCCAGGAAAGTCTATTTAAGAGACCCTCATCTCTTCAGTTTGAAAGGTTGAATGAGAATTTGCTTCGAATTGTTGCTCAAAATCATACTCAAATTTGCTCATATTCACACACGCAAAGATCAAGTTTGACCAAAAGTTGACCAGATTTAACCACGGCTGACATGAGTTGACTAGTTTCAAATAGAATTTTGAAATAATTAAACGAAATTATATAATTAAATGGAGTACTTACTTATAATTAATTAAACAAAGTTATTTAATTAAATCAGAAGCCATTCCTAATTAATTAAATGAAGTTATTTAGTAAAATAGGAAAAGTGTCTCTAATTAATTAAAGATTATTTAATTAAATAGAAAAAGTAATTATGAGAGCATATCTCATTTTATTAAATTAAATATCTCAACAAAATCTCTCTTCAATTCAAAAAGGAAAATTTCCTATTCACTATTGATAAAAAAATGTGGTAAATGAGTTAACTCTTTTTTCTACTCATTTTGAAGTAGTTAACTCCTTATTTTACTCAAATTAAATCTGTTAACTCCATTTAATTTGGAAATCTCCCTTTATGACAAGACTTCACCTTTAATCCTGACCGTCGATTGAAATCGATCTCAACCGTTGATGAATTCCAAGAAAGTCTATTTAACAGTCCCTCATCTCTTCATTTTGAAAGGTTGAATGAGAATTTGCATCGAATTATTGCTAGAATTCATACTCACATTTGCTCATATTCACATACGCAAAGATCAAGTTTGACCAAAAGTTGACCAGAATTAACCACGGTTGACATGAGTTGACTAGTTTCGAAAAGAATTTTGAAATAGTTAAACGAATTTTTTTAATTAAATGGAGTACTTACTTCTAATTAATTAAACAAAGTTATTTAGTTAAATGAGAAGTCATTCATAATTAATTAATTAAAGTTATTTAATTAAATAAGAAAAGTGTCTCTAATTAATTAAAGATTATTTAATTAAATAAAAAAAACAATTATGAGAGCATATCTCATTTTAGTAAATTAAATATCTCAAAAAATCTCTCTTTAGTTCAAAAAGGGAAATATCTAGTTCGCTATTGATCAAAAATGAGTTAAATCAGTTAACTCCTTTTTCTACTCAAATTGAATCAGTTAACTCCTTATTTTACTCAAATTAAATCTATTAAGTTCGTTTAATTTGGAAATCTCCTTTTATGACTGAACTTCAGCTTTAATCCTGACCGTTGATTGAAATTGATCTCAACCATTGATAAAATCAAGGAAAGTCTATTTAAGAGACCCTCATCTCTTCATTTTGAAAGGTTGAATGAGAATTTGCATCGAATTGTTGCTAGAATTTATACTGACATTTGCTCATATTCACATATGCAAAGATCAAGTTTGACCAAAAGTTGACTAGATTTCACCGCAGTTGACTTGAGTTAACTAGTTTCGAAAAGAATTTTGAAATAACTAAACGAAATTATTTAATTAAATAGAGTACTTACTTTTAATTAATTAAACAAATTTATTTAATTAAATGAGAAGCCATTCCTAATTAATTAAATGAAGTTATTTATTTAAATAAGAAAAGTGTCTCTAATTAATTAAAGATTATTTAATTAAATAGAAAAAGTAATTATGAGAGCATGTCTCATTTTATTAAATTAAATATCTCAAAAAAATCTCTCTTCAATTCAAAAAGGGAAATTTCCAGTTCACTATTGATGAAAAATGAGTTAAATCAGTTATCTCCTTTTTCTACTCAAATTGAATCAGTTAACTCCTTATTTTACTCAAATTAAATCTATTAACTCCCTTTGAGTTGACTAGTTTCGAAAAGAATGTTGAAATAATTAAACGAAATTATTTAATGAAATGGAGTACTTACTTTTAATTAATTAAACAAAGTCATTTAATTAAATGAGAAGTCATTCCTAATTAATTAAATGAAGTTATTTATTTAAATAAGAAAAGTGTCTCTAATTAATTAAAGATTATTTAGTTAAATAGACAAAGTAATTATGAGAGCATATCTTATTTTATTAAATTAAATATCTCAACAAAATCTCTCTTCAATTCAAAAAGAGAAATTTCCAGTTCACTATTGATCAAAAATGAGTTAAATCAGTTAACACCTTTCTCTACTCAAATTTTATTGGTTAACTCCTTATTTTAATCAAATTAAATCTTTTAACTCCCTTTAATTTGGAAATCTTCGTTTATGACTGAACTTCACCTTTAATCCTGACCGTTGATTAAAATCGATCTCAACCGTTGATGAATTCTAGGAAAGTCTATTTAAGAGACCCTCGTCTCTTCATTTTTAAAAGTTGAATGAGAATTTGCATCGAATTGTTGTTGGAATTCATACTCACATTTTCTCATATTCACATACGCAAAGATCAAGTTTGACCAAAAGTTGACCAGATTTAACCACGGTTGACTTGTGTTGACTAGTTTCGAAAAGAATTTTGAAATAATTAAACAAAATTATTTAATTAAATGGAGTACTTACTTCTAATTAATTAAAAAAAGTTATTTAATTAAATGAGAAGCCATTCCTAATTAATTAAATAAAGTTATTTAATTAAATAAGACAAGCGTCTCTAATTAATTAAAGATTATTTAATTAAATAGAAAAAGTAATTATGAGAGCATATCTCAGTTTATTAAATTAAATATCTCAACAAAATCTCTCTTCAGTTCAAAAAGGAAAATTTCCAGTTCACTTGTAGTGCCTACCCTCGTTCACATCTTTTCTAGACTTATTGTTGCTATTATTATCAGACTATGTAGACTAGTTTTATGTTGATGGTTTAGTGGTGTTGTTTTGACACTATCAGATATTATGATATGGATTCAGTTGATATATGATGAGATCATTTAGACTTTACATTTCATGTATGTATGATGATCATTACATTTTTTTCAGTGATTAATGATGATTAGTTAGATGGTTTATTATCTCATGTGTTTTATTATGGTTACTTACCCCATACTTGCATGTGTATGGTGTGCGTGTTTTCTTATTGTATGGCATTTTTGATGTGGTTAAGGAAGGGAGTCGTAGTCACCTGCTTAGTCGGGATCTACATGATGCACCACTTCCTGCCATTGTTTGTTTAGCTTAACATTATATATTGTAGGTACATGCATGGTTTTTCTGCAGGTTGCAGGTACCGGGTATCGACTTCCCTGAATTGCCAGGATGAGCATACCGTATTATACTATTTCAATGATAAGAGAAGGGAGATAAATTCTCAAGTCCAAATCCAAAACCTAAAAACCATTTGTCCTAGTTAGTTAGGACAAGTATCAGAGTTGAATACCCACCAAATGTGTCGGATGACATATTTCATGATTTTTAACCCTTTAGATTGATTTTGTATGATTTGTTCTATGATGGGTTTTCATATTTTATCTTGGAGGTCTATGGCGAATTTTTCATTAATTAAGTCTTAATAAATAGATTTAATTAATAAATTATTTATTTGAGAAAATCAATAAAATATCATGATCTTTGATATTTTGACTGTAATTAATTAAATGTGAATTATTGAGGAAAGGAATTAAATAAAAGAAAACTAAAAATTAAAATTAATAATAATTATAAAATAATAATAAAGTAATAAATAAAATATTAATAATAATAATTATAAAAATTAAAATAAAAGTTATAAAATTTAAATAGAAATTATTTAAAAATTAAATTGGAGTTATAAGCTTGCATGAGAATTAACATGTGTCAACAACACGGGGGTTAGTGCATCAATTAAGCACAAGGTGTCTACAACTCTATGACTCATCAAAAAGATTGGAAAAGACCCATGCTTAGATGGTGACACCTTCGAGCTATTTCAAGAAGCATTCTAGAGGTTTCCTGAGAGCTCTTTATATTCAGGCATTCCTAGAAGATTAGATATAGCATTTGGAGTATAATTGGAGCATTGGAGGATTCGAGAGTTCTGAAGAAGGGAGCTTGCTCTGCGGGATTTCTAAGGAAGAGTGAATTAGCATCAGAATTCGGGTAGATTCTTGTGATTTTATTTATGCTATTTCTGCATCTTCCATTTTCCTATCATCTTCGTGTCTTCTATATGTCTTCTGAGTAATTTCCTATTGTTATTGTATGCATTCTCTATTGGGTAGTCAATTTATTTGATAATATTACATGCATAGATCTGGAAAAAAAATACGGGGCTAGGGTTGAATTGTAGCCAAATTCATTGAAAAAAAAAATTATAGAGAAAATTTAGAGAGTAAATAATCGTAAGAAACTTATAAATATATATATTCTTTGTGAAAATATATATATAGTTAAGATCTGTATTTTCATATATAAATTTATACTGTATAAAACCTTGCGTATATTTGTGTGTGTGTGTATATATATATATATATGTATGTATGTATATATACATATATATGTATATATATATGTATATATATATATATATATGCATATGTATGTATATATACATATATATGTATATATATATGTGTATATATATACACATATATATAGACAGATATATGTATATATACATACATATGCATATCTATATATATATACATATATATATAATTAATTGGAAAGCCAAGCGAGTTATCGCAGTAATACTCATTAAAATGTATTTGTGATTTCAATTTCGTTTTGAAAAATGTTATAAAAAGAACACATTACATTGAAAATGTTTTAAAATGATATATATGTAAATGTTGGGCAGGAATCATATACACCACCCACCGCAGGCCTGCGAGATCGCAGGGTACCTGCGACCTTAGTGTACCTGCGATCCGCAGTGTACTTGCAGTGCGGTACATTAAATAACCGCGCAATTTTAAATTGTGTTGAGTCATATGTGGATTTCAAATTATATAAGGTTTAATCCACAATGTTATTTCATATGCGATTTGGGTTTCGATTTTGTTTTAAATGTTGAAATGTTATTAATTATTAAATGCTATTAAATATATCTATATATATGTATATATATAAATATATATATATATATATATATATATATATATATATATATATATATATATATGTATGTATGTATATAAGTATATATGTATATATAATTAATTATAAATGATTATTATAAAATTCTCAATTAAGGGGTCTTTCTTTTTATTGACTTAAAATATTGCTATTAAGCTTGTTAATTATGAAGAGATATTAATAATTTATTTAATTAAACTTAGTTTTAATTAAGATTAATTATTAGAGTAAATAATCAAAGTTTTGTTCATAGGAAATGTCAATCTTCAAACAAAGTTTATATAAATTAAATATTATTAGATCAATTAGAAAATTGAGTCTAATGGAGAAACTTTTTATCTATCAAACAAATACATGAGTTAGGTAAAACATGAAATTTCTCCACTTGATAGAGTTTGGGAAACATTAACCGAGACTTTTGCATTTGAAATTGAAAACTTAGCAAAACCAAAACATGTGTTTACATTGTGTATTCTTTATGCTATTGTTTTGAGTTTTGGGTTGACTAGTGTTGACCAGTTATAGGACGTCTACCAAAGGCTTGAGAGTTATGTGATTGTGATGTCATCATGATGTTTTAATCTTGATCTTTATAAACCCAACCACGGTTATGTGATGGAATGCTCTATGTATTGGTTGTAATACTAATTGTTATAGTTGAGGTTCTTATTTATGAGACACTTGACTTAACCATTATTTTTGGTCATCGATCAGTTATCCTTGATTATTTTCTAGTCACCATGATGGGACAGAGATGCGGATTTATTCTTGATGATGTCATGTTGTGACAAGTTTGACTCAACCATTTTTGAAATCTTTGATCAGTATGATTGAGATATATTTTGGTTATTGAGAACCATTGGATACATTTGATTATCAGTGATACTTCAGTTGTCAATAGAGAGCTGTTGTGTTCATGATTTTCTATGGATGTTTGCTCATGGAGATTTGATGATTTTATTATGGATTATCTTTTGTAAATTTGAGATTTATGAGTCCATGAGCATTAGGGTAGGATATCTACATGTAGTGTCGGGAAGTGGCTTGCAATGGGGGCCGGGGCCCTAAGAGGCCGCCAGGGTAACTCATTGTAAGTTGGATTAATAAGTGATAACATTCACACCTAATACTAACCGAATGAACCTAAGAAGATAAGTGTTTTTCTCGCCCATGCCTTGAGAACTTGTACAGGCTAGGATGGGAGTAGTGAGACACATGGTTGCGACCTTGCATTCCATAGTATGCCTTGCCAATATGAGAGATACTAGTGGCCGCATGAGATCAGTATAGACCCATGGAGTTTAGCTAACTGCCAAGGTAACTTGTACATGATAAATGCAATGACACTTTCTCGCTTGCATAGTAGGTTCCTACATGTCATTGTGTGCCTCTGGGATTAGATGTCAGTTTTTGATTGGAACCTTTGAGTTAGTATACTTTTAGGATTCTTGGACTATAGAGATTTATGCTATGAGATTTTGACAACTTGTTTGGGACTTGAGATTATCTCCTTAGCACGGTGGGAGTGGACCACTTAGGTACCACATAGTCGGGTGGTAGTGTATTCTCCACTCTTATCATTTTGAGATTCATTGAGACATTGTGGCTGACGCATCCTTCGTGATGGTGGATATGTATCCTTTCATTGATGATTAGCATATGTTAGATGATGTTATCTTATGCTTATATTTGCATGTTAGATTACCTTCTACATATGATGTTGTATATGTTAGGAGTGACATTCCTAATATGTTAATATCGATGATCTCTTCGGTGATTTGGGATGTTACCCATGGAGGGATGGCTATGGCCCACGATGGTCTAATGATGCTATTAACAGTTGGGAGGAACCATGCACTTAGTTTATTTTGTTTGATCTTTATGATGGGTGTATATGTCTTCTATGATGATGTATCATGTGATTATCTCTACTTTTATGTATCATGGATTGGAATAGGATGATGTACCTTATTCTACTTATGTATATTCTTTGAGCTTGTCATACCCTGTGACATGTACATAGGATGATTGAGCATTTGGAAATGTAATGTTTAAACATTGGACTTATCATTATTATACCATGTGGATGTTGTACTAGATGAATTCTTGTATGTAATTCAACGTTAAGGGATCTTTAAAGAATGTAATCTGTTATGTATGTTATGTTTACTTTCAGATGGACATTGCTATTGCTTCCGTTATTGTGAATAAGTTATGTATGGTATTTACTTTCATGTTTAAAAAAAAAAAAATGTTACCAAACTTAGTGAAACTCTAGGTTAATTCTTTGGATCCCTTGGCGAGGCATTACATTTGGTATCAGAGCTCGAGTTTCTACATTGGGAGATCTGAGTATTTTGGAACAACTAGAACTTTGAACTATAAAGTGTGTATCTTCAACTTGAAACTAGGATGGTGTCTGGGATCAGGTCTTCAGTTAGAGGCCGTGGTAGAGGCCGAGGAAGAGGTCGTGGTCGTGGAAGAGCTGTCAGTGCCCATGAGTCTACCCATGAGGGATCAACTCGTGTAGAGAGCAGGGAAGAGCACTCTAGTAGGCAGCAGGAAGAGAGCCGTAGAGAGGACCAAGCTAAGTCTGATGAGGTTAGTCTGAGATAGATGATGCAGACTATTCTAGAATGTTTACCTCCTGTTCAGGAAAAGGCTAAAGTGCATCAAACAGAACAAGAGCATAGACCCAGATCGAGAAGTCCTCGGAAGGATCGTCAGAGGTCCATTGTGTCTACTCAGATGAAGGATCTTTCAAGATCCAAGGTCAACCCTTTCAATGGGCAAGGTTCTAGTTATGTGGCCGAGCAGTGGCTGATTTCCCTCGACAGGATTTTTGCCATGCAGGATTTTGACAGCAATGTTAAGGCAAGATTTGCGATCACTAGTTTAGAGAATTTTGGGGCCACTTGGTCGATGATTGAGGAGAAGAAGCTAGCAATCGATATGAGCAGTGTCAGGTGAGAACTATTCTTAGAGAGTTTTCATGAACGATTCCTACCAGAGGAATGGAAACTACAAAGGGTAGATGAGTTTCATAATCTCAAGCAGTACACTTTGTCAGTAACTGAGTATGAGTGTAAGTTCTATGAGCTTATGCCTTTTTTAGGATTCAGTGAAAATTCAGCTCAGTTGACACAACACTTTATTAGGGGTTTGAGTAACCGTATAATTCGGAGTGTCAAGGTATTTGATCCAAAAACTCTCAAGGATGCGGTACATCGAGAAATCCTTGTTGAGAAAAGTGTCAACCTTGGTCAAGGTGGTTTTATAGGAGCACCAGCAGCTTTTGTAGTGAATGTCTTCATGCGTGACATTGTGAGATTACATGGTATTCCTAGAAAGATCATTTCTGACAGGGATCCTATATTCACATCTGCATTTTGGACATCGTTACAGCATGAGCTTGGAGCATAGCTAAAATTCAGTTCGACATATCATCTAGAGACTAATGGTCAGACAAAGAGGGTGAACCAGGTTTTGGAGGATATGTTACAGATGTATGTGATGGATAGGTAGACACATTGGGAGGACTATCTCTACCTAGTGGAGTTTTCTTACAACAATAGGTATCATAGTTCTATTGGCATGGCACCTTTTCAGGCATTATATGGACGTCCTTGTTATACACCATTGAGTTGGGACAACCTCGAGGATCACATTCTTTTGGGTCTTGAGATGCTTCATGATATGGAGCAACAGGTAGTGCGTATCAATGAGCATTTGACTACGGCACAGGATAGGCAGAAGAAGTATGCCGATGCTCATAGGATAGATAAGTAGTTTGCTATGGGTGATAAGGTTTTCTTGAGAGTGCAACCGTGAAAGAGTCCGATCCGATATGGAAAGGGTTCTAAGCTAGCACCTCATTTTGTGGGACCATTCAAGATTTTGGAGAGGATTGGTTCGGTTGCTTACCATCTTGCTCTACCGCCTAGCCTAGCTCACATTCATTATGTTTTCCATGTTTCAGTGCTTAGTTAGTATATTCCTGATATTGTGCATGTTATTGATTGGAATGCATTGTAGGTAGAGGATGGGCAGCTAGCTTTGGAGCCAATTCGTATTGTGGAGCAATGAAAGTTGACCCTCAGGGGTCAAACCATCCAGCAGGTAAGGGTCCAATGTAACCCTACTGATGATTCTTCAGCTACTTGGAAGGATGCAGCTAGATTGAGGGAGTTATATCCCTATTTGCTTGTAGGCTTTCAGGAGTAAGCCTAATTCAAGGGGGGGTGGATGTAGTGCCTACCCTCGTTCACATCTTTTCTAGACTTATTGTTGCTATTATTATCAAACTATGTAGACTAGTTTTATGTTGATTGTTTAGTGGTGTTGTTTTGACACTATCAGATATTATGATATGGATTCAGTTGATATATGATGAGATCATTTAGAATTTACATTTCATGTATGTATGATGATCATTACTTTTTTTTCAGTTATTAATGATGATTAGTTAGATGGTTTATTATCTCATGTTTTTTATTATGGTTACTTACCCCATACTTGCATGTGTATGGTGTGCGTGTTTTCTTATTGTATGGTGTTTCTGATGTGGTTAAGGAAGGGAGTCGTAGTCACCTACTTAGTCGGGATCTACATGATGCACCACTTCCTGCCATTGTCTGTTTACCTTAGCATTATATATTATAGGTACATGCATGGTTTTTTTGCAGGTTGCAGGTACCAGGTATCGACTTCCCTGAAATGCCAGGATGAGCGTACCCTATTATACTATCTCAATGATAAGAGAAGAGAGATAAATTCTCAAGTCCAAATCCCAAACCTAAAAACCATTTGTCTTAGTGAGTTAGGACAAGTATCAAAGTTGAATACCCACCGAATGTGTCAGATGACATATTTCATGATTTTTAACCCTTTATATTGATTTTGTATGATTTGTTCTATGATGGGTTTTCATATTTCATCTTGGAGGTCTATGGTGAATTTTTCATTAATTAAGTCTTAATAAATAGATTTAATTAATAAATTATTTATTTGAGAAAATTAATAAAATATCACGATCTTTGATATTTTGATTGTAATTAATTAAATGTCAATTATTGAGGAAAGGAATTAAATAAAAGAAAACTAGAAATTAAAATTAAAAATAATTATAAAATAATAATAAAGTAATAAATAAAATAATAATAATAAAAGTTATAAAAATTAAAATGAAAGTTATAAAATTTAAATAGAAATTATTTAAAAGGTAAGTTGGAGTTATAAGCTTGCATGGGAATTAACATGTGTCGACAACACGGGGGTTAGTGCATCAATTAAGCACAATGTGTCTACAACTCTATGACTTATCAAAAAGGTTGGAAAAGACCCATGCTTAGTTGGTGACACCTTCCAGTTGTTTCAAGAAGCATTATAGAAGTTTCTTGAGAGCTCCTTTATATTCAGGCATTCTTAGAAGCTTAGATATAGCGTTTGGAGTGAAATTGCAGCATTGGAGGATTCAAGAGTTCTGAAGAAATTTTTAGTTCACTATTGATAAAAAATGAGTTAAATGAGTTAACTCATTTTTCTACTCAAATTGAATAAGTTAACTCATTATTTTACTCAAATTAAATCTGTTAACTCTCTTTAATTTGGAAATCTCCATTTATGACTGAACTTCACCTTTAATGCTGACCGTTGATTGAAATCGATCTCAACCATTGATGAATTCTAGGAAAGCCTATTTAAGAGACCCTCATCTCTTCATTTTGAAAGGTTGAATGAGAATTTGCATCGAATTGTTGCTAGAATTCATAGTCATATTCGCTCATATTCACATATGCAAAGATCAAGTTTGACCAAAATTTGACCAGATTTAACCACGATTGACTTGAGTTGACTAGTTTTAAAAATAATTTAGAAATAAATAAACAAAATTATTTAGTTAAATGGAGTACTTACTTCTAATTAATGAAACAAAGTTATTTAATTAAATGAGAAGCCATTCCTAATTAATTAACTGAAGTTATTTAATTAAATAAGAAAAGTGTCTCTAAGTAATTAAAGATTATTTAATTAAATAGAAAAAGTAATTATGAGAGCATATCTCATTTTATTAAATTAAATATCTCAACAAAATGTCTCTGCAGTTCAAAAAGGGAAATTTCCAGTTCACTATTGATCAAAAATGAGATAAATAAGTTAATTCCTTTTTCTACTCAAATTGAATCAGTTAACTTCTTATTTTACTAAAATTAAATTCGTTAACTCCCTTTAATTTGGAAATATCCCTTTATGACTGAACTTCACCTTTAATCCTGACCGTTGATTGAAATCGATCTCAACCGTTGATGAATTCCAGGAAAGTCTATTTCAGAGATCCTCATCTCTTCATTTGAAAAGTTGAATGAGAATTTGCATCAAATTTTTGCTGAAATTCATAGTCACATTTGCTCATATTCATATATGAAAAGATCAAGTTTCACCAAAAGCTGACCCGATTTAACCACGGTTGACTTGAATTGACTAGTTTCAAAAAAAACTTTGAAATAATTAAACAACATTTTTTAATTAAATGGAGTACTTACTTCTAATTAATTAAACAAAGTTATTTAATTAAATGAGAAGCCACTCCTAATTAATTAAATGAAGTTATTTAATTAAATAAGAAAAGTGTCTCTAATTAATTAAAGATTATCCAATTAAATAGAAAAAGTAATTATGAGAGCATATCTCATTTTATTAAATTGAATAACTCAAAAAAATCTCTCTTCAGTTCAAAAAGGAAAATTTTCAGTTCACTATTGATAAAAAATGAGATAAATCAGTTAACTCCATTTTCTACTTAAATTGAATCAGTTAACTCCTTATTTTACTCAAATTAAATCTGTTAAACTCCCTCTAATTTGGAAATCTCCCTTTATGATTGAACTTCACTTTTAATCCTGACTGTTGATTGAAATCGATCTCAACCGTTGATGAATTCAAGGAAAGTCTATTTAAGAGACCCTCATCTCTTCATTTTGAAAGGTTCAATGAGAATTTGTATCGAATTGTTGCTGGAATTCATACTCACATTTTCTCATATTGACATACACAAAGATCAAGTTTGACAAAAAGTTGACCAGATTTAACCATGGTTGACTTGAGTTGACTAGTTTTGAAAAGAATTTTTAAATAATTAAACAAAATTATTTAACTAAATGGAGTACTTACTTTTAATTAATTAAAAAAAGTCATTTAATTAAATGAGAAGCCATTCCTATTTAATTAAATGAAGTTATTTATTTAAATAAGAAAAGTGTCTCTAATTAATTAAAGATTATTTAATTAAATAGAAAAAGTAATTATCAGAGCATATCTCATTTTAGTAAATTAAATATCTCAACAAAATCTCTCTTCAGTTCAAAAAGGAAAATTTCCAGTTCACTATTGAGCAAAAATGAGTTAAATGAGTAAACTCCATTTACTACTCAAATTGAATCAGTTAACTGCTTATTTTATTAAAATTAAATCTGTTAACTCCTTTTAATTTGGAAATCTCCCTTTATGACTGAACTTCACCTTTAATCCTGACCGTTGATTGAAGTTGATCTCAACCGTTGATGAATTTCAAGAAAGTCTATTTAAGAGACCCTCATCTCTTCATTTTGAAAGGTTGAATGAGAATTTGCATCGAATTGTTGTTGCAATTCATACTCACATTTTCTCATATTCACATACGCAAAGATCAAATTTGATCAAAAGTTAACCAGATTTAACCACGGTTGACCTGAGTTGACTAGTTTCGAAAAGAATTTTGAAATAATTAAATAAAATTATTTAATTAAATAGAGTACTTACTTCTAATTAATTAAACAATGTTATTTAATTAAATGAGAAGCCATTCCTAATTAATTAAATGAAGTTATTTATTTAAATAAGAAAATTGTCTCTAATTAATTAAATATTATTTAATTAAATAGAAAAAGTAATTATAAGAGCATATCTCATTTTATTAAATTAAATATCTCAACAAAATCTCTCTTCAGTTCAAAAAGGGAAATTTCCAAATCACTATTGATAAAAAATGAGTTAAATCAGTTAACTCCTTTTTCTACTCAAATTGAATCAGTTAACTCCTTATTTTCCTGAAATTAAATCTGTTAACTCCCTTTAATTTGGAAATCTCCCTTTATGACTGAACTTCACCTTTAATCCTGACCGTTGATTGAAATCGATCTCAACCGTTGATGAATTCAAGGAAAGTCTATTTAAAAGACCCTCATCTCTTCATTTTGAAAGGTTTAATGACAATTTACATCGAATTGTTGCTGAAATTTATACTCACATTTGCTCATATTCATATACTCAAACATCAAGTTTGACCAAAAGTTGACTAGATTTAACCACGATTGACTTGAGCTGAATAGTTTCGAAAAGAATTTTGAAATAATTAAACGAAATTATTTAATTAAATGGAGTACTTCTAATTAATTAAACAAACTCATTTAATTAAATGAGAAGCCATTCCTAATTAATTAAATGAAGTTATTTAATTAAATAGGAAAAGTGTCTATAATAAATTAAAGATTATTTAATTAAATATAAAAAGTAATTATAAGAGCATATCTCATTTTATTAAATTAAATATGTCAACAAAATCTCTCTTCAGCTCAAAAAAGGAAATTTTCAGTTCACTATTGATACAAAATGAGTTAAATCAGTTAACTTTTTTTTCTACTCAAAATTGAATAAGTTAACTCTTTATTTTCCTGAAATTAAATTTGTTAACTCCCTTTAATTTGGAAATCTTCCTTTATTACTGTAATTCACCTATAAATCTTGACTGTTGATTGAAATCGATCTCAACCATTGATGAATTCCAGGAAAGTTTATTTAAGAGACCCTCATCTCTTCATTTTGAAAGGTTGAATGAGAATTTTCACCGTATTGTTGTTGGAATTCATACTCACATTTGCTCATATTCACATACGCAAAGATCAAGTTTGACTAAAAGTTGACCAGATTTAAACACGGTTGACTTGATTAGACTAGTTTCAAAAAGAATTTTGAAATAATTAAACAAACTTATTTAATTAAATGAGAAGCCATTCCTAATTAATTAAATGAAGTTATTTAATTAAATAAGAAAAGTCTCTCTAATTAATTAAAGATTATTTAATTAAATAGAAAAAGTAATTATGAAAGCATATCTCATTTTAGTAAATTAAATATCTCAACAAAATCTTTCTTCAGTTCAAAAAAAGAAATTTTCAGTTCACTATTGATCAAAAACGAGTTAAATCAGTTAACTCTTTTTTCTACTCAAATTGAATCAGTTAACTCGTTATTTTACTCAAATTAAATCCGTTAACTCCTTCTAATTTAAAAATCTCCCTTTATGACTAAACTTCACCTTTAATCCTGACCGTTGATTGAAATCGACCTCAACAATTGATAAATTCAAGGAAAGTCTATTTAGGAGACCCTCATCACTTCATTTTGAAAGGTTGAATGAGAATTTGCATCGAATTGTTGCTAGAATTTATACTCACATTTGCTCATATTCACATACGCAAAGATCAAGTTTGACCAAAAGTTGACTAGATTTAACCACAGTTGACTTGAATTGACTAGTTTCGAAAAGAATTTTGAAATAATTAAACGAAATTATTTAATTAAATGGAGTACTTACTTCTAATTAATTAAACAAAGTTATTTAATTAAATGAGAAGCCATTCCTAATTAATTAAATCAAGTTATTTAATTAAATAAGAAAAGTGTCTATAATTAATTAAAAATTATTTAATTAAATAGAAAAAATAATTATGAGAGCATATCTCATTTTATTAAATTAAATATCCTAACAAAATCTCTCTTCAATTTGAAAAGGGAAATTTCAAATTCACTATTGAGCTTCACCTTTAATCCTGACCGCTAATTGAAATTGATTTCAATCGTTGATGAATTCTAGGAAAGTCTATTTAAGAGACCCATATCTCTTCATTTTGAAAGGTTGAATGAGAATTTCCACCGAATTGTTGCTGGAATTCATACTCACATTTTCTCATATTCACATCCGCAAATAACAAGTTTCACCAAAAGTTGACCTGATTTAAACACGGTTGACTTGAGTTGACTAATTTTGAAAAGAATTTTAAAATAATTAAACGAAATTATTTAATTAAATGGAGTACTAACTTCGAATTAATTAATCAAAATTATTTAATTAAATGAGAAGCCATTCCTAATTAATTAAATGAAGTTATTTAATTAAATAAGAAAAGTGTCTCTAATTAATTAAAGATTATTTAATTAAATAGAAAAAGCAATTATGAGAGCATATCTCATTTTATTAAATTAAATATCTCAACAAAATCTCTCTTCTGTTCAAAAAATGATATTTCAGTTCACTATTGATCAAAAATGAGTTAAATAAGTTAACTCCTTTTTCTACTCAAGTTGTATTAGTTAACTCCTTATTTTACTCAAATTAAATCTATTAACTCCCTTTAAAATGAAAATCTCCCTTTATGATTGAACTTCACCTTTAATCCCGACCGCTGATTGAAATCGATCTCAACCGTTCATGAATTCCAGGAAAGTCTATTGTAGAGACCCTCATCTCTTCATTTTGAAAGGTTGAATGAGAATTTGCATCGAATTGTTGCTAGAATTCATACTCACATTTGCTCATATTCACATATGCAAAGATCAAGTTTGGTCAAAAGTTGACCAGATTTAACCACGGTCGACTTAAGTTGACTAGTTTCAAAAAAAAATTTCAAATAATTAAACGAAATTATTTAATTAAATAGAGTACTTACTTCTAATTAATTAAACAAAGTTATTTAATTAAATGAGAAACCATTCCTAATTAATTAAATGAAGTTATTTAATTAAATAAGAAAAGTGTCTCTAATTAATTAAAGATTATTTAATTAAATAGAAAAAGTAATTATGAGAGCATATCTCATTTTATTACATTAAATATCTCAACAAAATCTCTCTTTAGTTCAAAAAGGGAAATTTTTAGTTCACTATTGATTAAAAACGAGTTAAATCAGTTAACTCCTTTTTCTACTCAAATTGAATCAGTTAACTCGTTATTTTACTCAAATTAAATTTGTTAACTCCCTTTAATTTGGAAATCTCTATTTATGACTGAACTTCACGTTTAATCCTAACCGTTGATTGAAATCGATCTCAACCGTTGATGAATTCCAGGAAAGTCTATTTAAGAGACCCTCATCTCTTCATTTTGAAAGGTTGAATGAGAATTTGCATTGAATTGTTGCTGGAATTAATACTCACATTTGCTCATATTCACATACGCAAAATTTAAGTTTGACCAAAAGTTGACCAAATTTAACCATGGTTGACTTGAGTTGACTAGTTTCAAAAAGAATTTTGAAATAATTAAACGAAATATTATAATTAAATGGTGTACTTACTTCTAATTAAGTAAACAAAGTTATTTAATTAAATGAGAAGCCATTCCTAATTAAATAAGAAAAGTGTCTCTAATTAATTAAAGATTATTTAATTAAATAGAAAAGTTAATTATGAGAGCATATCTCATTTTATTAAATTAAATATCTCGACAAAATCTCTCTTAAGATCAAAAAGTGAAATTTCCAATTCACTATTGATTCAGTTAACTCTTTTTTCTACTCAAATTGAATCAGTTAACTATTTATTTTACTCAAATTAAATCTGTTAACTCCCTTTAATTTGGAAATCTCCCTTTATGACTGAACTTCACCTTTAATCCTGACCGTTGATTGAAATCGATCTCAACCATTGATGAATTCTAAGAAAGTCTATTTAAGAGACCCTCATCTCTTCATTTTGAAAGGTTGAATGAGAATTTGCATCGAGTTGTTGGTGGAATTCATACTCACATTTGCTCATATTCACATACGCAAAGATCAAGTTTGACCAAAAGTTGACCAAATTGAACCACGGTTGACTTGAGTTGACTAGTTTTGAAAAGAATTTTGAAATAATTAAACAAAATTATTTAATTAAATGGAGTACTTACTTCTAATTAATTAAACAAAGTTATTTAATTAAATGAGAAGCCATTCCTAATTAATTAAAGATTATTTAACTAAATAGAAAAAGTAATTATGAGAGCATATCCCATTTTATTAAATTAAATATCTCAACAAAATTTCTCTTCAGTTCAAAAAGGGAAATTTCCATTTCACTATTCATCAAAAATGAGTTAAATCAATTGACTCCTTTTTCTACTCAAATTGAATTAGTTAACTCTTTATTTTACTCAAATTAAATCTGTTAAGTCCCTTTAATTTAGAAATCTCCCTTTATGACTGAACTTCACCTTTAATCCTGACCGTTGATTGAAATCGATCTCAACCGTTGATGAATTCCAGGAAAGTCTATTTAAGAGACCCTCATCTCTTCATTTTGAAAGGTTGATTAAGAATTTGCATCGAGTTGTTGCTAGAATTTATACTCACATTTGCTCATATTCACATACGCAAAGATCAAGTTTGACCTAAAGTTGACCAGATTTAAGCACGGTTGACTTGAGTTGACTAGTTTCAAAAAGAATTTTGAAATAATTAAATGAAATTATTTAATTAAATGAAGTACTTACTTCTAATTAATTAAGCAAAGTTATTTAATTAAATGAGAAGCCATTCCTAATTAATTAAATGAAGTTATTTAATTAAATAAGAAAATTGTCTCTAATTAATTAAAGATTATTTAATTAAATATAAAAAGTAATTATGAGAGCATATCTCATTTTATTAAATTAAATATCTCAACAAAATCTCTCTTCTGTTCAAAAAGGGAAATCTTCAGTTCACTATTGATCAAAATGAGTTAAATCAGTTAACTCCTTTTTCTACTCAAATTGAATCTGTTAACTCCTTTATTTTACTCAAATTAAATCTGTTAACTCCCTTAAATTTTAAAATCTCCCTTTATGACTGAACTTCACCTTTAATGCTGACCTTTGATTAAAATTGATCTCAACTGTTGATGAATTCTAGGAAAGTCTATTTAAGAGACCCTCATCTCTTCATTTTGAAAGGTTGAATGAGAATTTGCATTGTGAGGTCCCTCCTCACACGTATTTATTAAATATGAGTTTCTCTGTCAAATTTGTTGTAGGAGATTTGAATAGATTTAGAGAAATGTTGTAGATTTTAGATGTCCTAATAAAAATTGAGATCGACAGATACATCCATGCTTTAATACTTAACAATTAGAGAATTACTATGTTGTCTCGACTATTTGAAACATTAAATTTCACTAACAATAATGCATGGTGTTTCACTTAATAATGATGTTATTGATTTTGTTACCTCAATGATTAGGATTCTATGCATTTAGATAGTTCAATATTCACTATTGGTGATGTTATGATGTTAAGGTATATGCATGCCTAACAATGATTATTCTCGTATTTAATCTGAATTAATGAATAAGTTATATGTCATATTAATGATGTAATTTCTGATGATTAAATGTGAGTAGAAATGAATTAAATAATAGTTAAGTAATTGAAGCATTATGTTCTGAGTTCTCTCTGATCCATCGTAGCATAGTGATACATTACTATTATTTAGATACTCATGACTCAAGATGTCAAGACATTATCTGTTGCTTGAACATATTTTATTATCTCATGTTGTGTGATGTTACTTTTAGATATTTGATATTCGTCATTTAAGGTTTTATGTATATGTATGTTGATGAATTAAGTAAAATGTAGGATTAACACATTGAGTTTGGAATCTTTATGATTAAGGATATAAGTAGGATGAAAGAAACCCTGATTAATGTATGTTTCAATTTATGTGAATTTTTGATTCGTATATACATATGTACATGTGATTTTACGGGACTACTAATGTGTGCAATGAGTGTGCATATATTTTAGCCGAGATAACCGACGGAGGAACATAACTGATCCCTATGTGCTCATTTTGGAAACCTTGTTGTTCTTAATTAAATTTATTGTGAGATGTATGTATGTATCTTTCTATGATCAGTACATGTTAATGTTTGTAATTGTGTTCTTATAGTGTCACTTGACACTCGTGAATTTGTTCATGCTTCTCAGTGTGCTATTAGGGTTCGCTATGTAACCTTTGGACCTAAGTCAAATTAGGTTGGTGTCTTTTGCTAATTTGGTTCTTAATCGAGTTTAGACACCCTTAATCCAGATTAGTGCTTAACTTGCATTTTAGAGTTGTTAGTTGGTCCTAATTAGTCCTTAGCTTTTGTGTGGCTCTCAACCTATTCCTAAAGTTTTAAAACATGGAATATTTATACCCAAGGGGTATGGGTTTGGGTTGGGGGTCTTTTCCAACCCCTAAGCCCATTTTATTGACTTTTGAGATCACTCAAAAAGTCTCTTTTTGCCTTTGTGCGAAAATTGATTATGGCTACCATGAGTTGCATCACCTCAAGTCCACTTAGTGGTTAACCATAGTGTGGGTTGAATTAAGAGCTTCTAGATTTGTAGGTGAGTGAGAGAAGTTATTGCTCCTTTTGGTGGGTGAGTTTGAGGCTTATTTAGAGGCCCTTCTTGGAGTAGTCTAGGTTGTTACCCAATCTCTACATTTAGAGAGGAGTCTTGGAAGATTGAAGCAAAGAAGGGAAAAGCTTTACTCAAACTTGTTCATTTTCCATTACCTCTTTGTGCAGGTAGGAATTCTCATATCCCTTGTTTAGATTTCATTCTTGTTTCATGCTTGTGCTACTTTGTTGTTGTTTCAATGTTTGTATTTTGTGGGTATGTTGGGAAGCTTTGAAAACCATGTTATTTTTTGGATGATTTCCTTTCATGTTTATGTTTGCAATTTTGAGATTTTTCTTGCATCGGTGTTTTGGTATTACTCACCCTTGGAGAGGGCAGAAGTGACCAATTTTGGGAAAGGTCTATTTAGTCAGACTCCAACCAGTGTAGAGTCTCTTCTCAGGATGAGAAGAGGGAGAAAGGGTAGGGTGTTATGGGCCCGGACCTGTCAGCACAAACCTTGTATGAAAATGGTATGTTGAAATGGAACAACGGAAGTTCTTGGTATATAGCCCCGATTGGGCATATGTTTGGTGTTTTGCTTGACTTCTTCTGGTTGGAAGAATCCACCTTTCCCTAGTTTTGATTCATTGTGAATCCTATTTTGTAAACCATCTATGATTATGCTTGTTTGATTGTCTCTTGGTTATGCTTGGTTGTCACCCAATCAGATATTTGTTTCCTCCATGGTTCTAGAGATGTGTTGCAGAAACGTTATAAATTCATTGATGAGGGTCATGAAGACAATTCAATTATAATGTTGAAATTTGGGATTGATATCCTATGTAAATTGGTATTTCAAACTTTGTTGGATTGGCAACGAAGCTGGGTTTTCTTCCTGATTCAGTTTTGCCAATAAAATTGGTGTTTGAGTAAAATTGTTTATCTTGTGATTTAATCGTAATTTCAAATTAGATGGATGCACATCAAGAATAAGATGATTTGATGATGGTTTAATTGAGTAAATTTTCAAGTTCCTTATATGTTCAAATGATAATTATGTTAAAGAAATTTTCTTTTGAGTTGTGTTTAAATTTTCGAATTATACATGTGTGTGAGGAAGTTAAGTGAATTTACTTGAATACTTGTTTATCACATTTAATCCTATTATCACCTCTAAATTTTAAAACATAACTTGTTGGTGATTTTGGGCATGACACACATCAAATTGTTGCTAGAATTCATACTCACATTTTCTCATATTCACATACACAAAGATCAAGTTTGACCAAAAGTAGACTAGATTTAAGCATGGTTGACTTGAGTTGACTAGTTTCGAAAAGAATTTCAAAATAGTTAAACGAAATTATTTAATTAAATGGAGTACTTACTTCTAATTAATTAAACAAAGTTATTTAATTAAATGAGAAGCCATTCCTGATTAATTAAATGAAGTTATTTAATTAAATAAGAAAAGTGTCTCTAATTATTTAAAAATTATTTAATTAAATAGAAAAAATAATTATGAGAGCATATCTCATTTTATTAAATTAAATATTTCAACAAAATCTCTCTTCAGTTCAAAAAGGGAAATTTCCAGTTCAATATTGATAAAAAATGAGTTAAGTTAGTTAACTCCTTTTTCTACTCAAATTGAATCAGTTAACTCCTTAATTTACTCAAATTAAATCTGTTAACTCACTTTAATTTGTAAATCTTCCGTTATGACTGAACTTTACTTTTAATCCTAACCGTTGATTGAAATCGATCTCAACCATTGATGAATTCCAGGAAAGTCTATTTAAGAGACCCTCATCTCTTCATTTTGAAAGGTTGAATGAGAATTTGCATCAAATTGTTGCTGGAATTCATACTCACATTTGCTCATATTCACATACGCAAAGATCAAGTTTGACCAAAAGTTGACCTGATTTAACCACAGTTGACTTGAGTTGACTAGTTTCGAAAATAATTTTGAAATAATAAAACGAAATTATTTAATTAAATAGAGTACTTACTTCTAATTAATTAAACAAAATTATTTAATTAAATGAGAAGCCATTCCTAATTAATTAAATAAAGTTATTTAATTAAATAAGAAAAGTGTCTCTAATTAATTAAAGATTATTTAATTAAATAGAAAAAGTAATTATGAGAGTATATCTAATTTTATTAAATTAAATATCTCAACAAAATCTCTCTTCAGTTCAAAAAGGAAAATTTCCAGTTCACTATTGATAAAAAATGACTTAAATTAGTTAACTCCTTTTTCTACTCAAATTGAATAAGTTAACTCCTTATTTTACTCAAATTAAATCTGTTAACTCCCTTTAATTTAGAAATCTTCCTTTATGACTAAACTTCACCTTTAATCTTGACCGTTGATTGAAATCGATCTCAACCATTGATGAATTTCAGGAAAGTCTATTTAAGAGACCCCCATCTCTTCATTTTGAAAGGTTGAATGAGAATTTGCATCGAAATGTTGCTGGAATTCATACTCACATTTTTTCATATTCACATACGCAAAGATCAAGTTTGACCAAAAGTTGACCAGATTTAACCACAGTTGACTTGAGTTGACTAGTTTTGAAAAGAATTTTGAAATAATTAAACAAAATTATTTAATTAAATGGAGTACTTACTTCTAATTAATTAAACAAAGTTATTTAATTAAATGAGAAGCCATTCCTAATTAATTAAATGAAGTTATTTAATTAAATAAGAAAAGTGTCTCTAATTAATTAAAGATTATTTAATTAAATAGAAAAAGTAATTATGAGAGCATATCTCATTTTATTAAATGAAATATCTCAACAAAATCTCTCTTCAGTTCAAAAAGGGAAATTTCCAGTTCCCTATTGATAAAGAATGAGTTAAATTAGTTAACTCTTTTTTCTACTAAAATTGAATCCATTAACTCCTTATTTTACTCAAATTAAATCTGTTAACTCCCTTTAATTTGGAAATCTCCCTTTATGACTGAACTTCACCTTTAATCCTGACCGTTGATTGAAGTCAATCTATAGTGCCTACCCCTAGTTCACATTTTGTTATCATTGCTGAACTCTTTTAGAGCTAGTTTTATGTTGTTGGTCAGTAGCATTCTTTTGAGATTATCAGTTATTGTGCTATGGATTCAGTTTATTATGTAATGAGATTACTTAGATTTTGCATTTCATGTATACATGATGATTATTTTCAGTATTTGCAGTTATTAATGATGATTAGTAAGATGTTTTATTATCATATGTGTTTTTTTATAGATACTTGCCCCATACTTGCATGTGTATGGTGTGTGTGTTTGCTTTTGTATGGCGTGTCTGATGTGGTTAAGGAAAGGAGTCGTAGTCACCTGCTTAGTCGAGATCTACACAATGCACCACTTCCTGCCATTTCCTGTTTAGTTTAGTATATATTGTGCTTGTACATGCGTGGTTTTTAAGCAAGTTGTAGGTATTGGGTATCAACTTCCCTGAATTGCTAGGATGAGCGTACCCTATCACATTATCTCAATGATAAGAGAAGAGAGATAAATTCTCAAGTCGAAATCCCAACCCTTTAAGCCATTTATTCTAATTAGAAAATTAGGGCAAGTATCTGAGTTGAGTACCCTCCGAATGCGTCAGATGATGTAATTCGTGATATAAACCCCTTGGTTTGATATGTATGTATTTTGGCTATGATGAGTTTTTCGTATTTTTACCTTTGTGAGTCTTTGGAGTATTTTCTATTAATTAAGCCTAATTAAAAGATTTAATTAATGGTTTAATTAAATGAAAAATTAATATGATATTTTAATATTTATTTTATTTAATTAATTGAGAAATTAATTGAATAAAATAATTAAATTTGAAAATAAAAGTTAAAGGTTTAAATTTGGAATGTGACAATATTTATTTTAATAATAATATATTTGGAGCTCATTTTTAAATAAATGACTAAATAATAATATTATTAAAGCTAATAAATATTTTAGCAATTAAGTTTTGGAAAATAAAATTTAAAAGTGGAAAATATATTTAAATTATTAAAAGATTCTAAATCTCGTGTGATTAAAATATAAATATATTAAGATTGAAAAGTGGAGATATTAAAGTTAGTGCATGAGACTTAATAAATAAATTAATTAAATTGGAAAGAGTAAAGTAAATTGGAGTTATAAGCTTGCATGGGAAGTAACATGTGTCAACAACACGGGGGTTAGTGCTTCAATTAAGCACAAGGTGTCTACAACTCTATGACTCATCAAAAAGGTTGGAAAAGATCCATGCTTAGTTGGTGACACCTTCCAGCTGTTTCAAGAAGCATTCCAAAGGTTTCTTGAGAGCTCTTTATATTTAGGCATTCATAGAAGCTTAGAGATAGCGTGGAGAGCTATTGGAGCATGGGAGGAGGACTCAAGAACTCTAAAAAAGGGAGCTTGCTCTGCGAGTTTTCTGAGGAAGAGTGAATTAGCATCAGAACCCGGGTAGATTCTTGTGATTTTACTTATGCTATTTCCACATCATGCATTCCTATCTTCATCGTGTTTGTTATATGTGTTTGAATCTTCTCTATGATTGAATCTATGATATGAATTGGAATCTAGATATTTTATTTGGTTGAGAAGAATAAAATAGAAAAACCTTAGATCCAATTAAGGAGAAATAATTAGATATGAATTGAGTTTGCATTCGAATTTATATTAAATTAGAAAGACAAGATTTGGAATTAAAATAGAAATTTTATAGTGAGAATTGGAATGATTAGATGTAATCTTTCTATCAATTATATTTTTAGATGCATATGAACAAACCCTTTTATAGTTAAATTTAGAGAACAATTATTTTAATAGGAAATTCTTAATTCATCAGAAATTGTCCTGTCACTGCCCCTTAGATAGACCCGAACTCAGTCATTCATAACTTTTTTGTAAGGACCCTCCTCATATGTACTTATCAAATATGAATCCTATGTTAAAATTGTTATAGGAGATTGTATCAGAAATGAATTAATGTTTTATGTTGAGAATGTCTTAAAAGAAACTAAGATTAGTTTATTCATTCACGTTTTAGACACTTAGTGATTCAAGAACTACTACGTCATGTCGACTATTTAAAATATTAATTTTTACTAATGATGGTATGAAGTGTTTTCACCTGATAATGAGGATGTTAATTTTGTAACACAATGATTAAGTTATATGCAATTCATATGGTACAATATGCCTTATTGGTGATGTTATGTTGTTTAGGTATATGCATGCCTAACGATGATTATACTAAAATTTTAAATTTGAATTAATGAATAAAGTTATTTTATGTGAGGCCTCGTCCCGACCCATCGTAGCATAGTGATAGATTACTATTATTTTATTATTCATGACTCGAGATGTCGAGACATTATCTGATGCTTAGAACATACTTTATTATTTTATGTTGTGTGATGTTACTTTCAGATATATTTGAGGATTTTCATTTAATGTTTCATGTATATTTATGTTGATGAAATCAGTAAATGTGGGATTGAGACTTTAATTTAAGATATTTTAAATGGTTAAGAATTATGTAGGATTAAGAAACATTTATTGATGTATGTTTTAATTTATGTAAATTTCGAATACTTATACATTTATGTACATTTGATTTTACGAGACTATTGATGTGTGCAATCAGTGTGCAGATATTTAATCGAGAAAACCCTACGGAGGAAATGAAATAATCTCGATGTGCTAATTTTGGAAACCTTGTTGTTCGTAATTCATGTATTTGTATTGTGAGATGTATGTATGTATCTTCTTGGTTCAGTGAATGTTAATGTTCGTAATTATGTTCTTTCAGTGTCGCTTGACACTCGTAAAATGGTTATGTGCTTCAGTGGCTGTTTAAGGTTAATTGTTTAACCTTTGGACCAAGTTGGTTTAGTTAGTGTCAGTTTTCTATTAGGTTCTTAATCGAGGTTAGTCATCCCTTAATCTAGATTAGTGTTTTATCTGCAAGTTAGAGTAGTTAGATGGACCTATTTTATTCCTAAATTTTTATTTGGTTCTAAACCTCTTTCCTAAGGCTTAAAACTTGATATTATTATACCCAAAGGGTATGGGTATGGGTTAGGGGTCTTTTCCAACCCCTAAGCCCCTTTTATTGACTTTTGAGGTCACTCAAAAAGTCCCTTTTTGCCTTTGTACGAAAATTGACTATGGTTATCTTGAGTTACCTCACCTCATCTCCACTTAGTGGTTAACCTTAGGATTGGTTGAGTTAGAAACTTCTAGATTTTTAGGTGAGTGGGGGAAGTTATTGCCCTTTTTGGTGGTTGAGTTTGGATATTATTTAGAGGCCCTTTTTAGAGTAGTTTTGGGTTGTTACCCAATCTCTACATTTAGAGATAAGCTTTTGAAGGTTGAAGGAAGGAAGTGGAAACTCTACTCAAACTTGTTCATTTCCATTACCTCTTTGTGAAGGTTGGAATTCTCATCTCCCTTGTTCAAATTTCATTCTTGTTTCATGCTTATTCTACCTTGCTGTTGTTTCAATGTTTGTATGTTTGTGGGTATGTTGGGAAGCTTTGGAAACCATGTTATTTTTGGTTGATTTCCTTTCATGTTTATGTTGCAATTTTGAGATTTTTTTTGCATGGGTGTTTTGGTATTACTCACCCTTGGAGAGGGCAGAAGTGACCAATTTTGGGAAAGGCCTGTTTAGTCAGACTCCATCCAGTGTAGAGTCTCTTCTCAGGATGAGAAGAGGGAGAAAGGGTAGGGTGTTATGGGCCCCTACTTGTCAGCACAAACCTTGTATGATTCTGGTATGTTGAAATGGAACAACGGAAGTTCTTGGTATATAGCCCCGATTGGGCATTTGTTTGGTGTTGTGCTTGACTTCTCATGGTTGTAAGAATCCACCTTTCCCTAGTGTTGATTCATTGTGAACCTTATAGTGAAAACCATGTATGAATACGCATGTTTGATTGTCTCTTGGTTATGCTTGTTATCACCTGATCAGAATTCTGTTCCATCCATAGTTCTAGAGATGTGTTGCAGAAATGTTATAAATCCCTTGATGAGGGTCATGAAGAGAATTCAATTATATTGTTAAAATTTGGGATTGATATCCTATGTAAATTTTGGTATTTCAAACCTTGGTGGATTGGCATCGAAGCCGGGTTTTCTTCCTGATTCTTTTCCGGTTGAGCCCTTGAATCAGGTTTGCTAATAAAATTGGTGATTGAGTAAATTTTTTTGTCTTGTGATAAATTTGTAAATTTTAATTAGATGGATGCATATCAGAAAATAGGATGGAAAATTAGATAAAATGGTAACATTCAATTTTATGCAATCTTGAGTTCAATTTCATTTTTTTTTAAAAGGATATGGTTGATATTTTGATTCAATTTCATGCTTTATTGGAGATAAAATAAATCTTGCAATTTTGTGTTAAAAATTTATTGAGCTCTAAGTTATAAAACCCATTTAAAGAATATATATATCCCCCTTGATTAATTAAATGAGTTGAATTTTTTAAAAAAAAAATCAAACACTTAAAAAAAATATATACTTGAGAAAATTTATGTTTAGTGCAAAATTGCTCTCTGCCTTTTACATGAAGAGACTTTTAATTCCCCTATAACAGAGAATATTCTCAATAAAATCCCTTTTGTAAAACCTTTATTTAAATTTAATCAATATTAAAAAAAAAATGCAATAAAAGAAAAAATATCTAGATTATCCTATGACTCTTACCTTTACCCACACCTAGAAAACTTTAAATCTTAACTCCTAATTCTCTTCCCTCCTATGCTAGGAGTTGACAAAGCCTCCAAGGTCAGAAAAAGTACTTCTCACATGGCCCTATGTCAGACTTGACATGACAAGTAGGCCAAGCTATAAGAAAATGGGAATCATTGAACTCTAGCATGTATTTAAGAGCAATGAAAAGCACTTTTTTGAAACTCTTTTTACCTCCACTTAACTTGGGTGCTCAAAAATCTTGGGATATCATGTTGCTGCATTTTAGCCTTGGGAAGAGTGTGGAGGAATTGGGAAGCACCCATGTCCTTGGGGTTAGGTTAAATGTTAAAGTGTTAGAAGGTTGGTGGGGTTAGTTAGGAGGTAGGGGGTTAGAATAGTAAGTCAAGTTAGGAATTGTTTAATATTAGTTAAAAGTTAGTGGTTGTGAGGTGTTGGTAAAGGTTAGTTAAGGGTTAGGATATGTTTTTAAGTTTTAATGTTAGTATTAGTATTGGATTATAATTATTTTTTAGTTAATAGGTGGAAGTGAGTTGTTAAAGTTTAGTGTTAGAATAAGCTAGATGTTAAGTGTTTAAATAGGTGAGTAATAAAGTTAGAGTAGGAATTAATTAACATGTAAGATATTCTTTCAAAAAAAGGTGGATTTATTACTATTAGATATATAAAGTGAGTGTTTGATTATAAGTTATGCTCTATAAGTTTCATATTTAAATATAAGTGTTAGTAATTATTTTACGATTAGAAGTTATATGTTAGGATTCGGTTTTAAATTCAATAGGCATTTGAAATTTGATTTTCATTTTTATGATTGAAAATATTAAAAAGCTTGGTAAAATGTATTATGAACATTAGTCTATAGAATTAGTATTGAAATTTTAACCGTGATAGTAACGAGAGGTAACCCATGTCCCTTGATGTATGAATATGTGTATATTTAGATTTAAATAATGAATGAACATAAGCTTTATATTGTTTTATTAAATAATTAATTAGATATGATTTTATTGTTATTAATATTTTGATTTTAAGGTGTCATCAGGACATGTTAATGTGCATGTAATGTTTAAAAGGGGTGGTAAGATGAAATTGACTAGACATCTTGAGTTGGTAAATTGGATTATGTTTGAAGATGGAATGAATATTGTAAATGATTTAATAAAAATTAATTAATGAATTTAACTAGTTTAAAAGTTCATTTAAATAATGGACACAAAGTATTAAGGTAATTAGATGATTTTTTCTGAAATGATGAGACTGTTCCACCTGAGAGATTGAACCAACACACAAATGAATATGAAATAACTTGATAACCTAATAGAACAAATGAAACTTTATGAACTAAAATAACATGATTTATGGAAGGTTCAAATTAAGGTTGACTTAGTCAACAATTAGGGTTTAGTCAACCTAAACTTTGTGTTTGTATAACACCATGATTTGAGTGTCCCAAACCCATACAGTATGGTCGGAAAGTCAACTTTGCATCTTACTAAAAAAAAATAACCACTTCTCACTCTAACGCTTGGTCAAACCTTCATAACTTTCAAGGTAGCATGTATTACACATAGTGGATTAATTAGCTTAATTTTTTTTTTAAAAAAATGGTGTGTTTTTGCTCAAAATTTTTGGCATGACATTTTTATTGTGATCGAATCTATTCGATCGCTCCGGTCAGAATTGACGCAACTTAGCCCTCTCTAACATATTTTAATTTTAGCCCGATCCAATGGTTCATTAGGGAGATATGACTGTCCTACTGGGACTATTTTATTCAAGGACATATATTTCTCCATTTCCCATAACCAAGAGTTCTTTATGCTTAAACTTCACAGAAATAATATATCAAATCATGGAATGAATTAAAGATATTATTGCAATCTTCCCTTAGTAGAATATTATATACTAATCTAATTTAATTAAGATTAGTTAATAGTAGAAGAAATATAATTAATCTATTTATCAACTAACATAAGAGATATTTAGTTGAGAAAATTATATATGATTTTTAAAAGAACAATTCTTCTTAGAGATATTAACATTTACTTGATATTCATTGAATGATTGAATGAGCGATGAATCTGATTTAAATATTGATCATTATAATAATGAAATTATTAATGGGTTTATTATTTATTAATAATTGTTAAGGTTAGCAATTATTCATGAACGATAAGTATAGTTAGTATAACTATTAATTAATTTAGTTAAATTCAAGTTGAGAATAGTTAATAATTAAAGTATAGCAATAAGTTATAGATCAATAATTGGTTTAGACAAAATCTCGGGAGATATATGGCGTAAGGGTAAAATAGGTATTAGGTAATGAGATTGAGAGATAGTTAACTTTATATCGGTTGGAATACATCAAAAAATAGTTATGGAAGTTTCTATAGATTGAGTGATAATAGCTTTGGATGAGTTTATTATTTAATGTTTGTTGGGTCTAGAAAATTATTAATAAATAATAGTATAATGATCTAAATGATTATTGATAATACAAATTAATTAAGAAAACATCAGTATTCATATAAGAATGACGAATGTGATCATTATAGATTTCCAAATGTAACTTTTTATTAGACAATAACAAGTCATTATTGAACTATTAAGATGAGTATTAAGGGAATTGGATCATAGTCAACTTTGAACTATTGTTAGTTATTATTCAACTGATATTAATTGGAACGTTGCTATGGTTATGCAATTATTAACTAAATAAATTAATGAGAGTTAATTAGATTTAATTAATAATTAAGTCATGTAATAGAGATTTATTTAATATAATTCTTTTAACGAGATTGTAGAGTATCTATATTGAAGTTGATAAGTCTTATGACTTGAATTATGATTTTAGATATTCTAATGGTGAAGACTTAGTAACATATAATTAAATATTAGGTCATGGAATTGTGTACTTAAGTTAATTGGTGGATTAAATTGCTCATTTTAATAAAGTTATAATCTTCTTATTCGAAGATTAGTAATTGGCTCTCTTATAATTTAGATGATTAATGATCCTTGATTTATGTTAAAAGTTGAAGTAACATTAAAAAGAGTCATTCAATTTGTAACATTGAGTGAATGATTTTACTAAGTGTTAAATGGTTTAATATCTACCCTTAAGCTATTCTTAGAATATTATGTTAAATAATAGAAGGATAATGCTATCGGGGAACAATTGGGTTGACTTGTAGGTCAAATGATGAAACTTAAGACACTTGAAAGTATACTTGCAAA
Organism: Cupressus sempervirens; assembly: GCA_028749045.1. Taxonomy (NCBI): domain Eukaryota; kingdom Viridiplantae; phylum Streptophyta; class Pinopsida; order Cupressales; family Cupressaceae; genus Cupressus; species Cupressus sempervirens. The sequence continues at coordinate 103,470,046 of CM053791.1, forward strand.
CAGAAAACTGAAAACCTCTAAACTTGATTCAACTATGTAAGATAGCAAAACCAAAACATGTGTCTACATCGTGTATTTTATATGCTTCTTGTTTTGGGTTTTGGGTTAACTAGTGTTGACCACTCCTAGGTTGTGACCAGAGGCTCGGGGGTTATGAGATGTGTTGGCATGTTGATCTTATTTGGTCTCGATCTTTATAAGCCCAACCATGGTTATGTGATCCTGTGCTCTATGAAATGTTTGTTTTTGCTGTTTGTATTTGTTCCTCAATCTTCATGTGTTAAGCTAAAATGTATGTGTATGAGACACTTGAGCTAATCATTTTTGAGTCATCGATCAGTTATCCTTGGTTTACTTTCTAGTCATCATGATGGGACTGAAATATTGATTTATTTCTTGATGATGTCATGTTGTGACATGTTTGACTCAACCATTTTGGAGTCTTCAATCAGTATGATTTTGAGATATTCTTGGTTGCTTGTTGAGAACCAATGGATACTTATGATTATTAGTGATGCCTTTAGTTGCCAATAGAGAATTATTGTGGTCATGATTTTCTATGGATGTTTTTCAGATGCTCATGGAGATTTGATGATTCTTATCTTAGAGATTTGATGATTCTTATTATGGATATTTGATGCTTTTATTGTGGATATTTGATGATTCTTTTTATGAATTATCTTTTGAATTTTCTTTATAGTTGCTTGTACAAGACTATGGTGAATTTATGATTCCATGAGCTTAGGGTAGGTAATCTACTTGTAGTTTCGGGAAGTGGCTTGCAATGGAGGCCGGGGCCCTAAGTGGCTACCAGGATAACTCATTGTAAGTTTGGTTAATAAGTGATAACATTTACACACTAAATGAGGATTAAATGAACCTAAAAAGATAATTGTTTTGGTTCTCACCCATGCCTTGAGTGCTTGTACAGGCTAGGACGGGAGTAGTGAGAATGCATGGTTGCGACCTTGCATTTCGTAGTATGCCTCATCAATATGAGAGGATACTAGTGGCCACATGAGATCGGTATGGACCCATGGAGTTTAGCTAACTGCCAGGGTAACTTGTACGTGATAATTACGATGACACTTTCCCGCTTGCATAGTAGGTTTCCTACATTTCATTGTGTGCCTCTAGGAATTAGATGTCGATTTTGTGTGTGATATAAAATTTTGAGTTAGTATACTTTTAAGATTCCTGTACTATAGAGATTTGTGCTATGTGTTATGGATAGCCTATTTGGGACTTGAGATTATCTCCTCAGCACAGTGGGAGTGGACCACTTAGGTTTCATGCGGTTAGGTGGTAGTGTTTTTCCACTCTTATCATTTGAGATTCGTCAGAGACACCCTGGCTGGAGCATTCTTGGTTGATATTTATCTTCATTACGCTCTTGCAGCATTATGATAGATGATATACCTTATGATGGATGTATTTATTGGTATGTTTCTTAAATTGATGATTTGCATATGTTAGATGATGGTATCCTATGTGTTACTTTGTATGTTAGTAGGATGTTTTAGGAGTGACATTCCTACTATGTTTATACCGATGATCTCTTCGGTGCTTTGGAATGTTACGCACAGAGGGATGGCTAGGATCCACGATGGTCTATTGATGTTATTAACGGTTGGGAGGAACCGTGCACTTAGTTTATTTTTTTTTATCTTATTGATAGATGTATATGTCGTCTATGATGATGTATCATGTGATTATCTCTACTTTGATGTATCATGGATTGGAATAGGATGATGTACTTTATTTTCTATATGCATATTCTTTTAAGCCTTCATACCCTGTGACATGTACAGTGGATGATTGAACATTTGAAAATGTAATGTATGAACATTGGACTTATCATTATTATTCATGTGGATATTGTACTAGATGGATTCATGTATATTAGTTAGTTTAGATGTAACTCAACGTTAAGCGATTCTTAAAGAATGAAATTGGTTATGTATGTTATGTTTACTTTTAGATGGACATTGCTATTGCTTCCGTTATTATGTACAAGTTATATGTGGTGTTTACTTTCATGTTTTAAAAAAAAAATGTTACCAAACTTAGTCAAATTCTACGTTAATTCTTTGGATCCCTTGGCGGGGCATTACATGATCTCAATCGTTGATGAATTCTAGGAAAGTCTATTTAAGAGACCCTCATCTCTTCATTTTGAAAGATTGAATTAGAATTTGCATCGAATTGTTGTTGGAATTCATACTCACATTTGCTCATATTCACATACGCAAAGATCAAGTTTGACAAAAAGTTGACCAGATTTAACCACGGTTGACATGAGTTGACTAGTTTCGAAAAGAATTTTGAAATAATTAAACAAAATTATTTAATTAAATGGAGTACTTACTTCTAATTAATTAAACAAAGTTATTTAATTGAATGAGAAGCCATTCCTAATTAATTAAATGAAGTTATTTAATTAAATAAGAAAAGTGTCTCTAATTAATTAAAGATTATTTAATTAAATAGAAAAATTAATTATGAGAGCATATCTCATTTTATTAAATTAAATATCTCAAAAAAATCTCTCTCCAGTTCAAAAAGGAAAATTTTCAGTTCACTATTGATAAAAAATGAGTTAAATCAATTGACTCCTTTTTCTACTCAAATCGAATCAGTTAACTCCTTATTTTACTCAAATTAAATCTGTTAAATCCCTTTAGTTTAGAAATCTCCCTTTATGACTAAACTTCACCTTTAATCTTGACCGTTAATTGAAATCGATATCAACAGTTGATGAATTCCAAGAAAGTTTATTTAAGAGACCCTCATCTCTTCATTTTGAAAGGTTGAATGAGAATTTGCATTGAGTTATTGTTGGAATTCATACTCACATTTTCTCATATTCACATACGCAAAGATAAAGTTTGACCAAAAGTTGACCAAATTTAACCACGGTTGACTTGAGTTGACTAGTTTCAAAAAAAATTTGAAATAATTAAACAAAATTATTTAATTAAACAGAGTACTTAATTCTAACTAATTAAACAAAGTTATTTAATTAAATGAGAAGCCATTCCTAATTAACTAAATAAGATAAGTGTCTCTAATTAATTGAAGATTATTTAATTAAATAGAAAAAGTAATTATGAGAGCATATCTCATTTTATTAAATTAAATATCTCAACAAAATCTCTCTTCAGTTCAAAAATGGTAATTTTCAGTTCATGATTGGTCAAAAACGAGTTAAATAAGTTAACTACTTTTTCTACTCAATTTGAATCAGTTAACTCCTTATTTTACTCAAATTAAATATGTTAACTCCCTTTAATTTGGAAATCTCCCTTTATGAATGAACTTCACCTTTAATCCTGACCATTGATTGAAATCGATATCAACCGTTGATGAATTCTAGGCAAGTCTATTTAAGAGACCCTCATCTTTTCATTTTGAAAGGTTGAATGAGAATATGCATCGAATTGTTGAAGGAATTCATACTCACATTTTCTCATATTCATATACGCAAGGATCAAGTTTCACCAAAAGTTGACCAAATTTAACCACGGTTGACTTGAGTTGGCTAGTTTCGAAAACAATTTTGAAATAATTAAACGAAATTATTTAATTAAATAGAGTACTTACTTCTAATTAATTAAACAAAATTATTTAATTAAATGAGAAGCCATTCCTAATTAATTAAATGAAGTTATTTAATTAAATAAGAAAAGTGTCTCTAATTAATTAAAGATTATTTAATTAAATAGAAAAAGTAATTATGAGAGCATATCTCATTTTATTAAATTAAATACCTCAACAAAATCTCTCTTTAGTTGAAAAAGAGAAATTTGCAATTCACTATTGATCAAAAATGTGTTAAATAAGTTAACTCTTTTTTCTACTCAAATTAAATCAGTTATCTCCTTATTTTACTCTAATTAAATCTGTTAACTCCCTTTAATTTGAAAATCTCTCTTTATGATTGAACCTCACCTTTAATCTTGGCCGTTGATTAAAATCGATCACAACCGTTGATGAATTTTAGGAAAGTCTATTTAAGAGACCCTCATATCTTCATTTTGAAAAGTTGATTGAGAATTTGCATCGAATTGTTGCTGGAATTCATACTCACATTTGCTCACATTCACATACTCAAAGATCAAGTTTAACCAAATGTTGACCAGATTTAACCATGGTTGAGTTGAGTTGACTAGTTTCGAGAAAAATTTTGAAATAATTAAACAAAATTATTTAATTAAATGGAGTACTTACTTTTAATTAATTAAATAAAGTTATTTAATTAAATGATAAGTCATTCCTAATTAATGAAATGAAGTTATTTAATTAAATAAGAAAAGTGTCACTAATTAATTAAAGATTATTTAATTAAATAGAAAAAGTAATTATGAGAGCATATCTCATTTTATTGAATTAAATATCTCAACAAAATCTCTCTTCAGTTCAAAAAGGGAAATTTCTAGTTCACTATTGATCAAAAATGAGTTAAATCAGTTAACTCTTTTTTCTACTCAAATTGAATCTGTTAACTCCTTATTTTACTCAAACTAAATCTGTTAACTCCCTTTAATTTGGAAATCTCTCTTTATGACTGAACTTCACCTTTAATCCTGACAGTTAATTGAAATCGATCTCAAACATTAATGAATTCTAGGAAAGTCTATTTAAGAGACCCTCATCTCTTAATTTTGAAAGGTTGAATGAGAATTTGCATCAAATTGTTGCTGGAATTCATACTCACATTTGCTCATATTCACATACGCAAAGATAAAGTTTCACCAAAAGTTGACCAGATTTAAGCACAGTTGACTTGAGTTGACTAGTTTCAAAAAATATTTTAAAATAATTAAACAAAATTATTTAATTAAATGGAGTACTTACTTCTAACTAATTAAACAAAGTTATTTACTTAAATGAGAAGCCATTCCAAATGAATTAAATAAAGTTATTTAATTAAATAAAAAAAGTGTCTCTAATTAATTAAAGATTATTTAATTAAATAGAAAAAGTATTTATGAGAGCATATCTCATTTTATTAAATTAAATATCTCAAAAAAATCTCTCTTCAGTTCAAAAAGGAAAATTTTTAGTTCACTTTTGATCAAAAATGAGTTAAATCAGTTAACTCCTTTTTCTACTCAAATTGAATTAGTCAACTCCTTATTTTACTCAAATTAAATCTGTTAACTTCCTTTAATTTGGAAATCTCCTTTTATGACTGAACTTCACCTTTAATCCTGACGTTTGATTGAAATCGATCTTAACCATTGATGAATTAAAGAAAAGTCTATTTAAGAGACCCTCATCTCTTCATTTTGAAATGTTGAATTAGAATTTGCATCGAATTGTTGCTAGAATTCATACTCACATTTGCCCATATTCACATATGCAAAGATCAAGTTTGACCAAAAGTTGACTAGATTTAACCACGGTTGACTAGTTTTGAAAAATATTTTGAAATAATTAAAAAATTATTTAATTAAATGGAGTACTTACATCTAACTAATTAAACAAACTTATTTAATTAAATGAGAAGCCATTCCTAATTAATTAAATGAAGTTATTTAATTGAATAAGAAAAGTGTCTCTAATTAATTAAAGATTATTTAATTAAATAGAAAAAGTAATTCTGAGAGCATATCTCATTTTATTAAATAAATTATCTCAACAAAATCTCTCTTCAGTTGAAAAAGAGAAATTTTCAGTTCACTATTGATAAATAATGAGTTAAATCAGTTAACTCCTTTTTCTACTCAAATTGACTTAGTTAACTCCTTATTTTACTCAAATTAAATATGTTAACTCCCTTTAGTTTGGAAATCTCCCTTTATGACTGAACTTCACCTTTAATCTGACTGTTGATTGAAATCGATCTGAACCGTTGATGAATTCCAAGAAAGTCTATTTAAGAGACCCTCTTCTCTTGATTTTGAAAGGTAGAATGAGAATTTGCATCGAATTTTTGCTGGAATTCATACTCAGATTTGCTTATATTCACATACGCAAAGATCAAGTTTGACCAAAAGTTAACCAGATTTAACCACGATTGACTTGAGTTGACTAGTTTCAAAAAAATATTTAAAATTATTTAATTAAATGGATTACTTACTTCTAAATAATTAAACAAAGTTATTTCATTAAATGAGATGCCATTCCTAATTAATTAAACGAAGTTATTTAATTAAATAAGAAAAGTGTCTCTAATTAATTAAAGATTATTTAATTAAATAGAGAAAGTAATTATGAGAGCATATCTCATTTTATCAAATTAAATATCTCAACAAAATCTCTCTTCAGTTCAAAAAGGGAAATTTTAAGTTCAGTATTGATAAAAAAATGAGTTAAATCCGTTAACTCCTTTTTTTACTCAAATTGACTTAGTTAACTCCTTATTTTACTCAAATTAAATCTGTTAACTCCATTTAATTTGGAAATCTCCCTTTATGACAGAACTACACCTTTAATCCTGACCGTTGATTGAAATCGATCTCAATCGTTGATGAATTCCAAGAAAGTCTATTTAAGATATGCTCATCTCTTCATTTAACCACGGTTGACTTGAGTTGACTAGTTTCAAATTTTTTTTTGAAATAATTAAACATAATTATTTAATTAAATGGAATACTTACTTCTAATTAATTAAACAAAGTTATTTAATTAAATGAAAAACCATTCCTAATTAATTAAATGAACTTGTTTAATTAAATAAAAAAAGTGTCTCTAATTAGTTAAAGATTATTTAATTAAATAGAAAAAGTAATTATGAGAGCATATCTCATTTTATTAAATTATATATCTCAACAAAATCTCTCTTCAGTTCAAAAAGGGAAATTTCTAGTTCACTATTGATAAAAAATGAGTTAAATCAGTTAACTCCTTTTTCAACTCAAATTGAATCAGTTAACTCCTTATTTTAGTCAAATTAATTCTGTTAACTCCCTTTAATTTGAAAATCTCTTTTTATGACTGAACTTCACCTTTAATCCTGACCATTGATTGAAATCGATCTCAATCGTTGATGAGTTTCAAGAAAGTCTATTTAAGAAACCCTCATCTCTTTATTTTAAAAAGTTGAATGATAATTTGCATCGAATTGTTGCTGGAATTCATACTCACATTTGCCCATATTCACATATGCAAAGATCAAGTTTGACCAAAAGTTGACTAGATTTAACCACAGTTGACTTGAGTTGACTAGTTTCGAAAAGAATTTTGAAATAATTAAACAGAATTATTTAATTAACTGGAGTACTTACTTCTAACTAATTAAACAAAGTTATTTAATTAAATGAGAACCCATTCCTAATTAATTAAATGACATTATTTAATTAAATAAGAAAAGTGTCTCTAACTAATTAAAGATTATTTAATTAAATAGAAAAACTAATTCTGAGAGCATATCTCAATTTATTAAATTAAATATCTCAACAAAATCTCTCTTCAGTTCAAAAAGTGAAATTTTCAGTTCACTATTGATTAAAAATGAGTTAAATCAGTTAACTCCTTTTTCTACTCAAATTGACTTAGTTAACTTCTTATTTTACTCAAATTAAATCTATTAACTCCCTTTAATTTGAAAATTTCCCTTTATGACTGAACTTCACCTTTAATCTTGACCGTTGATTGAAATCGATCTCAACCGTCGATGAATTCTAGGAAAGTCTATTTAAGAGACCCTCATCTCTTCATTTTGAAAGGTTGAATGAGAATTTGCATCGAATTGTTGCTGGAATTCATACTCACATTTGCTCATATTGACATACGCAAAGATCAAGTTTGACAAAAAGTTGACCAGATTTAACCACGGTTGATTTGAGTTGACTAGTTTCGAAAAAAAATTTCAAACAATTAAACGAAATTATTTAATTAAATGGAGTACTTTCTTCTAATTACTTAAAAAAAGTTATTTAATTAATTGAGAAGCCATTCCTAATTAATTAAATGAAGTTATTTAATTAAATAAGAAAAGTGTCTCTAGTTAATTAAAGATTATTTAATTAAATAGAAAAAGTAATTATTAGAGCATATCTCATTTTATTAAATTAAATATCTCAACAAAATCTCTCTTCAGTTCAAAAAGGGAAATTTCTAGTTTAATATTGATAAAAAATGAGTTAAATCATTTAACTCCTTTTTCTACTCAAATTTAATCAGTTAACTCCTCATTTTACTCAAATTAAATCTGTTAACTACCTTTAATTTGGAAATCTCCCTTTATGACTGAACTTCACCTTTAATCCTAACCGTTGTTTGAAATCGATCTCAACCGTTGATGAATTCCAGGAAAGTCTATTTAAGAGACCCTCATCTCTTCATTTTGAAAGGTTGAATGAGAATTTGCATGAAATTGTTGCTGGTATTCATACTCACATTTGCTCATATTCACATACGCAAAGATCAAGTTTGACCAAAAGTTGACCAGATTTAACCATGGTTGACTTAAGTTGACTAGTTTCGAAAAGAATTTTGAAATAATTAAACAAAATTATTTAATTAAATGGAGTACTTACTTCTGATTAATTCAACAAAGTTATTTAATTAAATGAGAAGCCATTCCTAATTAATTAAATGAAGTTATTTAATTAAATAAGAAAAGTGTCTCTAATTAATTAAATATTATTTAATTCAATAGAAAAAGTAATTATTAGAGCATATCTCATTTTATTAAATTAAATATCTCAACAAAATCTCTCTTAAGTTCAGAAAGGAAAATTTTTAGTTCACAATTGATCAAAAATGTGTTAAATCAGTTAACTCCTTTTTCTACTCAAATTGAATCAGTTAACTGTTTATTTTACTCAAATTAAATTTGGTAACTCTCTTTAATTTGGAAATCTCCCTTTATGACTGAACTTCACCTTTAATCCTGACCGTTGATTGAAATCGATCTCAACCATTCATGAATTCCAAGAAAGTCTATTTAAGAGACCCTCATCTCTTCATTTTGAAAGGTTGAGTGAGAATTTGCATCGAATTGGTCCTGGAATTCATACTCACATTTTCTCATATTCACATACGCAAAGATCAAGTTTGACCAAAAGTTGACTAGGTTTAACCACGGTTGACTTGAGTTGACTAGTTTCGAAAAGAATTTTAGAATAATCAAACAAAATTATTTAATTAAATGGAGTACTTACTTCTAACTAATTAAACAAATTTATTTAATTAAATGAGAAGCCATTCCTAATTAATGAAATGAAGTTATTTAATTAAATTAATAAAGTGTCTCTAATTAATTAAAGATTATTTAATTAAATAGAAAAAGTAATTATGAGAGCATATCTCATTTTATTAAATTAAATATCTCAACAAAATCTCTCTTCAGTTCAAAAAGGTAAATTTTCAGTTCACTATTGATCAAAAATAAGTTAAATCAGTTAACTCCTTTTTCTACTCAAATTGAATAAGTTAATTCTTTATTATACCCAAATTAAATCTGTTAACTCCCTTTAATTTGAAAATCTTCCTTTATGACTAAACTTCACCTTTAATCTTGACCATTGATTGAAATCGATCTCAACCGTTCATGAATTCCAAGAAAGTCTATTTAAGAGACCCTCATCTCTTCATTTTCAAAGGTTCAATGAGAATTTGTATCAAATTATTATTGGAATTCATACTCACATTTGCTCATATTCACATATGCAGAGATCAAGTTTGACCAAAAGTTGACCAGATTTAACTATGGTTGACTTGAGTTGACTAGTTTCGAAAAGAATTTTGAAGTAATTAAACGAAATTATTTAATTAAATGGAGTACTTACTTCTAATTAATTAAACAAAGTTATTTAATTAAATGAGAAGTCATTCCTAATTAATTAAATGAAGTTATTTAATTAAATAGGAAAAGTGTCTCTATTTAATTAATGATTATTTAATTAAATGGAAAAAGTAATTATGAGAGCATATCTCATTTTATTAAATTAAATATCTCAACAAAATCTCTCTTTAGTTCAAAAAGGGAAATTTCAAGTTCACTATTGATAAAAAAAATAGCTAAATCAGTTAACTCCTTTTTCTACTCAAATTGAATCAGTTAACTCCTTATTTTACTCAAATTAAATCTGTTAACTTCCTTTAATTTGGAAATCTCCCTTTATGACCGAACTTCACCTTTAATCCTGACCGTTGATTGAAATCGATCTCAACCGATCGTGAATCCCAGGAAAGTCTATTTAAGAGACCCTCATCTCTTCATTTTGAAAGGTTCAATGAGAATTTGTATCAAATTGTTGTTGAAATTCATGCTCACATTTGCTCATATTCACATACGCAGAGATCAAGTTTGACAAAAAGTTGACCAAATTTAACAAGGGTTGATTTGAGTTGACTAGTTTCAAATAGAATTTAGAAATTATTTAAAAAAATTATTTAATTAAATGGAGTACTTACTTTTAATTAATTAAACAAAGTTATTTAATTAAATGAGAAGCCATTCCTAATTAATTAAAGATTATTTAATTAAATAGAAAAAGTAATTATGAGAGCATAACTCATTTTATTAAATTAAATATCTCAACAAAATCTCTCTTCAGTTAAAAAAGGGATATTTCCAGTTCACTATTGACAAAAAATGAGTTAAATGAGTTAACTCTTTTTTCTACTCAAATTCAAAGAGTTAACTCCTTATTTTACTCAAATTAAATCTGTTAACTGCCTTTAATTTAGAAATCTCCCTTTATGACTGAACTTCACCTTTAATCCTGACCGTTGATTGAAATTGATCTCAACCGTTGATGAATTTCAGGAAAGTCTATTTAAGAGACCCTCATCTCTTCATTTTGAAAGTTTGAATGAGAATTTGCATCGAATTGTTGCTAGAATTCATACTCACATTTGCTCATATTCACATATGCAAAGATCAAGTTTGATCAAAAGTTGACCAGATTTAACCACGGTTGACTTGAGTTGATTAGTTTCGAAAAGAATTTTGAAATAATTAAACGAAATTATTTAATTAAATGGAGTACTTACTTCTGATTAATTCAACAAAGTTATTTAATTAAATGAGAAGCCATTCCTAATTAATTAAATGAAGTTATTTAATTAAATAAGAAAAGTGTCTCTAATTAATTAAATATTATTTAACTAAATAGAAAAAGTAATTATGAGAGCATATCTCATTTTATTAAATTAAATATCTCAAATAAATCTCTCTTCAGTTCAAAAAGGAAAATTTTCAGTTAACTATTGATCAAAAATGTGTTAAATCAGTTAACTCCTTTTTCTACTCAAATTGAATCAGTTAACTCCTTATTTTACTCAAATTAAATCTGTTAACTCCGTTTAATTTGGAAATCTCCCTTTATTACTGAACTTTACCTTTAATCCTGACCGTTGATTGAAATCGATCTCAACCGTTGATGAATTCCAAGAAAGTCTATTTAAGAGACCCTCATCTCTTCATTTTGATAGGTTGAATGAGAATTTGTATCGAATTGTTGTTGGAATTCATACTCACATTTTCTCATATTCACATACGCAAAGATCAAGTTTGACCAAAACTTGACCAAATTTAACCACGATTGAGTTGAGTTCACTAGTTTCGAAAAGAAGTTTGAAATAATTAAACAAAATTATTTAATTAAATGTAGTACTTAATTCTAATTAATTATACAAAGTTATTTAATTAATTGAGAAGCAAGTCCTAACTAATTAAATGAAGTTATTTAATTAAATAAGAAAAGTGTCTCTAATTAATTAAAGATTATTTAATTAAATAGAAAAAGTAATTATGAGAGCATATCTCATTTTATTAAATTAAATATCTCAACAAAATCTCTCTTCAGTTTGAATAGGGAAATTTCCAGTTCACTATTGATCAAAAAAGAGTGAAATCAGTTAACTCCTTTTTCTACTCAAATTGAATAAGTTAACTCCTTATTTTACTCAAATTAAATCTTTTAACTCTCTTTAATTTGGAAATCTCCCTTTATGACTGAACTTCACCTTTAATCCTGACCGTTGATAGAAATCGATCTCAACTTTTGATGAATTCCAGGAAAGTCTATTTAAGAGACCCTCACCTCTTCATTTTGAAAGGTTGAATGAGAATTTGCACTGAATTGTGGCTGGAATTCATACTCACATTTGCTCATATTCACATACGCAAAGATCAAGTTTGACCAAAAATTGATCAGATTTAACCACGGTTGACTTGAGTTTACTAGTTTTGAAAAGAATTTTGAAATAATTAAACGAAACTATTTAATTAAATGGAGTACTTACTTCTAATTAATTAAACAAAGTTATTTAATTAAATGAGAAGCCATTCCTAATTATTTAAATTAAATTATTTAATTATATAAGAAAAGTGCCTCTAATTAATTAAAGATTATTTAATTAAATAGAAAAAGTAATTATGAGAGCATATCTCATTTTATTAAATTAAATATCTCAACAAAATCTCTCTTCAATTCAAAAATGTAAATTTCCAGTTTACTATTAATAAAAAATGAGTTAAATGAGTTAACTCTTTTTTCTACTCAAATTGAATCAGTTAAGTCCTCATTTTACTCAAATTAAATCTATTAACTCCCTTTAATTTGGAAATCTCTCTTTATGACTGAACTTCACGTTTAATTCTGACCGTTGATTGAAATCGATCTCAACTGTTGATGAATTCCAGGAAAGTCTATTTAAGAGACCCTCATCTCTTCATTTTGAAAGGTTGAATGAGAATTTGCATCCAATTGTTGCTAGTATTCATACTCACATTTGCTCATATTCAAATACACAAAGATCAAGTTTGAGCAAAAGTTGACCAGATTTAACCACGGTTGACTTGAGTTGACTAGTTTCGAAAAGAATTTTGATATAATTAAACAAAATTAATTAATTAAATGAAACATTTAAAGAATGGTGTATCGATCATAATCTATTTGACACTCCTACCAATAATGGCATATATACATGGAACAATAGAAGAAAAGACTTTGCTTACATAGCAGAGAAACTCGATAGATTTTTGCTTAAAGGGGATCTTGATTCCTAGAACCTTAATTTTCATTCTACTATTCTACCTACTGCAGGATCAGATCATTTTTTGGTTAAATTTGAATTCATAGAGCTCCTTAAATCGGTCAGAAACCCATTCAAATGTGAGAAGATGTGGTTCCTAGATCCTAATTTTCTCAATAACATAAAATCTTGGTGGGATCAAGAGAGCTTCACAGGGTCTAAAATGTTCATCTTCATTAACAAATTAAAAATGCTTAAGGAACATATCCTAAGATGGAATAAAGAACAATTTAACAACATTTTCAAAGTAAAATTGGATATAGAAAACCAACTTAAAGAACTTAACTCGGAAGTGATTAGAAAAGGTATGGATAATAAGAGTTATCTCCTGGAAAAAGAATTGTTAGCCAAACAAGAAAATATTCTAACCAAAGAAGAGATATTTTGGAGATAAAAATCGAAAGAAAGATGGCTGGCAGAAGGTGACCGCAATACTAAATTCTTTCATAACTCAACCATTTACAACAAAGGAAAGAACAAAATCACGAGTGTCAAAAATAAGGAAGGAATTTCAACTGAAAAGCCAGGAGAAATTGCGGACATCTTAGTTAATCACTTCAAAAACTTACTTAATAACCAGAATGGCTCAAACTATAGAGCGCAAACTAGCCTTCTGAAAGTCATTCCTAAAGTTGTTGATCAGCAGGATAACATTGATCTGAAAAAACCTATCACCTTAGAAGAAGTCAAGAATGTGGTTTTCAACATGAATCTGGATAAATCTCCGAGTCCTAATGGATTCCAGGCGTTCTTTTTCCAAAAATGTTGGGATATCATAGGTGTTGACCTTTGCAAAGCTATCAAAGCTTCTAGAAATGGAGGCTCTCTCCTGGCTGAAATTAACTACTCCTTCATTGCATTGATTCCTAAGAAGTCTAATCCGGATTACCCAGGAGATTATAGACCAATAGCTTTATGCAATACTGTCTATAAAATCTTTTCCAAGATTATAGCAAAAAGACTCAAAAAGATCCTACCTAAGATTATCTCGGAGGAACAAACTAGTTTTATGCCGGGTAGATCCATTCTAGATGGCATCATCATCATTCAAGAAACGATTCACTCTACACGAATAAACAAAGAAGCCTGTATGCTTATGAAACTAGATATCTAGAAAGCATATGATATGGTGGATTGGAGGTTCTTATGTAAAACATTAGAGGCATTTCGGTTCTCACATCAGTGGATTAACCTAATTTTTAAATTTATTTCTACTCCTAAAATTTCAGTTCTCATTAATGGAACACCAGAAGGTTTTTTTGACATATCTAGAGGAATTAGACAAGGGGACCCCCTATCCCCTTCACTATTTATTATTATGGCGAAAGCCTTTGGAAGAGCTGTTAAGGATGCATATAACAGTCAGCAGATCTCAGGTATCATAGTCTCCAAAAATTTATCTAATATAACCCATTAACAGTTTGCTGATGATACTATATTACCTAGGAAAAGTACGACTATTGAAGCTCGATCACTCAAAAGCATTATTAACCTGTATATGGAAGCCTCAAGTCAGAAAGTCAATTATCACAAATCTGAAATTTTCTTTATAAACACAAAGAAAGAAGTAGAGGAGCAAATTTGCCAGATCATGGGTTATAAGAAAGGAACCTTCCCTTGCAAATATCTTGGTATTGCTTTAGAGAAAGGTGCTAAATTGAGTAAAGTGTGGGATGATACCTTAGTAAAACTAGATTCCAAGCTAGATTCATGGAAAGATAAATGGATAAATAAGGTAGGCAAATGCACCAAGATTAGGGCAGTATTGTTAGCCATTCCTACTTACCCGCTTTCTTGTCTCCCTCTTTCTAAGAAAAATCTTAAGAAATTTGAGTCCAAGATGAGGAAATTTCTTTGGAATGATAGGGATGGAGACAATAAGTGGGCTCTCATCAAGTGGGAGCATATTTGTAAACCCAAAGAACTTGGGGGTCTAGGGGTCAAAAACCTTCAATGGAAAAATGAAGCTTTGGGTGCAAAACTTATTTGGTGTCTCTACAAAGAATATAATCGAAAATGGGCTAAGATACTCTACAATAAATATCTCATCCCAGAGGATCCACTTTCAATTTTTAGAATTGTCTCTCCTTCCAAAGGGTCAAAATGCTAGAACTTTATGTTAAGATGTCGTAGTCTAGTTCATAAATTTCTAACATGGGATGTAGGTTTGGGTGATGAAGCCCTATTCTAGGAGGACTCCTGGGATGGTAAACCACCTCTTGCTATCCAACTCAATGACTTGACCCTCCAGAATAAATTAAAAACTCTCTGGGGAAATAGAGTTAAAGATTACAAAATTTTGGTAGAATCAGAAGGTTCACCAAAATGGTCTTGGAAATCGATCAAAGGGTTAGGTTTTGAAGATGATATTTCTGAAAGCTTTGATAAGCTATTGGAAGGTAGAAATATCAAACTAAAAAACAGAGAGGATACCTTAATTTGGGCTACTGACAATGATGGACAATACTCTGTCAGTAATGGTTATAGGGCTATTGTCATAGCGAAACAACCAGAGTTTGTGGACATCCCATCACAACTATGTTGGGATCCCTCTTGTCTACCTAAAGTCGGATTTTTTCTTTGGCTAGCTATCCAAAAGAGGATCCTAACTATGGATAGACTATACATGCTTGGATTTCAGGGTCCCTTCAGGTGTACCCTTTGCCAATGTAATGCTGAAAATGTTGACCATCTTTTGTTTAAATGTTCCTTCTCTCAAAGTTGTTGGGAATGGATTAGGTGGATGCTAGGCTGGTCTACACCTCTTCCGAATTCCTTGGCTGACTTGCTTTTTGGCTGGCCCATGAATATGGTCAAGGGAGTCTATAGTAAACTTTGGAACATTTCCCCTTCCATCATTATTTGGTAAATCTGGAAGGAGAGGAATCGACATATTTTCCAAAACTTGGAACTCAATCCGACAGAACTTATTGTCAAAATTGAAGCTAGTATAGTAGAATTGGTCAACTCACACTTAAGTAATTCAAGTCTAGAGGAAGGTTCCTTTTCAGATTGGGGCGGCCTCATGAAGAAGTGATGGTCAAAATTGATTAACCCCCCCCCCCCCCCCCTTTACCTACATTAAGAAAAGTTTAGAGGCTAGGAAAATCTACAAATGGGAGCCTCCATCGAGTGGATGGGTTAAGCTGAATTTCGATGGAGCTGCGCGTGGTAACCCGAGTATAGCTGGGATTGGATGCATCATTAACAATGAGGCAGGAACTTGGATATCCAAAAAAGCTATGCCTATCCAACCCACCTCAAATAATATAGTAGAATTGGAGGCTCTTCACTAAGGGATTCAGTTATGCCTTAAGCTCAATTTACCCACAGTTATCATTGAAGGTGACTCTCAAATTATCTTAAATGCTATTAGGAAAAGATCAACCCCTAATTGGATCCTAAACTCACATCTAGAAGATATTCTCCTTGTATTGGATAAGTTGGAAGAATATAGGATTTGTCACATTTATAGGGAAGGCAATCATTTGGCAGATCAGCTAGCTAATTTAGGAGCAGATGGAGTCAATTCCCTGATCATCAATAAGGAATACTCAAATGAGAACTAATAGTTGTCTTAATAGAAGGGTATATTTTAAGTCTCCATAGGTAATGTATGCCAATCAATAGTTCTTAGTTGTCCCCTTCTTTAGTGACCGCACTAAAGAACCTTTTCTGTCATCTCCGCTTTACTAATTTTAATATCTTAGGTAACCTATCTTGGTATCACGAGTATATGAAGTATAGTCTGAATGATATAGGTACCCTTGTCATCATTGTTGTGTAAGCCGTAGCATGCTGGAAAATCACAATCTTGTATTATGATCTCCCCTTAAGCGAAGATTCTGTGTCAAGTATGTTGCATAGGTAAGCTTCGACTTTTTCATTAAAAGGCTTAAGTGAGTGTATAGCTTATGATCTCATCTAGAAGTTTCCCTTCGATTATTTATAGGTAATTTTGCCAGTTTTTTCCATCCCCAATTTCCCGGTGTAATCATGGAATCCAACATTCACCTATTTCATGCCTCTAAGAATCAAACTATGGCCTTTTGTGGGTTAGTAAAACCAGAAAGGTGGAACCATCTCTTAAATTTGGTGGATGACATGACACGCTTTTATATTTGCGAGAGGGAGTGTTTGATTATCAATATACCTAGAGGACCAATGGTGACATTATCGAGTCCTTCATTGGATGTTTGGTAAGAGCTAAAATAGAGGCGAACGACATAGTCAGTCTCTGTCATAATCTGTTTGTCCCATCATGGAGAAAGGGTCTAGAAAAAGCAGTATTCAACATAGATGACAAGTTTGGGATGCCCCTCCCCGAAAGATACATGAGTCTTCCTATAGGGCAGCCAGACCTTATCACAGCTCCTTGTCGCCAGTCCCTGTTTATCCGAGAAAACCTCGCCTTCTATAAAGAATGGCCGAAAATGTAGGCAAGCCTGCATTTTCTTCTATGTTGGCGAGGGGTCATCATAGAGGAAAATAAAGACTGGCTCCTCAGCTACCTTCACTGTTTCAACGCTTATATCAAGTTGGGGGTGTCTTTTGAAAATCTGAATGATCTGGAATTCATCACTCCAAATTCAGAGAAATCAAGCAAGATGAAACATGATTACATATTTCCTCCAAATTTCCAAGTTGAGCATCCAAATGACATGGCGGATGTGATTATGGTGTTTTGGAAGGAAGGAAGGGGTCAGGTTAGATAGGTGCTAGCTTCTGGTTAATTAGTATATTTTAGAAATCCTTAATGTTAATTTTGGTAGCGATTTTGATACTACGCATAATTTAGCCTAGATGCTTGTCCTTCGGAAGTAGCCTTTAGTATATAGTCTGTAAATCAACATGGTAATAGTATATATGTTGGTATGTAAGTGATGATCAACAATCTGCTATAAACAGAAGTGACAACATACAATGAAATATATATAAAGGTTATTAGTACTAAGGATTGTGTATTTCGTACTCTGCTATTTTCTATACTCTCATCTGAGTTGACTAAAATTCTACTCCTTTCTTCAGAGAAGGCTTGTGTTTAAAGTTTACATGTGTGGTCGCTCTAAGCCCAATTTACTCTGGTTCATTTTGCTATTACTTTTATAGCACATGTATATGAGAGATCTCTAAGATTAGAATTAAGCATATGAAATTCTCAGACTTTTTAAAATTCACAAGTAACTGATATAGATAAAGTGTTAGCATGCGGAAACTACAAAAAGGATATAATTAATCTGGCGGTGGTTCAAGCTAGAAATGTCTTAGCACAGGTAATTGATAATTATGTTGCTTTCATGGATACCCAACAACTCCCAATTTTAGTAAATTTCTAAAGCTAAGCAAATTGGGTGAAATTTCTATGATTGGTAATCTATGTAATCCAGGTTTAATTGGAACAAGACACCTTTACCATAATTAAGACTAATAAAATAAAAGCGGATGGATTTAGCATGGTTGTTTCATCTGATAATCCCGTTTCTCCATCTTTATGAATACTGATTCCATTAGTTACTTCTGGATGATATCATCAAAGAGGTTCTTTGTCTCTATTCTGATTGAATTATGATTTGCAATTATGGGATAAGTTATGTTTGAAAAGTAGAATCTCGACTCTAGCCTCCTTTCCTCCTCTTCACGTTGCTTAACCATAAGGAGGATATCCTATTATATAAATGGAATTATTTTATTTTTAGATTACAACATTATGGTCATTTTGTATGTTGCTAAGATAATACCTAACTAATAGTATAGAGCGCTGCACTTCTAGCTCCTTTTTTTCTTGAGTTTCCTTATTAGTTAGCTTGTGTTTTATACTTTTTATTTAGCTAATTTGGTTGCTAGGTGTTTAGCCCTCTTCTTATATGTTACTAACCTTAGCTTGAAGTGTACAGTATTTTTGATAGTTGAATGCAGGCAAGAAATATGGGAGATTGTAAACCTTTTATGATTCTCCATCCTAGCATCATTGGAAAGAGAAAAAGGAATTCTGTAAAGTGTAAATTACCAAGGATATAACCCAGGTATAAATGTAATAGTAGGTAATCTATCTCATTGGGGTATGCCCCTTTAAAGTTGTAATAATATAGGACAAATTGTCCCGGGCAAGACTGGAGGTTTTCTTCTCTGTTCTTTCCTACCAGTGCCCATTTGAACGGAGATATACTGGTGTAATGCCTTTATTTTATAATATAGATCAAGGCTTTGGCCATTTACCGATAATAATAAAAAAAAGAGTTAAATCAATTAACTCCTTTTTCTACTCAAATTGAATTAGTTAACTCCTTATTTTACTCAAATTAAATCTGTTAACTCCCTTTAATTTGGAAATCTCCCTTTATGATTGAACTTCACCTTTAATCCTGACCGTTGATTGAAATTGATGTCAACCGTTGATGAATTTCAGGAAAGTCTATTTAAGAGACCCTCATCTCTTCATTTTAACAGATTGAATGAGAATTTGCACCAAATTGTTGCTGGAATTCATACTCACATTTGCTCATATTCACATACGCAAAGATCAAGTTTGACCAAAAGTTGACCAGATTTAACCATGGTTGACTTGAGTTTACTAGTTTCAAAAATTTTTTTGAAATAATTAAACAAAATTATTTAATTAAATGGAGTACTTACTTCTAATTAATTAAACAAATTTTTTTAATTAAATGAGAAGCCATTCCTAATTAATTAAATGACGTTATTTAATTAAATGAGAAAAGTGTATCTAATTAATTAAAGATTATTTAATTCAATAGAAAAATCAATTATGAGAGCATATCTCATTTTATTAAATTAAATATCTCAACAAAATCTCTCTTCAGTTCAAAAAGGGAAATTTCCAGTTCACTATTGATCAAAAATGAGTTAAATGAGTTAACTCTTTTTTCTACTCAAATTGAATCAGTTAACTCCTTATTTTACTCAAATTAAATCTGTTAACTCCCTTTAAATTGGAAATCTCCCTTTATGACTAAACTTCACCTTTAATCCTGACCGTTGATTGAAATCGATCTCAACCGTTCATGAATTCCAAGAAAGTCTATTTAAGAGACCCTCATCTCTTCATTTTGAAAGGTTGAATGAGAATTTGCATCGAAGTGTTGCTGGAATTCATACTCACATTTGCTCATATTCAAATACACAAAGATCAAGTTTGACCAAAAGTTGACCAGATTTAACCACGGTTGACTTGAGTTGACTAGTTTCGAAAAGAATTGTAAAATAATTAAACAAAATTATTTAATTAAATGGACTACTTACTTCTAATTAATTAAACAAAGTTATTTAATTAAATGAGAAGCCATTCCTAATTAATTAAATGAAGTTATTTAATTAAATAAGAAAAGTCCCTCTAATTAACTAAAGATTATTTAATTAAATAGAAAAACTAATTATGAGAGCATATCTCATTTTATTAAATTAAAAATCTCAACAAAATCTCTCTTTAGTTCAAAAAGGGAAATTTTCAGTTCACTATTGATCAAAACTGAGTTAAATGAGTTAACTCCTTTTTCTACGCAAATCGAATCAGTTAACTCCTTATTTTACTCAAATTAAATCTGTTAACTCCCTTTAATTTGGAAATCTCCCTTTATGACTGGACTTCACCTTTAATCCTAACCATTGATTGAAACCGATCTCAACCGTTGATGAATTCTAGGAAACTCTATTTAAGAGACCCTCATCTCCTCATTTTGAAAGGTTGAAGGAGAATTTGCATCAAATTGTTGTTAAATTTCATACTCACATTTGCTCATATTCACATACGCAAAGATCAAGTTTGACCAAAAGTTGACTAAATTTAACCATGGTTGACTTGAGTTGACTAGCTTCGAAAAGAAGTTTGAAATAATTAATCAAAATTATTTAATTAAATGAAGTAATTTTTTCTAATTAATTAAACAAAGTTATTTAATTAAATGAGAAGTCATTCCTAATTAATTAAATGAAGTTATTTAATTAAATAAGAAAATTGTCTCTAATTAAATAAAGATTATTTAATTAAATAGAAAAAGTAATTATGAGAGAATATCTCATTTTATTAAATTAAATATCTCAACAAAATCCCTCTTCAGTTCAAATAGGGAAATTTTTAGTTCACTATTGATAAAAAATGAGTTGAATCAGTTAACCCCTTTTTCTACTCAAATTGAATCAGCTAACTCTTTATTTTACTCAAATTAAATTTGTTAACTCCCTTTAATTTGGAAATCTTTCGTTATGACTGAACTTCACCTTTAATCCTGACCGTTGATTGAAATTGATCTCAAACGTTGATGAATTCCAGGAAAGTCTATTTAAGAGACCCTCAACTCTTCATTTTAAAAGGTTGAATTAGAATTTGTATTAAATTATCGCTAGAATTCATACTCACATTTGCTCACATTCACATACGCAAAAATCAAGTTTGGCCAAAAGTTGATCAAATTTAATTATGGTTGACTTGAGTTGACTAGTTTCGAAAAATTTTTTGAAATAATTAAATGAAATTATTTAATTAAATGGACTACTTACTTCTAATTAATTAAACAAAGTTATTTAATTAAATGAGAAGCCATTCCTAATTAATTAAATGAAGTTATTTAATTAAATAAGAAAAGTGTCTCTAATTAATTAAAGATTATTTAATTAAATAGAAAAAGTAATTATGAGAGCATATCTCATTTTATTAAATTAAATATATCAACAAAATCTCTCTTCAGTTCAAAAAGGGAAATTTCCAGGTTACTATTGATAAAAAATGAGTTAAATGAGTTAACTCTTTTTTCTACACAAATTGAATCAGTTAAATCCTTATTTTACTCAAATTAAATCTGTTAACTCCCTTTAATTTGGAAATCTCCCTTTATGAATGAACTTTACCTTTAATCTTCACCGTTAATTGAAATCGATCTCAACCATTGATGAATTACGAGAAAGTCTATTTAAGAGACCCTCATCTCTTCAGTTTGAAAGGTTGAATAAGAATTTGCATCAAATTGTTGCTGGAATTCACACTCACATCTACTCATATTCACATATGCAAAGATCAAGTTTGACCAAAAGTTGACCATATTTAACCACGGTTGACTTGAGTTGACTAGTTTCGAAAAAAATTTTGAAATAATTAAAAATAATTATTTAATTAAATGGATTACCTACTTCTAACTAATTCAACAAAGTTATTTAATTAAATGAGAAGCCACTCCTAATTAATTAAATTAAGTTATTTAATTAAATAAGAAAAATGTCTCTAGATAATTAAAGATTATTTAATTAAATAGAAAAAGTAATAATGAGAGCATATCTCATTTTATTAAATTAAATATCTCAACAAAATCTTTCTTTAGTTCAAAGAGGGAAATTTTCAGTTTACTATTGATAAAAAATGAGTTAAATTAGTTAACTCCTTTTTCTACTCAAATTGAATCAGTTAACTCCTTATTTTACTCAAATTAAATCTGTTAACTCCCTTTAATTTGGAAATATCCCCTTATGACTGAACTTCACCTTTAATACTAACTGTTGATTAAAATTGATCTCAACCGTTGATAAATTTCAAAAAAGTCCATTTAAGATACCCTCATCTCTTCATTTTGAAAGGTTGAATGAGAATTTGCATCGAATTGTTGCTGCAATTCATACTCACTTTTTCTCATATTCACATACGCAAAGATCAAGTTTGACCAAAAGTTGACCAGATTTAACCACGGTTGACTTGAGTTGACTAGTTTCGAAAAGAATTTTGAAATAATTAAACAAAATTATTTAATTAAATGTAGTACTTGCTTCTAATTAATTAAACAAAGTTTTTTAATTAAATGAGAAGCCATTCCTAAATAATTAAATGAATTTATTTAATTAAATAAGAAAAGCGTCTCTAATTAATTAAAGATTATTTAATTAAATTGAAAAAGTTATTATGAGAGCATATCTCATTTAATTAAATTAAATATCTCAAAAAAATCTCTCTTCAGTTCAAAAAGAAAAATTTTCAGTTCATTATTCATAAAAAATGAGTTAAATCAGTTAACTCCTTTTTGTACTCAAATTTAATCAGTTAACTCCTTATTTTACTCAAATTAAATCTATCAACTCCGTTTAATTTGAAAATCTCTCTTTATGACTGAACTTCACCTTTAATCCTGACCGTTGATTGAAATCGATCTCAACCATTGATGATTTCTAAGAAAGTCTATTTAAGAGACACTAATCTCTTCATTTTGAAAGGTTGAATGAGAATTTGCATCGAATTGTTGCTGGAATTCATACTCATATTTACTCATATTCACATACACAAAGATCAAGTTTGACCAAAAGTTGACCAAATTTAACCACGATTGACTTGAGTTGACTAGATTCGAAAAGAATTTTGAAAAAATTAACGAAATTATTTAATTAAATGGAGTACTTACTTCTAATTAATTAAAAAAAGTTATTTAATTAAATGAGAAGCCATTCCTAATTAATTAAATGAAGTTATTTAATTAAATAAGAAAAGTGTCTCTAATTAATTAAAGATTATTTAATTAAATAGAAAAAGTAATTATGAGAGCATATCTCATTTTATTAAATTAAATATCTCAACAAAATCTCTCTTCAGTTCAAAAAGGGAAATTTCCAGTTCACTATTGATAAAAATGAGTTAAATGAGTTAACTCTTTTTTCTACACAAATTGAATCAGTTAACTTCTTATTTTACTCAAATTAAATCTGTTAACTACCTTTAATTTGGAAATCTCCCTTTATGAATGAACTTAACCTTTAATCCTCACCGTTAATTGAAATCGATCTCAACCGTTGATGAATTCCGAGAAAGTCTATTTAAGAGACCCTCATCTATTCATTTTGAAAGGTTGAATAAGAATTTGCATCAAATTGTTGCTGGAATTCATACTCAGAGCTACTCATATTCACATTTGCAAAGATCAAGTTTGACCAAAAGTTGACCAGATTTAATCATGGTTGACTTGAGTTGACTAGTTTCGAAAAGAATTTTGAAATAATTAAACAAAATTATTTAATTAAATGGAGTACTTACTTCTAATTAATTAAACAAAGTTATTTAATTAAATGAGAATCCATTCCTAATTAATTAAATGAAGTTATTTAATTAAATAAGAAAAGTGTCTCTAATTAATTAGAGATTATTTAATTAAATGTGAAAAGTAATTATGAGAGCATATCTCATTTTATTAAATTAAATATCTCAACAAAATCTCTCTTTAGTCCAAAAAGAGAAATTTCAAGTTCACTATTGATCAAAAATGAGTTAAATCAGTTAACTCCTTTTTCTACTCAAATTGAATTAGTTAACTCCTTATTTTACTCAAATCAAATCTTTTAACTCCATTTAATTTGAAAATCTTCCTTTATGATTCGGCTTCACCTTTAATCTCGACCATTGATTGAAATCGATCTCAACCATCGATGAATTTCAAGAAAGTCTATTTAAGAGACCCTCATCTCTTCATTTTGAAAGGTTGAATGAGAATTTGCATCGAATTGTTGCTAGAATTCATACTCACATTTGCTCATACTCACATACGCAAAGATCAAGTTTGACTAAAAGTTGACCAGACTTAATCATGGTTGACTTGAGTTGACTAGTTTCAAAAAAAATTTTGAAATAATTAAATAAAATTATTTAATTAAATGGAGTACTTACTTCTAATTAACTAAACAAAGTTAATTAATTAAATGAGAAGCCATTCCTAATTAATTAAATGAAGTTATTTAATTAAATAAGAAAAGTGTCTCTAATTAATTAAAGATTATTTAATTAAATAGAAAATATAATTATGAGAGCATATCTCATTTTATTAAATTAAATATCTCAACAAAATCTCTCTTTAGTTCAAAAAGAGAAATTTCCAGTTCACTATTGATAAAAAATGAGTTAAATCAGTTAACTCCTCTTTCTGCTCTAATTGAATCAGTTAACTCCTTATTTTACTCAAATTAAATCTGTTAACACCCTTTGATTTGGAAATCTCCCATTATGACTGAACTTCACCTTTAATCTTGACCGTTGATTGAAATCGATCTCAACCGTTGATGAATTCCAAGAAAGTCTATTTAAGAGACCCTCATCTCTTCATTTTGAAAGGTTGAATGAGAATTTGCACCGAATTGTTGCTGGAATTCATACTCACATTTGCTCATATTCACATATGCAAAGATCAAGTTTGACCAAAAGTTGGTCAGATTTAACCACGGTTGACTTGAGTTGACTAGTTTCAAAATGAATTTAAAAATAATTAAATGAAATTATTTAATTAAATGGATTACTTACTTCTATTTAATTAATCAATGTTATTTAATTAAATGAGAAGCCATTCCTAATTAATTAAATGAAGTTATTTAATTAAATAAGAAGGGTCTCTCTAATTAATTAAAGTTTATTTAATTAAATAGAAAAAATAACTATGAGAGCATATCTCATTTTATTAAATTAAATATCTTAACAAAACCTCTCTTCAGTTCAAAAAGGGAAATTTCCAGTTCACTATTGATAAAAAATGAGTTAAATCAGTTAACTCTTTTCTCTACTCAAATTGAATCAATTAACTCCTTATTTTACTCAAATTAAATCTATTAACTCCCTTTAATTTGGAAATCTCTCTTTATGACTGAACTTCACCTTTAATCCTGACTGTTGATTGAAATCGATTTCAACCGTTGATGAATTCCAGGAAAGTCTATTTAAGAGACCCTCATCTCTTCATTTTGAAAGGTTGAATGAGAATGTGCATTGAATTGTTGTTGGAATTCATACTCACATTTGCTCATATTCACATACACAAAGATCAAGTGTGACCAAAAGTTGACCAGATTTAACCACGGTTGACTTGAGTTGAATAGTTTCGATTTTTTTTTTTAAATAATTAAACAAAATTATTTAATTAAATGAAGTACTTACTTCTAATTAATTAAACAAAGTTATTTAATTAAATGAGAAGCCATTCCTGATTAATGAAATGATGTTATTTAATTAAATAAGAAAAGTGTCTCTAATTAATTAAAGATTATTTAGTTAAATGGAAAAATTAATTATGAGAGCATATCTCATTTTATTAAATTAAATATCTCAACAGAATCTCTCTTCAGTTCAAAAAGGAAAATTTTCAGTTCACTATTGATAAAAAATGAGTTAAATCAGTTAACTCCTTTTTCTACTGAAATTGAATCAGTTAACTCCTTATATTACTCAAATTAAATCTGTTAACTCCCTTTAATTTCAAAATCTCCCTTTATGACTGAACTTCACCTTTAATCCTGACCGTTGATTGAAATTAATCTCAACTGTTGAGGAATTCAAGGAAAGTCTATTTAAGAGACACTCATCTCTTCATTTCGAAAGGTTAAATGAGAATTTGCATCAAATTGTTGCTGGAATTCATACTCACATTTGCTCATATTAACATACGCAAGGATCAAGTTTGACCAAAAGTTGACCAAATTTAACCACGGTTTACTTGAGTTGACTAGTTTCAAAAAAAAATTGAAATAATTAAATAAAATTATTTAATTAAATGGAGTACTTACTTCTAATTAATTAAACCAAGTTATTTAATTAAATGAGAAGCCATTGCTAATTAATTAAATGAAGTTATTTAATTAAATAAGAAAAGTGTCTCTAATTAATTAGAGATTATTTAATTAAATGGGAAAAGTAATTGTGAGAGCATATCTCATTTTATTAAATTAAATATCTGAATAGAATCTCTCTTCAGTTCGAAAAGGGAAATTTCCAGTTCACTATTCATCAAAAACGAGTTAAATCAGTTAACTCCTTTTTCTACTAAAATTGAATCAGTTAACTCCTTATTTTACTCAAATTAAATCTGTTAACTCCTTTTAATTTGAAAATCTCCCTTTATGACTGAACTTCACCTTTAATCGTGACCGTTGATTGGAATCGATCTCAACAGTTGAGGAATTCTACGAAAGTCTATTTAAGAGACCCTCATGTCTTCATTTTGAAAAGTTCAATGAGAATTTGCATCGAATTGTTGCTAAAATTCATACTCACATTTCCTCATATTCACATACGCAAAGATCAAGTTTGACCAAAAGTTGACTAGATTTAACCACAATTGACTTGAGTTGACTAGTTTCAAAAAAAAATTTGAAATAATTAAATTAAATTATTTAATTAAATGGAGTACTTGCTTCTAATTAATTAAACAAAGTTGTTTAATTAAATGAGAAGCCATTCCTAATTAATTAAATGAAGTTATTTAATTAAATAGAAAAAGTAATTATGAGAGCATATCTCATTTTATTAAATTAAATATCTCAACAAAATCTCTCTTCAGTTCAAAAAGGGAAAATTTTAATTCACTATTGATAAAAAATGAATTAAATTAGTTGACTCCTTTTTCTACTCAAATTGAATCAGTTAACTCTTTATTTTACTCAAATTAAATTTGTTAACTCTTTTTAATTTGAAAATCTCCCTTTATGATTGAACTTCTCGTTTAATCTTGACCGTTGATTGAAATCAATCTCAATCGTTGATGAATTTTAGAGAAGTCTATTTAAGAGACCCTCATTTCTGCATTTTGAAAGGTTGAATTAGAATTTGCGTCGAATTGTTGCTGGAATTCATACTCACGTTTGCTCATATTCACATACACAAATATAAAGCTTGACTTAAAGTTGACAAAATTTAACCATGGTTGACTTGAGTTGACTAGTTTCAAAAATAATTTTGAAATAATTAAACGAAATTATTTAATTAAATGGAGTACTTACTTTTAATTAATTAAACAAGGTTATTTAATTAAATGAGAAGCCATTCCTAATTAATCAAATGAAGTTATTTAATTAAACAAGAAAAGTGTTTCCAATTAATTAAAGATTATTTAATTAAATAGAAAAAGTAATTTTGAGAGCATATCTCATTTTATTAAATTAAATATCTCAACAAAATCTTTCTTCAGTTAAAAAAGGGAAATTTTCAGTTCACTATTGTTAAAAAATGAGTTAAATCAGTTGACTAATTTTTCTACTAAAATTGAATCAGTTAACTCCTTATTTTACTCAAATTAAATTTGTTAAGTCCCTTTAATTTGAAAATCTCCTTTTATGACTGAACTTCACCTTTAATCCTGACCGTTGATTGAAATCGATCTCAACAGTTGATGAATTCCAAAAATGTCTATTTAAGAGACCCTCATCTCTTCATTTTGAAAGGTTGAATGAGAATTTGCATCAAATTGTTGTTGGAGTTCATACTCACATTTTCTCATATTCACATACACAAAGATAAAATTTGACCAAAAGTTGACCATATTTAACTACGGTTGACTTCAGTTGACTAGTTTCGAAAAAAATTTTGAAATAATTAAACAAAATTATTTAATTAAATTGAGTACTTATTTGTAACTAATTAAACAAAGTTATTTAATTAAATGAGAAGCCATTCCTAATTAATTAAATCAAGTTTAGTTAATTAGATAAGAAAAGTGTCTCTAATTAATTAAAGATTATTTAATTAAATTAAAAAACAAATTATGAAAGCATATCTCATTTTATTAAGTTAAATATCTCAACAAAATCTCTCTTCAGTTCAAAAGGAGAAATTTCCAGTTCACTATTGATAAAAAATGAGTTAAATCAGTTAACTCCTATTCCTACTCAAATTGAATCAGTTAACTCCTTATTTTACTCAAATTAAATCTTTTAACTCACTTTAATTTGGAAATCTCCTTTTATGACTGAACTTCACCTTTAATCCTGACCGTTGATTGAAATCGATCTCAACCATTGATGAATTCCAAGAAAGTCTATTTAAGAGACCCTCATCTCTTCATTTCGAAAGGTTGAATGAGAATTTGGATCGAATTGTTGCTGGAATTCATACTAACATTTGCTCATACTCACAGACGCAAAGATCAAGTTTGACCAAAAATTGACCAGATTTAACCACGGTTGACTTGAGTTGACTAGTTTTGAAAAGAATTTTGAAATAATTAAGCGAAATTATTTAATTAAATGGAGTACTTACTTGTAATTAATTAAACAAAGTTATTTAATTAAATGAGAAGCCATTCCTAATTAATCAAATGAAGTTATTTAATTAAATAAGAAAAGTGTCTCTAATTAATTAAAGATAATTTAATTAAATAAAAAAAGTAATTATGAGAGCATATCTCATTTTATTAAATTAAATATCACAACAAAATCTCTCTCCAGTTCAAAAAGGGAAATTTTCAATTCACTATTGTTCAAAAATAAGTAAAATCAGTTAACTCCCTTTTTTACTCAAATTGAATAAGTTAACTCCTTATTTTACTCAAATTAAATCTGTTAACTCTCTTTAATTTGGAAATCTCCCTTTATCACCGAACTTCACCTTTAATCCTGACCGTTGATTGAAATCGATCTCAACCGTTGATGTATTCCATGAAAGTCTATTTAAGAGACCCTCATCTCTTCATTTTGAAAGGTTGAATGAGAATTTGTATCGAATTGTTGGTGGAATTCATACTCACATTTGCTCATATTCAAATATGCAAATATCGAGTTTGACCAAAAGTTGACCAAATTTAATCACGGTTGACTTGAGTTGACTAGTTTAATAAAAAACATTGATATAATTAAGCAAAATTATTTAATTAAATGGAGTACCTACTTCTAATTAATTAAACAAGGTTATTTAATTAAATGAGAAGCCATTCCTAATTAATTAAATGAAGTTATTTAATTAAATAAGAAAAGTGTCTCTAATTAATTAAAGATTATTTAATTAAATAGAAAAAGTAATTGTAAGAGCATATATCATTTTATTAAATTAAATATCTCAACAAAATCTCTCTTTCATTCAAAAAGAGAAATTTTCAGTTCACTATTGATAAAAAATGAGTTACATGAGTTAACTCTTTTTTCTACTCAAATTGAATTAGTTAACTACTTATTTTACTCAAATTAAATCTGTTAACTCTTTTTAATTTGGAAATCTCCTTTTATGACTGAACTTCACCTTTAATCTTGATCGTTGATTGAAATCGATCTCAACTGTTGATAAATTCTAGGAAAGTCTATTTAAGAGACCCTCATCTCTTCATTTTGAAAGGTTGAATGAGAATTTGCATCAAATTTTTGTTCGAATTCATACTCACATTTGCTCATATTGACATACGCAAAGATCAAGTTTGACCAAAAGTTGACTAGATTTAACCACGGTTGACTTGAGTTGACTAGTTTCGTAAAGAATTTTGAAATAATTAAACGAAATTATTTAATTAAATGGAGTACTTATAATTAATTAAACAAAGTTATTTAATTAAATGAGAAGCCATTCCTAATTAATTAAATGAAGTTATTTAATTAAACAAGAAAAGTGTCTCTAATTAATTAAAGATTATTTAATTAAATAGAAAAAGTAATTGTGAGAGAATATCTCATTTTATTAAATTAAATATCTCAACAAAACCTCTCTTCAGTTCAAAAAGGGAAATTTCCAGTTCATTATTGATAAAAAATGAGTAAACTCAGTTGACTCCTTTTTCTACTCAAATTGAATCAGTTAACTCCATATTTTACTCAAATTAAATCTGTTAACTTTGTTTAATTTGGAAATCTCCCTTTATGACTGAACTTCAGTTTTAATCCTGACCGTTGATTGAAATCGATCTCAACCGTTGATGAATTTCAGAAAAGTCTATTTAAGAGACCCTCATTTCTTCATTTTGAAAGGTTGAATGAGAATTTGCATCGAATTATTGCTGGAATTCATACTCACATTTGCTCATATTCACATACGAAAAGATCAAGTTTGACCAAAAGTTGACCAGATTAAACCACGGTTGACATGAGTTATTTAAATGAAGTTATTTAATTAAATAAGAAAAGTGTCTCTAATTAATTAGAGATTATTTAATTAAATGGGAAAAGTAATTGTGAGAGCATATCTCATTTTATTAAATTAAATATCTCAATAGAATCTCTCTTCAGTTCGAAAAGGGAAATTTCCAGTTCACTATTCATCAAAAACGAGTTAAATCAGTTAACTCCTTTTTCTACTAAAATTGAATCAGTTAACTCCTTATTTTACTCAAATTAAATCTGTTAACTCCTTTTAATTTGAAAATCTCCCTTTATGACTGAACTTCACCTTTAATCGTGACCGTTGATTGGAATCGATCTCAACAGTTGAGGAATTTTAGGAAAGTCTATTTAAGAGACCCTCATGTCTTCATTTTGAAAAGTTCAATGAGAATTTGCATCGAATTGTTGCTGAAATTCATACTCACATTTCCTCATATTCACATACGCAAAGATCAAGTTTGACCAAAAGTTGACTAGATTTAACCACAATTGACTTGAGTTGACTAGTTTCAAAAAAAAATTTGAAATAATTAAACGAAATTATTTAATTAAATGGAGTACTTACTTCTAATTAATTAAACAAAGTTATCTAATTAAACGAGAAGCCATTCCTAATTAATTAAATGAAGTTATTTAATTAAATAGGAAAAGTGTCTCTAATTAATTAAAGATTATTTAATTAAATAGAAAAAGTAATTATGAGAGCATATCTCATTTTATTAAATTAAATATCTCAACAAAATCTCTCTTTAGTTCATAAAGGCAAATTACCAGTTCACTATTAATCAAAAATGAGTTAAATCAGTTAACTCCTTTTTCTACTAAAATTGAATCAGTTAACTCCTTATTTTACTCAAATTAAATCTGTTAACTCCCTTTTGTTTGGAAATCTCCCTTTATGACTGAATTTTACCTTTAATCCTGAACGTTGATTGAAATCGATCTCAACCGTTGATGAATTCTTAGAAAGTCTATTTAAGAAACCGTCATCTCTTCATTTTGAAAGGTTGAATGAGAATTTGCATCGAATTGTTGGTGGAATTCATACTCACATTTGCTCATATTCAAATATGCAAATATCAAGTTTGACCAAAAGTTGGCCGAATTTAACCACAGTTGACTTGAGTAGACTAGTTTTGAAAAGAATTTTGAAATAATTCAACGAAATTATTTAATTAAATGGAATACTTACTTGTAATTAATTAAACAAAGTTATTTAATTAAATGAGAAGCCATTCCTAATTAATCAAATGAAGTTATTTAATTAAATAAGAAAAGTGTCTCTAATTAATTAAAGATTATTTAATTAAATAAATAAAGTAATTATGAGAGCATATCTCATTTTATTAAATTAAATATCACAACAAAATCTCCCTTCAGTTCAAAAAGGAAAATTTTCAGTTCACTATTGTTCAAAAATGAGTTAAATCAGTTAACTCCCTTTTCTACTAAAATTGAATCAGTTAACTCCTTATTTTACTCAAATTAAATCTGTTAACTCTCTTCAATTTGAAAATCTCACTTTATCACCGAACTTCACCTTTAATCTTGACCGTTGATTGAAATCGATCTCAACCGTTGATGAATTCCATGAAAGTCTATTTAAGAGACCCTCATCTCTTCATTTGGAAAGGTTGAATGAGAATTTGCATCGAATTATTGGTAGAATTCATACTCACATTTGCTCATATTCAAATATACAAATATCAAGTTTGACCAAAAGTTGTCCAAATTTAACCACAGTTGACTTGAGTTGACTAGTTTCAAAAAAAACATTGAAATAATTAAGCAAAATTATTTAATTAAATGGAGTACCTACTTCTAATTAATTAAACAAGGTTATTTAATTAAATGAGAATCCATTCCTAATTAATTAAATGAAGTTATTTAATTAAATAAGAAAAGTGTCTCTAATTAATTGAAGATTATTTAATTAAATAGAAAAAGTAATTGTAAGAGCATATCTCATTTAATTAAATTAAATATCTCAACAAAATCTCTCTTTCATTCAAAAAGAGAAATTTGCCATTCACTATTGATAAAAAAATGAGTTAAATGAGTTAACTCTTTTTTCTACTCAAATTGAATTAGTTAACTACTTATTTTACTCAAATTAAATCTGTTAACTCTTTTTAATTTGGAAATCTCCCTTTATGACTGAACTTCACCTTTAATCCTGACCGTTGATTGAAATCAATCTCAACCGTTGATAAATTCTAAGAAAGTTTATTTAAGAGACCCTCATCTCTTCATTTTGAAAGGTTGAATGAGAATTTGCATCAAATTGTTGTTGGAATTCATACTCACATTTGCTCATATTCACATACGCAAAGATCAAGTTTGACCAAAAGTTGACTAGATTTAACCACGGTTGACTTGAGTTGACTAGTTTCGAAAACAATTTTGAAATAATTAAACAAAATTATTTAATTAAATGGAGTACTTGTAATTAATTAAACAAAGTTATTTAATTAAATGAGAAGCAATTCCTAATTAATTAAATGAAGTTATTCAATTAAATAAAAAAAGTGTCTCTAATTAATTGAAAATTATTTAATTAAATAGAAAAAGTAATTATGAGAGCATAACTCATTTTATTAAATTAAATATCTCAACAAACTCTCTCTTCAGTTCAAAAAGGGAAATTTTCAATTCGCTATTGATAAAAAATGAGTTAAATCAGTTAACTCCTTTTTCTTTTCAAATTGAATCAGTTAACTCCTTATTTTACTCAAATTAAATCTGTTAACTCCCTTTAATTTGAAAATCTCCCTTTATGACTGAACTTCACCTTTAATCTTGACCGTTGATTGCAATTGATCTCAACCCTTGATGAATTCCAGGAAAGTCTATTTAAGAGACCCTCATCTCTTCATTTTGAAAGGTTGAATGAGAATTTATATCGAATTGTTGCTGGAATTCATACTCACATTTGCTCATATTCACATACGCAAAGATCAAGTTTGACCAAAAGTTGATCAGATTTAACTACGATTGACTTGAGTTGACTAGTTTCGAAAAGAATTTTGAAACAATTAAACAAAACTATTTACTTAAATGGAGTACTTACTT
Source organism: Cupressus sempervirens (assembly GCA_028749045.1). Taxonomy (NCBI): domain Eukaryota; kingdom Viridiplantae; phylum Streptophyta; class Pinopsida; order Cupressales; family Cupressaceae; genus Cupressus; species Cupressus sempervirens. The sequence goes on from CM053791.1 coordinate 103,503,931, forward strand.
CTAATTATTTAAACAAATTTTTTTAATTAAATGAGAAGCCATTCCTTATTAATTAAATGAAGTTATTTAATTAAATAAAAAAAGTGTCTTTAATTAATTAAAGATTATTTAATTAAATAGAAAAAGTAATTATGAGAGCATATCTCATTTTATTAAATTAAATATTTCAATAAAATCTCTCTTCAGTTCAAAAAGGAAAATTTCCAGTGATTAAAAATGAGTTAAATCAGTCAACTCCTTTTTCTACTCAAATTGAATCAGTTAACTCCTTATTATACTCAAATTAAATTTGTTAAGTCCCATTAATTTGAAAATTTGCCTTTATGACTGAACTTCACCTTTAATCCTCACCTTTGATTGAAATCGATCTCAACCGTTGATGAATTTCAGAAAAGTCTATTTAAGAGACCCTCATATCTTCATTTTGAAAGGTTAAATGAGATTTTGCATCGAATTGTTGTTGGAATTCATACTCACATTTGCTCATATTCACATACGCAAAGATCAAGTTTGACAAAAATTTTAAGTAGCATAAATCCCTAAAATCCAAGAATCCTAAAAGTATACTAAGTCAAAGGTTCCAATCACAAAATTGACATCTAATCCCAGAGGCACACAATGACATGTAGGAACCTACTATGCAAGCAGGAAAGTGTCATCGCATTTATCATGTACAAGTTACCTTGGCAGTTAGCTAAACTCCACGGGTCCATACTGATCTCATGCGGCCACTAGTATCCTCTCATAATGACAAGGTATACTATGGAATGCAAGGTCGCAACCATGCGTTCTCACTACTCCCATCCTAGCCTATACAAGCACTCAAGGCATGGGCGAGAACAAAACACTTATCTTTTTAGGTTCATTCAATTAGTATTAGGTGTGAATGTTATCACTTATTAATCCAACTTACAATGAGTTACCCTGGCAGCCTCTTAGGGCCCCGGACCCCATTGCAAGCCACTTACCATAACTACATGTAGATATCCTACCCTAATGCTCATGGAATCATAAATCTCAAAATCACAAAAATAATTCATAATAAAATCATCAAATAAAAGCATCAAATCTCCATGAGCAAACATCCATAGAAAATCATGACCACAACAGCTCTCTATTGGCAACTGAAGCATCACTAATAATCAAAAGTATCCAATGGTTCTTAATTACCAACAATATATCTCAAACACACTGATCAAAAACTCCAAAAATGGTTGAGTCAAACATGTCACAACATGACATCATCAAGAATAAATTCACGTTTCAGTCCCATCATGGCAACTAGAAAATAACCAAGGATAACTGATCGATGACAAAAAATAATGGTTAAGTCTCATAAATAAGAATCTCAACTATAACAATCAGTATTCACATGCAATACACAAAGCATTCCATCACATACCCATGGTTGGGATATAAGATCGAGATTAAAACATCATCATGGCATCACAGTCACATAACCCCCAAGCCTCTGGTAGACGTCCTATACTGGTCAACACTAGTCAACCCAAAACTCAAAACAATAGCATAAAGAATACACAACGTAAACACATGTTTTGGTTTTGCTAAGTTTTTGAATTTTAAAAGTCTTAGTTTACGTTTTTCCAAATTATATCAAGCGGAGAAATTTCATGTTTGTCCTAACCCAAGTATTCATTTTATATATAAAAGTTTCTCCATCAGACTCAATTTTCTAATTGATTTATATGACATTGTTTGAAAATTGACATTCTCAATGAATCAAAAACTTCAATTATATATTCTAATAATTAATTTTAAAAAAAAACTAAGTTTAATTAAATTAATTGTTAATATCTCTTCATAATTGACAAGCTTAATAGCAATATTTTAATCATTAAAAGAGTGATCCATTAATTGAGAACTTTATAATAATCATTTATACTTAATAATATATATATACATATATACTTGTATATATATATATATATATATATATATATATATATATATATATATATATATATATATATATACATAAATATACATCTATACATATAAAAAATAACATTTTATAAAAACAAAATATAATAATCAAACCGCAATTTGCAAATTGTAAATCGCAAATCACAAAATTGCGTCACAACCTTGGAATTCAATTCATATATACCTATATCACTGCACAGAGGAGGTACCATGCGGGCCTACTATCGCAGAGCCTACTATAGCAGTGATGTCAGCCTCTGCCACATATATGTAGTGGGGTGGGGGTACGGGCTCGGCCCTCCCCACCGGCCTCAATTTGCATTAAATTTCTTTTTATAAAAAAAATAAAATCGCTTATGCATTTTCCATTCGCGAGTATACGATTCAATTTTTAAATAAAGTTCAACATTTTTCAAAAAATGTTTTCGATTAATGATATTCATTTTTTTAAAAATTAAATATATACATTATATATACATATGTATGTATATATATGTGTGTGTGTGTGTGTGTGTGTGTGTGTGTATACACACACACACACTTGCAGAATTAAAAAAAACATCACAGCATATAATCATGTATACATATTTATATATATAATTGCATATATATATATATGTGTGTGTGTGTGTGTGTGTGTGTGTGTGTGTGTGTGTGTGTGTGTGTGCAGATTAAAAAATATAAACATATATATACACGGTTTATTTAGAAATTCTAATTTTCAAAAAAATTCTATAAACTTTGATCTCAAATTTATCCAATAATTAATCTAATAGGTTTGGCTATGAATTAACCCTAGCCCCGTTTTCTCTCTTTTTTTTTAAAATCCATGCATATAAAATTCTCAAATAAATTTAATTGCCCAAATTGAAAATGCATACAATAAAAATATGAAATTCCTCAGAAGACATATGGAAGACACGAAGAAGACAGGAATGCATGATGCGAAAATAGCATAAGAAAAATCACAAGAATCTACCCGGATTCTGATGCTAATTCGTTTTTCCTCAGAAAACTCGCAGAGCAAGCTCCCTTCTTCAAAGTTCTTGAGTCCTCCAATGCTTCAATTGCTCTCCATGCTCTCTCTAAGCTTCTACGAATGCCTGAATATAAAGAGCTCTCAAAAAACCTTTGGAATGCTTCTTGAAACCACTGAAAGGTGTCACCAACTAAGCATGGGTCTTTTCCCACCTTTTTGGTGAGTCATAGAGTTGTAGACACCTTGTGCTTAATTGGTGCACTAACCCCCGTGTTGTTGACACATGTTAATTCCCATGCAAGCTTATAACTCTAATAATTTCTATTTAAATTTTATAATTTTTATTTTAATTTTTATAACTTTTATTATTATTATTTTATTTATTACTTTATTATTATTTTATAATTATTATTTATTTTAATTTCTAATTTTCTTTTACTTTTCTCAATAATTCACATTTAATTAATCACAATCAAAATATCAAATATCATGATATTTTATTAATTTTTTAAAATAAATAATTTATTAATTAAATCTATTTATTAAGACTTAAATAATGGAAAATTCACCATAGACCTTCAAGATAAAATATGAAAACCCATCATAGAACAAATCATACAAAATCAATCTAAAGGGTTAAAAATCATGAAATATGTCATCGGACACATTCGGCGGGTATTCAACTCTGATACTTGTCCTAACTCACCAGGACAAATGGTTTTTTTTTTAGGTTTGAGATTTGGACTTGAAAATTTATCTCCCTTCTCTTATCATTGAGATAGTATAATAGGGTACGCTCATCCTAGCAATTCAGGGAAGTCGATACCCAGTACCTACAACTGCAAAAAAGTCATGCATGTACATACAATATATATAATGCTAAGCTAAACAGACAATGGCAGGAAGTGATGCATCGTGTAGATCTTGACTAAGTAGGTGACTACGACTCCCTTCCTTAACCACATCAGAAATGCCATACAATAAGAAAACACGCACACCATACACATGCAAGTATGGGATAAGTAACCATAATAAAACACATGAGATAATAAACCATCTAACTAATCATCACTAATAACTGAAAACAATGTAATGATCATCATACATACATGAAATGTAAAGTCTAAATGATCTCATCATATATCAACTGAATCCCTATCATAATATCTGATAGTGTCAAAAAAACACCACTAAACCATCAACATAAAACTAGTCCATCAAAGTCTGATAATAATAGCAACAATAAGTCTAAAAAAGATGTGAACGAGGGTAGGCACTACATCCACCCCTCCTTTGTAATGCCCAGCCAAGGGATCCAAATAATTTCACTAAGTTTACTAAACAATTTTTTTTTGTTAAACATGAAAGTAAAACCATACACAACACTTACGGAAGCAGTAGTAACATTACATTTTAGTTTAGCTCAGTCATCCACTGTACATGTTACAAGGTATGAAAAGCTTAAAAGAATAAACATCCATGTAAATAAAGTACATCATCATCCAATATTAATCCATGATGTAATAACATAATGAAACCATAAACCATACATGATACATCATCATCATAAAGATACAAATATCCATCATAAAAGATAACCATATATCACAAACATAACTAACTAAGTGCATAGTTCCTCCCAATCGTAAATAGCATCATTAGACCATCATGGATCCTAGCCATCCCTCCGTGCATAACATTCCAAAGCATCAAAGAGATCATCGGCTATAAACATAGTAGGAATGTCACTCCTAAAACATCCTACTAACATGCAAAGTAAAGCATAGGATACCATCATCTAACATATGCAAACCATCAATATAAGAAACATACCAATAAATACATCCATCATAAGGTATATCATCTATCATAATGATCCAGAAACATAATGAAGATAAATACCAACCAAGAATACTCTAGTCACGGTGTCTCAATGGATCTCAAATGATAAGAGCAGAAAATACACTACCACCTGACTGCGTGGAACCTAAGTGGTCCACTCCCACCGTGCTGAGGAGATAATATCAAGTCCCAAATAGGATATCCAAATCACAAAGCATAAATCTCTATAAGATCAGAAATCCTAAAAGTATACTAACTCAAAGGTTCCGTCACACAAAATCAACATCTACTTCCCAGAGGCACACAATGACATGTAGAAAACCTACTCTACAAGCAGGAAAGTGTCATCGCATTTATCTCGTATAAGTTACCCTAGCAGTTAGCTAAACTCCACGGGTCCATACAAATCTCATGCGGCCACTAGTGTCCTCTCATACTGACGAGGCATACTACGGAATGCATAGTCGCAACCATGTGTTCTCACTACTCCCATCCTAGCCTGTACAAGCGCTCAAGGCATGGGCGAGAACATCAAAACAATTATCTTTTTAGGTTCATTTAATCCCCATTTAGTGTGTAAATGTTATCACTTATTAACCAAACTTACAATGAGTTACCCTGGCAACCACTTAGGGCCCCGGCCCCCATTGCAAGCCACTTCTCGACACTACAAGTAGATTACCTACCCTAATGCTCATGGAATCATAAAATCACCACAGTCCTGTACAAGTGACTGCAAAGAAAATCCAAAAGATAATCCATAAAATGAATCATCAAATATTCATGATAAAAGCATCAAATATCCATAATAAGAATCATCAAATCTCCAAGATAAGAATCATCAAATCTCTGAGATAAGAATCATCAAAATCTCCATGAGCATCTGGAAAAGAATCCATAGAGAAGCATGACCACAATAGTTCTCTATTGGCAACTGAAGGCATCACTGATAATCATAAGTATCAATTGGTTCTCAATAACCAAAATATATCTCAAAATAATCATCATATCTATTGGTTCTCAATAAGAAACCAAGAATATCTCAAAATTATACTGATCGAAGACTCCAAAATGGTTGAGTCAAAACATGTCACAACATGACATCATCAAGAATAAATCTACATTTCAGTCCCATCATGGTGACTAGAAAGTAATCCAAGGATAACTGATCGATGACTCAAAAATGGTTAGCTCAAGTATCTCATACACATACATCTCAGCTTCACACATGCAGATTGATGAACAAATACAAACATTTCATAGAGCATATGATCACATTACCATGGTTGGGCTTATAAAGATTGAGACCAAATAAAATCAACATGTCATCACATCTCATAACCCCTGAGCCTCTGGTAACAACCTAGGACTAGTCAACACTAGTCAACCCAAAAACTCAAAACAAGAAGCATATAGAATACACGATGCAAACACATATTTTGGTTTTGCTATATTACATAGTTGAATCAAGTGTAGGGGTTTCCAGTTTCCATTTTCAAGTATACTTCAAGTGTATAAAGTTATCATCATTTGACATACAAGTCAACCCAATTGTTCCCCGATAGCATTATCCTTCCATTATTGAGAGTTACATTCTAAGAATAACTTAAGGATAAATATTCACTAAACTGATCATCACTGACCTTAATTAAATTGTTCTCTATTTTAACCATGATCCATATTCTAATTGATTAACTCTTCCTTAATGTTATTTCTACATTTCAACATTATCAAAGGATCATTATTCTTTTATAAAAGAACCAATTATCATTCTTCTAACAGGAGAATTATAACTTTATTAAAATGATCAACTTGATCAATCAATTAACATAGGTACACCATCCATGACCTATTAACATTCTAATAGTCTTCAATTAGAAACTTAATTAAGTGTTACTAAAGTTTGAGTCTTTTAATTTAATCGTTATCATTGTTGACAACCATATAGTCTCTAAGGTCATAATTCATGTCATAAAACTTATCAATTTTGATATCAATATTTCTACAATCTCATTAAAAGAATTATATCAATTAAATCTCTATAACTTAATTATTAATTAAATCTAATTAACTCTAATTAATTTAATTAATAATTACATATCCATGGCAACATTCCAATTAATATAAGTTGACTAATAACTAACTATAATTTTGTAAGTCAAAAGTCAACTATAATTCAATACACAAATAATCATATTAATAGTTCAATAATAATAACTTGTTAATATTTAATAACAAGCTATATTGAGAATCTTATTAATAAATCTATAATGACCACATTCGTCATTCTTTCAATGAATACTAATATTCCCTTAATTAATCCGTATTATCGATAATTATTAAGACCATTATACTACTATGTATTAATAATTTGTTGGACCCAACAAACATTAATAAATAATAACTATAATTAATCGGTCTAGAGAAACCTTGCATAAACTTCATTGGTTAATATCTAACTAAGTCTTAACACCATTAAGGTATATCCATAACAATTCCAATCATAGCAAGATTATTAAATGTTATAACAATGTCTATTACCTTTTTCAATTAGATCCATTATCATTTAAAGTCTCTTAATAATCATCATTAAATAGCTATTATCAACATAACATAAATTACCATCTCGTAATTATTTAATATATATTAAATAATATATTTAATATACATTAAATAAAATTAATATTAAATTCAACCATATTCAAATTAATAATTTAAAAAAATTCAATGTTTCCTTCAACTAGCGATAACTGACAAATTATCAATATTTCATATTAACAATTCTCAACATCTAACATTTATACTTAGCATATGTCAAAATCAATTTATATATATATATATATATATATACTAACTAAAATTATTAATACATAACATCTTTAATGTATCTGATGCCTATATATAAATACAAACACACACACACACACACACACACACACACACACACACACATACGCATATATATACATACCATCGAATTATAAAATTTAAATCACACAAGTACGTGCTTAATAATAAAGAGAGTGATTTATGAATTTAGTTTGATATATTACTACGACATTATATTAATTAATGCATGGACATCGCTGTCGCGAGTGTGCCTTAACGACATCCCATTGTGGGTACTCTGCTTATGCAGGTACCCTACGACTTAAGCCTTGAATGCTCTGTCGTAGGTACACTGAGTGCGTAGGTACCCCGCGACCCGTATGTGTACTACGGTACGCACAGGGGGGTGTAACCCGCCCCTCATAATACATATGCGAACGTTTATTATTACAACATTTTTATAAAACATTTCTCCCACATATGCGATTCAGTATTGATAAAGGTTTTCTCTCCATCACGTTTTAATCGTGACTATTACCGATCAATGTTTAAATAATATATGTATATGTATATGTATATATGGATATATATATATATATATATGTATATGTATAGATATATGTATACATATATATATACATATATATATGTATATATATATATGTATATATATATACATATATATATACATATATATATATATACATATATATACACATATACATATACATATATATACATATATATATATACATACATATATATATATATATATATATATATATAAAATGAGATCATATACTAGTTTCAAATATAAAGGCCTTCTAACTTTTAAATTGAGAATTACCCTTTTTTTTAAAAAAAAAATATATATATATATACATATATATATATACATATATATATACATATATACATATATATATACATATATACATATATATATGTATACATATATACATATATATATTTTTACATATATACATATATATATGTATACATATATACATATATATGTATATATATACATATATACATATATGCATATATACATATATACATATATATATGTATATGTATATATGCATATATATATGTATATGTATATATGCATATATATGCATATATACATGCATATATATGCATATATATGCATGTATATATGCATATATATGCATATATACATATACATATATATATGCATATATACATATACATATATATATGTATATATGTATATATGTATATATGCATATATATATATATATATATATATATATATATATATATATATATATATATATATATATATATATATATATATATATATATATATATATATATATAAAATGAGATCATATACTAGTTTCAAATATAAAGGCCTTCTAACTTTTAAATTGAGAATTACCCTTTTTTTTTAAAAAAAAAATAGTCTCTAAATTAATCATATTAATCGTTTCTCAGATTTACCAATTAATTTGTCTAATAGGTTTGATCATAAATTTTAACTTAGAATTTCTTTCATACAAACCCTTGTCTAATCAAATCTTCGATTCCAATACAATTTGAACCCAAATCCGAGTTAGATCTAATTTCTTCCTTAATTGGATCTAGGGTTTTCTAATGTTTTCTTCTCAAACAAATAAATACATATCTAGATTCCAATTTCAATTATAGATTCAATCACAAGAGTATTCAGACACATAGACATGATAAAGACAGGAAAAGAAATAGTGCAAAGAGAATATGTGAATATCACGAGTGCACCTGGACACTGATGCTAATTTTGCCATGCCTTAGAAGTCCATAGAAAATCCTTTCCTTCTCCATCATTCGCAATCCTTCCAAGATCCAAGCCAACCAAGAATCTCCAAGTGACTAAAAATGCTAGAAGGAGCATAGAAGCAAATAGAAAATATACGAGCATATGAATCTTCTCCAATGCATGTAAGCTTTGAAGCTTCCATTTTAACTTGTAGCTTGTAGCTTCCATTCAGCTTCTACTTCAGCTTGTCCAAACACATTAGGAGAGCCTCTATTTAAAGGCCTCTAAGATGCATCTAGAGTGTCTCTAGAAACAACTAGAAGATAAGCATGACAACCAAGCATGGGTCTTCTCCAACCTTCTAGATGAGGCTTAAGGTTGTAGACACCATGTGCTCAAATAAAATGCTTACTCCTAAGTGTAGACAACTTGTGCATTCTTAGAGTGCAAACTTCTGTGTTGTCTATATGACAACTTCCGAGAATTTTCCAACTCCTATGTGAGCAAACATAAAAATAATGCACATTAATTAATATAATATTTAATTTACTCTTCCCAATTTAATTTATTTACTTATTAAATCTCATGCACTAACTTTAATAATTCCACTTTTCAATCTTAATATATATATTTTTTAATCACATGAGATTTAGAATCCTTTATTAATTAAAAATATATTTTCCACTTTTAAATTTCATTTCCAAAACTTAATTGCTAAAATATTTATTAGCTTTAATAATATTATTATTTAGTCATTTATTTAAAAATGAATTCCAAATATATTATTATTAAAATAAATATTGTCAGATTTCAACTTTTAAACTTTAAACTTTTATTTTCAAATTTAATTAATTTCTCAATTAATTAAATAAAATAAATATTAAAATATCATATTAATTTTTCATTAAATTAAACCATTAATTAAATCTTTTAATTAGGCTTAATCAATAGAAAATAAATCAAAGACTTATAAGGTAAAAATATGAAAACCCATCATAGCCAAAATACATACAAAATCAAACCAAGGGTTAATATCATGAATTATGTCATCTGACATATTCAGAGGGTACTCAACTCAGATACTTGTCCTAATTTTCCAATTAGAAGAAATGGCTTAAAGGGTAGGGATTTGGACTTGAGAATTTATCTCCCCTCTCTTATCATTGAGATGATGTGATAGGGTACGCTCATCCTGACAATTCAGGGAAGTCGATACCCGGTACCTGCAACCTGCATAAAAACTATGCATGTACAAGCACAATATATACTAAATTAAACAGGCAATGGCAGGAAGTGGTGCATCGTGTAGATCCTGACTAGCAGGTAACTACGACTCCCTTCCTTAACCACATCAGACACACCATACAAAAGCAAACAAGCACACCATACACATGCAAGTATGGGGTAAGTATCCATAATAAAACACATATGATAATAAACCATCTAACTAATCATCATTAATAACTGAAAGCAATGTAATAATCATCATGCATACATGAAATATAAAGTCTAAGTGATCTCATCACATAATAAACTGAATCCATACCACAATATTTGATAATCTCAAAAGAATGTTGCTAACCAACAATGTTAGCAAAATGTGAACTAGGGGTAGGCACTACACCCTTCAATTAGGCTTACTCCTAGAAGCCTACAAACAAATAGGGATACAACTCCCTCAATCTAGCTGCATTCTCCCAAGTAGCTGAAGAATCATCAGTAGGGTCCCATTGGACCCTTACCTGCTCGATGGTTCAACCCCTGAGGGTCAACCCCCGCTGCTCCAGAATACGAACCGGCTCCAAAGCTAGCTGCCCGTCCTCTACCTGCAACACATTCCAATCAAGAACAAGTACAATATCAAGAATATACTGCCTAAGCATTGAAACATGGAAAACATCATGAATGCGAGCTAGGCTGGGTCGTAGAGCAAGGTGGTAAGCAACCGAGCCAATCCTCTCCAAAATCTCGAATGGTTCCACAAAGCGAAGTGCTAGCTTATAACCCTTTCTATACTAGATCGGACTCTTTTGCGGTCACACTCTCAAGAAAACCTTATCACCCACAACAAACTACTTATCAATCCTATGAGCATCGGCATACTTCTTCTGCCTATCCTGTGCCGTAGTCAAATGCTCATGCATACACACTACTTGTTGCTCCATATCGCGAAGCATCTCAGGTCCCAATAGAATGCGATCCTCGAGGCTGTCCCAACTCAATGATGTATGACAAGGATGTCGATATAATGCCTAAAAAGGTGCCATGCCAATAGAACTATGATACCCATTGTTGTAAGAAAACTCCACTAGGTAGAGATAGTCCTCCCAATGTGTCTGCCTATCCATCACATACATCTGTAACATATCCTCCAAAACTTGATTCACCCTCTCTATCTGACCATCAGTCTTTGGATGATATGCCAAACTAAAGTTTAACTGCGCTCCAAGCTCATGCTACAGTGATGTCCAAAATGTAGATGTGAATACAGGATCCCTGTCAGAAATGATCTTTCTAGGAATACCATGTAATCTCACAATGTCACGCATGAAGACATTAGCTACAAAAGCTACTGTGTAGGGAGACCTGATCGATGAAAAATGTGCCACCTTAGTCAACCGATCAATAGTAACCATGATAGCATCATGACGTCGAACTATCATAGGTAATCCTACTATAAAATCCATGGAGATGATATCCCATTTCCAAAAAGGAATGAGATTAGGCTGCAATAGTCCTGTCGAGTGCTGGTGTTCTGCCTTGACACTCTGACACTCAAGACACCTAGCCACAAAATCAACAATATCTCACTTCATCCCAGACCAAAAGAACAAACGTCTCAAATCAGCATGCATCTTCTTGACACCTAGATGTGATGAGTAAGGTGTACGATGGGCTTCTGCCAGAATCAAGGTGCAAAGCTCATCCAGTAATGGCACATAAATCCTCCCCAAATGTCTTAAAAGACCATCTAATTCTCAAACGTAACCTGTAAACTTACCTTCCAAGGGTCTCCCTGAGTCTATCTCTCTGCACACTTCTTGATACCAAGAATCTGTAGGAAGTGCCTGAAGAATTTGACTCCTCAAATCCACACTAAGAGTCATCGATGTTACCACATGTCTCCTACAACTCAAAGCATCTGCCACCACATTCTCCTTACCCTGAATGTACTTAACCTCAAAATCATACTCGCATAAAAATTCCATCCATCGTCTCTGGCAAGCATTCAAATTAGGCTGAGTAAAATTGTACTAAAGACTACGATGATCACTATGTAGCTCAAATCTGTGCCCCAACAAGAAATGTCTCCACCTTGTCAAAGCATGAACTACTACTGCTAACTCAAGATCATGTGTAGGGTAATTTAACTCATGATCCTTGAGTTTGCATGATTCATCCGCAATCACCCGTCCATTCTGCATCAACACTGCTCCAATTCCTTCAAGAGAAGCATCTGTACACACCATGAAATCATCTTTTGGTTCAGGTATAGCTAAAATTGGTGCACTATTCAAAAGCTCCTTGAGCCTCTAAAATGCTTCCTCACATTTCTTTGTCCACACAAACTTCTTACCTTTCCTCTGAAGAGAAGTGATAGGATGTGCTATCTTAGAGAAGTTTTGGAAAAATCTGCGATAATAACTAGCTAAAACCATGAAACTACGAATCTCTGAGACATTAGTCGGGGTAGGCCAATCTATTATCGCCTGAATCTTTGCAGGATCCACTGAAATACCATCACCTGAGATAACATGCCGTAAATACTGAATCTCCGATTTGAAGAATTCACACTTAGCGGCATTGGCATAAAGCTGATTGCCTCTCAAACACTGCAATACCAACTATAGGTGTTCCTCATGCTCCCTTTGAGTCTTAAAAAATATCAATATGTCATCAAGAAACACGAGAAAAAACTTGTCAAGATATGATCGAAAAACATCATTCATCAAACTCATGAACACTGATGGAGCGTTAGTCAATCCAAAAGGTACCACTATGAACTCATAATGCCCATAGCAAGTTTGAAAAGCAATTTTGTGAATGTTTACTTCCTTAATACGAAGCTGGTGGTATCTTGACTTAAGGTCAATCTTGGAGAATACTGTAGCTCCCTTGATCTGATCAAATAAGTCATCAATCCTAGGCAAAGGATACCTGTTCTTAATAGTCACCTTGTTCAACTGTTTGCAGTCAATACAAAGGCACAAAGAACCTTCTTTCTTCTTCACAAAGAGCACTGGAGCTCCCCATGGTGATACACTAGGTCAAATGCTCCCTTTGGCCAAAAGTTCCTCTAGCTGAAGACGTAGCTCACCCAATTCCTGAGTAGTCATACGATAAGGAGCTTTAGAGATAGGCTTCATTCCAGGAATTAGATCAATGCTAAAATCAATGTCCCTCTTTGGAGGCATGCCTGGAATCTCACTTGGAAAGACATCTACGTACTCTTGTAAAATCGGGTGATCTAAAGTCTTCCTCATAGGATCTTCCTCATCAAGATTATTTACCATAATAGCAAATATCTGACATCCCTTACGAAAACATTGCTTCAATTGCATAGTAGAAATCATCCGCAGAGATATAGGCCTCGGTATCTCAACTATCTTCACATCATTCCCTTGGTCATCTTGGCACAAAATAATCTTCTTCCTACAATCTATACTGGCTCTATGAGATCCAAGCCAGTCCATGGCTAGAACCACATCATAGGAACCAAGGGGTATGACTCGAAGATCCACTACCGTATCAAAGCTCCCTAATCTAAGCCCACACTTATGAACTACATAATCTGTGGAGGCCTTAATCCCTGAGGCTAGTTCCACTTGCCAACCATGATCTTGCTTCACCGCATCTAGCTTACACTTAGAAACTATAGATGGTGAAATAAATGAATCTGTAGCTCCTGAATCAAACAATACTAAAAGAGATATACCTCGAATAGCACCTGTGGTCTCAACCACTGTTCCTGGATGATCTTCCTGATGCTGATCAACTGCTACAAAAACTCTATGAGCTCTCCCTGCATCACCAACTGTGGGTTCTGAAGCTGTAGACCTAGGTCCTAAAAATTGAGGTGCTTGCTATGGACACTGAGCTGCATAATGTCCAATATAACCACATGAAAAAAAATTTGTATTCCTACCAGATCCTCTTCCCATAGGTGGTACATTAGATTGCTAGTGATTGTTCCTGCTTACAAAAGTCTGGCTACTCTGAGCTGGCTGATTGGACTGATTCTGTTTATTGCATTGAGCATTATGGTTGTTCTTAAAGTTAGAACCTTTGCCACCACCTTGAGCCTAAGAATTTGATCCCTTCTGCTACTGCATCATCTGAGACTGCTACTGATACTGTTTCCCCTTAGAAAAGAAAGGTTTCTTGTTACCACCTGAATTGAAGTTGCCTTTAGATCCTGATGCTGCTGGTGCTCCTACAAAACCACCTTGACCAAGGTTGACAGTTTTCTCAACAAGGATTGCTCGATGTACCACATCCTTGAGAGTTTTTGGCTCAAATACCTTGACACCCCCAATTATATGATTATTCAAACCCCTAATAAAGTGTTGTGTCAACTGAGCTGAATTTTCACTGAACCCTGAAAAAGGCATAAGCTCATAAAACTTATGCTCATACTCGGTCACTGACAAAGTGTACTGCTTGAGATTATGAAACTCATCTAACCTTTGTAGTTTCCATTCCTCTGGTAGGAATCATTCATGAAAACTCTCTAAGAATAGTTCCCACGTGACACTGTTCATATCAATTCCCAACTTCTTCTCCTCAATCGTCCACCAAGTGGCCCCAAAATTCTCTAAATTAGTGATTGCAAATCTTACCTTAACATTGCTATCAAAATCCTACATGGCAAAAATCCTGTCGAGGGAAATCAGCCACTGCTCTGCCACATAACTAGAACCTTGCCCATTGAAAGGCTTGACCTTGGATCTTGAAAGATCCTTCATCTAAGTGGACACAATGGACCTCTGACAATCCTTCCGAGGGCTTCTAGATCTGGGTCTATGCTCTTGTTCTGTCTGATGCACTTTAGGCTATTCTTTAACAGGAGGTAAACGTTCTAGAATAGTCTACATCATCTATCTCAAACTAACCTCATCAGACTCAGCTTGGTCCTCTCTACGTCTCTCTTCCTGTGGCCTATTACAGTGCTCTTTCCTGCTCTCTACACGAGTTGATCCCTCATGGGTAGACTCATGGGCACTGACAGCTCTTCCACAACCACGGCCTCTTCCTTGGCCTCTACCACGACCTCTAATAGAAGACCTAGTCCCAGACACCATCTTAGTTTCAAGTTGAAGAGATACACTTAATAGTTCACAGTTCTAGTTGTTCCAAAATACCTAGAGCTCCCAATGTAGAAATTCATGCTCTGATACCAAATGTAATACCCCACAAAGGGATCGAAAGAATTAACCTATAATTTCACTAAGTCTGGTAACAAATTTTAAAAAAAAAAAAAAAACATGAAAGTAAATACCACATATAACTTGTGCATAATAATGGAAACAATAGAAATGTCCATCTAAAAGTAAACATAACATACATAACCAATTTCATTCTTTAAGAATCCCTTAATATTGAGTTACATCTAAATTAACTAACATACATGAGTCCATCTAGTACAACATCCACATGAAATAATAATGATAAGTCCAATGTTCATACATTACATTTCCAAATGCTCAATCATCCACTATACATGTCATAGGGTATGAAGGCTTAAAAGAATATACATATGTGAAATAAGGTACATCATCTTATTCTAATCCATGATACATCAAAGACAATCACATGATACACATGATACATCATCATATAATACATATACATCCATTGTAAGATCAAACATAACTAACTAAGTGCATGATTCCTCTCAACCATTAATAGCATCATTAGACCATCGTGGGCCCTAGCCATCCTTCCGTGCATAACATCCCAATTCACTGAAGAGATCATCGGTATTAACATAGTAGGAATCTCACTCCTAACATATACAACATCATATGTAGAAAGTAATCTAACATGCAAATATAAGCATAAGATAAACATCATCTAACATATGCTAATCATCAATGAAAAGATACATATCCACCATCATGAAGGACGCATCAGCCACAATGTCTCAATGAATCTCAAATGATAAGAGTGGAAAATACACTACCACCCAACTGCATGGTACCTAAGTGATCCACTCCCACCGTGCTAAGGAGATAATCTCAAGTCCCAAATAGGTTATCAAAATCACATAGCATAAATCCCTAAAATCTAGGAATCCTAAAAGTATACTAACTCAAAGGTTCCAATCACAAAATTGACATCTAATCCACGGGTCCATACTGAGCTCATAGGGCCACCAGTATCCTCTCATATTGACAAGGCATAGTATGGAATGCAAGGTCGCAACCATGTGTTCTCGCTACTCCCATCCTAGCCTATACAAGCACTCAAGGCATGGGCGAGAACAAAACACTTATCTTTTTAGGTTCATTCAGTTAGTATTAGGTGTGAATGTTATCACTTATTAATCCAACTTACAATGAGTTACCCTGGCAGCCTCTTAGGGCCCTGACCCCCATTGCAAGCCACTTCCCGTCACTACATGCAGATATCCTACCCTAATGCTCATGGAATCATAAATCTCAAAATCATAAAAATAATCCATAATAAAATCATCACATAAAAGCATCAAATCTCCATGAGCAAACATCCATAGAAAATCATGACCACAACAGCTCTCTATTAGCAATTCAAGCATCACTGATAATCAAAAGTATCCAATGGTTCTTAATTACCAACAATATATCTCAAACACATTGATCGAAGACTCCAAAAATGGTTGAGTCAAACATGTCACAACATGACATCATCGAGAATAAATCCACATTTTAGTCCCATCATGGTGACTAGAAAATAACCAAGGATAACTGATCGATGACCAAAAATAATGGTTAAGTCTCATAAATAAGAATCTCAACTATAACAATCAGTATTCACATCCAATACACAAAGCATTCCATCACATACCCATGTTTGGGATATAAGATCGAGATTAAAACATCATCATGGCATCACAGTCACATAACCCCCAAGCCTCTGGTAGACGTCCTATACTGGTCAACACTAGTCAACCCAAAACCCAAAACAATAGCATAATGAATACACAATGTAAACACATGTTTTGATTTTGCTAAGTTTTTGAATTTTAAAAGTCTCATTTTACATTTTTCTAAATTATATCAAGTGGAGAAATTTCATGTTTTTTCTAACCCAAGTATTCGTTTGATAGATTAAAGTTTCTCCATCAGACTCAATTTTCTAATTGATTTATATGACATTGTTTGAAAATTGACATTCTCAATGAATCAAAAACTTCGATTATATATTCTAATAATTAATCTTTAAAAAAAACTAAGTTTAATTAAATTAATTGTTAATATCTCTTCATAATTGATAAGCTTAATAGCAATATTTTAATCATTAAAAGAGTGATCCATTAATTGAGAAATTTATAATAATCATTTATACTTAATAATATATATATATATACATAAATATATACTTGTATATATATATATATATATATACATAAATATGCATTTATACATATAAAAAATAACATTTTATAAAAACAAAATATAATAATCAAACCGCAAATCACAATTCACAAATCGAAAATTGCAAAATTGCGTCACAACCTTGGAAGTCAATTCATATATATCTATATCACTGCACAGAGGAGGTACCGTGCAGGCCTGCTTTTGCAGAGCCTGCAGCAGCAGTGCCGCCGGCCTCTGCCACATATACGTAGTGGGGTGGGGGTACGGGCTCGGCCCTCCCCGCCTGCCTCAATTTGCATTAAATTTCTTCTTAAAAAATAAATAAATTGCTTATGCGTTTTCCATTCGCGAGTATGTGATTTGATTTTTAAATAAAGTTCAACGTTTTTCAAAAAAATGTTTTCAATTAATGATATTCATTTTTTTTTAATTAAATATATACATTATATATACATATGTATGTATATATATGTATATATATATATATGTGTATATATATATACTTGCAGGATTAAAAAAAATCACAACATATAATCATGTATACATATTTATATATATAATTGCATATATATATGTGTGTGTGTGTGTGTGTGTGTGTGTGTGTGTGTGTGTGTGTGTGTGTGTGTGTGTGTGTGTGTGTGCAGATTAAAAAATATAAACATGCATATACACGGTTTCTTTAGAAATTCTAATTTTTAGAAATTTCCTATAAACTTTGATCTCAAATTTATCCAATAATTAATCTAATGGGTTTGGCTATGAATTAACCCTAGCCCCATTTTCTCTTTTTTTTTTTTAAATCTATGCATATAAAATTTTCAAAAAAATTTAATTGCCCAAATTGAAAATGCATACAATAAAAATATGAAATTCCTTAGAAGACATATGGAAGATGCGAAGAAGACAGGAATGCGTTATGTGGAAATAGCATAAGAAAAATCACAAGAATCTACTCGGATTCTGATGCTAATTCGCTTTTCCTTATAAAACCCGTAGAGCAACCTCCCTTCTTCAAAGTTCTTGAGTCATCCGACACATTTGGCGGGTATTCAACTTTGATACTTCTCCTAACTCACTAGGACAAATGGTTTTATTTCTAGGTTTGGGATTTGGACTTGAGAATTTATTTAATTAAACAAAGTTCACTTGAGTTGACTAAAATTCACCATAGACCTACTTTGACCAAAAGTTGACTAGATTTAATCATAGTTGACTTGAGTTGACTATTTTTGAAAAGATTTTTGAAATAATTAAACGAAATTATTTAATTAAATGGAGTACTTACTACAAATTAATTAAACAAAATTATTAAATTAAATGAGAAGCCATTCCTAACTAATTAAATGAAGTTATTTAATTCAATAAGAAAAGTGTCTCTAATTAATTAAAGATTATTTAATTAAATAGAAAGAGTAATTTTAAAACCATGTCTCATTTTATTAAATTAAATATCTCAACAAAATCTCTCTTCAGTTCAAAAAGGGAAATTTCCAATTCACTATTCATCAAAAATGATCTAAATCAGTTAACTCATTTTTCTACTCAAATTGAATCTGTTAACTCTTTATTTTACTCAAATTAAATCTGTTAACTCCCTTTAATTTGGAAATCTCCCTTGATGACTGAACTTCACCTTTAATCCTGACCGTTGATTGAAATCGATCTCAACCATTGATGAATTCTAGGAAAGTCTATTTAAGAGACCCTCATATCTTCATTTTGAAAGGTTGAATGAGAATTTGCATCGAATTGTTGCTGAAATTCATACTCACATTTGCTCATATTCACATACGCAAAGATCAAGTTTGACCAAAAGTTGACCAGATTTAACCATGGTTGACTTGAGTTGACTAGTTTTGAAAAGAATTTTGAAATAATTAAATGAAATTATTTAATTAAATGGAATACTTAATTCTAATTAACTAAACAAAGTTATTTAATTAAATGAGAAGCCATTCCTAACTAGTTAAATGAAGTTATTTAATTAAATAAGAAAATTGTCTCTAATTAATTAAAGATTATTTAATTAAATAGAAAAAGTAAATATGAGAGGATATCTCATTTTATTAAATTAAATATCTCAACAAAATCTCTCTTCAGTTTAAAAAGGAAAATTTCTAGTTCTTTACTGATAAAAAATGAGTTAAATCAATTAACTCCTTTTTCTACACAAATTGAATTAGTTAACTCTTTATTTTACTCAAATTAAATCTGTTAACTCCCTTCAATTTAGAAATCTTCCTTTATGACTGAACTTCACCTTTAATCCTAAACGTTGATTGAAATCGATCTCAACCGTTGATGAATTCTAGGAAAGTCTATTTAAGAGACCCTCATCTCTTCATTTTGAAAGGTTGAATGAGAATTTGCATCGAATTGTTGCTGGAATTCATACTCACATTTGCTCATATTCACATACGCAAAGATCAAGTTTGACCAAAAGTTCACCAGATTTAAGTACAGTTGACTTGAGTTGACTAGTTTCGAAAAGAATTTTGAAATAATTAAACAAAATTATTTAATTAAATAGAATATTTACTTCTAATTAATTAAAAAAAATTATTTAATTAAATGAGAAGCCATTCCTAATTAATTAAATGAAGTTATTTAATTAAATAAGAAAAGTGTCTCTAATTAATTAAAGATTGTTTAATTAAATAGAAAAAGTAATTATGAGAGCATATCTCATTTTATTAAATTAAATATCTCAACAAAATCTCTCTTCATTTCAAAAAGGGAAATTTCCAGTTCACTATTGATAAAAAATGAATAAAATCAGTTAACTCCTTTTTCTACACAAATTGAATCAGTTAACTCCTTATTTTACTCAAATTAAATCTGTTAACTCCCTTTAATTTGGAAATCTCTCTTTATGACTGAACTTCACCTTTAATCCTGAACGTTGATTGAAATCGATCTCAACTATTGATGAATTCCAAGAAAGTCTATTTAAGAGACCCTCATCTCTTCATTTTGAAAGGTTGAATGAGAATTTGCGTCGAATTGTTGCTAGAATTCATACTCACATTTGCTCATATTCACATATGCAAAGATCAAGTTTGGCCAAAAGTTGACTAGATATAACCATGGTTGACTTGAGTTGACTACTTTCGAAAAGAATTTTGAAATAATTAAACAAAATTAATTAATTAAATGGAGTACTTACTTCTAATTAATTAAACAAAGTTATTTAATTAAATGAAAATCCATTCATAATTAATTAAATGAAGTTATTTAATTAAATAAGAAAAGTGTCTCTAATTAATTAAAAATTATTTAATTAAATAGAAAAAGTAATTATGAGAGCATATCTTATTTTATTAAATTAAATATCTCAATAAAAATCTCTCTTTAGTTCAAAATGGGAAATTTTTAGTTCACTATTTATAAAAAATGAGTTGAATCAGTTAACTCCTTTTTCTACTCAGATTGAATCAGTTAACTCCTTATTTTACTGAAATTAAATTTGTTAACTCCTTTTAATTTGGAAATCTACCTTTATGACTGAACTTCATATTTAATTCTGACTGTTGATTGAAATCGATCTCAACCGTTGATGAATTCCAAAAAAGTCTATTTAAGAGACCCTCATCTCTTCATTTTGAAAGGTTGAATGAGAATTTGCATCAAATTGTTGTTGGTAGTCATGCTCACATTTGTGCATATTCACATACACAAAGATTAAGTTTGAACAAAAGTTGACCAGATTTAACCACGGTTGACTTGAGTTGACTAGTTTCGAAAAGTATTTTGAAATAATTAAACAAAATTATTTAATTAAATGGAGTACTTACTTAAAATTAATTAAACAAAGTTATTTAATTAAATGAGAAGCCATTCCTAATTAATTAAATGAAGTTATTTAATTAAATAAGAAAATTGTCTCTAATTAATTAAAGATTATTTAATTAAATAGAAAAAGTAATTATGAGAGCATATCTCATTTTATTAAATTAAATATCTCAACAAAATCTCTCTTCAGTTGAAAAAGAGAAATTTCCAGTTCACTATTGATCAAAAATGAGTTAAATCAGTTAACTCTTTTTTCTACTCAAATTGAATCAGTTAACTCCATATTTTACTCAAATTAATTCTGTTAAGTCCCTTTAATTTGGAAATCTACCTTTAAGACTTAAACTTCACCTTTAATCCTGACCGTTGATTGAAATCGATCTCAACCATTCATGAATTCCAGGAAAGTCTATTTAAGAGACCCTCATCTCTTCATTTTGATAGGTTGAATGAGAATTTGCATCGAATTGTTGCTGGAATTCATACTCACATTTGCTCATATTCATATATGCAAAGATCAAGTTTGAACAAAAGTTGACCAAATTTAACCATGGTTGACTTGAGTTGACTAGTTTTGAAAAGAATTTTGAAATAATTAAATGAAATTATTTAATTAAATGGAGTACTTATTTTTGATTAATTAAACAAAGTTATTTAATTAAATGAGAAGCCATTCCTAATTAATTAAATGAAGCTATTTAGTTAAATAAGAAAATTGTCTCTAATTAATTAAAGATTATTTAATTAAATAGAAAAAGTAATTATGAGAGCATATCTCATTTTATTAAATTAAATATCTCAAAAAAATCTCTCTTTAGTTCAAAAAGAGAAATTTCTAGTTCACTATTGATCAAAAATGAGTTAAATCAGTTAACTCATTTTTCTACTCAAATTGAATCAGTTAACTCCTTATTTTACTCAAATTAAATCTATTAACTCTCTTTAATTTAAAAATCTCCCTTTATGACTGAACTTCGCCTTTAATCCTGACCGTTGATTGAAATCGATCTCAACCGTTGATGAATTCAAGGAAAGTCTATTTAAGAGACCCTCATCTCTTCATTTTGAAAGGTTGAATGAGAATTTGCATTGAATTTTTTCTGAAATTAATACTCACATTTGCTCATATTCACATACACAAAGATCAAGTTTGACCAAAAGTTGACCCATATTTAACCATGGTTGACTTGAGTTGACTAGTTTCTAAAAGAATTTTGAAATAATTAAACAAAATTATTTAATTAAGTGGAGTATTTACTTCTAATTAATTAAACAAAGTTATTAAATTAAATGAGAAGCGATTCCTACCTAATTAAATGAAGTTATTTAATTAAATAAGAAAAGTGTCTCTAATTAATTAAAGATGATTTAATTAAATAGAAAAAGTAATTATGAGAGCATATCTCATTTTATTAAATTAAATAGCTCAAGAAAATCTCTCTTTAGTTCAAAAAGGGAAATTTCCAGTTCACTATTCATCAAAAATGAGCTAAATCAGTTAACTCAGTTTTCTACTCAAATTGAATCAGTTAACTCCTTATTTTGCTCAAATTAAATCTGTTAACTCCCTTTAATTTGGAAATCTCCCTTTATGACTGAACTTCACCTTTAACCCTGACCATTGATTGAAATCGATCTCAACCGTTGATGAATTCCAGGAAAGTCTATTTAAGAGACCCTTGTCTCTTCATTTTGAAAGGTTGAATGAGAATTTGCATCGAATTGTTGCTGGAATTCATACTCACATTTGCTCATATTCACATATGCAATGATTAAGTTTGACCAAAATTTGAACATATTAAACCACGGTTGACTTGAGTTGACTAGTTTCGAAAAGAATTTTGTAATAATTAAATGAAATTATTTAATTAAATGGAGTACTTACTTCTAATTAATTAAAAAAAGTTATTTAATTAAATGAGAAGCCATTCCTAATTAATTAAATGAAGTTATTTAATTAAATAAGAAAAGTGTCTCTAATTAATTAAAGATTATTTAATTAATTAGAAAAAGTAATTATGATAGCATATCTCATTTTATTAAATTAAATATCTCAACAAAATCTCTCTTCAGTTGAAAAAGGGAAATTTCAAGTTCACTATTGATAAAAAATGAGTTAAATTAGTTAACTCCTTTTTCTACACAAATTGAATCAGTTAACTCCATATTTTACTCAAATTAAATCTGTTAACTCACTTTAATTTGGAAATCTCCCTTTATGACTGAACTTCACCTTTAATCCTAATCGCTGATTGAAATCGATCTCAACCGTTGATGAATTTCAGGAAAGTCTATTTAAGAGACCCTCATCTCTTCATTTTGAAAGGTTGAATGAGAATTTGCATCGAATTGTTGCTCGAATTTATACTCACATTTTCTCATATTCACATACGCAAAGATCAAGTTTGACCAAAAGTTGACCAGATTTAATGACGGTTGACTTGAGTCGACTAGTTTCAAAATTTTTTTTGAAATAATTAAATGAAATTATTTAATTAAATGGAATATTTACTTCTAATTAATTAAACAAAGTTATTTAATTAAATGATAAGCCATTACTAATCAATTAAATGAAGTTATTTAATTAAATAAGAAAAGGGTCTCTAATTAATTAAAGATTATTTAATTAAATAGAAAAAGTAATTATGAGAGCATATCTCATTTTATTAAATTAAATATCTCAACAAAATCTCTGTTCAATTCAAAAAGGGAAATTTTCAGTTCACTATTGATCAAAAATGAGTTAAATCAGTTAACTCCTTTTTCTACTCAAATTGAATCAGTTAACTCCTCATTTTACTGAAATTAAATCTATTAACTTCTTTTAATTTGGAAATCTCCCGTTATGACTGAACTTGTGAGGCCTCACCCCGAGCCATCGTAGCATAGTGATACATTACCCTTATTTTGTTATTCACGACTCGAGATGTCGAGACATTATCTGATGCTTAGAACATATTTTATTATTTCTTGTTGTGTGATGTTATTTTCAGATATATTTGATGATTGTCATATAATGTTTCATGTATATGTATGTTGATGAAATCAGTAAAGGTAGGATCGAGGCTTTGATTTAAGATATTTTAAATGGTTAAGAATTAAGTAGGATAAAGAAACCCTTATTGATGTATGTTTTAATTTATGTGAATTTTTGAATATGTATACATTTATGTACATATGATTTTATGGGACTACTGATGTGTGCAATGAGTGTGCAGATATTTAGCCAAGAAACCCTACAGAGCAACATAACTGATCTTCGTGTGCTAAATTTGAAAACCTTGTTGTTCGTAATTCACATTTTTGTATTATGTGAAGTATGTATGCAGCTTCCTTGTTCAATGGATGTTATTGTTCGTAATTATGTTTTTTTAGTGTCGCTTGACACTCGTAAAATTTTTATGTGCGTCGATGTGCTATTAGGGTTAATTGTTTAACCTTTGGACCAAGTTGGTTTAAGTTAGAATAGTAAGTTGGACCTATTTTATTCCTAGATTTTATTTGACTCTAAACCTCTTCTTAAGGTTTTAAAACTTGTTTTTTTTCTAACCATAGGGTATGGGTATGGGTTAGGGGTCTTTTCCAACCCCTAAGCCCCTTGCTTTGACTTTTGAGGTCACTCAAAAAGTCGCTTTTTGCCTTTGTGCGAAAATTGATCATGGGTATCTTGAGTTACCTCACCTCATCTCCACTTGGGGTTTAACCATAGTGTAGGTTGAGTTAGGAGTTTATAGGGTGGCTAGTGGGTGAAAATAGTCATTGCTCCTTTTGGGTGGTTGAGTTGGAGGCTTATTTGGAGGCCTTCCTTGGACTAGTGGGTTGTTACCCAATCTCTACTTTTAGAGAAGATTTTCTTGAAGCTTGAAGAAGGAAAGGGATACTCTACTCAAATTGATTCATTGGCATTACCTCTTTGTGAAGGTAGGAAATTCTCATCTCCCTTATTCAAATTTTATGTTTGGTTTCATGTTCATGTTATCTTGTTGTTGCTTCACTATTGTATGGTTATGGGTTTGTGGGAAGATTTGAAAACCATGTCTTTTTGGTTGTTTTCCTTCCTTGTTTATGTTTGCATTTTTTTAAATTTTTTCTTACATGGGTGTTTTGGTATTACTCACCCTTGGAGAGGGTAGAAGTGACCAATTTATGGAAAGGTCTATTTAGTTGGACTCCAACCTATGTAGAGTCTCTTCTCAGGATGAGAAGAGGGATAAAGGGTAGGGTGTTATGGGCCCTTACCCGTCAGCACAAACCTGGTATGAGTATGGCAAGTTTAAATGAGAGAACGAAAGTTCTTGGTTATTAGCCCCGATTGGGCATCTGAATGGGTGTTGTGCTTGACTTCTCCTATTGGAAGAATCCACCTTTCCCTAGTCTTGATTCATTGTGAAGCTTATTGTGTAAACCATGTATGATTATGCATGCTTGATGTTCTTTTGGTTCTGCTTTGTTGTCACCCGATCAGATATTGGTTTCCTCCATGGTTCTTGAAATGAGATTCAGAAAACATTACAAACTCCTTGATTATGATCATGAAGAAAATCTGATAAAGTTATGTAAAATTGGGATTGAGATCCTATTGTAAATTGTATTTTTTAAACCTTATTGTATATGGCAACGAAGCCGGATTTTCTTCTTGATTCTTTCCCGGTTGAGCCTTTGAATCAGGTTAGCCAATAAAGTAATGGTTGAGTGTATTTGGTTCTCATAATATTTGATCATAATGTTTAGTTGTATGAGTGCTCATCAAAATAGAATAAATAAATTTGCATATATATATAGATGGGAGAATAGAATCATAGATAATGTCTTGATTTATGAATGTTCAAGTTTTAATTATGATAATGAAGAGTTGAATTGATATAGTGAGTTTCAATTATGATTTATAAGTATTATGATGAGATCAATCAAGAGCAAACCCTATATTACGAAATCAAAGATATTTCATTTCTTGATAAATTTCATGGTGGTTATAATCAAATTTGAATGAGAATAATCCACCACCTTTTTAAAAAAAATTATGTGTATAATATCATTCACATCCTAAGTTCTTCAAATATGATCAATTGGACTAAGAGGTTGCATTCTTGAAAACAATAAGAATAATAATCAGAATTTAGAACTCATAACATGCCCTTGAAGAATCAATATAAAACATACATGTTTAAATAAGAGATTGAGAGACTATACCTAATGTACTCCTTTGTATTGGAATACTTGTATTAAGGAAGAATGTTAATAATAGATTTATTCTAATCCTTAGTAACATAAATGAAATGCATAAAATGTCATGGCCATGCCTTGTTAAAATTTTTCTTCAAAAAAAAAAAAATGCACTCCCAGGAGTAAAAACTCTCTGGAAAATACATGAGGAGAAATTTCTTTCCTTCCAAGACCACAGAGCATATTCTTGCTTAGATTCCTTTCTAAATGAAATAAGAAACAAATAAATATTATGTTAATCTCTTGGGTGCATAATTTCGAATACATAAATAGGTATATTTTAAAAAAAAGGTTAACATCATAATATCTTTCCTTTCACCCATAAAACTTTATGTATTCATTGCCCTGCTTGGTCTTGGACATCAGTTAGCCTTGTTTTAAAAAGGTTTTAGTGTCTGTCCCAAGTCAAAGTGGATGGGATGGGAGGGTGATGTCATCCTGCCACCTTGTCCCATCCCCATTCTTCTCCATTCCTAGCGGCCAGTTGGGGAAGATGGCATTTATGTGAGAAAGGAGATTGAGGTGGTCAATTTCATTCCTTAAAACTCCCTTGCTCACCTCTGTTCACGTGCCCACCTCTTGGGTTGCGTTTTCCTTACCTTGGGCTGCGTGGCAAGTGGGGTGGAGAAAGCTATGTCATGACATGACATTGAATTTGGACGTTGGCTTAGCTTTGGGATGGTATTGTTGTTGAAAGTTAATGCTTATTTTAAACTTTAGACTTTGTCTCCCCTACATACCTTCTCCTTGATGTGCAGGTTTGGGGTTGCGTGGGGCCTAGGGATAGGTGTAGGGAGGGGTCAGATCCACTTGACTTGTAGCCAAGTGGATGTTAGGGGCTAGGGTGTAGGTAAGATCTTAGGGCAAGAGGGTTAGCGGTTAGGTGTTAGTAAGTAGGTAGGCTTAGTTAGTAGTGTTTGATTTAATTGTATTTTAGTTTAAATGTAGTTAGAAATTTAGAATATGATTAGTATTAATTTATATAGTTTAGTATTTATTAGTTGGTTGTTTAATTAGTATAGTTACCTTTGTTTTTTTTTGTTATTTGAATTTTGTTTTAACTTATTAGTTTAGTCTAGTTTCTTTTCTATATATTGTTATTTTAATAGTTAGTTTCAATGAAACTTTAAATTGTTAAAGTATAATTAGTTAATTTAATAAAGTTTTAAGGTTATTCTATGTTTTGATTAAGGACTCCTTGTGTCGATCGTTAATAATTTTTAGTTAGTTAGTTATGGGTTAATTTTATAAGTACTAATTTAGTTAGTTTTAATTTTAAATATACTCTTACTGTTTTAACCATTAAATAGTTTAAATTTATCGATTAACTAGCTATTTAAATAAGTTTTAATGAAGGTTTGATTCATTTGATATTGCAAGTAATTTGATATCTGAATTCATGCACATTGTTATCTATGTAAGTTTTATTGCATATCATTATAAGTTAATATAATATCATAATTTTATCGAGATTAATCTAATAACGAAAGTTTTAAAATTTTAATGATGTTATCATCGTCATGTCTAAAACCTTAGGATTTTAATGTAAAGAACCTGTACTAAAGCTTCTATCTCAATCATATCAAACTTAGAGCATGTTGAATTTTAAATCAAAAAAAATAAAATTGTTGTGTTCTTGCCCTCATAGTTTGGGCATGACAGAACTTTACCTTTAATCTTGACCGCTGATTGAAATCGATCTCAACCGTTGATGAATTCCAAGAAAGTCTATTTAAGAGACCCTCATCTGTTCATTTTAAAAGGTTGAATAAGAATTTGCATCAAATTGTTGCTGAAATTCATACTCACATTTGCTCATATTCACATACGCAAAGATCAAGTTTGACCAAAATTTGACCAGATTTAACCACGGTTCACTTGAGTTGACTAGTTTCAAAAAGAATTTTGAAATAATTAAACGAAATTATTTAATTAAATGGAGCACTTACTTCTAATTAATTAAACAAATTTAATTAAATGAGAAGCCGTTACTAATTAATTAAATGAAGTTATTTAATTAAATAAAAAAAGTATCTCTAATTAATTATAGATTATTTAATTAAATAGAAAAAGTAATTATGAGAGCATATCTCATTTTATTAAATTAAATATCTCAACGAAATCTCTCTTCAGTTCAAAAAGGTAAATTTTCAGTTCATTATTCATCAAAAATGAGATAAATCAGTTAACTCATTTTTCTACTCAAATTGAATCAGTTAACTCCTTATTTTACTCAAATTAAATCTGTTAACTCCCTTTAATTTGAAAATCTCCCTTTATGACTGAACATCACCTTTAATCCTAACCGTTGATTGAAATCGATCTCAACCATTGATGAATTCCAAAAAAGTCTATTTAAGAGACCCTCATCTCTTCATTTTGAAAGGTTGAATGAGAATTTGCATCGAATTGTTGCTCGAATTCATACTCACATTTTCTCATATTCACATACGCAAAGATCAAATTTGACCAAAAGTTAACCAGATTTAACCACGATTGACTTTAGTTGACTAGTTTCGAAATTTTTTTTGAAATTATTTAATTAAATGGAGTACTTACTTCTAATTAATTAAATAAAGTTATTTAATTAAATGAGAAGCCATTCCTAACTAATTAAATGAAGTTATTTAATTAAATAAGAAAAGTGTCTCTAATTAAATAAAGATTATTTAATTAAATAGAAAAAGTAATTATGAGAGCATATCTCATTTTATTAAATTAAATATCTCAACAAAATCTCTCTTCAATTCAAAAAGGAAAATTTCCAGTTCACTACTGATCAAAAATCAGTTAAATTAGTTAACTCCTTTTTTTACTCAAATTGAATAAGTTAAATCTTTATTTTACTCAAATTAAATCTGTTAACTCCCTTTAATTTAGAAATCTCCCTTTATGACTGAACTTCACCTTTAATCCTTATCGTTGACTGAAATCGATCTCAACTGTTGATGAATTCAAGGAAAGTCTATTTAAGAGACCCTCATCTCTTCATTTTGAAAGGTTGAATGAGAATTTGCATCGAATTGTTGCTAGAATTCATACTCACATTTGCTCATATTCACATACGCAAAGATCAAGTTTGACCAAAAGTTGACCAAATTTAACCACAGTTGACTTGAGTTGACTAGTTTCGAAAAGAATTTTGAAATAATTAAACAAAATTATTTAATTAAATCAAATACTTACTTCTAATTAATTAAACAAAGTTATTTATTTAAATGAGAAGCCATTCCTAATTAATTAAACGAAGCTATTTAATTAAATAAGAAAAGCGTCTCTAATTAATTAAAGATTATTTAATTAAATAGAAAAAATAATTATGAGAGCATATCTCATTTTATTAAATTAAATATCTCAAAAAAATCTCTCTTTAGTTCAAAAAGGGAAATTTCTAGTTCACTATTGATAAAAAATGAGTTAAATCAGTTAACTCCTTTTTCTACTCAAATTGAATCAGTTAACTCCTTGTTTTACTCAAATTAAATCTGTTAACTCCCTTTAATTTAGAAATCTCTCTTTATGATTGAACTTTAACTTTAATCCAAACCGTTGGTTGAAATCGATCTCAACCATTGATGAATTTCAGAAAAGTCTATTTAAGAGACCCTCATCTCTTCATTTTGAAAGGCTGAATGAGAATTTGCATCGAATTTTTGCTGGAATTCATACTCACATTTGCTCATATTCACATATGCAAAGATCAAGTTTGACCAAAAATTGAGCAAATTTAACCACAGTTGACTTTAGTTAACTAATTTCAAAAAAAATTGAAATAATTATACAAAATTATTTAATTAAATTGAGTACTTACTTCTAATTAATTAAACAAAGTTATTTAATTAAATGAGAAGTCATTCCTAGCTAATTAAATGAAGTTATTTAATTAAATAAGAAGAGTGTCTCTAATTAATTAAAAATTATTTAATTAAATAGAAAAAGTAATTATGAGAGCATATCTCATTTTATTAAATTAAATATCTCAACAAAATCTCTCTTCAGTTCAAAAAGGAAAATTTCCAGTTCATTATTGATCAAAAATGAGTTAAGTCAGTTAACTCCTTTTTCTACTCAAATTGAATCAGTTAACTCCTTATTTTACTCAAATTAAATCTGTTAACTCCTTTTAATTTGGAAATCTCCCTTTATGACTGAACTTCACCTTTAATCCTGACCGTTGATTGAATCGATCTCAACTGTTGATGAATTTCAAGAAAGTCAATTAAAGAGACCCTCATATCTTCATTTTGAAAGGTTGAATGAGAATTTGCATCTAATTGTTGCTAGAATTCATACTCACATTTGCTCATATTCACATACACAAAGATCAAGTTTGACCAAAAGTTGACCAGATTTAACAGCAGTTGACTTGAGTTGACTAGTTTCAAAAAAAAATTTGAAATAATTAAATGAAATTATTTAATTGAATAGAATACTTCTAATTAATTAAACAAAGTTATTTATTTAAATGAGAAGCCATTCCTAATTAATTAAATAAAGCTATTTAATTAAATAAGAAAAGTGTCTCTAATTAATTAAAGATTATTTAATTAAATAGAAAAAGTAATTATGAGAGCATATCTCATTTTATTAAATTAAATATCTCAACAAAATCTCTCTTCAGATCAAAAAGGGAAATTTTCAGTTCACTATTGATAAAAAATGAGTTAAATCAGTTAACTCCTTTTTTTTCTCAAATTGAATTAGCTAACTCTTTATTTTACTCAAATTAAATCTTTTTACTCCCTTTAATTTGGAAATCTCCCTTTATGACTGAACTTCATCTTTAATCCTGACCATTGATTGAAATCGATCTCAACTGTTGATGAATTTCAGGAAAGTCTATTTAAGAGACCCTCATCTCTTCATTTTGAAAGGTTCAATGAGAATTTGCATCTAATTGTTGCTAGAATTCATACTCACATTTGCTCATATTCACATACGCAAAGATCAAGTTTGACCAAAAGCTGACCAGATTTAAGAGCAGTTGACTTGAGTTGACTAGTTTCGAAAAGAATTTTGAAATAATTAAACTAAATTATTTAATTAAATGGAATACTTACTTCTAATTAATTAAACAAAGTTATTTATTTAAATGAGAAGCCATTCCTAATTAATTAAATGAAGCTATTTAATTAAATAAGAAAAGTGTCTCTAATTAATTAAAGATTATTGAATTAAATAGAAAAAGTAATTATGAGAGCATATCTCATTTTATTAAATTAAATATCTCAACAAAATCTCTCTTCAGTTGAAAAAGGGAAATTTCAAGTTCACTATTGATAAAAAATGAGTTAAATCAGTTAACTCCTTTTTCTACTCAAATTGAATCAGTTAACTCCTTATTTTACTCAAATTAAATCGGCTCACTCCCTTTAAATTGGAAACCTCCCTTTTATGACTGAACTCCACCTTTAATCCTGATCGTTGATTGAAATCGATCTCAACCGTTGATGAATTTCAGGTAAGTCTATTTAAGAGACCCTCATCTCTTCATTTTGAAAGGCTGAATGAGAATTTGCATCGAATTGTTGCTCGAATTCATACTCACATTTGCTCATATTCACATACGCAAAGATCAAGTTTGACCAAAAGTTGACTAGATTTAACGACAGTTGACTTGAGTTGACTAGTTTGGTAAAGAATTTTGAAATAATTAAACGAAATTATTTAATTAAATGGAATACTTACTTCTAATTAATTAAACAAAGTTATTTAATTAAATGAGAAGCCATTACTAATTAATTAAATGAAGTTATTTAATTAAATAACAAAAGGGTCTCTAATTAATTAAAGATTATTTAATTAAATAGAAAAAGTAATTATGAGAGCATATCTTATTTTATTAAATTAAATAATTTAACAAAATCTCTGTTCAGTTCAAAAAGGGAAATTTCCAGTTCACAATTGATCAAAAATGAGTTAAATCAGTTAACTCCTTTTTCTACTCAAATTGAATAGGTTAACTCCTCATTTTACTCTAATTAAATCTGTTAACTTCCTTTAATTTAGAAATCTCCCTTTATGACTGAACTTCACCTTTAATCCTAACCGCTGATTGAAATCGATCTCAACCATTGATGAATTCCAAGAAAGTCTATTTAAGAGACCCTCATCTATTCATTTTAAAAGGTTGAATGAGAATTTGCATCGAATTGTTGCTGGAATTCATACTCACATTTGCTCATATTCACATATGCAAAGATCAAGTTTGACCAAAATTTGACCAGATTTAACCACGGTTGACTTGAGTTGACTAGTTTCAAATTTTTTTTTGAAATAATTAAAAGAAATTATTTAATTAAATGGAGCACTTACTTCTAATTATTTAAACAAATTTAATTAAATGAGAAGCCGTTACTAATTAATTAAATGACGTTATTTAATTAAATAAAAAAATGTGTCTCTAATTAATTATAGATTATTTAATTAAATAGAAAAAGTAATTATGAGAGCATATCTCATTTTATTAAATTAAATATCTCAACAAAATCTCTCTTCAGTTCAAAAAAGGAAATTTCCAGTTCACTATTGATCAAAAATGAGTTAAATCAGTTAACTCTTTTTTCTACTCAAATTGAATCAGTTAACTCCTTATTTTTCTCAAATTAAATCTATTAACTCCCTTTAATTTAGAAATCTCACTTTATGACTGAACTTCACCTTTAATCCTGACCATTGATTGAAATCAATCTCAACTGTTCCTAAATTACAGGAAAGTCTATTTAAGAGACCCTCATCTTTTCATTTTGAAAGGTTGAATGAGAATTTGCATCGAATTGTTGCTGAAATACATACTCAGATTTGCTCATATTCACATATGCCAAGATCAAGGTTGACCAAAAGTTGACCATATTTAACCATGGTTGACTTGAGTTTACTAGTTTTGAAAATAATTTTGAAATAATTAAAAGAAATTATTTAATTAAATGGAGTACTTACTTTTTATTAATTAAACCAAGGTATTTAATTAAATAAGAAGCGATTCCTAATTAATTAAATGAAGTTACTTAATTAAATAAGAAAAGTGTCTCTAATTAATTAAAGATTACTTAATTAAATAGAAAAAGTAATTATGAGAGCATATCTCATTTTATTAAATTAAATATCTCAACAAAATCTCGCTTCAGTTGAAAAAGGGAAATTTCTAGTTCACTATTGATAAAAAATGAGTTAAATCAGTTAATTCCTTTTCCTACTCATATTGACTCAGTTAACTCCTTATTTTACTCAAATTAAATTTGTTAACTCCTTTTAATTTGGAAATCTCCCTTTATGACAGAACTTCACCTTTAATCCTGACCGTTCATTGAAATCGATCTCAACCGTTGATGAATTTCAAGAAAGTCTATTTAAGAGACCCTCATCTCTTCATTTTGAAATGTTGAATGATAATTTGCATCGAATTGTTGCTAAAATTTATGCTCACATTTGCTCATATTCACATACGCAAAGATCAAGTTTGACCAAAAGTTGACCAGATTTAACCATGGTTGACTTGAGTTGACTAGTTTTGAAAAAAAATTAAAATTATTAAATGAAATTATTTAATTAAATGCAGTACTTATTTCTAATTAATTAAACAAAGTTAGTTAATTAACTGAGAAGCCATTCCTAATTAATTAAATGAAGTTATTTAATTAAATAAGAAAAGTGTCTCTAATTAATTAAAGATTATTTAATTAAATAAAAAAAGTATTTACGACAGCATATCTCATTTTATTAAATTAAATATCTCAACAAAATCTCACTTCGGTTCAAAAAGGGAAATTTTCAGTTCATTATTGATCAAAAATGATTTAAATTAGTTAACTCCTTTTTCTACTCAAATTGAATTAGTTAACTCCTTATTTTACTCAAATTAAATCTGTTAACTCCATTTAATTTGAGTATCTCCCTTTATGACTAAACTTCACCTTTAATCCTAACCGTTGATTGAAATTGATCTCAACCATTGATGAATTATAGAAAAGTCTATTTAAGAGACCCTCATCTCTTCATTTTGAAAGGTTGAATGAGAATTTGCATCGAATTGTTGCTGGAATTCATACTCACATTTGCTCATATTCACATACGGAAAGATCAAGTTTTTCCAAAAGTTGACCAGATTTAACCATGGTTGACTTGAGTTGACTAGTTTCAAATTTTTTTTTGAAATAATTAATCAAAATTATTTAATTAAATGGAGTACTTACTTCTAATTAATTAAACAAAGTTATTCAATTAAATGAGAAGCCATTTCTAATTAATTAAAAGAAGTTATTTAGTTAAATAAGAAAAGTGTCTCTAATTAATTAAAGATTATTTAATTAAATAGAAAAAGTAATTATAAGAGCATATCTCATTTTATTAAATTAAATATCTCAACTGTAGTGCCTACCCTCATTCACATATTTTCTAGACTTATTGTTGCTATTATTATCAGACTTTGATGGACTAGTTTTATGTTGATGGTTTAGTGGTGTTGTTTTGACACTATCAGATATTATGATAGGGATTCAATTGATATATGATGAGATCATTTAGACTTTACATTTCATGTATGTATGATGATCATTACATTGTTTTCAGTTATTAATGATGATTAGTTAGATGGTTTATTATCTCATATGTTTTATTATGGTTACTTACCCCATATTTGCATGTGTATAGTGTGTGTGTTTTCTTATTGTATGATGTTTCTGATGTGGTTAAGGAAGGGAGTCGTAGTCACCTATTTATTCGGGATCTACACGATGCACCACTTCCTATCGTTGTCTGTTTAGCTTAACATTATATATTGTATGTACATGCATGGTTTTTTCTGCAAGTTGCAGGTACTGGGTATCGACTTCCCTGAATTGCTAGGATGAGCGTACCCTATTATACTATCTCAATGATAAGAGAAGGGAGATAAATTCTCAAGTCCAAATCCCAAACCTAAAAAAATAAAAGACCATTTGTCCTAGTGAGTTAGGACAATTATCAGAGTTGAATACCTACCGAATGTGTCGAATGACATAATTCATGATTTTTAAACCTTTAGATTGATTTTGTATGATTTGTTCTATGATGGGTTTTCATATTTTATCTTGGAGGTCTATGGTGAATTTTCCATTAATTAAGTCTTAATAAATAGATTTAATTAATAAATTATTTATTTGAAAAAATTAATAAAATATCATGATCTTTGATATTTTGATTGTGATTAATTAAATGTGAATTATTGAGGAAAGGAATTAAATAAAAGAAAACTAGAAATTAAAATTAATAATAATTATCAAATAATAATAAAGTAATAAATAAAATAATGATAATAAAAGTTATAAAAATTAAAATGAAAATTATAAAATTTAAATAGTAATTATTGGAGATATAAGCTTGCATGGGAATTAACATGTGTCAAAAACACGGGGGTTAGTGCATCAATTAAGCACAAGGTGTCTACAACTCTATGACTCACCAAAAAGGTGGGAAAAGACCCATGCTTAGTTGGTGACACCTTTCAACGGTTTCAATAAGCATTCCAAAGGTTTCTTAAGAGCTCTTTATATTCATGCATTCATAGAAGCTTAGGGAGAGAGCGTGGAGAGCAATTGAAGCATTGGAGGATTCAAGAACTTTGAAGAAGGGAGCTTGCTCTGTGGA
This sequence comes from Cupressus sempervirens, assembly GCA_028749045.1. NCBI lineage: Eukaryota > Viridiplantae > Streptophyta > Pinopsida > Cupressales > Cupressaceae > Cupressus > Cupressus sempervirens. The sequence goes on from CM053791.1 coordinate 103,540,508, forward strand.
TTTTCTGAGAAAAAGTGAATTAGCACTAGAATCTGGGTAGATTCTTGTGATTTTTCTTATGCTATTTTTGCATCATGCATTCTTGTCTTCTTCGTGTCTTCCATATGTCTTCTGAAGAATTTCATATTTTTATTGTATGCATTTTCAATTTGGGCAATTAAATTTATTTAAGAATTTTATATGCATGGATTTAAAAAAAAAAAAAAAAAGGGGCTAGGGTTAATTCATAGCCAAACCCATTAGATTAATTATTGGATAAATTTGAGATCAAAGTTTATAAGAAATTTTTGAAAATTAGAATTTCTAAATAAACCGTGTATATACATGTTTATATTTTTTTAATCTGCATACACACACACACACACACACACACACACACACACATATATATATATATATACTTGCAAAATTTTAAAAAAACATCATAGCATATAATCATGTATACGTATTTATATATATAATTGCATATATATATATGTATATATAATGTATATATTTAATTTTAAAAATAATGAATATCATTAATCAAAAATGTTTTTTGAAAAATGTTGAACTTTATTTAAAAATCAAATCACATAGTCGCGAATGGAAAACACATGAGCAATTTTTTTTTTTTTTTTTAAATTTAATGCAAATTGAGGCGAACGGGGAGGGCCGAGCTCGTACCTCCACCCCACTACGTATATGTGGCAGAGGCCAGCGGCACTGCTGCCGCAAGCTCTATGATAGCAGGCCTGCACGGTACCTCCTCTATGCAATGATATAGATATATATGAATTGACTTCCAAGGTTGTGACGCAATTTTGCAATTTACGATTTGCAAATTGCAGTTTGATTATTTTATTTTGTTTTATAAAATATCTTTTTTTACAAGCTTGTCAATTATGAAGAGATATTAACAATTAATTTAATTAAACTTTTTTTTTTTTAAAGATTAATTATTAGAATATATAATCGAAGTTTTTGATTCATTGAGAATGTCAATTTTCAAACAATGTCATATAAATCAATTAGAAAATTGAGTCTGATGGAGAAACTTTTATCTATCAAACGAATACTTGGGTTAGAAAAAACGTGAAATTTCTCCACTTGTTATAATTTGGAAAAATGTAAACTGAGACTTTTAAAATTCAAAAACTTAGCAAAACCAAAACATGTGTTTACATTGTGTATTCCTTATGCTATTGTTTTGGGTTTTGGGTTGACTAGTGTTGACCAGTATAGGATGTCTACTAGATCTAGGCTTGGAGGTTATGTGACTGTGATGCCATGATGATGTTTTAATCTCGATCTTATATCCCAACCATGGTTATGTGATGGAATTCTCTATGTATTGGATGTAAATACTGATTGTTATAGTTGAGATTCTTATTTATGAGACTTAACCATTATTTTTGGTCATCAATCAGTTATCCTTGGTTATTTTCTAGTCGCCATGATGGGACTGAAATGTGGATTTATTCTCGATAATGTCATGTTGTGACATATTTGACTCAACCATTTTTGGAGTCTTCAATCAGTGTGTTTGAGATATATTGTTGGTAATTGAGAACCATTGGATACTTTTGATTATCAGTGATGCTTAAATTGCCAATAGAGAGCTGTTGTGGTCATGATTTTTTATGGATGTTTGCTCATGGAGATTTGATGCTTTTATTTGATGATTTTATTATGAATTATTTTTGTGATTTTGAGATTTATGATTCCATGAGCATTAGGGTAGGATATCTGCATGTAGTGATGGGAAGTGGCTTGCAATGGGGGTCGGAGCCCTAAGAGCCTGCCACGGTAACTCATTGTAAGTTGGATTAATAAGTGATAACATTCACACCTAATACTAACTGAATGAACCTAAAAAGATAAGTGTTTTGTTCTCGCCCATGCCTTGAGTGCTTGTATAGGCTAGGATGGGAGTAGTGAGAATGCATGGTTGCGACCTTGCATTCCATAGTATGCCTTGTCAGTATGAGAGGATACTAGTGGCCGCATGAGATCAGTATGGACCCGTGGAGTTTAGCTAACTGCCAAGGTAACTTGTATGTGATAAATGCGATGACACTTTCCCGCTTGCATAGTAGGTTCGTACATGTCATTGTGTGCCTCTGGGATTAGATGTCAGTTTTATGATTGGAACCTTTGAGTTAGTATACTTTTAGGATTCTTAGATTTTAGGGATTTATGCTATGTGATTTTGATAACCTGTTTGGGACTTGAGATTATCTCCTTAGCATGGTGGGACTGGACCACTTAGGTACCACGTGGTCGAGTGGTAGTGTATTTTTCACTCTTATCATTTTGAGATTCATTGAGACATCGTGGCTGATGCGTCCTTCGTGATGGTGGATATGTATCCTTTCATTGATGGTTAGCATATGTTAGATGATGTTATCTTATGCTTATATTTGCATGTTAGATTACTTTCTACATATGATGTTGTATATGTTAGGAGTGACATTCCTACTATGTTAATACTGATGATCTCTTCGGTAATTTTGGATGTTATGCACGGAGAGATGGCCAGGGCCCACGATGGTCTAATGATGCTATTAACGGTTGGGAGGAACCATGCACTTAGTTAGTTATGTTTGATCTTACGATGGATGTATATGTATTCTATGATGATGTATCATGTGTATCATGTGATTGTCTTTGATGTATCATGGATTAGAATAGGATGATGTACCTTATTTAACATATGTATATTCTTTTAAGCCTTCATACCCTGTGACATGTACAGTGGATGATTGAGCATTTGAAAATGTAATGTATGAACATTGGACTTATCATTATTATTTCATGTGGATGTTGTACTAGATAGGCTCATGTATGTTAGTTAATTTAGATGTAACTCAACGTTAAGAGATTCTTAAAGAATGAAATCGGTTATGTATGTTATGTTTACTTTTAGATGGACATTGCTATTGCTTTTGTTATTATGTACAAGTTATATGTGGTATTTACTTTCATGTTATTTAAAAAAAAATTTAAAAAAATGTATTACCAAACTTAGTGAAATTCTAGGTTAATTCTTTGGATCCCTTGGCGGACCATTACATCAAAAAAATCTCTCTTCAGTTCAAAAAGGGAAATTTCCAGTTCACTATTGATCAAAAATGAGTTAAATATGTTACCTCCTATTTCTACTCAAATTGAATCAGTTAACTCCTCATTTTACTCAAATTAAATCTCTTAACTCCCTTTAATTTGGAAATCTTCATTTATGATTGAACTTCACCTTTAATCCTAACCGTTGATTAAAATCGATCTCAACCGTTGATGAATTTCAGAAAAGTCTATTTAACAGACCCTCATCTCTTCATTTTGAAAGGTTGAATGAGAATTTGCATCGAATTGTTGCTAAAATTTATACTCACATTTTCTTATATTCACATATGCAGAGATCAAGTTTGACCAAAAGTTCATATAATTAATTAGGAATGACTTCTCATTTAATTAAATAACTTTGTTTAATTAATTAGAAGTAAGTACTCCATTTAATTAAATAATTTTGTTTAATTACTTCAAAATTCTTCTCAAAACTAGTCAACTCAAGTCAACCATGGTTAAATCTGGTCAACTTTTGGTCAAACTTGATCTTTGCATATGTGAATATGAGCAAATGTGAGTATGAATTCTAGCAACAATTCGATGCAAATTCTCATTCAACCTTTCAAAATGAAGAGATGAGGGTCTCTTAAATAGACTTTCTTGGAATTCATCAACGGTTGAGATCGATTTCAATCAATGGTCAGGATTAAAGGTGAAGTTCAGTCATAAAGGGAGATTTTCAAATTAAATGGAGTTAATAGATTTAATTTGAGTAAAATAAAGAGTTAACTGATTCAATTTTAGTAGGAAAAGAAGTTAACTGATTTAAATGATTTTTGATCAATAGTGAACTGGAAATTTCCCTTTTTGAACTAAAGAGAGATTTTGTTGAGATATTTAATTTAATAAAATGAGATATGCTCTCATAATTACTTTTTCTATTTAATTAATTAGAGGCAATTTTCTTAGTTAATTAAATAACTTTATTTAATTAATTAGGAATGGCTTCTCATTTAATTAGATGGTAAAAACTCTCTACACAATCAAATCCAAAAACAAATATATATTAAATAACTTTGTTTAATTAATTAGAAATAAGTACTCCATTTAATTAAATAATTTCGTTTAATTATTTTAAAATTCTTTTCGAAACTAGTCAACTCAAGTCAACGGTGGTTAAATCTGGTCAACTTTTGGTCAAACTTGATCTTTACGTATGTGAATATGAGCAAATGTGAGTATGAATTTCAGCAACAATTCGATGCAAATTCTCATTCAACCTTTCAAAATGAAGATATGAGGGTCTCTTAAATAGACTTTTCTGGAATTCATCAACAGTTGAGATCGATTTCAATCAATGGTCAGAATTAAAGGTGAAGTTCAGTCATAAAGGGAGATTTCCAAATTGAACGGAGTTAACAGATTCAATTTGAGTAAAATAAGGAGTTAAGTGATTCAATTTGAGTAGAAAAAAGAGTTAACTGATTTAACTCATTTTTTATCAATAGTGAACTAGAAATTTCCCTTTTTGAACTAAAGAGAGATTTTGTTAAGATATTTAATTTAATAAAATGAGATATGCTCTCATAATTACTTTTTCTATTTCAATACATAATTTTTAATTAATTAGAGACAATTTTCTTATTTAATTAAATAACTTCATTTAATTAATTAGGAATGGCTTTTCATTTAATTAAATAACTTTTTTTAATTAATTAGAAGTAAGTACTCCATTTAATTAAATAATTTCGTTTAATTATTTCAAAATTCTTTTCGAAACTAGTCAACCGTGGTTAAATCTAGTTAACTTTTGGTCAAACTTGATCTTTGCATATGTGAATATGAGCAAATGTGAGTATGAATTTCAGCAACAATTCGGTGCAAATTCTTATTCAACCTTTCAAAATGAAGAGATGAGGGTCTCTTAAATAGAGTTTCTTGGAATTCATCAACAGTTGAGATCGATTTCAATCAACGGTCAGGATTAAAGGTGAAGTTCAGTCATAAAGGGAGATTTCTAAATTAAAGGGAGTTAATAGATTTAATTTGAGTAAAATAAGGAGTTAACTGATTCAATTTGAGTAGAAAAAGGAGTTAACTGATTCAATTTGAGTAGAAAAAGGAGTTAACTAATTTAACTCATTTTTTATCAATAGTAAGCTAGAAATTTTTAGGTTTTTTAACTTAAGAGAGATTTTATTTAGATATGTAATTTAATAAAATGAGATATGCTCTCATAATTATTTTTTCTATTTAATTAAATAATCTGTAATTAATTAGAGACACTTTTCTTATTTAATTAAATAACTTCATTTAATTAATTAGGAATGGCTTCTCCTTTAATTAAATAATTTTGATTAATTAATTAGAAGTAAGTACTCCATTTAATTAAATAATTTTATTTAATTACTTAAAAATTCTTTTCGAAACTAGTCAACTCAAGTCAACCGTGGTTAAATCTGGTCAACTTTTCGTCAAACTTGATCTTTGCGTATGTGAATATGAGCAAATATGAGTATGAATTCCAGCAACAATTCAATGCAAATTCTCATTCAACCTTTCAAAATGAAGAGATGAGGGTCTCTTAAATAGACTTTCCTAGAATTCATCAACGTTTTGATCGATTTCAATCAACGGTCAGGATTAAAGGTGAAGTTCAGTCATAAAGGGAGATTTCCAAATTAAAGGGAGTTAATAGATTTAATTTAAGTAAAATAAGGAGTTAACTGATTAAATTGGAGTAGAAAAAGGAGTTAACTGATTTAACTCATTTTTGATCAATAGTGAACTAGAAATTTCCAAGTTTTTGAACTTAAGAGAGATTTTGTTTAGATATTTAATTTAATAAAATGAGATATGCTCTCATAGTTACATTTTTTATTTAATTAAATAATTTTTGATTGATTAGAGACACTTTTCTTATTTAATTAAATAATTTCATTTAATTAATTAGGAATGGCTTCTCATTTAATTAAATAATTTTGTTTAATTAATTAGAAGTAAGTAGTCCATTTAATTAAATATTTTTTTTTAATTATTACAATTATTTTTTCGAAACTAGTCAACTCAAGTCAACCGTGGTTAAATCTTTTCAACTTTTTGTTAAACTTGATCTTTGCGTATGTGAATATGAGTAAATGTGAGTATGAATTCCTACACCAATTCCATAGAAACTCTCATTCAACCTTTCAAAATGAAGAGGTGAAGGTCTCTTAAATAGACTTTCCTAGAATTCATCAACGGTTGAGATCAATTTCAATTAATGGTCAGGATTAAAGATGAAGTTCAGTCATAAAGGAAGATTTTCAAATTAAATGGAGTTAACAGATTTAATTTGAGTAAAATAAGGAGTTAACTGATTCAATTTGAGTAGAAAAAAGAGTTAACTGATTTAACTCATTTTTGATCAATAGTGAATTGGAAATTTCCCTTTTTGAACTGAAGAGAGATTTTGTTGAGATATTTAATTTAATAAAATGAGATATGCTCTCATAATTACTTTTTCTATTTAAATAAATAATCTTTAATTAATTAGAGATACTTTTCTTATTTAATTAAATAACTTTATTTAATTAATTAGGAATGGCTTCTCATTTAATTAAATAACTTTGTTTAATTAATTAGAAGTAAGTACTCTATTTAATTAAATAATTTTATTTAATTATTTTAGATTTTTTTTCAAAACTAGTCAACTCAAGTCTACCGTGGTTAAATCTGGTCAACTTTTGGTCAAACTTGATCTTTGTGTATGTGAATATGAGCAAATTTGAGTATGAATTCCAACAACAATTCGATGCAAATTCTCATTCAACCTTTCAAAATAAAGAGATGAGGGTCTCTTAAATATACTTTCCTAGAAGTTATCAACGGTTGAGATCGATTTCAATCAACGGTAAAGATTAAAGGTGAAGTTCAGTCATAAAGGGAGATTTCCAAATTAAAGGGAGTTAACAGATTTAATTTGAGTAAAATAAGGAGTTTACTGATTCAATTTGAGTAGAAAAAGGAGTTAACTAATTTAACTCATTTTTGATCAATAGTGAACTAAAAATTTCCCTTTTTGAACTGAAGAGAGATTTTGTTGAGATATTTAATTTAATAAAATGAGATATGCTCTCATAATTACTTTTTCTATTTAATTAAATAATCTTTAATTAATTAGAGACACTTTTGTTATTTAATTAAATAACTTCATTTAATTAATTAGGAATGACTTCTCATTTAATTAAATAATTTTTTTTAATTAATTAGAAGTAAGTACTCCATTTAATTAAATAATTTCGTTTAATTATTTCAAAATTCTTTTCGAAACTAGTCAACTCAAGTCAACCGTGGGTAAATCTGGTCAACTTTTGGTCAAACTTAATCTTTGCGTATGTGAACATTGTATATGAGCAATGTTAGTATGCTAATAAAAACTAAATTTAAATAAAGCTTCTACAAACTAAAAAAAGTTCATAAACTTCAAGATAGACTAAGATGAACTCTCAATTGAGAATATGAGCCATTAATGGACTCTCTAAATGAGAAGCTCTCTTGTTGAGTGGCTTTGTCTAAATAGATAGGATGTATACTCAAGCTTACGCTTCAAAAAATGGCTTCAAATGGACTTGGAATTTGGGTGTGAGTTTATGGTTTTGATGTAAAATGGCTTCTTAAAATGGCATTATGACTTTACTTCATGGATTGTGTTGTTTTGCAAAGGGGAAGGATCCAATTTATAGCCAAGAGGCTTGAGGGATTGAGGGCTAAGATGCAATGATGGGAAAAAGCTCATGGAGGGCTCAGATTGCATGAGAGGAGAGCACATGGATTGTGCTTCCTTACAGCCAATCAGGGAGTGACACATGTCAGAAGGTGAGAGGATGGAGGAAAGGAGAAGGATGAGTCAACAAAGGAGGCTCAATGGGATAAAATCTTCATAAAGACCCTCATAATGGCTTGTAAGAGCAATAAAAGAATTTGGAAGAGTCATTTATGGCCTAGTGGGCTTCATAAAGTTTTATGGTTGAGATATTTTGAGGGAGATGAGAGCAATTTCGACTTGGGCTTGATTAGGAGGGTTTTAAGCTTGCTTAGGATTGTGCAAATAATTAGACAATGGTTTAGGATTAGCTTAGGGATAGGCAAGTGGATTGCATTTAATGAGGGTGGGTGAAAGAGGAGATATTTGTTAACTTTGGCTTGGGTTAGTAAGTTTTAACCCATGTTTAGGGAAGGTGACAAGGTTAGGAGGGGATTAGGATTAGCTTTAAAGACATCTTCTAGAAGAGTCTAGACTTTGGATAAGGATAAAGACTTTCTAGAATATTCTAAAATTTCCTAGGATGAGTATAAATTAGATTTTTAGGGAAAAAATAAAGTTTTATTTATTTCAAGGGTTTGGGTTGAAGAGATATTTATTAAAACTTTTTTAATAAATATGAGGATTAATATTTAATCTTAATTAAATATTTTGAGTTGGGATTAGGGGTAGGAAATGATGGGATTAGCCTTTAATCAAAATTAAAGAAGGATTAGAAGATTTTGGAAGAGGTTAGTGGTCTTAAGAAAATTGGCCAAGTTTTGGGCAAAAAATAATTTTTTTATTTATTTTGATTTTTTTGGTGAATTTATTAATTAAATAATTAATAATTAAAGAAATAATGTTTAAATAAGATTTAAACATTTTTGGGAGAGATTCCTTAATTAAATATTTTTAATTAAGATAAAGGGATTTAATGGCATAAAAATAAATAAATTAATTAAATAATTAATTAATTAATAAATGATGATGTCATCAGGAATTTTTCAAAAAATAAAAATACTTTATTTTTTAAAGGTTTTTAGGTGTATACATTTTGCCCCTCTTTGATGTGATTCCGTAAGTGGCATGGCATCAAAGATAAGAAAATAAGATGCCCAAGGCTAGAGCAGAAGAGGAGAGAATGGACTGCAAGATGCCCCCTCAAGAAGGTGGCAGGGAGAGAAAGCAAGGTTTGACAACTTCTTGAAAAGTACAAGAATCCGAGATGAGAAAGAAGACTCAGATTGGCTTAAGAGAAGAGGTTTAGTTAGCTCAAACTCTCACTACAGGAGAATGATAAAGGGAGAATTAGAGGCACAAGAGGAAGCAAGCTTAAGTTCTCAGGGATTGTAGAGGATGAAGGAGCGAAGCACTATAAAAAGAATCTTGGATGGGGAGATGGATGAGGGGATTAAAAAGCTGATGCAATAGGATTTCAAAGAGTAAGATTGGCGGAAGATGGGTTTTGGAGATCTCTAGGACTAGGATTGTGGATCTCGAAAGATGAGGCTTAGTGGATTGATTAGATTGGTGGATCCCTAAGACTAGGATTGTGGATCTCTAAAGCTAAGAGTGATGATTGATTCTGAGAGATACGGTTGCACAAGCTGGGGTAGGAGAGACAGATGTTGGATATGGATGGGGGATAATGGAGATGAAGAGATTCCATTGAAGCTTTTTGAGGAAGGGGATACTTCAAAGAGAAGTACCTTCATGTAGTTGAGCACTAGATTTGCTATAGGACTATTGGTTAATTGCCAAGGTTACCAAAAACATCAAGGCCATGTCACCAACCATCCAGAGGACTGACAGAATGACTCGAAACAAACACACAAGGATTGGTCCAACATCACACATGAAACTCAGATGAAATAGTGTGGAACTGACACTGGGTAACCCACAAGCAAAAAAGAAACAAACGAAAGACTTGATCAAAATTGTATGCGCAGAGTTCCCCATTCGTAGCATACCATGATATGGAAGATCCTGGCAACCTTGAGGAGGGAATAAAAAGATTGCTTGGAAAAGATACTTCAAGATCCAAAAAGGAAGATTCCAAATCAAAAGAAAGTGAAAATCCAAAAGAGAACCGTTTTCCAATGAGATGGGTAGGATGAGGTACTAACAGACCAAGATCAGACATGAGGAAAGCTATATCCTACAAGGATCTATCGGAGAGCACCTAGGCCAATGGATCTGGGTGAGTGATGTGTCTAGCAAGCTGAACTAAGAAGGATAACACTTTGGTGATAGGAGATCTAGCTAAAGGATGCATTGGAATAGCTAACCAAGATGTGCGATGGGTGCAAGATGCTGATCAAGGACAAACTGACATGAACGCTGGATAGATATAATGATACTAAGCTAAAGAGGATGTACAAGCTGATGAACCAAGATATGGTACAAATGTACAAGTTTTTTTGGACAAGATTGGATATATAAACTATGATACAAGGTATGATACAAGCGTTGGATACAAGATTATTTACAAGCTGTACAGGAGCTCCAGATGATAAGATAGCAGGATGGCTCAAGTTGGTGCAAGATGCAGAAGCTAAGGATGAATTGATAGTGTAAGATATGGATGTGCAAGGATGCATCCAATGATGATGAGAGATTTTGTGACCAAGGATAGCTAGAGGAGCAGGATGAGATGGCTGGATAGGATGGTAGATAGCTAGGATTATGATGGATATAAAGAGATGACATTGGGTTTGCATGAGGATAGCCTAGAGCTAGATACCAATGATAAGGGAGGATGGACAAGACAAGATCTCCAAGGAATATAGTGTCTCCAATTAGAAGATAACATGCAGAAGGAGGTCTTATGATGGATGTGATAGGATTGAAGCTAGGATGGAAAAAGCTGAAGGGGCTAGGGAGATGGATGATAGCTGGGATGATGGGGTGAGGTTGCAGAAGATAAGTGGATAGTGATAGATAAAAGCTAGAGGATGAAAGATAGGTGGATAAATTGGAAGATGGAGTTGGATGGCAAGATGTGACCAAAATCATGAGGATGATTGGCTAAGTTGGGGATGGCTGGATTATGCATGACGCTTGTTTGCCAAGTTTTCATCATGGTACTTGTCCAAGGTGCTTGAATTACCAAGTTTTCACTAGTGGACGCTTTATTTTTCTTTATTATTTTTTTTTGACTTTTTGACTTTGGACTTAGTTGGAATGATTTTGGCTTTCTTCAGCTATTTTGGCTTTTTTAGGATTTTTCACTGGCTGTTGGAATGTTAAATTTTGTTGCTAGCTGTTGGTACACCGGATGTGTGATTTATGCAATATATCAAATTAGATGGGATTGATGGTAGGAGATGGAGGGATGAAAAGGTTGGAAAGGAGCATGAGATGGGGATGCTTGCAGGATCAACATTGGCACATGTTGGGACGGGTGTGAAAAGAGCATATGGGGGATAGATGGTAGATGTGGGCTTGATGAAAGATTTGTGGAAGCACGCTTGGGAATATAGGCACCCAAGATGGAGTTAGGAGATGGGGGACATGAGTCACTGGATGGGGGATTAGCAATGGTGGATGCCATTATGCATTGGGTTTCAACTTTTTTCTTTGGGATCCACATGGTTTTGGATTTTCTTTTCATAGACTTTTGCATTGTTTGGCATTCTTTGATTGGATTTTGCCTTTTTGGAGTATGTCTTTTAGAATAGACATATGATTGCCTAGGATGTGGATTTTTAGCTTTATGCATTTTGAAGTTGGCATTCACATTGTTGTGTTAAGCTTTGGGAAGATGGTTAGGAGAAGCTTTGTGAGATGGAGAGGATATGGAAGAGCATGTAGGGGGATGATGGATGATGTGCCCTGATATGTGCCTTTGTTGATCTTGCGTAGGAATGGATGGAATAGGATTTTTATGATGGCTGATAGGAGGATGGAGGATGGTAGATTTTGGGACATAGGGACCCAAAATGGATTTAGTGGATGAAGGGGGGATATGGTAGGTTGTTTTGGGTTGCAAAGATGGTGGAGGGGGGATGACATAAGATTTCTTGAAGGAGTGATGGGAGGCTGGCATGGGGGGTTTGGAGATAGGCTTAGTTTGGGGGTGTGGTGTAGCAATACCTTTAGATGGTGAGCCTTTGGATACATATCCGAGACCATGAAATCTTAGATTTTTTTGTGTAATAATAGGCTTTCTGATTCCTTGCTCTTGTGGTCCTAAACCTTGACCTTGATAATGCCATTGATTGAGCATTTGAACTAGCTGAGGATACTTTTTGCTTGTAGAAAATGGTGGAAGTGCTTTATTAGATGTACTACAATAGGGAGATACTATTCTTAATTCTTTTGCTGAGAAGAGGCCACTATGGATGAATGTAAGTGAACCAAGAGGGTATATTATAGATGGTGAAATAGCTTGGATAGGTGGTAAGATGGAAGCATGGAGCGGAGGAGATGGTAGGATAGGATCTTGATTTAGCTAATGGGATGAAAAGATATCCTGCAATAGAGGAGGTATGACTTGAGGTTTTGGAGATGGAGGGGATAGTGACTGCACTATGGATGGAAGACATGGTACGATGATATCTTCATTTATGCTTTGGCGGATGTCAACATGCTTTTGGGTAGGATCTTGATAGGATTGGTTTGGAGTGGATGGTGAAATAGAAGGTGAAGGGATGGACTCTTCAAAGGCAGCAGATGGATAGATGGGAGATTCAGTAGTGGAGATGGGTGAGTAGAAGATGGATGCATAAGGGTCATTATGGGAGATTTGGGAAATGCTTGGAGGTGATGTGGATAGGATTTGGAGGGTTTTGACAGATGGTAGGATTTTGATGCTTGCGGGAAGTGGAAGGATTTTAAGCAATTTGATGGATGGTATGGGGATGATAGCTATAGGAGATGGAGGTGATATTATAGATGGGGAAGCTTCATTACTGACTACTTCACATGGTTGGATTAGATGACATGGCTTATCAACTGCTGGAGGTGACTTTTCTTGTATTTCCTCTAGGAGATTCCTTGGAGACTCGTGTGTCGGAGGTGGAGGTGGATTGACAGGAATAGCTAGTGTGATGGGGGTGGAAGATTGGAAGCTTGGTTGATTGGGTGATGGAGGAGAAGCTGGGATATCAGATGGCATGACTAGATAGTTTGGAAGAATGCATGGATTTTGTGGGATGCTTGGGGGAATGTTTCTAAGGCTTTCAATATACCCGTCATAGTCAACAAGATTTTCATTATTATTGGAATAGGAGGTGGTAGGAGCAAGGACAATACGACCGAACACATCATGATAGGTTTGGGATTTCATGTTTTGATGATGAGTCAGATGGGGATGGGGTCTTGCATATGGATGAACACAGAAGCTCATGGTTGGATTTGGATCAAGCGCAAATTTTGGATTGGGTGATGAAGGATTTCCTACGGAGAGTCAAAGTTGTATGACAGACTTAAGGAGGATTGGCTGGAGATTTTTGGCTTTCCCTGTGGATGGAAGACTTCAAGGGCATGCTGTCAAAAAGTGAGAGTTTTTCTTTCCTATGCGCTGGAGTGGTGGAGATTGTGTCAACTTAAGGATAGACTAATGATCCTATGGGCATGACACGAGATTGACCACTTGTGGATCCCAACCTTTAGCTCATGGTGATGAGGGATAACAAGTGACAAAGCTAAATTACCCTAGACAAAGCTCTGTCAAAGGGATAACCTTGGTGAGGCTGGTGGATTGGTCAGATTGATTGGATAGAAAATTCTAGCAGAATGACAACTCTCTAAAGGCTTGGGTGTGATTTTGGATTGGGTTGCTAGCTGGCTGGGGGGATGATTTGGAGAGACTTTGGATTTGGGATTGTTCTAAATCAAGGAACTAGATAGATTCGGTTGCAGTGGGGGAGCTTGGATGATTTTCTGATGAGGCAGTGACTATGCTAAGTATGCCTTGAGCTGGGAGATTTCTGCTTTTTTGGGATTTTGACCAAAGTTAGCAAACATTCATTCAAAAGTTATGAAAAAACAAGTAGACAAAATTTTGGAGCAAGCACGTCAAACACACCAACATCCTAGGAAGCTTTCTACAAGGATGAAATTTGTTATAGCTAGGGAGTCCTCGATATACACAAGGTACATGAGGCCCAAATCCGTAGATGAAACCAAAAAGATGTCACACAGCCGAGAGGAGCGGTAACCCACTTCTCCTCTTTCACTTCTCAAGGGTATAAAGTTCCTTGAGGCTTAGCCTGAGTGACAAAATCTTGATTCCAAGAGAGGTGTCTTTGGATTCACCTCCCAATTTTTATACTCCACCAGAACGCTGGAGTTGAGGTCATCCCAAGGGGTGATGAAATCCCCAAGCAGGCCTCCTAAAAAGTGTAAAACAAGACCACATACATGATCTTGGGCTTTAAAAGACACGCGTTTATTCCAATTGATGATTTAGATTTTGTAAGCTATGATTGAAGACACTTGTGATTATGGCATATAATGTTCATTCCAATTTGACAGCATCGTCAGCATAATGAAAGTCAAGAGATCATCAACATAAGAAATGCGAGCGTCATTGAAATCTGTTCAAACCATGCAATTTTCATTGATTGTTAGGCATTCAAGATTGAGTGTGAGTTTGTTTTAAGCCCAAAACAAAGATGTGTGAAACTCAATTTCCAAGCGTGTGCCCGGAGGCCCTCCATGTCAAGATTTGTTCAATTTTTATGCCCAAATGAAGTGTTAGTGAGACTAATGCGCATTCGAGGAGTTTTCTAACTTAGAAAAACTACTAAAAACCCAAGTGAGTGGAGTTTGATTTGTGTGGAGCACTTAACACCCTCTTAGGTGGATCCATCCCCATAGATGGTGCTGAGATTGCAACCAATGGTTAAATTGATGGGTGATTAAAGAGGGTGAGTCCAACGACAAACTCACTCAAAGCATTTTTATTTGTTTTTATAACTTAAAAGATTAGAAAAATGTGGATTCTTTTTATGCCCCAAAAGATGATTATTTGATCTATGGCATTCAAGATTGGATTTGTTGTTTTAATCATGAATTCAAGAAAAATTTGATTTTAATCCATAGCATTCAAGAGTGTGTTTAGCAACATGCATTCAAAGACAAGTGATTAAACATTCAAGTTTTTTCTTTTGAGCATTCAAGATTGAGATTTTGTGTGTTGTTTTAAGAATTTGAAGTGCTTTATTTTAACCTTAGATCATTCAAGATTGTTTTGGACTCAAAAGTGAAAATGACTCTTTGGACTTTGGTTTTCATTCAAGATTTTGTGTTCTAGTTTGCATATTTTAAGCCCAAAAATGATATTCCTTGATTGTTTTGATGCATGAAAAACCTAAGAAACATTCAAAATTTTACAACAAGACATTTGTTTGGAACAAATAACAAAGCTTTTAGGACAATTTTTTGGCAACCATTTAGGACTCTTAGTTTTCATGAAATTTTTAAAAGAACTTTAAAATATTTGCAAATGAGATTCATTTTATCCTTGATTGATGCTTTGAGTTTGATTTAGATTTTAGTGTGCATTTAGTGTTGATTTTGAACCTTTTGAAATGGAAACTTGAAGTTCTTTTTAAATTTTCAAAAATCAAATGTTTCTAACTTTGCATGAATGCATCTAAAACCTTGATGTTGCAAGGATGCAAATGATTGAATTGATTTTTTTTTTGCAAATTTTTAGTTTTTAATGGATTTAAGTATGATTTAGAGGTTCATTTTAAGCATTAAAAAGAAGCGTGTATGATTTTGCTTCCTTCAAAAAAAATGGCCAAGATCTCCCACAAGAAGAAGAAGAAGTAGATGGAATAAGAAGAATATAGACAAGAAGAGGAAGAAGAATTCCAAGTGCTTTGTCCACCTATAAGCTTGAAAAATCTACAAATACTATGAGATAGATTATGAGTTCCTTTGTCTTTTTCATGCTCATGTGGACCTACAAAACCAATTTATACAATCCTACCAATCACAAAAATAAACAAAATTAGCCAAATTTAGCAAATGACATACAAAACTTGACTAAAAAAGCTAATGAAGATGACCCATGCGGGGTCCCACCGGGCGTGCCAAAATGCATATGAGCAATGTTAGTATGCTAATAAAAACCAAATTTAAATAAAGCTTCTACAAACTAAACAAAATTCATAAACTTCAAGATAGACTAAGATGAACTCTCAATTGAGAATATGAGCCATTAATGGACTCTCTCAATGAGAAGCTCTCTTGTTGAGTGGCTTTGTCTAAATAGATAGGATGTATGCTCAAGCTTATGCTTAAAAAAGGGCTTCAAATGGAGTTGGAATTTGGGTGTGAGTGTATGGTTTTGATGTAAAATGGCTTCTTAAAATGACATTATGACTTTACTTCATGGATTGTGTTGTTTTGCAAAGGGGAATGATCTAATTTATAGGCAAGAGGCTTGAGGGATTGAGGGCTAAGATGCAAGGATGGAAAAAAGCTCATGGAGGGCTCAGATTGCATGAGAGGAGAGCACATGGATTGTGCTTCCTTATAGCCAATCAGGGAGTGACACATGTCATAGGGTGAGAGGATGGAGGAAAGGGGAAGGATGAGTCAACAAAAGAGGCTCAATGGGATAAAATCTTCATAAAGACCCTCATAATGGCTTGTAAGAGCAATAAAAGAGCTTGGAAGAGTCATTTATGGCCTAGTGAGCTTCAAAAAATTTTATGATTGAGATATTTTGAGGGAGATGGGAGCAATTTCGACTTGGGCTTGATTAGGAGGGTTTTAAGCTTGCTTAGGATTGTGCAAATGATTAGAGGATGGATTAGGATAGTTTAGGATTAGCTTAGGGATAGGCAAGTGGATGGCATTTAATGAGGGTGGGTGAAGGAGGAGATATTTGTTAACTTTGGCTTGGGTTAGTAAGTTTTAACCCATGTTTAGGGAATGTGACAAGGTTAGGAGGGGATTAGGATTAGGTTTAAAGACATCTTCTAGAAGAGTCTAGACTTTGGATGAGGATAAAGACTTTCTAGAATAGTCTAGAATTTCTTAAGATGAGGATAAATTAGATTTTTAGAAAAGAAATAAAGTTTTATTTATTTCAAGAGTTTGGGTTGAGGAGATATTTATTAAAACTTTTTTAATAAACATGAGGATTAATATTTAATCTTAATTAAATATTTTGAGTTGAGATTAGGGGTAGGAAATGATGGGATTAGCCTTTAATCAAAATTAAAGAAGGATTAGAAGATTTTGGAAGAGGTTAGTGGTCTTAAGGAAATTGGCCAAGTTTTGTGCAAAAAATAAATTTTTTATTTATTTTGGGTTTTTTGGTCAATTTATTAATTAAATAATTAATAAATAAGAAAATAATGTTTAAATAAAATTTAAACATTTTTGAGAGGGATTCCTTAATTAAATATTTTTAATTAAGATAAAGGGACTTAATGGCATAAAAATAAATAAATTAATTAAATAATTAATTAATTAATAAATGATGATGTTATTTGAATTTTTTCAAAAAATAAAAATACTTTATTTTCTAAAGGTTTTTAGGTGTCTACATTTTGCCCCTCTTTGATGTGATGCCCCAAGTGGCATGGCATCAAAGATAAGAAAATAAGATGCCAAAGGCTAGAGCAGAAGAGGAGAGAATGGACTCCAAGATGCCCCCTCAAGAAGGTGGCGGGGAGAGAAAGCAAAGCTCGACAACTTCTTGAAAAGTACAAGAATTCGAGATGAGCAAGAAGACTCAGATTGGCTTAAGAGAAGAGGTTTAATTAGCTCAAACTCTCACTATGGGAGAATGATAAAGGGAGAATTAGAGGCACAAGAGGAAGCAAGCTTAAGTTCTCAAGGATTGTAGAGGATGAAGGAGTAGAGCGCTATAAAAGGAATCCAGGATGGGGAGATGGATGAGGGGATAAAAAAGCTGATGCAACAGGATTTCAAAGAGTTTCATTAGCGGAAGATGGGTTTCGGAGATCCCTAGGACTAGGATTGTAGATCTCGAAAGATGAGGCTTAGTGGATTGATTAGATTGGTGGATCCCTAAGACTAGGATTGTGAATCTCTAAAGTTAAGAGTGATGATTGATTCTAAGAGATACAATTACACAAGCT
The DNA here is from genome assembly GCA_028749045.1 of Cupressus sempervirens. NCBI lineage: Eukaryota > Viridiplantae > Streptophyta > Pinopsida > Cupressales > Cupressaceae > Cupressus > Cupressus sempervirens. The sequence continues at coordinate 103,558,415 of CM053791.1, forward strand.
AGGGTAGGAGAGACAGATGTTGGATATGGATGGGGGATAATGGAGATGAAGAGATTCCATTGAAACTTTTTGAGCAGGGGGAATACTTCAAAGAGAAGTACCGCCATGTAGTTGAGCACTAGATTTGCTATAGGACTATTGGTTAATTGCCAAGGTTACCAAAAACATCAAGGCCATGTCACCAACCATCCAGAGGACTGACAGACTAACTCGAAACAAACACACAAGGATTGCCCCAGCATCACACATGAAGCCCACAGGAAACAATGTGAAACTGACACTAGATAACTCACAAGCAAAAAAGAAACAAATGAAAGACTTGATCAAAACCGTACGCTCAGAGTGCCCCATTCGTAGCATACCATGATATGAAAGATCGTGGCTACCTTGAGGAGGGAACAAAAAGATTGCTCGGAAAAGATACTTCAAAACTCAAAATGGAAGATTCCAAATCAAAAGAAAGTGAAAATTCAAAAGAGAACCATTTGCCAACGAGATGGGTAGGACGAGGTACTAACAGACCAAGATCAAACATGAGGAAAGCTATATCCTATAAGGATCTATCAGACATCACCTAAGTCGATGGATCTGGGTGAGTGATGCATCTGGCAAGCTGAACTAAGAAGGATAACACTTTGGTGAAAGGAGATCTACCTAAAGGATGCATTTGAGTAGAAAAAGGAGTTAACTCATTTTTTATCAATAGTGAACTAGAAATTTCCCTTTTTGAACTGAAGAAAGATTTTGTTGAGATATTTAATTTAATAAAATGAGATATGCTCTAATAATTTCTTTTTCTATTTAATTAAATAATCTTTAATTAATTAGAGACACTTTTCTTATTTAATTAACTAACTTCATTTAATTAATTAGGAATGGCTTCTCATTTAATTATATAACTTTGTTTAATTAATTAGAAGTAAGTACTCTATTTAATTAAATAATTTCGTTTAAATTATTTTAAAATTCTTTTCGAAATTAGTCAACTCAAGTCAACCGTGGTTAAATCTGGTCAACTTTTGGTCAAACTTGATCTTTGCGTATGTGAATATGAGCAAATGTGAGTATGAATTCTAGCAACCATTCGATGCAAATTCTCATTCAACCTTTCAAAATGAAGAGATGAGGGTCTCTTAAATAGACTTTCCTGGAATTCATCAATGGTTGAGATCAATTTCAATCAACGGTCGGGATTAAAGGTGAAGTTCAGTCATAAAGGGAGATTTTCAAATTAAAGCAAGTTAACAGATTTAATTTGAGTAAAATAAGAAGTTAACTAATTTAACTCATTTTTTATCAATAGTGAACTTAAAATTTCCCTTTTTGAACTGAAGAGAGATTTTGTTGAGATATTTAATTTAATAAAATGAGATATGCTCTCATAATTACTTTTTCTATTTAATTAAATAACCTTTAATTAATTAGAGAAACTTTTCTTATTTAATTAAATAACTTCATTTAATTAATTAGAAATGGCTTCTCATTTAAATAAATAACTTTGTTTAATTAATTAGAAGTAAGTACTCCATTTAATTAAATAATTTCGTTTAATTATTTCAAAATTCTTTTCTAAACTAGTCAACTCAAGTCCACAGTCCTTAAATCTAGTCAACTTTTGGTCAAACTTGATCTTTGCGTATGTGAATATGAGCAAATGTGAGTATGAATTTCAGGAACAATTCAATGCAAATTCTCATTCAACCTTTCAAAATTAAGAGATGAAGGCCTCTTAAATAGACTTTTCTAGAATTCATCAACGGTTGAGATCGATTTCAATCAACGGTCAGGATTAAAAGTGAGGTTCAGTCATAAAGGAAGATTTTCAAATTAAATGGAGTTAACAGATTTAATTTGAGTAAAATAAGGAGTTAACTGATTCAATTTGAGTAGAAAAAGGAGTTAACTTATTTAACTCATTTTTTATCAATAGTGAACTGAAAATTTCCATTTTTGAACTGAAGAGAGATTTTGTTGAGATATTTAATTTAATAAAATGAGATATGCTCTCATAATTACTTTTTCTATTTAATTAAATAACCTTTAATTAATTAGAGACACTTTTCTTATTTAATTAAATAACTTCATTTAATTAATTAGAAATGGCTTCTCATTTAATTAAATAACTTTGTTTAATTAATTAGAAGTAAGTACTCCATTTAATTAAATAATTTCGTTTAATTATTTCAAAATTCTTTTCGAAACTAGTCAACTCAAGTCAACCGTGGGTAAATCTGGTCAACTTTTGGTCAAACTTGATCTTTGCGTATGTGAATATGAGCAAATGTGAGTATGAATTCCAGGAACAATTCGATGCAAATTCTCATTCAACCTTCCAAAATTAAGAGATGAGGGTCTCTTAAATAGATTTTCCTAGAATTCATCAATGGTTGAGATCGATTTCAATCAATGGTCAAGATTAAAGGTGAGGTTCAGTCATAAAGGGAGATTTCCAAATTAAAGGGAGTTAACAGATTTAATTTGAGTAAAATTGTAATGTCCCTTTACTGATTTTGTATGATATTTCCAGCCTCAAATCAGAACTTTAAAATCAAACAACCAATATTACATAGATCTGCCAATTTCCCAATAAAACCCAAATCGGGTATGTCCAAATTAGTGCAAAAAACTTCACAACTTCACAATTTTTTTGATAAATCTGAGAATGGACATTTTAACAAAAATTTTAGCAACATAACAGCCTACAAAATGACATTTTTAGATTTGTATAGTCTTTACACAACAGCTCACAAATGTAGGGCAAAACTATGCTCAATCGGGCTCCCGAAATTAACACAAAAATGCCCGAAAACACTACAAAAACACTCATAAACTATCTCAGAAGTTTAATCACGACTCAATACATATATTCAGCTCTATTTTAACATCATAAAGTCTGAAATACAGCAGCAAACCAAACTTATATGAAACACTCAACTGAAAACCCAAACTCAAACCAAAAACAACCCCGAAAATACCCAAATCGGCACTATTCAGCACAAAGGCAAACTCTGTATGAGCATGCACATGGAATGGATTCAAACTCCCATCCTTAGCCCTTCTAAAAACCTACAAACTCCCATTCTTGGGTCTTCTTCTCCACAGGTTTGGCAGCCTCTGAAGAACAATAAGAAAATTAGCAAGAATCAAGTTGTAGAATGAGCTCAAAAATGCCTCCAAACCCCTTTTAAAGAGGGCATAACCCTAACTCACGTCCAAAAGGGGTTAATAAAATATAATTTAATAATAATTTTTATTTATTAGTCCATTGGTTTCCAAAGATTAGCCCCTTTTTCTGAAATTTTACCTTTTTGGAGCCTGCCTACCTTAACAAAGTTTTTTTTTTTTAAATTATTTGAATAGGGGACATGACAAGTCCTCCCCTCCCAAATATTGCTTGTCCTCAAGCAATGAAGGTTGGAATTCTCAAGAATATGTGCTCCTTACCAATTTGCATCCTCTAGTGGTAATCCTTTCCATTTGACCAAATGCTCTATGATGCTCCTATTTCTCAACCTTTTCTCTCTTGTATCCAAAATCTCTTCTGGTATCAAAACTAATTTCCCTTCATCATCAAGAGGTGGTAATTCTGTAGATACTATGGTTTGCTAGCCTAGAACCTTCTTTAAGCAAGATACATGAAAAATATTATGTATTTTTCTGTTTGGTGGGAGCTCCAATTAATAAGCTACCTCTCCTACCTTCTTGATGATTTTATAAGGCCCATAGAACCTTGGCTTGAGTTTCTCTTCCCCACTTCTCTTCAAGGTGCTTTGCTTATATGGCTGCAACCTAACAAATACCAAATCTCCCACCTCAAAATATATTTCAATCCTTTTCCTGTCAGCATATATCTTTTGTTGGTTTTGTGCATGTTGTAGATTATCCTTGAGGGACCTTATTATGTCTTGGCTTTGCTTGATGAAATCACTTGTTGCGGGTACTTTGCTATCGAAAAGTATTAGATCAACAAAAAAAAGGGCATCATAACCATAAAGAGCATGAAAAGGAGGCATACCAATAGACATGTGATGAGATGTATTGTAACAATACTCCCCTAGGTGTAACCATTTCACCCAAGCATGTTGTTGATTTGAAACATAGTTCCTTAAATATCCTTCTATCCATTTATTAACTATCTCTATTTGTCCATCTGTTTGAGGGTGATAGCTAGTACTAGGAGTGAGTTTAGTTCTTGCCAAATGAAAGAGCTCCTTCCAAAAAGAGCTGAGGAATCTACTGTCCCGGTCACTAACAATGTTTCTAGGCAAACCATGTAATCTAAAAATTTCTTTGAAAAACAATTCGGCCACTTGTGATGTCTTGAAATAAGATGTGATAGGAAAGAAATGTGCATACTTAGTTAGTCTATCTACCACCACATATATGCAATCCTTACCTTGAACCTTGGGCAACCCAGTGATGAAATCCATGGAAATACTTTTCCATTTTTGTTCGGAAATAGGAAGTGGCTGCAACAACCCTGCAGGAAAATTTTGCTCACTCTTGCTTTGTTGGCATACCATACATTCCTTAATGTGTTTAAGGACATCCTCCTTCATACCCTTCCATGAAAACTGCTCTCGAATTTTCCTGTATGTCTTGAAGTATCCCTAGTGACCAGACAAAGGTGTGTCATGAAAAGCCCTCAATATCCTCTCCTTAGTTTTTGACCCTAGCACTAAGAAGATCCTATTCTTGTAATAAATCAATTCATCAACAACCTTGTACCTGTTATCATCCACTAACTTATCCAAAATCTTGGTGGCAAATGAATCTTTCTCATACTCTAAAATTATGGAGACTTTCCAATCAGCAGAGATAGATGATAAGGAACACAAAGTGGGCTTTCTTGAGAGAGCATCAGCAACCACATTATTCTTTCCTTTCATGTATTCAATATCAAAATCATAAGCTTGCAATTTGCTTACCCATTTTTGTTGACGATCATTCAAATCCCTTTGGTTCAAGAAGAACCTAAGGCTATTATGGTCTGTCTTTACAATGAATCTCCCACATACCAAATATTGTCTAAACTTATGAAGTGCATGCATGATTGCCAACATTTCCTTATCATAGATGGAGTACCCTTTCTCTGATTGATTTAATTTTTGACTCTCAAATTCTATTGGATGTCCCCTTTGAGTTAGGACATCCCCTATACCTTCTCTCAAAGCATCACATTCAACAACAAAAGGTAAAGAGAAATCTGGAATTGCAAGCACAGGGCATGAACTTATTACCTCCTTAAGCTTATCAAACATTTTTTGTGCCTCTTCTGTCCAAAAAAAAGCTCCTTTCTTTGTCAAATCAGTCAAGGGGGAAGCAAGCTGAGAAAATCCTTTGGAAAATCTCCTATAGTAGCTACACAACCCGAAGAAACCTCTCAACTGTGTAAGATTAGTGGGTGGAGGCCAATCCAAAATTGCCTGGATTTTTTGTTGATCAACCTGTACTCCTTTAGAGCTTATAATATGTCCCAAATATAGGATCTCTATCAAACCAAACTCACATTTAGATAGCTTAGCATAGAAGGATTGCTGCTCCAAGATTTCCAAAATAGTGTCTGTGTGCTTTAGATGCTCTTCCCATGTTTTACTTTATATCAAGATATCATCAAAAAATACCAGAACAAATTTTTGAAGATGCTGACTGAATACCTTATTCATACAAGATTGGAATGTTGCAAATGCATTAGTGAGTCCAAATGGCATAACAAGAAATTCAAAGTGCCCATAGTGACATCTGAAAGCAGTCTTTTCCACATCTTCACTCCTCATTCGGATTTGATGGTAGCCTGATCTTAAGTCAATTTTTGAGAAGTATACAGCACCATGTAACTCATCAATGAGTTCATCTATGCGTGGTATGGGATACCTATTTTTTATGGTCTTCTTGTTTAGAGCCCTGTAGTCTATACACATTCTCATTGTACCATCCTTTTTCTTGACAAGTACCACAGATGATGCAAATGGACTAGACCTAGGCCTTATGAATCCCATGTCCAGGAGTTCTTTAATAGTTTTTTCAATTTCTTCCTTATAACCTCTTGGATGGCGGTATGGGGTTGTTATAACTGGTTTGGCACCCTGTTCTAACTCTATAACATGCTCAAAACCTCTATCTGGTGGTAATCCTGGAGGCAAATCATTGAAAACTATACTATGCTTATCAAGAATATTTTGAATTTCAAAATGGAAATTACCTTGATTCTTTGGGGAGCTTGTTGGTTGGATTATGACTCTTACTGCCCATGTTACTTGTCCTCTTCGAAAAGTCCTCTCCATCCTCTTTGCAGAGACCGCCTTAGGTGCTCCATTAGATAACCCTCTCAATATGACTTCTTTCCCATTGGAATGAAATTTAAACTCCATAGTTTGATGGTTCATGTAATAGCCTCCGATAGAGTGCAACCATTGAACACCCAATACAAGATCTGTCTCCCCAATACCAACCACATAGAAGTCATCAGATAACTCATAATCTCCTAAGGTCATCTTGAGTTGTTTCACCACCCGTGTGCAAGGCATAGTGAATCAATCAGCTACAGTAACATTGAATCCCTCAAAATCTTCTGCTTTAAGCCCTCTTTTCATGACAAATCCCTCATCAATAAAATTGTGAGTTGCCCCACTATCAAGAAGAATAGTCAACCTTTGCCCTGCTAGTACCCCTCAAATTCGGAAGGGATGGTATCTTGGGACTCCTGATAATGCTGCTAAAGTGCCATCCTTGCTGATTTCTTTTACTTTCTCTTCTTCTACCTCCTCCTTAGTATCATGAAATTCCTCATGCTCATCTGAATTAGATTCTGAAGCAACTTCAATATAGTGCACTTGACCTTTCCCCAAACATCTGTGTCCTGGAACCCATGGTTCTCTACAAGTAAAAAAAAGCTTTTTCCTTCGTAATTCACTCCTAGTCTCTTCATCTACCTTCTTTTTTGCCACATTTGTCACATCTTTTGGTGGTAGTGTTGGAAAAGTCTTTTTCTAAAAATTTCTCTTGTGTTGCCAAAGATTTGGGGGTTTTTGATTAGTGATTGATTAGTGATTGATTTCATAGGCACGCAAGTTTCAAGTTGCAAGCTTCTTTTGATAGCTTCCTGTAAGGTTGAGGGTGAGAAAGCCTTAACCAAACCCTTAACAAAATCTTCTAAACCATCAAGAAAAAGATAAACGATCCTCTTTTCACTCATATTAGGTACCATAACAGCCACTTTTTGAAATTCTTCTATATACTCATTAACTAATTTGGTTTGCTTCAACTTTGACAATTCTTTAAAGTACTCTTCATCATCCTTGAGGTCAAATCTATCTATCACCCTTTGACTGAAATCTTCAAATGTAGTTACCTGATCGTGACCTTGAGTAGTCATTACATGATACCACCAATCATAGGCTGCATCTTCCAAGTGTAGACTTGCAAATTGAATAGCATCACTCTCTTTCATGGGGTTAAGTGTAAAGAAAGTTTGTAATTTTTGTAGCCATGCTCTAGCTGAAATTTTATTTGTTCCATCAAAAGTAGGTGCTGTAAACTTGCTTATTTTATTTTTTGAGCTCTCTTCCACTTGTGTCAAGCTCCCTCCTGTTCTCTTTCTTGGGCATCAAAGCATTCATCATATCCACATATTCTCTAAAAGGAACTGAACAACGAAAGTCATCATCTAAGCCATTGTAAGTAGCTCTTAATGTAATCAAATTACCTGTAACCTCTTCCACTGGATTAATGGCTGGATTTGGTACTGGTGGCTCATCTGCAGGCAAGAAAATAGATTTGGTTAATTTAGATGGTGTGGATCTCCCATTTCTTGGCTCCTCTGATGTGCTCCATTTTTCTCCACTATTTGCTTCTGAGTATTTTGGATGTCTTGGAAGAATTTCTTTGCCATCTCATCTGGATCAGCCATACTTTTTTCTTCCTTGGATTTTGTACTTTTGCTTTCAACTGGGGGTTTCATCAAAATTTCTTTATTCTTTTCTCGCTGCAAATATCTTTTTTCTCTTTCACTTAGTTGCATGCAATCATAAAATATGACATGCAAGATCTGGGTAGTTATCAAAACTTGACATGCAAGATCTGGGTAGTTGTTAAAACTGACATGGAACTTCTACAAACCCTTAGGCTGGCAAGATCACGGCTCTGATACCACTGTAATGTCCCTTTACTAATTTTGTATAATATTTCCAGCCTCAAATCAGAACTTTAAAATCAAACAACCAATATTACATAGATCTGCCAATTTCCCAATAAAACCCAAATCGGGTATGTCCAAATTAGTGCAAAAAACTTCACAACTTCACAATTTTTTTGATAAATCTGAGAATGGACATTTTTACAGAAATTTCAGCAACATAACAGCCTATAAATTGACATTTCAGATTTGTATAGCCTTTACACAACAGCTCACAAATGTAGGGCAAAACTATGCTCAATCGGGCTCCCGAAATTAACACAAAAATGCCCGGAAACACCACAAAAACACTCATAAACTATCTTAGAAGTTTAATCACGACCCAATACATATATTCAGCTCTATTTTAACATCATAAAGTTTGAAATACAGTAGCAAACCAAACTTATATGAAACACTCAACTGAAAACCCAAACTCAAACCAAAAACAACTTCGAAAATACCCAAATCGGCACTATTTAGCACAAAGGCAAACTCTGTATGAGCATGCACATGGAATCGCTTCAAACTCCCATCCTTAGCCCTCCTGGAAACCTGCAAACTCCCATTCTTGGGTCTCCTTCTCCACAGGTTTGGCAGCCTCTGAAGAACAACAAGAAAATTAGCAAGAATCAAGTTGTAGAATGACCCCAAAAATGCCTCCAAACCCCTTTTAAAGAGAGCATAACTCTAACTCATGTCCAAGAGGGGTTAATATAATATAATTTAATAATAATTTTTATTTATTTGTCCATTGGTTTCCAAAGATTAGCCCCTTTTTTCAAAATTTCACCTTTTTGGAGCTTGCCTGCCTTAACAAAGTTTTTTTTTTTAAATTATTTTATTTTTATTTTTAAAGATTTAACAGATTTAATTTGAGTAAAATAAAGAGTTAAATGATTCAATTTGAGTAGAAAAAAGAGATAACTCATTTAACTCATTTTTTATCAATAGTGAACTGAAAATTTCCCTTTTTGAAATAAAGAGAGATTTTGTTGAGATATTTAATTTAATAAAATGAGATATTCTCTCATAATTAATTTTTCTATTTAAATAAATAATCTTTAATTAATTAGAGACACTTTTCTTATTTAATTAAATAATGTTATTTAATTAATTAGGAATGGATTCTGATTTATTTAAATAAATTTGTTTAATTAATTAGAAGTAAGTACTCCATTTAATTAAATAATTTCATTTAATTATTTCAAAATTCTTTTCGAAACTAGTCAACTCAAGTCAGCCATCGTTAAATTTGGTCAACTTTTGGTCAAAATTGACCTTTGCGTATGTGAATATGACCAAATGTGAGTATGAATTTCTGCAACAATTCAATGCAAATTCTCATTCAACCTTTCAAAATGAAGAGATGAGGGTCTCTTAAATAGACTTTCCTGGAATTCATTAACAGTTGAGATCGATTTCAATCAACGGTCTGAATTAAAGGTGAAATTCAGTCATAAAGGGAGATTTCCAAATTAAAGGGAGTTAAAAGATTTAATTTGAGTAAAATAAGGAGTTAACTGATTCAATTTGAGTAGAAAAAGGAGTTAACTCATTTTTGATCAATAGTGAATTGGAAATTACCTTTTTTGAATTGAAGAGAGATTTTGTTGAGATATTTAATTTAATAAAATGAGATATGCTCTCATCATTAGTTTTTCTATTTAATTAAATAATCTTTAATTAATTAGAGACACGTTTTTTATTTAATTAAATAACTTCATTTAATTAATTAGGAATGGCTTCTCATTTAATTAAATAAATTTGTTTAATTAATTAGAAGTAAGTACTTCATTTAATTAAATAATTTTGTTTCATTATTTCAAAATTCTTTTTGAAACTAGTTAACCTAAGTCAACCGTGGTTAAATCTAGTCAACGTTTGGTCAAACTTGATCTTTGCGTATGTGAATATGAGCAAATGTGAGTATGAATTCCAGCAACAATTCGATACAAATTCTTTATTCAACCTTTCAAAATGAAGAGATGAGGGTCTCTTAAATAGACTTTCTTTGAATTCAACAACGGTTGAGATCAATTTCAATCAACGGTGAGGATTAAAGGTGAAGTTCAGTCATAAAGAGAGATTTTCAAATTAAAGTGAGTTAATATATTTAATTTGAGTAAAATAAGGAGTTAACTGATTCAATTTGAGTAGAAAAAGGAGTTAACTGATTTAACTCATTTTTTATCAATAGTGAACTGAAAATTTCCCTGTTTGAACTGAAGAGAGATTTTGTTGAGATATTTAATTTAATAAAATTAGATATGCTCTCATAATTACTTTTTCTATTTAATTAAATAATCTTTAGTTAATTAGATACACTTTTCTTATTTAATTAAATAACTTCATTTAATTAATTAGGAATGGCTTCTCATTTAATTAAATAATTTCGTTTAATTATTTCAATTTTTTTTTTGAAACTAGTCAACTCAAGTCAAACTTGGTTAAATCTGGTCAACTTTCGGTGAAACTTGATCTTTGCGTATGTGAATATTAGCAAATGTGAGTATGAATTTTAGCAACAATTCGATGCAAATTTTCATTCAACCTTTCAAAATGAAGAGATGAGGGTCTCTTAATTAGACTTTCTTGGAATTCATCAACGGTTGAGATCGATTTCAATCAACGGTCAAGATTAAAGGTGAAGTTCAGTCATAAAGGGAGATTTTCAAATTAAAGGGAGTTAACAGATTTAATTTGAGTAAAATAAGCAGTTAACTGATTCAATTTGAGTAAAAAAAGAGTTAACTGATTTAACTCATTTTTTATCAATAGTGAACTGGAAATTTCCCTTTATGAACTGAAGAGAGATTTTGTTGAAATATTTATTTTAATAAAATGAGATATGCTCTCATAATTACTTTTTCTATTTATTTAAATAATCTTTAATTAATTAGAGACACTTTTCTTATTTAATTAAATAACTTCATTTAATTAATTAGGAATGACCTCTCATATAATTAAATAACTTTTTTTAATTAATTAGAAGTAAGTACTCCATTTAATTAAACAATTTCATTTAATTATTTCAAACTTCTTTAAGAAACTAGTCAACTCAAGTCAACCGTGGTTAAATCTGGTCAACTTTTGGTCAAACTTGATCTTTGCGTATGTGAATATGAGAAAATCTGAGTATGAATACCAGCAACAATTACATGCAAAATCTTATTCAACCTTTCAAAATGAAGAGATGACGGTCTCTTAAGTAGACTTTCAAGGAATTCATCAACGGTTGAGATCAATTTCAATCAATGGTCAGGATTAAAAGTGAAGTTCAGTCATAAAGGGAGATTTCCAAATTAAAAGGAGTTAAAAGATTTAATTTGAGCAAAATAAAGAGTTAACTGATTCAATTTGAGTAGAAAAAGGAGTTAACTGATTTAACTCATTTTTTATCAATAGTGAACTGAAAATTTTGCTTTTTGAAGTTAAGAGAGATTTTGTTCAGATATTTAATTTAATAAAATGAGATATGCTTTGATAATTACTTTTTCAATTCAATTAAATAATCTTAAATTAATTAGCGACACTTTTTTTATTTAATTAAATAACTTTATTTAATTAATTAGGAATGGCTTCTCATTTAATTAAATAACTTTGTTTAATTAAGTAGAAGTAAGTACTCTATTTAATTAAATAATTTTGACTAATTATTTCAAAATTCTTTTCAAAATTAGTCAACTCAAGTCAACCATGGTTAAATCTGGTCAATTTTTGGTCAAACTTGATCCTTGTGTATGTGAATATGAGCAAATGTGAGTATGAGTTCCAGCAACAATTCGATGCAAATTCTCATTCAACCTTTCAAAATGAAGAGATGAGGGTCTCTTAAATAGACTTTCCTGGAATTTATCAACGATTAACATCGATTTCAATCAACGGTCAGTATTAAAGGTGAAATTTAGTCATAAAGGGAGATTTCCAAATTAAACGGAGTTAATAGATTTAATTTGAGTAAAATAAAGAGTTAACAGATTCAATTTGAGTAAAAAATGGAGTTAACTGATTTAACTCAATTTTTATCAATAGTGAACTGGAAATTTCCCTTTTTCAACTGAACAGAGATTTTGTTGAGATATTTAGTTTAAGAAAATGAGATATTCTCTCATAATTACTTTTTCTATTTAATTAAATAATCTTTAATTAATTAGAGACACTTTTCTTATTTAATTAAATAACTTCATTTCATTAATTAGGAATTTCTTCTCATTTAATTAAATAACTTTGTTTAATTAATTAGAAGTAAGTACTCCATTTAATTAAATAGTTTCGTTTAATAATTAAAAAATTCTTTTCAAAATTAGTCAACTCAAGTCAACCATGCTTAAATCTGGTTAACTTTTGGTCAAACTTGATATTTGCGTATGTGAATATGAGAAAATGTGAGTATGAATTCCAGCAACAATTGGATGCAAATTCTCATTCAACCTTTCAAAATAAAGAGATAAGGGTCTTTTAAATAGACTTTCCTTGAATTCATCAACGATTGAGATCGATTTCAATCAACGATCAAGATTAAAAGTGAAGTTCAGCCATAAAAGGAGATTTCCAAATTAAAGGGAGTTAACAGATTTAATTTGAGTAAAATAAGGAGTTAACTGATTCAATTTGAGTAGAAAAAGGAGTTAACTGATTTAACTCATTTTTTATCAATAGTGAACTAGAAATTTCCCTTTTTGAACTGAAGAGAGATTTTGTTGAGATAATTAATTTAATAAAATGAGATATGCTCTCATAATTAATTTTTCTATCTAATTAAATAATTCATAATTAATTAGAGACACTTTTCTTATTTAATTAAATAACTTCATTTAATTAATTAGGAATGGCTTCTCATTTAATTAAATAACTTTGTTTAATTAATTAGAAGTAAGTACTCCATTTAATTAAATAATTTCATTTAATTATTTCAAAATTCTTTTCGAAACTAGTCAACTCAAGTCAACTTTGGTTAAATCTGGTCAACTTTTGGTCAAATTTGAGTTTTGCGTATGTGAATATGAGCAAATGTGAGTATGAATTCCAGCAACAATTCGATGCAAATTCTCATTCAACCTTTCAAAATGAAGAGACGAGGGTCTCTTAAATAGACTTTCTTAGAATTCATCAACAGTTGAGATTGATTTCAATCAACGATCGAGATCGATTTCAATCAACATTGAGGATTAAAGGTGAAGTTCAGTCATAAAGGGAGATTTTCAAATTAAAGAGAGTTAACAGATTTAATTTGAGTAAAATAAGGAGTTAACTGATTCAATTTAAGTAGAAAAAGGAGTTAACTGATTTAACTAATTTTTTATCAATAGTGAACTAGAAATTTCCCTTTTTGAACTGAAGAGAGATTTTGTTGTGATATTTAATTCAATAAAATGAGATATGCTCTCATAATTACTTTTTCTATTTAATTAAATAATATTTAATTAATTAGAGACACGTTTCTTATTTAATAAAATAACTTCATTTAATTAATTAGGAATGGCTTCTCATTTAATTAAATAACTTTGTTTAATTAATTAGAAGTAAGTACTCCATTTAATTATATAATTACATTTAATTATTTAAAAATTATTTTCAAAACTAGTCAACTCAAGTCAACTGTGGTTAAATTTGGTCAACTTTTGGTCAAACTTGATCTTTGCGTATGTGAATATAAAAAAATGTGATTATGAATTCCAGCAACAATTCGATGCAAATTCTCATTCCACCTTTCAAAATGAAGAGATGAGGGTCTATTAAATAGACTTTGAAGGAATTCATCAACGGTTGAGATCGACTTCAATCAACGGTCAGGATTAAAGGTGAAGTTCAGTTATAAATAAAGATGTTCAAATTAAAAGGAGTTAACAGATTTAATTTGAGTAAAATAAGGATTTAACTGATTCAATTTGAGTAGAAAAAGGAGTTAACTGATTTAACTCATTTTTTATCAATAGTGAACTAGAAATTTCGCTTTTTGAACTTAAGAGAGATTTTGTTGAGATATTTAATTTAATAAAATGAGATATGCTCTGATTATTACTTTTTGTATTCAATTAAATAATCTTTAATTAATTAGAGACACTTTTTTTATTTAATTAAATAACTTCATTTAATTAATTAGGAATGGCTTCTCATTTAATTAAATAACTTTGTTTAATTAATTAGAAGTAAGTACTCCATTTAATTAAATAATTCTGTTTAATTATTTTTAAATTCATTTCAAAACTAGTCAACTCAAGTCAACCGTGGTTAAATTTGGTCAACTTTTGAGAAAACTTGATCTTTGCGTATGTGAACATGAGAAAATGTGAGTATGAATTCTAGCAACAATTTGACACAAATGCTCATTCAACCTTTCAAAATAAAGAGATGAGACTCTCTTAAATAGACTTTCTTGGAATTCATCAACGGTTGACATCGATTTTAATCAACGGTCGAGATCAATTTCAATCAACGGTCAGGATTAAAGGTGAAGTTTAGTCATAAAGGGAGATTTCCAAATTAAAGGGAGTTAACAGATCTAATTTGAGTAACATAAGGAGTTAACTGATTCAATTTGAGTAGAAAAAGGAGTTAACTGATTTAACTCATTTTTTTATCAATAGTGAACTGGAAATTTCCCTTTTTGAACTGAAGAGAGATTTTGTTGAGATATTGAATTTAATAAAATGAGATATGCTCTCATAATTATTTTTTCTGTTTAATTAACTAATCTTTAATTAATTAGAGACATTTTTCTTATTTAATTAAATAACTTCATTTAATTAATTAGGAATGGCTTCTCATTTAATTAAATAATTTTTTTAAATTAATTAGAAGTAAGTACTCCATTTAATCAAATAATTTCTTTTAATTATTTTAAAATTCTTTTTGAAACTAATTAACTCAAGTCAACCCCTGGTTAAATCTGATCAACTCTTGGTCAAACTTGATCTTTGCATATGTAAATATGAGCAAATGTGAGTATGAATTCAAGCAACAATTTCATGCAAATTCTCATTCAACCATTCAAAATGAAGAGATGAGGGTCTCTTAAATAGACTTTCCTGGAATTCATCAACGGTTGAGATCAATTTCAATCAACAGTCAAGATTAAAGGTGAAGTTAATTCATTAAGGGAGATTTCCAAATTATAGAGAGTTAACAGATTTAATTTGAGTAAAATAAGGAGTTAATTGATTCAATTTGAGTAAAAAAAGGAGTTAACTAATTTAATTCATTTTTTATCAATAGTGAACTGAAAATTTCTCTTTTTGAACTGAATAAAGATTTTGTTGAGATATTTAAATCAATAAAATGAGATATGCTCTCATAATTACTTTTTCTATTTTATTAAATAATCTTTAATTAATTAGAGACACTTTTCTTATTCAATTAAATAACTTTATTTAATTAATTAGGAATGCCTTCTCATTTAATTAAATAACTTTGTTTAATTAATTAGAAGTAAGTACTCCATTTAATTAAATAATTTCGTTTAATTATTTCGAAAAAAAATTGAAACTATTCAA
Organism: Cupressus sempervirens; assembly: GCA_028749045.1. Classification (NCBI taxonomy): domain Eukaryota; kingdom Viridiplantae; phylum Streptophyta; class Pinopsida; order Cupressales; family Cupressaceae; genus Cupressus; species Cupressus sempervirens. The sequence goes on from CM053791.1 coordinate 103,574,084, forward strand.
CTCGAGTCAACCGTGGTTAAATCTGGTCAACTTTTTGTCAAACTTGATCTTTGCGTATGTGAATATGAGCAAATGTGGTTATGAATTCTAGCAACAATTCAATGCAAATTCTCATTCAACCTTTCAAAATGAAGAGATGAGGGTCTCTTACATAGACTTTCCTCGAATTCATCAACGATTAAGATCGATTTCAATCAATGGTCAGGATTAAAGGTGAAGTTCAGTCATAAAGGGTGATTATAAAATTAAATGGAGTTAACATATTTAATTTGAGTAAAATAACGAGTTAACTAATTCGATTTGAGTAAAAAAAGGAGTTAACTGATTTAACTAATTTTTTATCTATAGTGAACTGGAAATTTCTCTTTTTGAACTAAGGAGAGATTTTGTTGAGATATTTAATTTAATAAAATGAGATATGCTCTCATAATTACTTTTGATATTTAATTAAATAATATTTAATTAATTAGAGAAACTTTTTTTATTTAATTAAATAACTTCATTTCATTAATTAGGAATGGCTTCTAATTTAATTAAATAACTTTTTTTAATTAATTAGAAGTAAGTACTCTATTTAATTGGATAATTTATTTTAATTATTTCAAAATTCTTTTCAAAACTAGTCAACTCAAGTACACCGTGGTCAAATTTGGTCAACTTTTGGTCAAACTTTATCTTTGTGTATGTTAGTATGAGCAAATGTGAGTATGAATTCCAGCAACAATTTGATGCAAATTCTCATTCAACCTTTCAAAATGAACATATGAGGGTCTCTTAAATAGATTTTCTTGAAATTCATCAACGGTTGAGATTGATTTTCTTGGAAATTTTTAGTTCACTATTGATAAAAAATGAGTTAAATCAGTTAACACCTTTCTCTACTCAAATTGAATCAGTTAACTCCTAATTTTACTCAAATTAAATCTGTTAACTCCCTCTAATTTGGAAATCTCCCTTTATGACTGAACTTCACCTTTAATCCTGACCGTTGATTGAAATCGATCTCAATCATTGATGAATTCTAGAAAAGTCTATTTAAGAGACACTCATCTCTTCATTTTGAAAGGTTGAATGAGAATTTGCATCGAATTGTTGTTGGAATTCATACTCACATTTTCTCATATTCACATACGCAAATATCAAGTTTGACCAAAAGTTGACTAGATTTGACCACGGTTGACTTGAGTTGACTAGTTTCGAAAAGAATTTTGAAATAGTTAAACAAAATTATTTAATTAAATAAAGTAATTACTTCTAATTAATTAAACAAAGCTATTTAATTTTAAATGAGAAGCCATTACTAATTAATTAAATGAAGTTATTTAATTAAATAAGAAAAGTGTCTCTAATTAATTAAAGATTATTTAATTAAATAGAAAAAGTAACTATGAGAGCATATCTCATTTTATTAAATTAAATATCTGAATAAAATCTCTCCTAAGTTCAAAAAGGGAAATTTTCAGTTCACTATTGATCAAAAATGAGTTAAATCAGTTAACTCCTTTTTCTACTCAAATTGAATCAGTTAACTCCTTATTTTACTCAAATTAAATCTGTTAACTCCCTTTAATTTGGGAATCTTCCTTTATGACTGAACTTCACCTTTAATCCTGACCGTTGATTGAAATCGATCTCAACCGTTGATGAATTTAAGGAAAGTATATTTAAGAGACCCTCATCTCTTCATTTTGAAAGGTTGAATGAGAATTTGCATCAAATTGTTGCTAGAAGTCATACTCACATTTGTTCATATTCACATACAGAAAGATCAAGTTTGACCAAAAGTTGACCCGATTTAACCACGATTGACTTGAGTTGACTAGTTTCGAAAAGAATTTTGAAATAGTTAAACGAAATTATTTAATTGAATGGAGTACTTACTTCTAATTAATTAAACAAAATTATTTAACTAAATGAGAAGCCATTCCTAATTAATTAAATGAAGTTATTTAATTAAATAAGAAAAGTGTTTCTAATTAATTAAGGATTACTTAATTAAATAGAAAAAGTAATTATGACAGCATATCTAATTTTATTAGTTAAATATCTCACCAAAATCTCTCTTAAGTTCAAAAAGGGAAATTTCTAGTTCACTATTGATCAAAAATGAGTTATATCAGTTAACTCCTTTTTCTACTCAAATTGAATCAGTTAACTCCTTATTTTACTCAAATTAAATCTTTTAACTCCCTTTAATTTGGAAATTTCCCTTTATGACTAAAGTTCACCTTTAATCCTGACCGTTGATTGAAGTCGATTTCATCCGTTGATGAATTCCTGGAAAGTCTATTTAAGAGACCCTCATCTCTTCATTTTGAAAGGTTGAATGAGAATTTGCATTGAATTGTTACTGGAATTCATACTCACATTTGCTCATATTGACATACGCAAACATCAAGTTTGACCAAAAGTTGACCAAATTTAACCATGGTTGACCTGAGTTGACTAGTTTCAAATTTTTTTTTGAAATAATTAAATGGAATTATTTAAATAAATGGAATACTTACTTCTAACTAATTAAACAAAGTTATTTAATTAAATGAGAAGCCATTCCTAATTAATTAAATGAAGTTATTTAATTAAATAAGAAAAGTGTCTCTAATTAATTAAAGATTATTTAATTAAATGGAAAAAGTAATTATGAGAGCATATCTCATTTTATTAAATTAAATATCTCAACAAAATCTTTTTTCAGTTCAAAAAGGAAAATTTTCAGTTCACTATTGATAAAAAATGAGTTAAATTAGGTAACTCCTTTTTCTACTCAAATTGAATTAGTTAACTCTTTATTTTACTCAAATTAAATCTGTTAACTCCTTTTAATTTGAAAATCTTCCTTTATGACTAAACTTCACCTTTAATCCTGACCGTTGATTGAAATCGATCTCAACCGTTGATGAATTTAAGGAAAGTATATTTAAGAGACCCTCATCTCTTCATTTTGAAAGGTTGAATGAGAATTTGCATCAAATTGTTGCTAGAATTCATACTCACATTTGCTCATATTCACATACGAAAAGATCAAGTTTGACCAAAAGTTGACCCGACTTAACCATGGTTGACTTGAGTTAACTAGTTTCGAAAAAAAATTTAGAAATAATTAAATGAAATTATTTAATTGAATAAAGTACTTACTTCTAATTAATTAAAAAAAATTATTTAACTAAATGAGAAGCCATTCCTAATTAATTAAATAAAGTTATTTAATTAAATAAGAAAAGTGTCTCTAATTAATTAAGAATTACTTAATTAAATAGAAAAAGTAATTATGAGAGCATATCTCATTTTATTAAATTAAATATCTCACCAAAATCTCTCTTTAGTTCAAAAAGGGAAATTTCTAGTTCACTATTGATCAAAAATGAGTTATATCAGTTAACTCCTTTTCTTACTCAAATTGAAATAGTTAACTCTTTATTTTACTCAAATTAAATCTGTTAACTCCCTTTAATTTGGAAATCTCTATTTATGACTAAACTTCACCTTTAATCATGACCGTTGATTGAAATCGATCTCAACTGTTGATGACTTCAAGGAAAGTCTATTTAATAGACCCTCATCTCTTCATTTTGAAAGGCTGAATGAGAAATTGCATCGAATTGTTGCTGGAATTCATAGTCACATTTGTTTATATTGACATACACAAACATCAAGATTGACCAAAAGTTGACCATATTTAACCACGATTGACTTGAGTTGACTAGTTTCGAAAAGAATTTTGAAATAATTAAACGAAAGTATTTAATTAAATGTAGTACTTACTTCTAATTAATTAAACAAAGTTATTTAATTAAATTAGAAGCTATTCCTAATTAATTAAATGAAATTATATAATTAAATAAAAAAAGTGTCTCTAATTAATTAACGATTATTTAATTAAATAGGAAAAGTAATTATGAGAGCATATCTCATTTTATTAAATTGAATATCTCAACAAAATTTCTCTTCAGTTCAAAAAGGGTAATTTCCATTTCACTATTGATAAAAAATGAGTTAAATCAGTTAACTCCTTTTTCTACTCAAATTGAATCAGTTAACTCCTTATTTTACTCAAATTGAATCTATTAATACTCTTTAATTCAGAAATCTCCCTTTATGACTGAACATCACCTTTAATCCTGACCGTTGATTGAAATCGATCTCAACCGTTGATGAATTCCAAAAAAGTCTATTTAAGAGAACCTCATCTCTTCATTTTGAGAGGTTGAATGAGAATATGCATCGAATTGTTGTTGGAATTCATACTCACAATTGCTCATATTCACATATGTAAAGATTAAGTTTGACCAAAAGTTGACCAGATTTAACCATAGTTGACTTGAGTTGACTAGTTTCGAAAAGAATTTTGAAATAATTAAACGAAATTATTTAATTAAATGGAGTACTTACTTCTAATTAATTAAACAAATTTATTTAATTAAATGAGAAGCCATTCCTAATTAATTAAATGAAATTATTTAATAAAATAAGAAAAGTGTCTCTAATTAATTAAAGATTATTTAATTAAATAGAAAAAGTAATTATGAGAGCATATCTCATTTTATTAAACTAAATATCTCAACAAAATCTCTCTTCAATTCAAAAAGGAAAATTTCTAGTTCACTATTGATTAAAAATGAGTTAAATTAAATAACTCCTTTTTCTACTTAAATTGAATCAGTTAACTCTTTATTTTATTCAAATTAAATCTGTTAACTCCTTTTCATTTGGAAATCTCCTTTTATGACTGAACTTCAGCTTTAATCTTGACCGTTCTTTGAAATCGATCTCAACCGTTGATGAATTCTAAGAAAGTCTATTTAAGAGACCCTCATCTCTTCATTTTGAAAGGTTGAATGAGAATTTGCATCGAATTATTGTTGGAATTCATACTCACATTCGCTCATATTCACATACGCAAAGATCAAATTTGACCAAAAATTGACCAGATTTAACCACGGTTGACTTGAGTTGACTAGTTTCGAAAAGAATTTTGAAATAATTAAACAAAATTATTTAATTAAATGAGAAACCATTCCTAATTAAATAAATGAATTTATTTAATTAAATAAGAAAAGTGTCTCTAATTAATTAAAGATTATTTAATTAAATAAATAATGTAATTATGAGAGCATATCTGATTTTATGAAATTAAATATCTCAACAAAATCTCTCTTTAGTTCAAAAAGAGAAATTTCCAGTTCACTATTGATCAAAAATGAGTTAAATGAGTTAACTCCTTTTTCTACTCAAATTGAATCAGTTAACTCTTTATTTTACTGAAATTAAATCTATTAACTCCCTTTGATTTGGAAATCTCCCTTTATGACTGAACTTCACCTTTAATCCTGACCGTTGATTGGAATCGATCTCAACCGTTGATGAATTTTAGGAAAGTCTATTTAAGAGACCCTCATCTCTTCATTTTGTAAGGTTGAATGAGAATTTGTATCAAATTGTTGCTAGAATTCATACTCAAATTTGCTCATATTTACATACGCAAAGATCAAGTTTGACCAAAAGTTGACCAGATTTAACCACGATTGACTTGAGTTGACTAGTTTTGAAAAGAATTTTGAAATTATTTAATTAAATAGAGTACTTACTTTTAATTAATTAAACAAAGTTATTTAATTAAATGAGAAGCCATTCCTAATTAATTAAATGAAGTTATTTAATTAAATAAGAAAAGTGTCTCTAATTAATTAAAGATTATTTAATTAAATAAATAATGTAATTATGAGAGCATATCTGATTTTATTAAATTAAATATCTCAATAAAATCTCTCTTCAGTTCAAAAAGGAAAATTTCCAGTTCACTATTGATCAAAAATAAGTTAAATGAGTTAACTCTTTTTTCTACTCAAATTGAATCAGTTAAGTCTTTATTTTACTCAAATTAAATCTGTTAACTCCCTTTAATTTGAAAATCTCCCTTTATGACTGAACTTCACCTTTAATCCTGACCGTTGATTGAAATCGATCTCAACCATTGATGAATTCCAAGAAAGTCTATTTAAGAGACCCTCATCACTTCATTTTGAAAGGTTGAATGAGAATTTGCATCGAATTGTTGCTGGAATTCATACTCACATTTGCTCATATTCACATATGCAAAGATCAAGTTTGACCACAAGTTGACCAGATTTAACTACGGTTGACTTGAGTTGACTAGTTTCAAAAAGAATTTTGAAATATCTAAACAAAATTGTTTAATTAAATGGAGTACTTACTTCTAATTAATTAAACAAAGTTATTTAAGTAAATGGGAAGCCATTCCTAATTAATTAAATGAAGTTATTTAATTAAATAAAAAAAGTGTCTATAATTAATTAAAGATTATTTAATTAAATAGAAAAAGTAATTATGAGAGCATATCTCATTTTGTTAAATTAAATATCTCAACAAAATCTCTCTTCAGTTCAAAAAGAGAAATTTCTAGTTCACTATTGATAAAAAATGAGTTAAATTAGTTAACTCTTTTTTCTACTCAAATTGAATCAGTTAACTCCTTATTTTACTCTAATTAAATTTGTTAACTCCCTTTAATTTGGAAATCTCCATTTATGACTGAACTTCACCTTTAATCCTGACCGTTGATTGAAATCGATCTCAACCATTGATGAATTTCAAGAAAGTCTATTTAAGAGACCCTCATCTCTTCATTTTGAAAAGTTGAATGAGAATTTGCATCGAATTGTTGCTAGAATTCATACTCATATTTTCTCATATTCACATACGCAAAGATCAAGTTTGACCAAAAGTTGACCATATTTAACCACGATTGACTTGACTTGACTAGTTTCGAAAAGAATTTTGAAATAATTAAACGAAATTATTTAATTAAATGGAGTACTTTCTTCTAATTTATTAAACAAAGTTATTTAATTAAATGAGAAGCCATTCCTAATTAATTAAATGAAGTTATTTAATTAAATAAGAAAAGTGTCTCTAATCAATTAAAGATTATTTAATTAAATAGAAAAAGTAATTATGAGAGCATATCTTATTTTATTAAATTAAATATCTCAACAAAATATCTCATCAGTTCAAAAAGGGAAATTTCTATTTCACTATTGATAAAAAATGAGCTAAATGAGTTAACTCATTTTTCTACTCAAATTGAATCAGTTAACTCCTTATTTTACTCAAATTAAATCTGTTAAGTCCCTTTAATTTGGAAATCTCCCTTTATGACTAAACTTCACATTTAATCATGACCGTTGATTGAAATCGATCTCAACCGTTGATGAATTCCAGGAAAGTCTATTTAAGAGACCCTCATCTCTTCATTTTGAAAGGTTGAATGAGAATTTGCATCGAATTGTTGTTGGAATTCATACTCACATTTGCTCATATTTACATACGCAAAGGTCAAGTTTGACCAAAAGTTGACCAGATTTAACCACGATTGACTTGAGTTGACTAGTTTCGAAAATAATTTTGAAATAATTAAATGAAATTATTTAATTAAATGGAGTACTTACTTTTAATTAATTAAACAAAGTCATTTAATTAAATGAGAAGCCATTCCTAATTAATTAAATGAAGTTATTTAATTAAATAAGAAAAGTGTCTCTAATTAATTAAAGATTATTTAATTAAATAGAAAAAGTAATTATGAGAGCATATCTCATTTTAGTAAATTAAATATGTCAACAAAATCTCTGTTCAGTTCAAAAAGGGAAATTTCCAGTTCACTATTGATCAAAAATGAGTGAAATGAGTTAACTCATTTTTCTACTCAAATTGAATCAGTTAACTCTTTATTTTACTCAAATTAAATCTGTTAACTCCCTTTAATTTGAGAATCTCCCTTTCTGACTGAACTTCACCTTTAATCCTGATCGTCGATTGAAATCGATCTCAACTGTTAATGAATTCCAAGAAAGTCTATTTAAGAGACACTCATCTCTTTATTTTGAAAGGTTGAATGAGAATTTGCATCGAATTGTTGTTGGAATTCATACTCACATTTTCTCATATTCACATACGCAAAGATCAAGTTTGACCAAAAGTTGATCAGATATAACCACGGTTGACTTGAGTTGACTAGTTTCGAAAATAATTTTGAAATAATTAAACAAAATTATTTAATTGAATAAAGTACTTACTTCTAATTAATTTAAAAAAATTATTTAACTAAATGAGAAGCCATTCCTAATTAATTAAATGAAGTTATTTAATTAAATAAGAAAAGTGTCTCTAATTAATTAAGGATTACTTAATTAAATAGAAAAAGTAATTATGAGAGCATATCTCATTTTATTAAATTAAATATCTCAACAAAATCTCTCTTCAGTTCAAAAAGGGAAATTTCTAGTTCACTATTGATCAAAAATGAGTTAAATCAGTTGACTCCTTTTTCTTCTCAAATTGAATTAGTTAACTCCTTATTTTACTCAAATTAAATCTGTTAACTCCCTTTAATTTAAAAATCTGCCTTTATGACTGAACTTCACCTTTAATCCTGACCATTGTTTGAAATCGATCTCAACCATTGATGAATTCTAGAAAAGTCTATTTAAGAGACCCTCATCTCTTTATTTTGAAAGGTTGAATGAAAATTTGCATCGAATTGTTGCTGGAATTCATACTCACATTTGTTCATATTCACATATGCAAAGATCAAGTTTGACCAAAATTTGATAAAATTTAACCACGACTGACTTGAGTTGACTAGTCTCGAAATTTTTTTTGAAATAATTAAATAAAATTATTTAATTAAATGGAGTACTTACTTCTAATTAATTAAACAAAGTTATTTAATTAAATGAGAAGCCAGTCCTAATTAATTAAATTAAGTTATTTAATTAAATAAGAAAAGTGTCTCTAATTAATTAAAGATTATTTAATTAAATAAAAAAAGTAATTATGGGAGCATATCTCATTTTATTAAATTAAATATGTAAACAAAATCTCTCTTCAGTTTGAAAAGAAAAATTTTTAGTTCGCTATTCATAAAAAATAAGTTAAATGAGTTAACTCCTTTTTCTACTCAAATTGAATCAGTTAACTCCTTATTTTACTCAAATTAAATCTGTTCACTCCCTTTAATTTGGAAATCTCCTTTTATGATTGAACTTCACCTTTAATCCTAACCGTTGATTGAAATCCATCTCAACCGTTGATGAATTCCAAGAAAGTCTATTTAAGAGACCCTTGTCTCTTCATTTTGAAAGGTTGAATGAGAATTTACATTGAATTGTTGCTGGAATTCATACTCACATTTGCTCATATTCACATACGCAAAGATTAAGTTTGACCAAAAGTTGACCAGATTTAACCATGGTTGACTTGATGTCATGCCCAAACTACGAGGGCAAGAACTCACAATTTTTATTTTTTTAATTATAATTATTAATTAAAGTGCTCTAAGTTGAAATGATTGAGATAACATTTCAAGTATAGGTTCTCTACATTATGTCTTAAGCTCAAAATCTTGAGGAAGAAAATATATAAAAATTTGCTAAGCATTTTAAATTTATAATCGTTACTAACTAAAATTTAAGGAAAGACATATAAACTTAATTACTCATCCAAACACTTAACTAAAAAAAATAACTTAACTAAATACACTTAATCAAATAAATAACCACTAGCTAAAAATAAATCAATAATAGATTTAAACTAGGTTAAAATTATATTTGTATAGAACTAAAGTTACACAAATTTAAATGATGATAGAACCTATGAATTTATATTAATTTAACATTATACTAAATTCATAACAAATCTAAACTTATCGTTATAATTCTATTACAATCACAAATCAAATATCAAATTTAATTAACACTAAATTTAAACTATATTCGCAACTAAATTATATTACCATAAATATTTAAAAATACTAACAAATTTAAAATTTGAACTATAATACATTTAATTTTAATTTAAAACTAAACTAACTTAATTTAGAACTAACTTTAAAACAAAAACTTTAAAGTAACACAAATATTCTAACATACTTTTAATACCGCTAATATTATCAAATTATAAAAAAAAGACATTAAACTAAAATCTTATTAATCTAAAGCTAAAATAAAACCTTGTTACAATCTAATTGAAACTACCACAAATTCTAATGCTAACCCTACATTGTAGTGCCTACCCTCATTCACATCTTTTCTGGACATATTATTGCTTTTATTATTAGACTATGATAGACTAGCTTTATGTTAATGGGTTAGTGGTATTGTTTTGACACTATCAGACATTATGTTATGGATTCAGTTGTTATATGATGAGATCATTTAGACTTTACATTTCATGTATGTATGATGATCATTATATTGTTTTTAGTTATTGTTGATGATTAGTTAGATGGTTTATTATCTCATGTTTTTTATTATGGATACTTACCCCATACTTGCATGTGTATGGTGTGCGTGTTTTCTTATTGTATGGCATTTCTGATGTGGTTAAGGAAGAGAGTCGTAGTCACCTACTTAGTCGGGATCTACACGATGCACCACTTCCTGCCATTGCCTATTTAGCTTAGCACTGTATATATTATATGTACATGCATGGTTTTTTTGCAGGTTGCAGGTACCGAGTATCGACTTCTCTGAATTGCTAGGATGAGCGTACCCTATTATACTATCTCAATGATAAGAGAGGGGAGATAAATTCTCAAGTCCAAATCCCAAACCCTAAAACCACTTGTCCTAGTGAGTTAGGACAAGTATCAGAGTTGAGTACCCATTGAATGTGTCGGATGAAATATTTCATTATTTTTAATCCTTTAGACTAATTTTGTATGAATTGTCCTATGATGAGTTTTCATATTTTATCTTGGAGGTCTATGGTGAATTTTCTATTAATTAAGTCTCAACAAATAGATTTAATTACTAAATTAATTATTTGAGAAAATTAAATATCATGATCTTTGATATTTTGATTATAATTAATTAAAGGAGAATTAATTGAGAGAAAAGAATTAAATAAAAGAAAATTAGAAATTAAAATAAATAATAATTATAAAATACTAATAAATTAATAAACAAATAATAATAATAAAAGTTATAAAAATTAAAATAAAAGTTATAAAAATTAAAATGGAAGTTATAAATATTTAAATGGAAATTATTTAAAAAGTATATTGGAGTTATAACCTTGCATGGGAATTAACGCATTTTTCTATTTCTCATGTGTCAACAACACGAGGGTTAGTGCATCAATTAAGTACATGGTGTCTACAACCCTATGGCTCATGAAAAAAGTTGGAAAAGACCCATGCTTAGTTGGTGACACCTTCCAGCTATTTCTAGAAACATTCTAGAGGTTTCCTGAGAGCTCTTTATATATTCAGACATTCTTAGAAGCTTGGACATAGCGTGGATAGTGTGGATAGCGTGGATAGCGTTCGGAGTGCAATTGGAGCATTGAAAGATTCAAGAGTTCTGAAGAAGGAAGCTTGGTCTGCAGGTTTTCTAAGGGAGAGTGAATTAGCATCAGAATTCGAGTAGATTCTTGTGATTTCACTTATGATATTTCCGCATCTTGCTTTCGCTGTCTTCTTTGTGTCTTCCATATGTCTTCTGAGGAATCTCGTATTTCATTATGCATTTTTAGTTTGGTCAATTAAAATTTATTTGAGGATTCTATATGATTAGATCTGAAAATGACACGGGGCTAGGGTTGAAAATTCATAGTTAAACCCATTAGGTTAATTATTAAAAATTTTGAGAATCAAGTTTCATAGAGAAATTTTGAAAAATTGAAAATTGTATTCGTAAATCTGCTTATACATACATACATATATATATATATATATATATATATATATATATATATATATATATATATGTAATTATATATATATATATATATATGTAATTATATATATATATATATTTATATATGTTCATATACTGTAATATTTTAATTCTGTATATTTATATATATATATATGTATGTATGTATGTATGTATGTATATATACATAAGCTTTTATTTATATGTATATATACATATGTATGTATACAATATATATGTATTTGTTTAAAAACCGAATATCATTAATCGAAAAATGTTTTTGAAAAAAAATGTTAAATTTTAATCAAAAATCCAAATCGCATCATGCAGTGGAAGCATTTTGAAAATGTTTTATACATATGCAAATGTTGGACGAGCGGGTATTTAATACCCCACCCATCGTAGGCCTGCGACTGCAAGGTACTTGCGATCTGCAGTGTACCTGCGGTGCGGTACCTTATATGGCCACGCGATTTAATAAATCGCATTGCAATTTTTTGTTTGGTTTAAATGACTTGCAACATATCATCTCATATATGATTTGGTATGAATTTTGATTTCAATTGCATTGTTATTAGTTATTATATATATATATATATATATATATATATATATATATATATATATATATATATATATATATATATATATATAAGTATATATGTATAATTAATTATAAATAATTATTATAAAGTTCTAAATTAATGGATCACTCTTTTAATGATTTAAATTATTGTTATTAAGGCTATGAAGAGATATTAATAATTAAACATTAGTTTTAATTAAGATTAATTATTAGAATATATAATCAAAGTTTTGATTATTGAAAATTTTATTTTTCAAACAATTTTTTTATAAAATATTATTGAATCAATTAGAAAATTGAATCTAATGGAGGAACTTTTATTTAACAAGCAAATACATGGGTTAGCTAAAATGTGATATTTCTCCACTTGATATTAATTTGGGAAAACGTAAACTGAAACTCTTACATTCAAATTTGAAAACTTAGCAATACCAAAACATGTGTATACATTGTGTATTCCTTATGCTAATGTTTTGGGTTTTGGGTTGACTAGTGTTGATCAGTATAGGATGTCTACCAGAGGCTTGGGGGTTATATGATTGTGATGCCATGATGATGTTTTATTCTCGATCTTTATAAACTCAACCATGATTATGTGATGGAATGCTCTATGTATTGGTTGTGATTACTGATTGTTAAAGTTGAGATTTAATTTCATAAAATGAGATATGCTCTCATAATTATTTTTTCTATTAAATTATATAATCTTTAATTAATTAGAGACACTTTTCTTATTTAATTAAATAACTTCATTTTATTAATTAGGAATGGCTTCTCATTTAATTAAATAACTTTGTTTAATTAATTAGAAGTAAGTACTCCATTTTATTAAATAATTTCGTTTAATTATTTCAAAAAAAAATTCGAAACTAGTCAAGTCAAGTCAAGCGTTGTTAAATCTGGTCAACTTTTGGTCAAACTTAATCTCTGCGTATGTGAATATGAGCAAATGTGAGTATGAATTCTAGCAACAATTCGATGCAAATTCTCATTCAACCTTTCAAAATGAAGAGATGAGGGTTTCTTAAATAGACATTCCTAGAATTCATCAACGGTTGAGATCGATTTCAGTCAACGGTTAGGATTAAAGGTGAAGTTCAGTCATAAAGGGAGATTTCCAAATTAAAGGGAGTTAACAGATTTAATTTGAGTAACATAAGGAGTTAACTGATTCAATTTGAGTAGAAAAAGTAGTTAACTGATTTAACTCATTTTTGATCAATAGTGAAATGGAAATTACCTTTTTTGAACTCAAGAGAGATATTTAATTTAATAAAATGAGATATACTCTCATAATTACTTTTTCTATTTAATTAAATAATCTTTAATTAATTAGAGACACTTTTCTTATTTAATTAAAGAACTTCATTTTATTAATTAGGAATGGCTTCTCATTTAATTAAATAACATTGTGTAATTAATTAGAAGTAAGTACTCCGTTTAATTAAATAATTTTGTTTAATTATTTCAAAAATATTTTCGAAACTAGTCAACTCAAGTCAACCGTGGTTAAATTTGGTCAACTTTTGGTCAAATTTGACCTTTGCATATGTGAATACGAGCAAATGTGAGTATAAATTCCAGTTACAATTCGATGAAAATTCTCATTCAACCTTTCAAAATGAAGAGATGAGGGTCTCTTAAATAGACTTTTCTGAAATTCATCAACGGTTGAGATCGATTTCAATCAATGATCAAGATTAAAAGTGAAGTTCAACCATAAAGGGAGATTTCCAAATTAAAGGGAGTTAACAAATTTAATTTGAGTAAAATAAGGAGTTAACTGATTCAATTTGAGTAAAAAAAAGAGTTAACTAATTTAACTCATTTTTTATCAATAGTGAACTAGAAATTTCCCTTTTGTAACTAAAGAGAGATTTTGTTGAGATATTTAATTTAATAAAATGAGATATGCTCTCATAATTACTTTTTCTATTTAATTAAATAATCTTTAATTAATTAGAAACACTTTTCTTATTTAATTAAATAACTTCATTTAATTAATTAGGAATCGCTTCTCATTTAATTAAATAACTTTGTTTAATTAATTAGAAGTAAGTACTCCATTTAATTAAATAATTTTGTTTAATTATTTCAGAATTGTTTTCGAAACTAGTCAACTCAAGTCAACCGTGGTTAAATCTGGTCAACTTTTGGTCAAACTTGATCTTTGCGTATGTGAATATGAGCAAATGTGAGTATGAATTCCAGCAACAATTCGATGCAAATTCTCATTCAACCTTTCAAAATAAAGAGAAGAGGGTCTCTTAAATAGACTTTCCTGAAATTCATCAAAGGTTGAGATCGATTTCAATCAACGGTCAAGATTAAAGGTGAAGTTCAGTCATAAAAGGAGATTTCTAAATTAAATGGAGTTAACAGATTTAATTTGAGTAAAATAAGGAGTTAACTGATTCAGTTTTAGTAAAAAAAGGAGTTAACTGATATAATTCATTTTTTATCAATAGTGAACTGGAAATTTCCCTTTTTGACCTGAAGAGAGATTTTGTTGAGATATTTAATTTAATAAAATTAGATATGCTCTCGTAATTACTTTTTCTATTTAATTAATTAGAGACAGTTTTCTTATTTAATTAAATAACTTCATTTAATTAATTAGGAATGGCTTCTCATTTAATTAAATAACTTTGTTTAATTAATTAGAAGTAAGTACTCCATTTAATTAAATAATTTTGTTTAATTATTTCAAAATTCTTTTCGAAACTAGTCAACTCAAGTCAATCGTGGTTAAATCTGGTCAACTTTTGGTCAAACTTGATCTTTGCGTATGTGAATATGAGCAAATGTGAGTATGAATTCTAGCAACAATTCGATGCAAATTCTCATTAAACCTTTCAAAATAAAGAGATGAGGGTCTCTTAAATAGACTTTTCTGGAATTCATCAACGGTTGAGATCGATTTGAATCAACGCTCAGGATTAAAGGTGAAGTTCAGTCATAAAGGGAGATTTCTAAATTAAATGGAGTTAACAGATTTAATTTGAGTAAAATAAGGAGTTAACTATTTCAATTTGAGTAGAAAAAAGAGTTAACTAATTTAACTCATTTTTTATCAATAGTGAACTAGAAATTTCTTTTTTTGAATTGAAAAGAGATTTTGTTGAGATATTTAATTTAATAAAATGAGATATGCTCTCATAATTACTTTTTCTATTTAATTAAATAATTTTTAATTAATTAGAGACACTTTTTTTATTTAATTAAATAACTTCATTTAATTAATTAGGAATGGATTCTCATTTAATTAAATAACTTTATTTAATTAATTAGAAGTAAGTACTCCATTTAATTAAACTCAAGTCAACCGTGGTTAAATCTTATCAACTTTTGGTCAAACTTGATCTTTGTGTATGTGAATATGAGCAAATGTGAGTATGAATTCCATGAACAATTTGATGCAAATTCTCACTCAACCTTTCAAAATGAAGAGATGAGGGTCTCTTAAATAGACTTTCCTGAAATTCATCAACGGTTGAGATCGATTTCAATCAACGGTTATGATTAAAGGTGAAGTTAGTCATAAAAGGAGATTTTCAGATTAAAGGGAGTTAACAGATTTAATTTGAGTAAAATAAGGAGTTAACTGATTCAATTTGAGTAAAAAAAAGAGTTAACTGATTTAACTCATTTTTTATCAATAGTGAACTGGAAATTTCCCTTTTTGAACTAAAGAGAATTTTTGTTGAGATATATAACTTAATAAAATGAGATATGCTCTCATAATTACTTTTTCTATTTAATTAAATAATCTTTAATTAATTAGAGACACTTTTCTTATTTAATTAAATAAATTCATTTAATTAATTAAGAATGGGTTCTCATTTAATTAAATAAATTTGTTTTATTAATTAGAAGTAAGTACTCCATTTAATTAAATAATTTCATTTAATTATTTCAAAATTCTTTTCGAAACTTGTCAACTCAAGTCAACCGTGGTTAAATCTGGTCAAGTTTTGGTGAAACTTGATCTTTGCATGTGTGAATATGAGCAAATGTGAGTATGAATTCCAGCAACAATTCGATACATATTCTCATTCAACCTTTCAAAATGAAGAGATGAGGGTCTCTTAAATAGACTTTCCTGGAATTCATCAACGATTGAGATCGATTTCAATCAACGGTCAGGATTAAAAGTGAAGTTCAGTCATAAGGGGAGATTTTCAAATTAAAGGGAGTTAATAGAGTTAATTTGGGTAAAATAAGGAGTTAACTAATTCAATTTGAGTAGAAAGAGGAGTTAACTGATTTAACTCATTTTTGATCAATAGTGAACTGAAAATTTCCCTTTTTAAACTGAAGAGAGATTTTGTTGAGATATTTAATTTAATAAAATGAGATATGCTCTCATAATTACTTTTTCTATTTAATTAAATAATCTTTAATTAATTAGAGGCACTTTTCTTATTTAATTAAATAATTTCATTTAATTAATTAGGAATGGCTTCTCGTTTAATTAAATAACTTTGTTTAATTAATTAGAAGTAAGTACTCCATTTAATTAAATAATTTTTTAAAATTATTTCAAAATTGTTTTCGAAACTAGTAAACTCAAGTCAACCGTGGTTAAATCTGGTCAACTTTTGGTCAAACTTGATCTTTGCGTATGTGAATGTGAGCAAATGTGAGTATGAATTTCAGCAACAATTTGATGCAAATTCTTATTCAACGTTTCAAAATGAAGAGATGAGCATCTCTTAAATAGACTTTCCTGGAATTCATCAACGGTTGAGATCGATTTCAATCAACATTCAGGATTAAAGGTGAAGTTCAGTGATAAAGGGAGATTTCCAAATTAAAGGGAGTTAACAGATTTTATTTGAGTAAAATAAGGAGTTAACTGATTCAATTTGAGTAGAAAAAGGAGTTAACTGATTTAACTCATTTTTTATCAATAGTGAACTAGAAATCTCCCTTTTTGAACTGAAGAGAGATTTTGTTGAGATATTTAATTTAATAAAATGAGATATGCTCTCATAATTACTTTTTCTATTTAATTAAATAATTTTAATTAATTAGAGACACATTTCTTATTTAATTATGTCATGCCCTAAATTTACCCTAAATGTACATTAAGCACAATTTTTTTAAAAAAAATTATTATTATTATTATTCTTAATTAATTAATTTCATAAGCCTTAATAACCTCAAAAAGACATATGTGTGTTACAACTATATCATCATTGAGTTGGATATCCCTCTGACATCTACTGACCCAGGGTTTGGAAAGAGAATACTCATACCTACTACTTCAATCTGTACTCCACATTTCAATGTCATCTTTACTAATTTGTCATTGAGTTAACATTTCTTCAATGCATGTAACCCTCGATTAACCATCCATTACAACTATCATCAACTTCGATGCCAACTATGCTACTCTAGGCAATCGATTAAAATAACAATATATACATAATTAACATTTTTCTAGAGTATTTAAAATGTTCCCAAAATCAATGGGTGTATATTTGTTTTTTTCATATCCCAACTTACATCTTTCATTGACATAGTTATTAAGATTGAATTATCTATTTATTATTCATATTATATCTCTAATGCAAGCGACATCACATTTTAATATTAGGGTCAATACCTACTACAATTGAAGTTGTAGTGAAAAGAATGATCAATTCATTTATATAAACATATATCATAAAAGAATGATTTTAAAAGATAATCTATCCTTACTAATTCTAAGGTAACAAAATGAATGCATATGAACATATTAACTATCCATCTATCTAAAATACCCTATTAGTCATAGTCCATTAACTTGACCCCACTCACATTTCTTTTAAGAAGATGAAATACTTTTTCTCTAGCAAAGCTCCAAATCACCCTACTATCCACATGCTACTACCCCATAATCTTCTTCACTTACCCATAGACCAAGCGAATTCCTTGGGTTTCTCTCCATGGTGGACTCACTTACCAAAGTTTTTTCCAAGACAAGCATAGGTGCCTTTTCCATGAGTCAAATCCTATTAATTTTGAGCTAGAAGATATGCATTTCGAATTCCCATGTTAAATCTACTTGCTACTTGGTCCCATATTGTTGGCAGCGTGGAGTTTATCCTAGTCTTAATTAGGTGGGTGAAGAAAGACATATAAAATGCCATAACTTCTTCCAAGGAAAATCAAGGCGTCAAGGACAAAATGGAAGCCATTCCGTCTTGTTAGAATTATGTCATAAACTTGCACAGTATTCCAATATAATATTTGAAGGCACAAAGTGCCTAGGAAATAGGTGGATGAAATAAGTCTTAGTCATGTCAGAGAAATTAAATACCTTGGTCTCCATAGCATATTAAATTGTTTTCTCATTCACCAACCCATGCTAGCCTAGGGTAGATAATATAGTAGGTTGTTTGTCATGCTATGTCTTGTTTAAAATATTACTTGGTGCTAGTTTAGGTTTGTTTAACATGAGCATTGTATATATTTTTTAAAAAAAGTTTCTTTTGATTTGATAGGGTGTTGACTCGAGTTATGTGTCTCATATGAGGTCCCTTCTAATGCAATTAATATGATGGTTAGTTTATTATGTTAAAATATGCTTTATAGGTTATAGAGTCCTAGGAGTCTAAGGAATACTCTTGAATATTTTAATGTCTATATTAGGAGAAGAGATTTATTTTACTTTCTCATACATTTTGCAAAGGATAAACTGTGCACCTACAACAAGCTTATGTCTTAAGTCTTGTATATTTTATATCATCACTTGATTTTCTTCTTCTGTAATCTAGGATATTCAAGGTAAGTTATTGCAAGGATAATTAGGAGATAATTATAAACTAAGTATAGTTTTAAAACTGTGATTCATTTAGCATTCAAAACATTAACTTAATCCAATAACTCAACATTTCATGACATAACTTTATATGAAGTTATCTACATTATCCCTATCTATGAATTATGAAATTTAGAAACCATTTTCTCAACATTATCTTCTTATGCAGATCTAGATTTGAATGTATATTCACAATTGGTAAAAAATGGAACTAAAATGATAATAGCAATCCACCTAGATAATCCTTCCTATGAATATTATCTCTTCTATGATATCAAATTTCTTTTGCATTCCACTCAAGAGCATCAAGTAATTTGGATCTCTGATTGGTGTTACCATCCAATAAAACAACAATATTATTACAATGAATTATCTTCAGTGATACCCTCATGATACACAAAAAGGTGATGAAGTCAACATATCATAATATACACAATGGAAAATACTTTTACTACACATGAGCACTCACAACCTTTCCATTGACAATCAAACCAAGATAGTAGCTTTCTCTTACAATACATTTAGGCTCACATAACAAAATGGAGTTTTTCTCTCTATCTCATCTCAATGCAATATTGTCTTCTCCTCCTATGCACATGGAAGATAACAAGGACTCCAAGTTTCCAAGATTTTTCTCTAAGAACTTGCAAATGCATCACAACAAAATAAAAAGGACCATGGGTTCTTTCCACCCAACCATAGGCCTCAAAGAGACCACCCCCGCGCTAGGGGAACAAGGCTCAAACAAAATCCACATACACACTTGTAAGAAACATATACAACACATAAAAAAACTGCAACAAATCCCATCCCAAGGATATTTCACAAAGGCTCACCATTGGAACCTTGAACATAGGGTGAAGGTGGAAACACAAGGAGGTTTACCATTTCATATCATATTTTCCATAAAACTCATGCCCTTTCAGGGCTAAATCAACTAAACACAACGCCCTTTCGGGGCTTCATAATATCATGCCCTTTCGGGGCTTCATAAACATCTTCCACCACACACACTACCAACACAACATCCTCCACCACACACAACCAATAGCTTTAGCTTCCTACAAACCCATACTATGCAATCCAACTACTGCCTATTCATCCTGGACTTCTCTTCCCTTCCCACAAGGGTGAGTGTAAGTCCCACACCCATAAGAATACTCAAGCACAACAAGAAAAAAAAATAAAGTAGCAATAAAACAACAGATTTTCAAGAGCACATCACATTATCAAAACACAATATCAACACCCATAATGCAACAAGGAAATAGAGGAAATTCAAACACTCACATGAATGCTACTCCACAATGCAATGGAATGCATACTCCATTGATAAACTCCACACCTGCAGATTGGCTTAACCATGCTAAAAGAAAGAAAAAGGAAAGGATGCAAGCTTGAGATACCAACCTTGGTCCAAGCTAGGGTAAGGATAGTTGCAGTAGAGCTCCCCTCCTCTCCCTCCAAAACCTAACTGTCTCTAAAATTAGAGAGTGGCCAAGTGGTTTCTCATTTAGCCATACCTCTCTCTCTCTCTCTCTCTATATATATATATATATATATCCTTTTCATTTTCAGATTCCATAAAGAATGTCATTTTCATGGGGTCTCCTAGGTCCACTAGACACCCTAGAGGTCAGTAATAGCTCCCTAGCCTATAGTACTAACATGGGTGGGGTTAATTTTAATCCCAACTTACCTGAAAGTTACTTTATGACCCTCCCAAAGCTAGGTGATTCAAATTTCAAATTCCCCAAGGTGATGACCTTGTCCTTTTACTGACTAAGGCAATAATCAAATTCCTCAATTGAGGCATTTATCATGGAATAAGGTGGCCACATGATCCATTGATGAATAACATGTCATATCACATAACAAGCACAAGTGTTAAGTGACACACACAAAATATCTCATTATATTTTTAAAAATGACTTTTTTTTTACAATAATACATGAACTAGGCTACTACACACACATACAATTCACATATACGAAATAAAACACATTACAATTAGGTTTGAATCTTTTCCACTGATTCAACCTTGGTTATGTCATGTTTGTAGTAGTTTGAGCCTTAATTCTCCTTTAACCCACGGTCAAATTCTTGCACACTAAACTCGAGCGTCAGTAGTCCAAGAAAATCATATAAGCATATGTAAAATAAATCATTATCTCATTCAACATTAGACTTGCATATATTTCATCATCTCAAATTAACTTTCCCTTTCTTAATCATTTCAAATATAACCTTCAAAATATTAAAATATCAAAACTCACATATCACATTCGACATTTGAGTTCCATACTTCATTCCTTATAATTACATTAATTCTAACAATTTCCATGTAAAATGTTCAAAATGCTATAAAACTAAACTTTACTTATCAACATAACATGGTCAATTTAATATTCTGAATAACTTCATGTTCTACGACAAGATGCTGAATCCATAACTATTGAATCCCTAGGTATGTGGGTTAGGTATCAATGCATAACAAAAAAAAATTTAAACTCTAATTTCCACTTCAACATTACCTTCTTCTATTACAAGCATTTCTACCATTCAATTTCTATTAAAGCAATGACAATAGCTTACAACATAAAATAGAATCATTAAATGCATCAATTAGGTCATAATATGCAGAGGTAATTGCGAATCATTAAAATGCAGATATTAAAATGACATAACCCTACAGACTTAAAAGTGTATCAAACATAGGATTAAAACAACCATAATGTAATTATCTCATTGGTACTATGACGAATTGGGTGAGGCCTCAAAAATTAAATAACTTCATTTAGTTAATTAGGAATGGCTTCTCATTTAATTAAATAACTTTGTTTAACTAATTAGAAGTAAGTACTCCATTTAATTAAATTATTTTGTTTAATTATTTCAAAAAAAACTTTGAAACTAGTCAACTCAAGTCAACTGTGGTTAAATCTGGTCAACTTTTGGTCAAACTTGATCTTTGCGTATGTGAATATGAGCAAATGTAAGTATGAATTCCAGCAACAATTCAATGCAAATTCTCATTACACCTTTCAAAATGAAGAGATGAGGGTATCCTAAATACACTTTCTTGGAATTCATCAACGGTTGAGATCGATTTCAATCAACGGTCAAGATTAAAGGTGAATTTCAGTCATAAAGGGAGATTTCTAAATTAAAGGGAGCTAACAGATTTAATTTGAGTAAAATAAGGAGTTAACTAATTCAATTTGAGTAGAAAAAGGAGTTATCTGATTTAACTCATTTTTTATCAATAGTGAACTAGAAATTTCCCTTTTCGAATTGAAGAGAGATTTTGTTGAGATATTTAATTTAATAAAATGAGATATGCTCTCATAATTACTTTTTCTATTTAATTAAATAATCTTTAATTAATTAGAGACACTTTTCTTATTTAATTAAATAACTTCATTTAAGTAATTACAAATGGCTTCTCATTTAATTAAATAACTTTGTTTAATTAATTAGAAGTAAGTACTCCATTTAATTAAATAATTTCGTTTAATTATTTCAAAATTTTTTTCGAAACTAGTCAACTCAAGTCAACCATGGTTAAATCAAGTCAACTTTTGGTCAAACTTGATCTTTGCCTATGTGAATATGAGCAAATGTGAGTGTGAATTCCAGCAACAATTCGATGCAAATTCTCATTCAACCTTTCAAAATGAAGAGATGAGGGTCTCTTAAATAGACTTTCCTAGAATTCATCAATGGTTGAGATCAATTTGAATCAACGGTCAAGATTAAAGGTGAAGTTCAGTCATAAAGGGAGATTTACAAATTAAAGGGAGTTAACAGATTTAATTTGAGTAAAATAAGGAGTTAACTGTTTCAATTTGAGTAGAAAAAGGAGTTAACTGATTTAACTCATTTTTTAGCAATAGTGAACTGGAAATTTTCCTTTTTGAACTGAAGAGAGATTTTGTTGAGATATTTAATTTAATAAAATGAGATATGCTCTCATAATTACTTTTTCTATTTAATTAAATAATCTTTAATTCATTAGAGACACTTTTCTTATTTAACTAAATAACTTCATTTAATTAATTAGGAATGGCTTCTCATGTAATTTAATAACTTTTTTAAATTAATTAGAAGTAAGTACTCCATTTAATTAAATAATTTTGTTTAACTATTTCAAAATTCTTTTCGAAACTAGTCAACTCAAGTCAACCGTGGTTAAATCTAGTCAACTTTTCATCAAACTTGATCTTTGGGTATGTCAATATGAGCAAATGTGAGTATGAATTCCAGAAATAATTTGATGCAAATTATCATTCAACCTTTCAAAATGAAGAGATGAGGGTCTCTTAAAAAGACTTTTCTGGAATTCATCAACGATTGCGACCGATTTCAATCAACGGTCAGGATTAAAGGTGAAGTTCAGTCATAAAGGAAGATTTCCAAATTAAAGGGAGTTAATAGATTTAATTTGAGTAAAATAAAGAGTTAACTGATTGAATTTGAGTAGAAAAATGAGTCAACTGATTTAACTCATTTTTGATCAATAGTGAATTGGAAATTTCCCTTTTTGAACTACAGACAGATTTTGTTGAGATATTTAATTTAATAAAATGAGTTATGCTCTCGTAATTACTTTTTCTATTTAATTAAATAATCTTTAATTAATTAGAGGCACTTTTCTTATTTAATTAAATAACTTTGTTTAATTAATTAGAAGTAAGTACTCCATTTAATTAAATAATTTTGTTTAATTATTTCAAAAAAAAATTCGAAACTAGTCAACTCAAGTCAACCATAGTTAAATGTGGTCAACTTTTGGTCAAACTTGATATTTGTGTATGTGAACATGAGCAAATGTGAGTATGAATTACAGCAACAATTCGATGCAAATTCTCATTCAACCTTTCAAAATGAAGAGATGAGAGTCTCTTAAATAGACTTTCGTGGAATTCATCAACGGTTGAAATCGATTTCAATCAACGGTCAAGATTAAAGGTGAAGTTCAGTCATAAAAGGAGATTTCCAAATTAAAGGGAGTTAACATATTTAATTTGATTAAAATAAGAAGTTAACTGATTCAATTTGAGTAGAAAAAATAGTTAACTGATTTAACTCATTTATGATTAATAGTGAACTAGAAATTTCTCTTTCTGAACTGCAGAGAGATTTTGTTGAGATATTTAATTTAATAAAATGAGATATGCTCTCATAATTACTTTTTCTATTTAATTAAGTAATCTTCAATTAATTAGAGGCACTTTTCTGATTTAATTAAATTTCTTCATTTAATTAATTATGAATGGCTTCTCATTTAATTAAATAACTTTGTTTAATTAATTAGAAGTAAGTACTCCATTTAATTAAATAGTTTCATTTAACTATTTCAAAATTCTTTTCGAAACTAGTCAACTCAAGTCAACCGTGGTTAAATGTGGTGAAGTTTTGGCCAAACTTGATCTTTGCGTATGTGAATACGAGAAAATGTGAATATGAATTCCAGCAACAATTTGATGCATATTCTCATTCAAACTTTCAAAATGAAGAGATGAGGGTCTCTTAAATAGACTTTCCTGGAATTCATCAACGGTTGAGATCGATTTCAATCAACGGACGGGATTAAAGGTGAAGTTCAGTCATCAAGGGAGATTTCCAAATTAAAGGGAGTTAATAGATTTAATTTGAGTAAAATAAGGAGTTAACTGATTCAATTTGAGTAGAAACATGAGTTAACTGATTAAACTCATTTTTGATCAATAGTGAACTGGAAATTTCCCTTTTTGAACTGAAGAGAGATTTTGTTGAGATATTTAATTTAATAAAATGAGATATGCTCTCATGATTACTTTTTCTATTTAATTAAATAATCTTTAATTAATTAGAGGCACTTTTCTTATTTAATTAAATAACTTCATTTAATTAGTTAGGAATGGTTTCCCATTTAATTAAATAACTTATTTTAATTAATTAGAGTTAAGTACTCCATTTAATTAAATAATTTCATTTAATTATTTAAAAATTTCTCTCGAAACTAGTCAACTCAAGTCAACCGTGGTTAAATCTGGTCAACTTTTAGTCAAACTTGATCTTTGCGTATGTGAATATGAGAAAATGTGAGTATGAATTTCCGAAACAATTCGATGCAAATTCTCATTCAACCTTTCAAAATGAAGAGATGAGGGTCTCTTAAATAGACTTTCCTGGAATTCATCAACGGTTGACATCGATTTCAATCAACGGTCAGTATTGAAGGTGAAGTTCAGTCATAAAGGGAGATTTCCAAACTAAAGGGAGTTAACAGATTTAATTTGAGTAAAATAAGCAGTTAACTGATTCAATTTGAGTAGAAAAAAGAGTTAACTCATTTAACTCATTTTTTATCAATATTGAAATGGAAATTTCCCTTTTTGTACTGAAGAGAGATTTTGTTGAGATATTTAATTTAACAAAATGAGATATGCTCTCATAATTACTTTTTATATTTAATTAAATAATTTTTAATTAATTAGAGACACTTTTCTTATTTAATTAAATAACTTCATTTAATTAATTAGGAATAGCTTCTCATTTAATTAAATAACTTTATTTAATTAATTAGAAGTAAGTACTCCATTTAATTAAATAATTTCGTTTAATTATTTCAAAATTCTTTTCGAAACTAGTCAACTCAAGTCAACTGTGGTTAAATCTGATGAACTTTTGGTCAAACTTCATATTTGCGCATATGAATATGAGCAAATGTGAGTATGAATTCCAGCAACAATTCGATGCAAATTCTCATTCAACCTTTCAAAATGAAGAGATAAGGATTTCTTAAATAGACTTTCTTAGAATTCATCAACGGTTGAGACTGATTTCAATCAACGGTCAGGATTAAAGGTGAGGAGTTAACTGATTTAACTCATTTATGATTAATAGTGAACTAGAAATTTCTCTTTCTGAACTACAGAGAGATTTTGTTGAGATATTTAATTTAATAAAATGAGATATGCTCTCATAATTACTTTTTCTATTTAATTAAGTAATCTTCAATTAATTAGAGGCACTTTTCTTATTTAATTAAATTTCTTCATTTAATTAATTATGAATGGCTTCTCATTTAATTAAATAACTTTGTTTAATTAATTAGAAGTAAGTACTCCATTTAATTAAATAGTTTCATTTAATTATTTCAAAATTCTTTTCAAAACTAGTCAACTCAAGTCAACCGTGGTTAAATGTGGTAAAGTTTTGGCCAAACTTGATCTTTCCGTATGTGAATACGAGAAAATGTGAATATGAATTCCAGCAACAATTTGATGCATATTCTCATTCAACCTTTCAAAATGAAGAGATGAGGGTCTCTTAAATAGACTTTCCTGAAATTCATCAACGGTTGAGATCGATTTCAATCAACGGACGAGATTAAAGGTGAAGTTCAGTCATCAAGGGAGATTTCCAAATTAAAGGGAGTTAATAGATTTAAGTTGAGTAAAATAAGGAGTTAACTTATTCAATTTGAGTAGAAAAATGAGTTAACTGATTAAACTCATTTTTGATCAATAGTGAACTGGAAATTTCCCTTTTTGAACTGAAGAGAGATTTTGTTGAGATATTTAATTTAATAAAATGAGATATGCTCTCATGATTACTTTTTCTATTTAATTAAATAATCTTTAATTAATTAGAGGCACTTTTCTTATTTAATTAAATAACTTCATTTAATTAGTTAGGAATGGTTTCCCATTTAATTAAATAACTTATTTTAATTAATTAGACTTTAGTACTCCATTTAATTAAATAATTTCATTTAATTATTTAAAAATTTCTCTCGAAACTAGTCAACTCAAGTCAACCGTGGTTAAATTTGGTCAACTTTTAGTCAAACTTGATCTTTGCGTATGTGAATATGAGAAAATGTGAGTATGAATTTCCGAAACAATTCGATGCAAATTCTCATTCAACCTTTCAAAATGAAGAGATGAGGGTCTCTTAAATAGACTTTCTTGGAATTCATCAACGGTTGACATCGATTTCAATCAACGGTCAGTATTGAAGGTGAAGTTCAGTCATAAAGGGAGATTTCCAAACTAAAGGGAGTTAACAGATTTAATTTGAGTAAAATAAGCAGTTAACTGATTCAATTTGAGTAGAAAAAAGAGTTAACTCATTTAACTCATTTTTTATCAATATTGAAATGGAAATTTCCCTTTTTGTACTGAAGAGAGATTTTGTTGAGATATTTAATTTAACAAAATGAGATATGCTCTCATAATTACTTTTTATATTTAATTAAATAATTTTTAATTAATTAGAGACACTTTTCTTATTTAATTAAATAACTTCATTTAATTAATTAGGAATAGCTTCTCATTTAATTAAATAACTTTGTTTAATTAATTAGAAGTAAGTACTCCATTTAATTAAATAATTTCGTTTAATTATTTCAAAATTCTTTTCGAAACTAGTCAACTCAAGTCAACTGTGGTTAAATCTGATGAACTTTTGGTCAAACTTCATATTTGCGCATATGAATATGAGCAAATGTGAGTATGAATTCTAGCAACAATTCGATGCAAATTCTCATTCAACCTTTCAAAATGAAAAGATAAGGATTTCTTAAATAGACTTTCTTAGAATTCATCAACGGTTGAGACTGATTTCAATCAACGTTCAGGATTAAAGGTGAAGTTCAGTCATAAAGGGAGATTTCCAAATTAACGAGAGTTAGCAGATTTAATTTGAGTAAAATAAAGAGTTAACTGATTCAATTTGAGTAGAAAAAGGACTGAACTGATTTAACTCATTTTTGATCAATAGTGAACTAAAAATTTCCCTTTTTGAACTGAAGAGAGATTTTGTTGAGATATTTAATTTAATAAAATGAGATATGCTCTCATAATTACTTTTTTCTATTTAATTAAATAATCTTTAATTAATTAGAGGCAATTTTCTTATTTAATTAAATAACTCTATTTAAACAATTAAGAATGACTTCTCATTTAATTAAATAACTTTGTTTAATTAATTAGAAGTATGTAATCCATTTAATTAAATAATTTCGTTTAATTATTTTAAAATTTCTTTCGAAATTAGTCAACTCAAGTCAACCATGGTTAAATCTGGTGAACTTTTGGTCAAACTTCATCTTTGCATATGTGAATATGAGCAAATGTGAGTATGAATTTCAGCAAGGATTCGATGCAAATTCCTATTCAACCTTTCTAAATGAAAAGATGAGGGTCTCTTAAATAGACTTTTCTGAAATTCATCAACCGTTGAGATCGATTTCAATCAACGATCAAGATTAAAGGTGAAGTACATTCATAAAAGGAGATTTCGAAATTAAAGGGAGTTAACAGATTTAATTTGAGTAAAATAAGGAGTTAACTGATTCAATTTGAGTAGAAAAAGGAGTGAACTGATTTAACTAATTTTTGATCAATAGTGAACTAGAAATTTTCTTATTTAAACTGAAGAGAGATTTTGTTGAGATATTTAATTTAATAAAATGAGATATGCTCTCATAATTACTTTTTCTATTTAATTAAATAATTTTTAATTAATTAGAGGCACTTTTATTATTTAATTAAATAACTCCATTTAATTAATTAAGAATGGCTTCTCATTTAATTAAATAACTTTGCTTAATTAATTAGAAGTAAGTACTCCATTTAATTACATAATTTTGTTTAATTATTTTAAAATTCTTTTCGAAACTAGTCAACTATGGTTAAATCTGGTCAACTTTTTGTCAAACTTGATCTTTGCGTATGTGAATGTGAGCAAATATGAATATGAATTTTAGCAACAATTCGATGCAAATTCTCATTCAAGCTTTCAAAATGAACAGATGAGGGTCTCTTAAATAGACTTTCCCTAAATTCATCAACGATTGAAATCGATTTCAATCAATGGTCAAGATTAAAGGTGAAGTTCAGTCATAAAGGGAGGTTTACAAATTAAATGGACTTAACAGATTTAATTTGAGTAAAATAAGGAGTTACCTGATTCAATTTAAGTAGAAAAAGGAGTGAACTGATTTAACTCATTTTTTATCAATAGTGAACTGGAAATTTCTCTATTTGAACTGAAGAGAGATTTTGTTGAGATATTTAATTTAATAAAATGAGATATGCTCTCATAATTACTTTTTTTATTTAATTAAATAATCTTTAATTAATTAGAGACACTTTTGTTATTTAATTAAATAACTTTATTTAATTAATTAGGAATGGCTTCTCATTTAATTAAATAACTTTGTTTAATTAATTAGAAGTAAGTACTCCATTTAATTAAATAATTTCATTTAATCATTTCAAAAAAAATTTTGAAACTAGTCAACTCAAGTCAACTGTGGTTAAATCTGGTCAACTTTTGGCCAAACTTGATCTTTGCGTATGTGAATATGAGCAAATGTGAGTATGAATTCCAGCAACAATTCGATGAAAATTCTCATTCAACTTTTCAAAATGAAGAGATGAGGGTCTCTTAAATAGACTTTCCTGAAATTCATCAACGGTTGAGTTCGATTTCAATCAACGATCAAGATTAAAAGTGAAGTTCAACCATAAAGGTAGACTTTCAAATTAAACGGAGTTAACAGATTTAATTTGATTAAAATAACGAGTTAATTGATTCAATTTGAGTAGAAAAATGAGTCAACTGATTTAGCTCATTTTTTATCAATAGTGAACTGATAATTACTTTTTCTATTTAATTAAATAATCTTTAATTAATTAGAAACACATTTCTTTTTTTGCCAATAGTGGCATGTTGTGATGGTTAAGTTGTTGCGTTGTTATCATTGCCATCAAGGTTCAAATCTCATGGGGATGAGGTCCCTTGTTTGTGGCCTCACTGGTTCATAGCTCCAGCTCAAACCGTTTACCCCTCTTTAAAAAAAAAATAGAAAGACATTTCTTTTCTAATTAAATAACTTTATTTAATTAATTAGGAATGGCTTCTCATTTAATTAAATAATTTTGTTTAATTAATTAGAAGTAAGTACTCCATTTAATTAAATAATTTCGTTTAATTATTTTAAAATTCTTTTCGAAACTAGTCAACTGAAGTCAACCGTGGTTAAATATGGTCAACTTTTCATCAAATTTGATCCTTGCGTATGTGAATATGAGAAAATGTGACTATGAATTCCAGCAGCAATTCAATGCAAATTCTCATTCAACCTTTCAAAATCAAGAGATAAGGGTCTTTTAAATAAACTTTTCTGAAATTCATCAACTATTGAGATCGATTTCAATAAACGATCAGGATTAAAGGTGAAGTTTAGTCATAAAGGGAGATTTCCAAATTAAAGGGAGTTAACATATTTAATTTGAGTAAATTAAGGAGTTAACAGATTCAATTTGAGTAGAAAAAGGAGTCAACTAATTTAACTCATTTTTTATCAATAGTGAACTGAAAATTTCCCTTTTTGAACTGAAGAGAGATTTTGTTGAGATATTTAATTTAATAAAATGAGATATGCTCTCATAATTACTTTTTCTATTTAATTAAATAATCTTTAATTAATTAGAGACACTTTTCTTATTTAATTAAATAACTTCATTTAATTAATTCGGAATGGCTTCTCATTTAATTAAATAACTTTGTATAATTAAATAGAAGTAAGTACTCCATTTAATTAAATAATTTCATTTAATTATTTCAAAATTCTTTTCGAAACTAGTCAACTCAAGTCAACCATGGTTAAATTTGGTCAACTTTTGGTCAAACTTGACCTTTGCGTATGTGACTATGAGCAAATGTGAGCATAAATTTCAGCAACAATTCGATGCAAATTCTCATTCAACCTTTCAAAATGAAGAGATGAGGGTCTCTTAAATAGACTTTCCTGGAATTCATCAATGGTTGAGATCGATTTCAATCAGCGGTAAGGATTAAAGGTGAAGTTCTGTCATAAAGGGAGATTTCCAAATTAAAGGGAGTTAACAGATTTAATTTGAGTAAAATAAGGAGTTAACTGATTCAATTTGAGTAGAGAAAGGAGTCAACTGATTTAACTCATTTATGATTAATAGTGAACTGAAAATTTCTCTTTCTGAACAGAAGAGAGATTTTGTTGATATATTTAATTTAATAAAATGAGTTATGCTCTCATAATTACTTTTTCTATTTAATTGAATAATCTTTAATTAATTAGTGGCACTTTTCTTATTTAACTAAATAACTTCATTTAATTAATTAGGAATGGATTCTCATTAAATTCAAAAACTTTGTTTAATTAATTACGAGCAAGTACTCCATTTAATTAAATAATTTTGTTTAATTATTTCAAAATTCTTTTAAAAATTAGTCAACTCAAGTCAACTGTGGTTAAATCTGGTCAACTTTTCGTCAAACTTAACTTTTGCGTATGTGAATATGAGCAAATGTGAGTATGAATTTCAGCAACAATTTGATGTAAATTGTCATTCAACCTTTCAAAATGAAGAGATGAGGGTCTCTTAAATAGACTTTCCTAGAATTCATAAACGGTTGAGATTGCTTTCAATCAACGATCAGGATTAAAGGTGAAGTTCAGTCCTAAAGGAAGATTTCCAAATTAAAGGGAGTTAACAGATTTAATTTGAGTAAAATAAGGAGTTAACTGATTCAATTTGAGTAGAAAAAAGAGTTAACTCATTTAACTCATTTTTTATCAATAGTGAACTAGAAATTTCCCTTTTTGAACTGAAGAGAGATTTTGTTGAAAAATTTAATTCAATAAAATGAGATATGCTCTCATAATTACTTTTTCTATTTAATTAAATAATCTTTAATTAATTAGAGTCAATTTTTTTATTTAATTAAATATCTTCATTTAATTAATTAGGAATGGCTTCTCATTTAATTAAATAACTTTCTTTAATTAATTAGAAGTAAGTACTCCATTTAATTAAATAATTTTGTTTAATTATTTTAAAATTCTTTTCGAAACTAGTCAATTCAAGTCAACTGTGGTTAAATCGGGTCAACTTTTGGTCAAACTTAATCTTTGCGTATGTGAATATGAGCAAATGTGAGTATGAATTCTAGCAACAATTCGATGCAAATTGTCATACAACCTTTCAAAATGAAGAGATGAGGGTCTCTTAAATAGACTTTCCTGGAATTCAATAACGGTTGAGACCGATTTCAATCAACGGTCAGGATTAAAGGTGAAGTTCAGTCATAAAGGGAGATTTCAAAATTAAAGGGAGTTAACAGATCTAATTTGAATAAAATAAAGAGTTAGCTGATTCAATTTTAGTAGAAAAAGGAGTCAACTGATTTAACTCATTTTTGATCAATAGTGAACTAGAAATTTCCCTTTTTGAACTGAAGAGAGATTTTGTTGAGATATTTAATTTAATAAAATGAGATATGCCCTCATAATTACTTTTTCTATTTAATTAAATAATTTTTAATTAATTAGAGGCACTTTTCTTATTTAATTAAATAACTCCATTTAATTAATTAGGAATGGCTTCTCATTTAATTAAATAACTTTATTTAATTAATTTTGAAGTAAGTACTCCATTTAATTAAATAATTTTATTTAATTATTTCAAAATTCTTTTCGAAACTAGTCAACTCAAGTGAACCGTGGTTAAATCTGGTCAACTTTGGTCAAACTTGATCTTTACGTATGTGAATATGAGCAAATGTGACTATGAATTCCAGCAACAATTAGATGTAAATTCTCATTAAACCTTTCAAAATGAAGAGATGAGGGTCTCTTAAATAGACTTTCCTGGAATACATCAACGGTTGAAATAAATTTCAATCAACGTGCAGGATTAAAGGTGAAGTTCAGTCATAAAGGGAGATTTCAAAATTAAAGGGAGTTAATAGATTCAATTTGAGTAAAATAAGGAGTTAATTGATTCAATTTGAATAGAAAAATGAGTTAACTGATTTAACTCATTTTCGATCAATAGTGAACTGAAAATTTTCCTTTTTGAATTGAAGAGAGATTTTGTTGAGATGTTTAATTTAATAAAATGAGATATGCTCTCATAGTTACTTTTTCTATTTAATTAAATAATCTTTAATTAATTAGAGGCACTTTTCTTATTTAACTAAATAACTTAATTTAATTAATTAGGAATGGCTTCTCATTTAATTAAATAAATTTGTTTAATTAATTAGAAGTAAGTACTCCATTTAATTAAATAATTTCGTTTAATTATTTTAAAATTCTTTTTGAAACTAGTCAACTCAAGTCAACCATGGTTAAATCTGATCAACTTTTGGTCAAACTTGATCTTTGCGTATGTGAATATGAGCAAATGTGAGTATGAATTCCAGTAACAATTCGATGCAAATTCTCATTCAACCTTTCAAAATGAAGAGATGAGGGTCTCTTAAATAGACTTTCTTGGAATTCATAAATGGTTGAGATCGATTTCAATGAACGATCAGGATTAAAGGTGCAGTTCAGTCATAAAGGGAGATTTCGAAATTAAAAAGAGTTAACAGATATAATTTGAGTAAAATAAGGAGTTAACTGATTTAACTCATTTTTTGTCAATAATGAACTGAAAATTTCACTTTTTGAATTGAAGAGAGATTTATTTAAGATATTTAATTTAATAAAATGAGATATGCTCTCATAATTATTTTTTCTATTTAATTAAATAATCTTTAATTAATTAGAGGCACTTTTCTTATTTAGTTAAATAACTCCGTTTAATTAATTAGGAATGACTTCTCATTTAATTAAATAACTTTGTTTAATTAATTTTGAAGTAAGTACTCCATTTAATTAAATAATTTTATTTAATTATTTTAAAATTCTTTGTGAAACTAGTCAACTCAAGTCAACCATGGTTAAATCTGGTCAACTTTCGTCAAACTTGATCCTAATGTATGTGAATATGAGCAACTGTGAGTATGAATTCCTGCAACAATTAGATGCAAATTCTCATTCCACCTTTCAAAATGAAGAGATGAGGGTCTCTTAAATAGACTTTGCTGGAATTCATCAACGGTTCAAATAGATTTCAATCAACGGTCAGGATTAAAGGTGAAGTTCAGTCACAGAGGGAGATTTCCAAATTAAAGGGAGTTAATAGATTCAATTTGAGTAAAATAAGGAGTTAACTGATTCAATTTGAATAGAAAAAGGAGTTAACTGATTTAACTCATTTTCGATCAATAGTGAACTGGAAATTTCCCCTTTTCAATTGAAGGGAGATTTTGTTGAGATATTTAATTTAATAAAATGATATATGCTCTCATAGTTACTTTTTCTATTCAATTAAATAATCTTTAATTAATTAGAGGCACTTTTCTTATTTAATTAAATAACTTAATTTAATTAATTAGGAATGGCTTCTCATTTAATTAAATAATTTTTTTAATTAATTAGAAGTAAGTACTCCATTTAATTAAATAATTTCATTTAATTATTTCAAAATTCTTTTTGAAACTAGTCAACTCAAGTCAACCGTGGTTAAATCTGATCAACTTTTGGTCAAACTTGATCTTTGCGTATGTGAATATGAGCAAATGTGAGTATGAATTCTAGTAACAATTCGATGCAAATTCTCATTCAACCTTTCAAAATGAAGAGATGAGGGTTTCTTAAATAGACTTTCTTGGAATTTATCAATGGTTGAGATCGATTTCAATCAACGATCAGGATTAAAGGTGCAGTTCAGTCATAAAGGGAGATTTCGAAATTAAAAGTAGTTAACAGGTTTAATTTGATTAAAATAAGGAGTTAGCTGATTCAATTTGAGTAGAAAAAAGAGTTAACTGATTTAACTCATTTTTTATCAATAATGAACTGGAAATTTCCCTTTTTAAACTGAAAAGAGATTTTGTTGAGATATTTAATTTAATAAAATGAGATATGCTCTCATAATTACTTTTACTATTTAATTAAATAATCTTTAATTAATTAGAGTTATTTTATTTTATTTTTATTAAATAACTTCATTTAATTAATTAGGAATGGCTTCTCATTTAATTAAATAACTTTTTAATCAATTAGAAGTAAGTAGTCCATTTAATTATGTAATTTTGTTTAATTATTTCAAAATTCTTTTCGAAACTAGTCAACTCAAGTGAACCATGGTTAAATTAGGTCAACTTTTGGTCAAACTTGATCTTTGCGTATGTGAATATGAGCAAATGTGAGTATGAATTCTAGCAACAATTCGATGCAAATTCTCATTCAACCTTTCAAAATGAAGAGGTGATGGTCTCTTAAATAGACTTTCCTGAAATTCATCAACGGTTAAGATCGATTTCAATCAACGGTCATGATTTAAGCTGAAGTTCAGTCATAAAGGGAGATTTCCAAATTAAAGGGAGTTAACAGATTTAATTTGAGTAAAATAAGGTGTTAACTGATTCAATTTGAGTAAAAAAAGGAGTTTACTCATTTAACTCATTTTTTATCAATAGTGAACTAAAAATTTCCGTTTTTGATTTGAAGAGAGATTTTGTTGAGATATTTAATTTTATAAAATGAGATATGCTCTCATAATTCCTTTTTCTATTTAATTAAATTATCTTTAATTAATTAGAGGCACTTTTCTTATTTAATTAAATAACTTCATTTAATTAATTAGGAATAGGTTCTCATTTAATTAAATAACTTTGTTTAACTAACTAGAGGTAAGTACTCCATTTAATTAAATAATTTTGTTTAATTATTTCAAAATTCTTTTTGAAACTAGTCAACTTAAGTCAATCGTGGTTAAATCTGATCAACTTTTGGTCAAACTTGATTTTTGTATATGTTAATATGACCAAATGTGAGTATGAATTCCAGCAACAATTCGATGCAAATTCTCATTCAACCTTTCAAAATGAAGAGATGAGGGTCTCTTAAATAGACTTTCCTTGAATACATCAACGGTCAAGATCGATTTCAGTCAACGGTTAGGATTAAAGGTGAAGTTCAGTCATAAAGGGAGATTTACAAATTAAAGGGAGTTAACAGATTTAATTTGAGTAAAATAATTAGTTAACTGATTCAATTTGAGTAGAAAAAGGAGTTTACGGATTTAACTCATTTTTGATCAATAGTGAACTGGAAATTTCCCTTTTTGAACTGAAGAGAGATTTTGTTGAGATATTTAATTTAATAAAATGAGATATGCTCTCATAATTTCTTTTTCTATATGATTAAATAATCTTTAATTAATTAGAGGCACTTTTCTTATTTAATTAAGTAACTTCATTTAATTAATTAGGAATGCCTTCTCATTTAGTTAAATAACTTTGTTTAATTAATTAAAAGTAAGTACTCCATTTAATTAAATAATTTCATCTAATTATTTCAAAATTCTTTTCGAAACTAGTCAACTCAAGTCAACCCTAAACCCTAAACCCTAAACCCTAAACCCTGAACCTTGAACTTTGTATGGCTCTTGCCAATAAAGAACCCGCACACGCCTATCTTTTTGGGTTTCTTTTCCTTCCATTTAGTGACTTTAATTAATTAATTAATTAATTGATTGATTAATTAATTAATTTTTTTTAATTAATTGATTGATTGATTAATTTATAAGCATGATGGTTAGTTTTTCGAGGAAGTTGAGGAGTCCCCTCACTTCTATTTAAACCATCTTATTGTAATATTTTATTATACGTCCACTGATGATGGGGTGAAATTCCCCAGAAACATATCTGGACAATCTTTTCTATAAAATATTCCTGCTTATTTCTAGATTAATCTGGTGCTGCAAGTGATACTCATGTTAATTTTTAATTAAAACCTAAAGTTCTATCTTCACGCTGCCATCAGATTCCTTCCAGTTTCTTGAAGCTTTGTTGTCCGTGCTTATTGGCATCTCCATTTCGGGTTTCCGTTCTCATGTTTTGCTATTGATGGCTTTCGGCTTCGGGTGTTTGGACGGCTTGCGGTTTCGGCATATTTTTTTGTCATCCTTCTCTGCAACATGCATTGCTGCTGGGGTTTTTTGGTGGGTCGATCCGTGCCGGGCGTCACCGTTTTCCCTTTGGGCTTTGCGGCCGCTTTGCTGCTGTTGCAGCATTTTCGGCACTTTGTGCCACCGACTTTGCGTGCGTTTGTACGCTGGCACATCGTGCCCACTTTCGGATCCCCGCCTCGCGCTGCTTCTTCTTCGGCCTGTGACGGCTCATCAACTACCTTGCTGCGGCTTCGAGTCTCTGTGCCCCTCTTGGACGTTGCTTCTCTGCCATTTGCAGGTCGCTGCCTCCTTTGGATTCCATTCTGGATCCGCCTTTCTGCGCCTGGTTCATTGATCTTCACAGACCCTGGCTCTTGGTCGTCGGTGCTTCTTCCAAGCCCCCACAGGCTTTCTTGGTGATTTTCGATTTTGCTTGGCCGTTCTAGTTTTTTGCCTCTTTGGTGGTCTCCGTGCCCATGGGTTGCAATGTTGCTCGCCGTCACTTCTTGGTTGGATTGTGTGCCTCCTGCTTCTCGGGAGTTGGGTCCCCTTGTACCTAGTTTTCCAAACGAATACGGGGGTTTCCCTAAACCCTGAACCTTGTATGGCTCTTGCCAATAAAGAACCCGCACACGCCTATCTTTTTGGGTTTCTTTTCCTTCCATTTAGTGACTTTAATTAATTGATTGATTAATTAATTAATTTTTTTTAATTAATTGATTGATTGATTAATTTATAAGCATGATGGTTAGTTTTTCGAGGAAGTTGAGGAGTCCCCTCACTTCTTTAAACCATCTTATTGTAATATTTTATTATACGTCCACTGATGATGGGGTGAAATTCCCCAGAAACATGTCTGAACAATCTTTTCTATAAAATATTCCTGCTTATTTCTGGATTAATCTGGTGCTGCAAGTGATACTCATGTTAATCTGGGCAACTTTGGTCAAACTTGATATTTGCGTATGTCAATATGAGCAAATGTGAGTATGAATTCTAACAAAAATAAGATGCATATTCTCATTCAACCTTTCAAAATGAAGAGATGAGGATCTCTTAAATAGACTTTCCTGGAATTCATCAACGTTTGAAATAGATTTCAATCAACGGTCAAGATTAAAGGTGAAGTTAAGTCATAAAGGAAGATTTTCAAATTAAAGGGAGTTAATAGATTTAATTTGAGTAAAATAAGGAGTTAAGTGATTCATTTTGAGTAGAAAAAGTAGTTAACTGATTTAACTCATTTTTGATCAATAGTGAACTGGAAATTTCCCTTTTTGAATTGAAGAGAGATTTTGTTGAGATATTTAATTTAATAAAATGAGATATGCTCTCATAATTTCTTTTTCTATTTAATGAAATAATCTTTAATTAATTAGAGGCACTTTTCTTATTTAATTACATAACTTCATTTAATTAATTAGAAATGGCTTCTCATTTAATTAAATAACTTTGTTTAATTAATTAGAAGTACTCCATTTAATTAAATAATTTTGTTTAATTATTTCAAAATTCTTTTGGAAACTAGTCAACTCAAGTCAACCGTGGTTGAATGTGGTCAACTTTTGATCAAACTTGATCTTTGCGTATGTCAATATGAGCAAATGTGAGTATGAATTACAACAATAATTTGATGCAAATTCTCATTCAACCTTTCAAAATGAAGAGATGATGGTCTCTTAAATAGACTTTCCTGAAATTAATCAACGATTGAGATCGATTTCAATCAATGGTCAGGATTAAATGTGAAGTTTAGTTATAAAAGGATATTTCCAAATTAAAGGGAGGTAACAGATTTAATTTGAGTAAAATAAGTAGTTAACTGACTCAATTTGAATAGAAAAAAGAGTTAACTGATTTAACTCATTTTTGATCAATAGTGAATTGGAAATTTCCCTTTTTCAACTGAAGAGAGATTTTGTTGAGATATTTAATTTAATCAAATGAGATATGCTCTCATAATTACTCTTTCTATTTAATTAAATAATCTTTAATTAATTAGAGGCACTTTTCGTATTTAATTAAATAACTTCATTTAATTAATTAGGAATGGCTTCTCATTTAATTAAATAACTTTATTTAATTAATTAGAAGTAAGTACTCCATTTAATTAAATTATTTTGATTAATTATTTTAAAATTCTTTTCGAAACTAGTCAACTCAAGTCAACCATGGTTAAATCTGGTCAACTTTTGATCAAACTTGATCTTTGCGTATGTGAATATGAGCAAATGTGAGTATGAATTCCAGCAACAATTTGATGCAAATTCTCATTCAACCTTTCAAAATGAAGAGATGATGGTCTCTTAAATAGACTTTTCTAAAATTCATCAACGGTTGAGATCGATTTCAATCAACGATCAGGATTAAAGGTAAAGTTTTGTAGTGCTTGCTCCTAGGTGACATTTTGCTGTTATTGTCAGGGTCTTTTGGGACTAGTTTTATGTTGTTGGTTAGCAACATTATTTTGTGATTATCAGATATTGTTCTATGGATTCAATTTATTATGCGACATGAGATTACTTAGACTCTACATTTCATGTATGTATGATGATTATTTTGAATGTTTGTACTTATTAATAATGATTAGTAAGATGATTTATTATCATATGTGTTTTTTTTATGTATACTTACACCATACTTGCATGTGTATGGTGTGTGTGTTTTCTTTTGGATGGTGTGTTTGATGTGCTTAAGGAAGGTAGTCATAGTCACCTGCTAGTCGAGATCTACACGATGCACCACTTCTTGCCATTTCCTGTTTAGTTTAGTATATATTGTGCTTGTATATGTATGGTTTTTATGCAAGTTGCAAGTACCGGGTATCGACTTCTTTTAATTGCCAAGATGAGCGTACCCTATCACATTATCTCAATGATAAGAGAGGGAAGATAAATTCTCAAGTCCAAATCCCAACCCTTTAAGCCATTTGTTCTAATTAAAAATTAGGACAAGTATCTGAATTGAGTACCCTCTGAATACGTCGGATGATGTAATTCGTGATATTAAGCTTTGGTTTTTTTTTAATGTATTTTGGCTATGATGGATTTTCTTATTTTACCTTGAGAGTCTTTGGAGTATTTTCTATTAATTAAGCCTAATTAAAATATTTAATTAATAGTTTAATTTAATGGAAAATTAATATCATATTTTAATATTTATTTTATTTAATTAATTGAAAAATTAATTAAATAAAATAATTAAATTTGAAAATAAAAGTTATAAGTTTAAATTTGGAATGTGATAATATTTATTTTAATAATAATATATTTGGAGTTCATTTTTAAATAAATGACTAATAACATTATTATGAAAGCTAATAAATATTTTAGCAATTAAGTTTTGGAAAATGAAATTTAAAAGTGAAAAATATATTAAAATTATTAAAAGATTCTAGATCTCATGTAATTAAAATATAAATATATTAAGACTTAAAAAGTGGAATTATTAAAGTTAGTGCATGAGATTTAATAATAAATGAATTAAATTGGAAAGAGTAAATTAAATATTATATTAATTATTGTGCATTATTTTAATCACATAGGAGTTGGCAAATTCTTGAGAGTTGTCATGTAGACAACATCGGGGTTTGCACTCTAAAAATGCATAAGTTTTCTACACTTAGGAGTTAGCATTTTATTTGAGCACATGGTGTCTACAACCTTAAGACTCATCTAGAAGGTTAGAGAAGACTCATGCTTGGTTGTCATACTTATCTTTAAGTTGTTTCTAGACACACTCTAGATGCATCTTAGAGGCCTTTAAATAGAGGCTCTCCTAGTGTGTTTGGACAAGCAAAAATGGAAGCTTCAAGCTTTAACCTTACATGCATTTGATAAGCTCATATGTTTCTACATGCTTATATGTTTCTACATGCTTCTATGCTCCTTCTAGCACTTATAGTCTCTTAGAGGATTCAGTTGGCTTAGGTCTTGGAGGAATTGCGAATGATGGAGAAGGAAAGAATTTTTTATGGACTTCTGAGGCATGGAAAAATTAGCATCAGTGTCTAGGTGCACTCATGATAATCACATATTTTATTTGCACTCTTTCTCTTCCAGTCTTCATCGTGTCTGTTATATGTGTCTAAAATTTCTCTATGATTGAATCTGTAATTTGAAATTGGAATCTAGATATGTATTTATTTGGTTGCAAAAGAAATCAATAAAGAACTCATTAGAAAACCCTAGCTTCAATTTAAAAAAGAAATTAGATCTGAATCAGGTTTGGGTTCGAATTTATATTGTGAAATTAGATAGACAAGATTTGAAATTAAAATAGAAATTTTAAGTTAAAAATTTGAATGGTTAGATGTAATCTTTCTATCAAATTATATTTGTAGATGTTTATGGACAAACCTATTAGATGGATGAATGGGTAAATTTAGAGAACAATTACCTTTTAGGAGAAATTCTTAATTCATCACAAATTTTCCTGTCGCTACCTCTTGGATAGACCTGAACTTAGTTATTCATAACTTTTTATCATTATCAAATTTATTCGATTGCTCCAGTCAAAATTGGTAAAATTTGGCCCTCTCCAACATATTTAAATTTCAGCCTAATCCAATAGTTCATTAGGGAGATATGGCCCTCATACTGGGACTGTTTTATTCAAAGATAGATATTTCTCCATTTCCCATAATCAAGAAGTTCTTTATGGTTAAACTTCACAAAAATAATATATCAAAGCATGGAATGAATTAAGATATTATTGCAATATTTCCTTAGTATAATCTTATTAATATGCATTAGTTTTATATGGTTTATTATCCAATCTAATTAAATCAAATTTAATTAATATTAGTTAATAGTAGAAGAAGTGTAATTAATTATTAGTCAATCTAGGTAAATGAATTTTTAAATGAGAGAAAATTAAAAGAAAAGAGATTTTAATATAGTTTATATAGTGAACTTTTTATAATGTATATTATTTAATATATATTAAATAATTTAGAGATGGTAATTTTATATTACATTTTTAAATAA
This sequence comes from Cupressus sempervirens, assembly GCA_028749045.1. Classification (NCBI taxonomy): domain Eukaryota; kingdom Viridiplantae; phylum Streptophyta; class Pinopsida; order Cupressales; family Cupressaceae; genus Cupressus; species Cupressus sempervirens. The sequence continues at coordinate 103,616,029 of CM053791.1, forward strand.
GGAGACTTTAATGATAATGGATTAAGATTTAATTGACATGGAGTCATTGTTATAACATTGTTATAATTTGAATTACTATGGTATTATTAATATGTTATATATTATTAACTAAATTATTGATATACCTTAATAATATTAAGAGTTAGCTAATGAAGCTTATGTAAAGTTCTTTAAATTGATTAATAATAGTTTTGATGAGTTTATTATTTATTAATGTTTGTTGGGTCTAACAAACTATTAATAAATAATAGTATAAATAGTTTAAATAGTTATCAATTAATATGATCAGAGTTAATCTAGAGGAGATTAGTTAATGATTGAAGTACTATAAAAGATATTAATCAAATTGAATTGGTTAATAATTTGGAAGAGTATTAATTAACTGAATCAACGTACATAGGGGAAACTTATTTGAGATAATAATACTTGGTATTGGAGATTTATTATAATTTTTTATTATTAAAATATAAATGGAAACATTGTTGTAGAGTGACGAATGTGGTCATTATAGATTTATCAATAAGATTCCCAATATTGCTTGTTATTAAATATTAACAAGTTATTATTATTGAACTATGAATATGAATATTTGTGTACTAGATTATAGTTGACTTTTAACATACAAAATTATAGTTAGTTATTAGTCAACTGATATTAATTGAAACATTTCCATGGAAATGTAATTATTAATTAAATTAATTAGAGTTAATTAGATTTAATTAATAATTAAGTTATGTAATAAAGTTTTAATTGATATGCTAATATCGATTCTTTTAGTGAAGTTGTTAAGTAATTACATCGAAGTTGACAAATCGTACTCTCATGACTTGAATAATGACTTTATATATTTTAATAGTGAGACTTTGTAATATTTAATTGAGAACTATTAGAATGTTAATAGGTCATGGATGGTGTACCTATGTTAATTGATTGATTAAATTGATCATTTTAATAAAGTTATAATCTTCTTATTCAAAGACTAGTAATTGGCTCTTTTATAATTTAGATGATTAATGATCCTTGATTTATGTTAAAAGTTGAGGTAACATTAAGAAGAGTCATTCAATTTGTAACATTGATCTTAGAAAAATAAAGTGAATGATTTTATTAAGTGTCAAATGATTTAATATTTATCCTTCAGCTATTCTTAGAATATTATTTTAATGATGGAAATAATAATATTATCGGGGAAACAAACAGGTTGACGTGTAGGTCAAATGAAGAACCTTACACATTTATATTTGAAATGAAAATTGAAGCTCTACACATTATTTAGCTATGCGATTTTAATAAACCAAAACATGTGTTTGCATTGTGTATTCTATATGCTTCTTGTTTTGAGTTTTGGGTTGACTAGTGTTGACCAATTATAAGACGTCTATCAGAGGCTTGGGAGTTATGATTGTGATGTTATGATGGTGTCTTAATTTTGATCTTTATAAACCCAACCATGGTTATGTGATCGTATGCTCTATGAGATGATTGTATTACTGATTGTTATTGCTTATCAGTCTTCTTGAGTGAAGCTGAGTTATTCATATTTGAGACACTTGACTTAACCATTTTGAGTCATTGATCAGTTATCTTTGGATTATTTTTAGTCGCCATGATGGGACTGAAACGTTGATTTATTTCTTGATGATGTCATGTTGTGACATGTTTGACTTAACCATTTTGAAGTCTTTGATTAGTATTATTTTGAGATATTCTTGGTTGCTTGTTAAGAACTAATGGATATTGTGATTCATATTAAAGATTATATTTATGAGGTTTATTTTGAGGAGTTTTATGTGTTCTTGGATGAGAGAACCATCTTATTATCAGGTTGCCTGTTAAGGAACCAAGTTTGATCTTTATGAGTGTTGTGGTATGGGATACAACTGTGGATTTATGTGCTTAGGAGAGGTGGTCTAGGTACATGACTATGGGAGTGGCTTGCATAGGGGTCCAGAGCCCAAAGTGGTCAGTACCAGGGTAACCTAATGCAAGTTATGTAATAAGTGATAATCTAGTAATTAAAATTTATGGGAGAAAAACACACTAAAAAGATAAGTTAGAGATATTTAAACCACCCATGCCTTGAGTGCTTGTATAGACTAAGGATGGAAGAAGTGCCTCATCTTTTTGAGAGGACTTCTTGGTTTCCACATGAGCCACGTTGAGGGTCTGGGGTTTAGAGTAACCAGTCTAGGGTAACAAAACGCTTGAGGGTCTGGGGTCTAATGAGAGACCAGTCCAGGGTAACTCAAGCAGCCATGTGATGACACTCCCTAGTATGTAGCCTGAGTCTCCTCTATAGATTTTGTGTACCTTTGATGGTGTACTTATTGTTGTGCCTCTAGGATTAGATGTCGATTTTGTGATTGGAACTTTTGAGTTAGTATACTTTTAAGATTTCTGGACTTAAGGAGTATTATGCTATGTGATTTTGATATCTTTTTTGGGACTTGAAATTATCTCCTTAGCACGGTGGGAGTGGACCACTTAGGTTCCACGCGGTCGGGTGGTAGTGTATTTTCCACTCTTATCATTTGAGATCCGTCTGAGACATCGTGGCTGATGCATTCATAGTTGGTATTTATCATCATTTTGTTCTTGGATCATTATGATAGATGATATACCCTATGTTGAATGTATTTATTGGTATGTTTCTTTCATTGATGATTAGCATATGTTAGATGTTGTTATCTTATGCTTATATTTGCATGTTAGATTACTTTTTGCATATGATACAGTATATGTTAGGAGTGACATTCCTATTATGATAATATCGATGATCTCTTCCGTGTTTTGGAATGTTACACACAGAGGGATGGCTAAGATTCACGATGGTCTAATGATGCTATTAACGGTTGGGAGGAACTGTACACTTAGTTATTTATGTTTGTGAAGTATGGTTATCTTTTGTGACGACGTATCATGTATGATATGTGGTTTCATTTACTTCAATTGTATCATGGATTAATATTAGATGATGATGTACTTTATTTACATAGATGTTTATTCTTCTAAGCTTTTCATACCTTGTAACATGTATAGTGGATGATTGACCTAAACTAAAATGTAATTACAAATAAAGTACACTTGTATATGGTTTATGAACATTGGATGTATCATTGTTATTTCATAAGGATGTGATGTTAAATGAATGGTTCATTTAGATGTCATTCAATGTTAAGGGATCTTTAAAGAATGTAATCTGTTATGTTATGATTACTTTCAGTTAAATGTTACTATTGCTTCCGCAGATGTTATGAATGGTTTTACATTCATATTTTTATTTTTTTTTAAATGTTTGGCAAACTTTAGTTTAATACTTTGGATCCCTTGGCGGGGCATTACAAGTTCAGTCATAAAGGAAGATTTCCAAATTAAAAGGAGTTAATAGATTTAATTTGAGTAAAATAAGGAGTTACTTGATTCAATTTGAGTAGAAAAAAGAGTCAACTGATTTAACTAATTTTTTATCAATAGTGAACTAAAAATTTTCCTTTTTGAACTGAAGAGAGATTTTGTTGAGATATTTAATTTAATAAAATGAGATATGCTCTCATAATTACTTTTTTTATTTAATTAAATAATCTTTAATTAATTAGAGACACTTTTCTTATTTAATTAAATAACTTCATTTAATTAATTAGGAATGGCTTCTCATTTAATTAAATAACTTTGTTTAATTAATTATAAGTAAGTACTCCATTTAACTAAATAATTTCATTTAATTATTTCAAAATTCTTTTCAAAACTAGTCAACTCAAGTCAACTGTGGTTAAATCTGGTCAACTTTTGGTCAAACTTGATCTTTGCGTATGTGAATATGAGCAAATGTGAGTATGAATTCTAGCAACAATTTGATGCAAATTCTCATTCAACCTTTCAAAATGAACAGATGAGGGTCTCTTAAATAGACTTTCTTGGAATTCATCAACGGTTGAGATTGATTTCAATCAACGATCAGGATTAAAGGTGAAGTTTAGTCATAAAAGGAGATTTCAAAAATAAAGGGAGTTAATAGATTTAATTTAAGTAAAATAAGGAGTTAACTGGTTCAATTTGAGTAGAAAAAGGAGTCAACTGATTTAACTCATTTTTGATCAATAGTGAACTGGAAATTTCCCTTTTTGAACTGAAGAGAGATTTTGTTAAGATATTAAATTTAATAAAATGAGATATGCTCTCACAATTTCTTTTTTTATTTAATTAAATAATCTTTAATTAATTAGAGACACTTTTCTTATTTAATTAAATAACTTCATTTAATTAATTAGGAATGGCTTCTCATTTAATTAAATAATTTTGTTTAATTAATTAGAAGTAATTACTCCATTTAGTTAAATAATTTCGTTTAATTATTTCATAATTCTTTTCGAAACTAGTCAACCAAGTCAACCGTGGTTAAATCTGGTCAACTTTTGGTCAAACTTGATCTTTGCATATGTGAATATGAGCAAATGTGAGTATGAATTCTAGAAACAATTCGATGTAAATTCTCATTCAACCTTTCAAAATGAAGAGACGAGGGTCTCTTAAATAGACTTTCTTGGAATTCATCAATGGTTGAGATCGATTTCAATCAACGGTCAGTATTCAAGGTGAAGTTTAGTCATAAAGGAAGATCTTCAAATTAAAGGTAGTTAACAAATTTAATTTGAGTAAAATAAGGAGTTAACTGATTCAATTTGAGTGGAAAAAGGAGTCAACTGATTTAACTCATTTTTGATCAATAGTGAACTAAAAATTTCCCTTTTTGAACTAAAGAGAGATTTTGTTGAGATATTTAATTTAATAAAATGAGATATGCTCTCATAATTACTTTTTCTATTTAATTAAATAATCTTTAATTAATTAGAGACACTTTTCTTATTTAATTAAATAAATTCATTTAATTAATTAGGAATGGGTTCTCATTTAATTAAATAACTTTGTTCAATTAATTAGAAGTAAGTACTCCATTTAACTAAATAATTTCGTTTAATTATTTTAAAATTCTTTTCAAAACTAGTCATTTCAAGTCAATCGTGGTTTAATCTGGTCAACTTTAGGTCAAACCTGATCTTTGAATATGTGAATATGAAAAAATGTGAGTATGAATTCCAACAAAAATTCGATCAAAATTCTCATCCAACCTTTCAAAATGAAGAGATTAGGGTCTCTTAAACAGACTTTTCTGGAATTCATTAACAATTGAGATTGATTTCAATCAACAGTCAGGATTAAAGGTGAAGTTCAGTCATAAAGTGAGATTTCCAAATTAAAAGGAGTTAATAGATTTAATTTGAGTAAAATAAAGAGTTAACAGATTCAATTTGAGTAGAAAAAAGAGTGAACTAATTTAACCCCTTTTTTATCAATAGTGAAATGAAAATTTCCCTTTTTGAACTGAAGAGAGAATTTGTTAAGATATTTAATTTTATAAAATGAGATATGTTCTCATAATTAATTTTTCTATTTAATTTAATTATCTTTAATTAATTAGACACACTTTTCTAATTTAATTAAATAACTTCATTTAATTAATTAGGAATGGCTTCTCATTTAATTAAATAACTTTGTTTAATTAATTAGAAGTAGGTACTGCATTTAATTAAATAATTTTGTTTAATTATTTAAAATTTATTTCGAAACTAGTTAACTCAAGTCAACCGTAGTTAAATTAGGTCAACTTTTGGTCAAATTTGATCTTTGCGTATGTGAATATGAGCAAATGTGAGTATGAATTCTAGCATCAATTCGATGCAAATTCTCATTCAACCTTTCAAAATGAAGAGATGAGGGTCTGTTAAATAGACTTTCCTAGAATTCATCAACGGTTGAGATCGATTTGAATCAACGATCAGAATTAAAGGTGAAGTTCAGGCATAAAGGGAGATTTCTAAATTAAAGGGTGTTAACAGAGTTATTTTGAGTAAAATAAGGAGTTAACTGATTCAATTTGAGTAGAAAAAGGAGTCAACTGATTTAACTCATTTTTTATCAATAGTGAACTGAAAATTTCCTTTTTTGAACTGAAGAGAGATTTTGTTGAGATATTTAATTTAATAAAATGAGATATGCTCTCATAATTACTTTTTCTATTTAATTAAATAATCCTTAATTAATTAGAGACACTTTTCTTATTTAATTAAATAACTTCATTTAATTAATTAGTAATGGCTTGTTATTTATTTAAATAACTTTATTTAATTAATTAGAAGTAAGTACTCCATCTAATTAAATAATTTTGTTTAATTATTTCAAAATTTTTTTAAAACTAGTCAACTCAAGTCAACCGTAGTTAAATCTACTCAACTTTTGGTCAAACTTGATCTTTGCGTATGTGAATATGAGCAAATATGAGTATGAATTCCAACAACAATTCGATGCAAATTCTCATTCAACCTTTCAAAATGAAGAGACGAGGGTCTCTAAAATAGACTTTCCTAGAATTCATCAACGGTTTAGATCGATTTCAATCAACGATCAGGATTAAAGGTGAACTTCAGTCATAAAGCGAGATTTTTAAATTAAAGAGAGTTAACAGATTTAATTTGAATAAAATAATGAGTTAACTGATTCAATTTGAGTAGAAAAAGGAGTCAACTGATTTAACTCATTTTTGATCAATAGTGAACTGAAAATTTCCCTTTTTCAACTGAAGAGAGATTTTGTTGAGATATTTAATTTAATAAAATAAGATATGCTCTCATAATTACTTTTTCTATTTAATCAAATAATCTTTCATTAATTAGAGACACTTTTCTTATTTAATAAAATAACTTCATTTAATTAATTAGGAATGGCTTCTCATTTAATTAAATAACTTTGTTTGATAATTAGAAGTAAGTACTCTATTTAATCAAATAATTTCATTTAATTATTTTAAAATTCTTTTTGAAACTAGTCAACTCAAGTCAACCGTGATTAAATAAACTTTTTTGAAATTCATCAACGGTTGAGATCGATTTCAATCAACGGTAAGGATTAAATGTGAAGAGAAATTTTGTTGAGATATTTAATTTAATAAAAAGAGATATGCTCTCATGATTAATTTTTCTATTTAATTAAATAATCTTTTATTAATTAGAGACACTTTTCTTATTTAATTAAATAACTTATTTAATTAATTAGGAATGGCTTCTCATTTAATTAAATAACTTTGTTTAATTAATTAGAAGTAAGTAATCCATTTAGTTAAGTAATTTCATTTAATAATTTTTTAAAAAAAATTGAAACTAGTCAACTCAAGTCAACCGTGGTTAAATCTGGTCAACTTTTGGTCAAACTTGATCTTTGCCTATGTGAATATGAGTAAATGTGAGTATGAATTCCAGCAACAATTCGATGCAAATTCTCATTCAACCTTTCAAAATGAAGAGATGAGGGTCTCTAAAATAGACTTTCCTGTAATTCATCAATGGTTGAGATCGATTTCAATCAACGGTCAAGATTAAAGGTGAAGTTCAGTCATAAAAGGAGATTTTAAAATTAAAGGGAGTTAACAGATTTAATTTGAGTAAAATAAGGAGTTAACTGATTCAATTTGAGTAGAAAAGGATTCAACTGATTTAACTCATTTTTGATTAATAGTGAACTGAAAATTTTTCTTTTTGAACTGAAGAGAGATTTTGTTGAGATATTTAATTTAATAAAATGAGATATGCTCTCATAATTACTTTTTCTATTTCATTTAATAATCTTTAATTAATTAAAGACAATTTTCTTATTTAATTGAATAACTTCATTTAATTAATTAGGAATGGCTTCTCATTTAATTAAATAACATTATTTGATTAATTAGAAGTAAGCACTAGATTTAACTAAATAATTTCATTTAATTATTTTTAAAAAAATTTGAAACTAGTCAACTCAAGTCAACCGTGGTTAAATCTGGTCAACTTTTGGTCAAACTTGATCTTTGCGTATGTGAATATGAGCAAATGTGAGTATGAATTCTAGCAACAAATCGATGCAAATTTTCATTCAACCTTTCAAAATAAAGAGATGAGGTTCTCTTAAATAGACTTTGTTGAAATTCATCAACAGTTGAGATCGATTTCAATCAACGGTCAGGATTAAAGGTGAAGTTCAGTCATAAAGGGAGATTTCCAAATTAAAGGTAGTTAACAGATTTAATTTGAGTAAAATAAAGAGTTAACCGATTCAATTTGAGTAGAAAAAAGAGTTAACTGATTTAACTCATTTTTCATCGATAGTGAACTGGAAATTTTTCTTTTTGAACTGAAGAGAGATTTTGTTGAGATATTTAATTTAATAAAATGAGATATGCTCTCATAATTACTTTTTCTATTTAATTAAATAATCTTTACTTAATTAGAGACACTTTTCTTATTTAATTAAATAACTTCATTTAATTAATTAGGAATGGCTTCTCATTTAATTAAATAACTTTGTTTAATTAATTAGAAGTAAGTACTCTATTTAATTAAATAATTTCGTTTAATTATTTCAAAATTCTTTTCGAAACTAGTCAACTCAAGTCAATCATAGTTAAATTTGGTCAACTTTTGGTCAAACTTGATGTTTGCATATGTGAATATGAGCAAATGTGAGTATGAATTTCAGCAACAATTCGATGCAAATTCTCATTCAACCTTTCAAAATGAAGAGATGAGGGTTTCTTAAATAGAGTTTTCTAAAATTCATCAACTGTTGAGATCGATTTCAATCAACGATCAAGATTAAAGGTGAAGTGCAGTCACAAAGGGAGATTTCCAAATTAATGGGAGTTAACATATTTAATTTGAGTAAAATAAGGAGTTAATTGATTCAATTTGAGTAGAAAAAAGAGTTAACTGATTTAACTCATTTTGTATCAATAGTGAACTGGAAATTTTCCTTTTTGAACTGAAGAGCAATTTTGTTGAGATATTTAATTTAATAAAATGAGATATCCTCTCATAATTATTATTTTTATTTAATTAAATAATCTTTAATTAATTAGAAACAATTTTCTTATTTAATTAAATAACTTCATTTAATTAATTAGGAATGGCTTCTCATTTAATTAAATAACTTTGTTTAATTAATTTGAAGTAAGTACTCCATTTAATTAAATAATTTCGTTTAATTATTTCAAAATTCTTTCTGAAACTAGTCAACTCAAGTCAACCGTGGTTAAATCTGGTCAACTTTTGGTTAAACTTGATCTTTGCGTATGTGAATATGAGAAAATGTGAGTATGAATTCCAAAAACAATTCGATACAAATTCTCATTCAACCTTTCAAAATGAAGAGATGAGGGCCTCTTAAATAGACTTTCTTCGAATTCATCAACGGTTGAGATCGATTTCAATCAACGGTCAGGATTAAAGGTGAAGTTCTGTCACAAAGGAAGATTTCCAAATTAAAGGGAGTTAACAGATTTAATTTAAGGAAAATAAGGAATTAACTTATTCAATTTGAGTAGAAAAAGGAGTTAACTGATTTAACTCATTTTTTATCAATAGTGAACTGAAAATTTCCATTTTTGAACTGAAGAGAGATTTTTTTGAGATATTTAATTTAATAAAATGAGATATGCTCTCAAAATTACTTTATCTATTTAATTAAATATTCTTTAATTAATTAGATACTTTTCTTATTTAATTAAATAACTTCATTTAATCAATTAGGAATGACTTCTCATTTAATTAAATAACTTTGTTTAATTAATTTGAAGTAAGTACTCCATTTAATTAAATAATTTCATTTAATTATTTCAAAAATCTTTTCGAAACTAGTCAACTCAAGTCAACCATGGTTAAATCTAGTCAACTTTTGGTCAAACTTGATCTTTGCGTATGTGAATATGGCAAATGTGAGTATTAATTCCAGCAACAATTCGATGCAAATTCTCATTCAACTTTTCAAAATGAAGAGATGAGGGTCTCTTAAATAGACTTTCCTTGAATTCATCAACGATTATGATCGATTTCAATGAACAGTCAGGATTAAAGGTGAAGTTCAGTCATAGAGGAAGATTTCCAAATTAAAGGGAGTTAACACATTTAATTTGAGTAAAATAAGGAGTTAACTGATTCAATTTGAGTAGAAAAAGAGTTAACTAATTTAACTCATTTTTGATCAATAGTGAATTGAAAATTTTCCTTTTTGAACTGAAGAGAGATTTTGTTGAGATATTTAATTTAATAAAATGAGATATGCTCTGATAATTACTTTTTCTATTTAATTTAATTATCTTTAATTAATTAGAGACAATTTTCTTATTTAATTAAATAACTTCATTTAATTAATTAGGAATGGTTTCTCATTTAATTAACTAACTTTGTTTAATTAATTAGAAGTAAGTACTCCATTTAATTAAATAATTTTGTTTAATTATTTCTAAAAAAAATTTGAAACTAGTCAACTCAAGTCAACCGTGGTTAAATCCGGTCAACTTTTGGTCAAACTTGATGTTTGCGTATGTGAATATGAGCAAATCTGAGTATGAATTTCAGCAACAATTCGATGCGAATTCTCATTCTACCTTTCAAAATGAAGAGATGAGGGTCTCTTAAATAGATTTTTTTAGAATTCATCAACAGTTGAAATCGATTTGAATCAACGGTCAGGATTAAAGGTGAAGTTTAGTCATAAAGGGAGATTTTCAAATTAAAGGGAGTTAACAGATTTAATTTGAGTAAAATAAGGAGTTAACTGATTGAATTTGAGTAGAAAATGGAGTTAACTGATTTAACTCATTTTTTATCAATAGTGAATTGAAAATATTCCTTTTTGAACTGAAGAGAGATTTTCCTTTTTGAACTGAAAATTTTCCTTTTTGAACTTGATCTTTGCATATGTGAATATGAGCAAATATGAGTATGAATTCCAGCAACAATTTGATGCAAATTTTCATTGAACCTTTAAAAATGAAGAGATGAGGATCTCTTAAATAGACTTTCTTGGAATTCATCAACGGTTGAGATCGATTTCAGTCAATGGTCAGGATTAAAGGTGAAATTCAGTCATAAAGGGAGATTTTCAAATTAAAGAGAGTTAACAGGTTTAATTTGAGTAAAATAAGGAGTTAACTGATTCAATTTGAGTAGAAAAAAGAGTTAACTCATTTAACTCATTTTTGATCAATAGTGAACTGAAAATTTCCCATTTGAACTGAAGAGAGATTTTGTTGAGATATTTAATTTAATAAAATGAGATATGCTCTCATAATTACTTTTACTATTTAATTAAATAATCTTTAATTAATTAGAGACACTTTTCTTATTTAATTAAATAACTTCATTTAATTAATTAGGAATGGCTTCTCATTTAATTAAATTACTTTATTTAATTAATTAGAAGTAAGTACTCCATTTAATTAAATAATTTTATTATATTATTTCAAAAAAAAATTTGAAATTAGTCAACTCAAGTCAACTATGGTTAAATCTGGTCAACTTTTGGTCTAACTTGATCTTTGCGTATAAGAATATGAGAAAATGTGAGTATGAATTCCAAAAACAATTCGATACAAATTCTCATTCAACCTTTCAAAATGAAGAGATGAGGGTCTCTTAAATAGACTTTATTGGAATTCATCAACGGTTGAGATCGATTTTAATCAACGGTCAGGATTAAAGGTGAAGTTCTGTCATAAAGGGAGATTTCCAAATTAAAGGGAGTTAACAGATTTAATTTGAGTAAAATAAGGAATTAACTAATTCAGTTTGAGTAGAAAAAGGAGTTAACTCATTTAACTCTTTGTTTATCTATAGTGAACTGGAATTTCCCTTTTTGAACTGAAGAGAGATTTTGTTGAGATATTTAATTTAATAAAATGAGATATGCTCTCGTAATTACTTTTTCTATTTAATTAAATAATGTTTAATTAATTAGAGACTTTTCTTATTTAATTAAATAACTTCATTTAATCAATTAGGAATGGCTTCTCATTTAAGTAAATAACTTTGTTTAATTAATTAGAAGTAAGTACTTCATTTAATTAAATAATTTCGTTTAACTATTTAAAAATTCTTTTCGAAACTAGTCAACTCGAGTCAACCATAGTTAAATCTGGTCAACTTTTGGTCAAACTTGATCTTTGTGTATGTGAATATGGCAAATGTGAGTATGAATTTCAGCAACAATTCGATGCAAATTCTCATTCAACCTGTCAAAATGAAGAGATGAGGGTCTCTTAAATAGACTTTCCTGGAATTCATCAACGGTTGAGATCGATTTCAATCAACGGTCAGGATTAAAGGTGAAGTTCAGTCATAAAGGGAGATTTCCAAATTAAAGAGAGTTAACAGATTTAATTTGAGTAAAATAAGAAGTTAACTGATTCAATTTGAGTAAAAAAAGGAGTTAACTGATTTGACTCATTTTTTATTAATAATGAACTGGAAATTTCCCTTTTTGAACTGAAGAGAGATTTTGTTGAGATATTTAATTTAATAAAATGAGATATGCTCTCCTAATTACTTTTTCTATTTAATTAAATAATCTTTAATTAATTATAGACACTTTTCTTATTTCATTAAATAACTTCATTTATTTAATTAGAAATGGCTTCTCATTTAATTAAATAACTTTTTTTAATTAATTAGAAGTAAGTACTCCATTTAATTAAATAATTTTGTTTGATTATTTCAAAACTCTTTTCGAAACTAGTCAACTCAAGTCAACCGTGGTTAAATTTGGTCAACTTTTGGTGAACCTTGATCTTTGCATATGTGAACATGAGCAAATTTGAGTATGAATTTCAGCAACAATTCGATGCAAATTCTCATTCAACCTTTCATAATGAAGAGATGAGGGTCTGTTAAATAGACTTTCTTGAAACTCATCAACGGTTGAGATCGATTTCAATCAATGGTCAGGATTAAAGGTGAAGTTCAGTCAGAAAGGGAGATTTTCAAATTAAAGGAACTTAACATATTTAATTGGAGTAAAATAAGGAGTTAACTGATTCAATTTGAGTAGAAAAAGGAGTTAACTGATTTAACTCATTTTTTATCAATAGTCAACTAGAAATTTCCCTTTTTGAACTAAAGAGAGATTTTGTTGAGATATTTAATTTAATAAAATGAGATATGCTCTCGTAATTACTTTTTCTATTTAATTAAATAATCTTTAATTAATTAGACACACTTTTTTTATTTAATTTAATAATTTTATTTAATTAATTAGGAATGGCTTCTCATTTACTTAAATAACTTTGCTTAATTAATTAGAAGTAAGTACTCCATTTAATTAAATAATTTCATTTAATTATTTCAAAACTAGTCAACTAGAGTCAACCGTGGTTAAATCTCGTCAAATTTTGGTCCAACATGATCTTTGCGAATGTGAATATGAGCTAATGTGAGTATGAATTCCAACAACAATTCGATGCAAATTCTCATTCAACCTTTTAAAATGAAGAGATGAGGGTCTCTTAAATAGACTTTCTTGGAATTCATCAATTGTTGAGATCGATTTCAATCAACAGTCAGGATTAAAGGTGAAGTTCAGTCATAATAGGAGATTTCCAAATTAAAGGGAGTTAACAGATTTAATTTGAGTAAAATAAGGAGTTAACTGGTTCAATTTGAGTAGAAAAAGGAGTTAACTGATTTAACTTATTTTTGATCAATAGTGAACCGAAAATTTCCCTTTTTGAACTTAAGATAGATTTTGTTGAGATATTTAATTTAATAAAATGAGATATACTCTCGTAATTACTTTTTCTATTTAATTAAATAATCTTTAATTAATTAGAGACACTTTTCTTATTTAATTATTTAGGAATGGCATCTCATTTAATTAAATAACTTTATTTAATTAATTAGAAGTAAGTACTGCATTTAATTAAATAATTTTGTTTAATTATTTCAAAATTCTTTTCGCAACTAGTCAACTCAAGTAAATCGTGGTTAAATCTAGTCAAATTTTGGTCAAACTTGATCTTTGCGTATGTGAATATGAGAAAATGTGAGTATGAATTCCAGCAACAATTCGATGCAAATTCTCATTCAACCTTTCAAAATGAAGAGATGAGGGTCTCTTAAATAGACTTTCCTTGAATTCATCAACAGTTGAGATCGATTTCAATCAACGGTCAGGATTAAAAATAAAGTTTAGTCATAAAGGCAGATTTTCAAATTAAAGGGAGTTAACAGATTTAATTTGAGTAAAATAATGAGTTAACTGATTCAATTTGAGTAGAAAAAGGAGTTAATTGATTTAACTCATTTTTTATCAATAGTGAACTAAAATTTCCATTTTTACACTGAAGAGAGATTTTGTTGAGATATTTAATTTAATAATATGAGATATGCTCTAATAATTACTTTTTCTATTTAATTAAGAAATCTTTAATTAATTAGAGACACTTTTCTTATTTAATTAAATAACTTCATTTAGTTAATTAGGAATGGCTTCTCATTTAATTAAATAACTTTGTTTGATTAATTAGAAGTAAGTACTCCATTTAATTAAATAATTTCGTTTAATTATTTTTTAAAAAAATTCGAAACTAGTCAGCTCAAGTCAACCGTGGTTAAATCTAGTCAAGTTTTGGTCAATGTTGATCTTTGCGTATGTGAATATGAGCAAATGCGAGTATGAATTCTAGCAACAATTTGATGCAAATTCTCTTTCAACCTTTAAAAATGAAGAGATGAGGGTCTCTTAAATAGACTTTCCTGGAATTCATCAACGGTTGAGATCGATTTCAATCAATGGTCAGGATTAAAGGTTAAATTCAGTCATAAAGGGAGATTTTCAAATTAAAGATAGTTAACAGATTTAATTTGAGTAAAATAAGGAGTTAGCTGATTCAATTCGATTAGAAAAAGGAGTTAACTCATTTAACTCATTTTTGATGAATAGTGAACTGAAAATTTCCCTTTTTGAATTAAAGAGAGATTTTATTGAGATATTTAATTTAATAAAATGAGATATGCTCTCATAATTATTTTGTCTATTTAATTAAATAATCTTTAATTAATTAGAGACACTTTTGTTATTTAATTAAATAACTTCATTTACTTAATTAGGAATGGCTTCTCATTTAATTAAATAACTTTGTTTAATTAATTAGAAGTACTCCATTTAATTAAATAATTTCATTTAATTATTTCAAAATTATTTTTGAAACTAGTCAACTCAAGTCAATTGTGGTCAAATCTGGTCAACTTTTGGTCAAACTTGATCTTTGCGTATGTGAATATGAGCAAATGTGCGTATGGATTCCAGCAACAATTCGATGCAAATTCTCATTCAATCTTTCAAAATGAAGAGATGAGGGTCTCTTAAATGGACTTTCCTAAAATTCATCAACGGTTGAGATCGATTTCAATCAGCGGTTAGGATTAAAGGTGAAGTTTAGTCATAAAAGGAGATTTTCAAATTAAAGGGTGTTAACAGATTTAATTTGAGTAAAATAAGGAGTTAACTAATTCAATTTGAGTAGAAAAAAGAGTTTACTGATTCAACTCATTTTTGATCAATAGTGAATTGGAAATTTCCCTTTTTGAACTGAAGAGAGATTTTGTTGAGATATTTAATTTAATAAAATGAGATATGCTCTCAAAATTACTTTTTCTATTTAATTAAACAATATTTAATTAATTAGAGACACTTTTCTTATTTAATTAAATAACTTCATTTAATTAATTAGGAATGGCTTCTCATTTAATTAAATATCTTTGTTTAATTAATTAGAATTAAGTACTCCATTTAATTATAATTTTATTTAATTATTTCAAAATTCTTTTCAAGGCTAGTCAACTCAAGTCAATCGTGGTTAAATCTGATCAAGTTTTTGTCAAACTTGATATTTGCGTATGTGAATATGAGCAAATGTGAGTATGAATTTGTAATGCCCCGCCAAGGGATCCAAAGAATTAACCTAGAGTTTCACTAAGTTTGGTAAAATTTTTTTTTTTACATGAAAGTAAATACCATACATAACTTATTCACAATAACAGAAGCAATAGAAATGTCCATATGAAAGTAAACATAACATATATAACAGATTACATTCTTTAAAGATCCCTTAACGTTGAATTACATACAAAAATCCATCTAGTACAACATCCACATGAAATAATAATGATAAGTCCAATGTTTAAACATTACATTTCCAAAGGCTCAATCATCCTCTCTACATGTCACAAGGTATGACAAGCTCAAAGAATAGACATATGTAGAATAAGGTAAATCATCCTATTCAATTCCATGATATATCAAAGTAGAGATAATCACATGATACATCATCATAGAAGACATATACATCCATCATAGAGATCAAACAAAATAAACTAAGTGCACAATTCCTCCCAACCGTTAATAGCATCATTAGACCATCATAGATCCTAGCCATTCCTCCGTGCGTAACATCCCAAATCACCGAAGAGATCATCAGTATTAACATAGTAGGAATGTCACTCCTAACATATACAACATCATATGTAGAAAGTAATCTAACATGCAAATATAAGCATAAGATAACATCATCTAACATATGCTAATCATCAATGAAAAGATACATATCCACCATCATGAAGGACGCATCAGCCACGATGTCTCAATGAGTCTCAAATGATAAGAGTGGAAAATACACTACCACCCGACTGCGTGATACCTAAGTGGTCCACTCCCATTGTGCTAAGGAGATAATCTCAAGTCCCAAACAGGCTATCAAAATCACATAGTACATATCTCTATAAGTCCAGGAATCTTCAAAGTATACTAACTCAAGGTTCCAATCACAAAGCTGACATCTACTTCCCAGAGGCACACAATGACATGTAGGAACCTACTATGCAAGCAGGAAAGTGTCATCGCATTTATCACGTACAAATTACCCTAGTAGTTAGATAAACTCCACGGGTCCATACTGATCTCATGCGCCCTCTAGTATCCTCTCATACTGACAAGGCATACTATGGAATGCAAGGTCGCAACCATGCATTCTCACTACTTCCATCCTAGCCTATACAAGCACTCAAGGCATGGGCGAGAACAAAACACTTATCTTTTTAGGTTCATTCAATTAGTATTAGGTGTTAATGTTATCAGTTATTAATCCAACTTACAATGAGTTACCCTGGCAGCCTCTTAGGACCTCGGCCCCCATTGTAAGCCACTTCCCGTCACTACATGCAGATATCCTACCCTAATGCTCATGGAATCATAAATCTCATAATCACAAAAGATAATCCATAATAAAATCATCAAATATGCATAAAAACATCAAATCTCCATGAGCAAACATCCATAGAAAATCATGACCACAACTCTCTATTGGCAACTGAAGTATCACTGATAATCAAATATTCAATGGTTCTCAATAACCAAAATATATCTCAATCATACTGATCGAAGACTCCAAAAATGGTTGAGTCAAACATGTCACAACATGACATCATCAAGAATCCACATCTAACTCCCATCATGGCGAATAGAAAATAATCAAGGATAACTGATTGATGACCAAAATAATGGTTAGGTCAAGTGTCTCATACACAAGAATCTCAACTATAACAATCAGTAATCACATCCAATACATAGAGCATTCCATCACAAACCATGGTTGGGTTTATAAAGATCGAGATTAAAAAATCTTCATGACATCACAATCACATAACCCCCAAGCCTCTGGTAGACGTCCTATAGTGGTCAAC
The DNA here is from genome assembly GCA_028749045.1 of Cupressus sempervirens. Taxonomy (NCBI): domain Eukaryota; kingdom Viridiplantae; phylum Streptophyta; class Pinopsida; order Cupressales; family Cupressaceae; genus Cupressus; species Cupressus sempervirens. The sequence continues at coordinate 103,633,626 of CM053791.1, forward strand.
ACTAGTCAACCCAAAACCCAAAACAATAGCATAAAGAATACACAATGTAAACACATGTTTTGGTTTTGCTAAGTTTTCAAATTTGAATTTAAAAGTCTCAGTTTATGATTTTCCTAACTATATCAAGTGGAGAAATTTCACGTTTTTCCTAACCCATGTATTTTTTTGATAGATAAAAGTTTCTCCATTAGACTCAATTTTCTAATTGATCTAATAATATTTTATTCATATAAACTTTGTTTGAAAAATGACATTTCCATTGAACAAAATTTGCATATATCAAAACATATATCACGTTCTAATAATTAACCTTAATTAACTAAATTAAGTTAATTATTATTATCTCCTCATTATAATTATTAATCATATTCTTTTAATCTTTTATCTTTACAAAATGATCCATCTATATAAATCATTTTAAATAAAATAATTATTTATAAAGATTATACATATACTTATATACATATATATATATATATATATATATACATACATAAATATATATTTATATATTAATATCAATTGATAATAATATTTTTTTAAAAAATTATATAAAAATCGATCACAATTTATAACCAAAGCTGAAAGCAATTTATATGTTTGAATCACCGCCGATGACGTGCGATCATACTCATCGTGGGTACCCTGTGACCATTATCGTATGGCAGTTCTTTTGTCACAGGTACACTGCATTGCAGGTACCCTGCGACCCATCAATATAAATATCAGTGGATAGTTAAAGGTGGGGGGGCACATACCCGCCCAGACATATTTATTTATTATTATTTTTTAAACAACGTTTTTAAAATTCTTTTCACAGAGATAAATCTAGAATACGAACCGGCTCCAAAGTCAGCTGCCCGTCCTCTACCTGCAATGCATTCCAATCAAGAACATGCACAATATCAAGAATATATTGCCTAAGCACTGAAACATGGAGAACATCATGAATGCGAGCTAGGCTGGGTGGTAGAGCAAGATGGTAAGCAATCGGGCCAATCCTCTCTAGAATCTCGAATGGTCCCACAAAACGAGGTGCTAGCTTAGAACCCTTTCCATATCGGATCGAACTCTTTCATGATCGAACTCTCAAGAAAACTTTATCACCCACAGCAAACTGCTTATTTGTCCTATGAGCATCGGCATACTTCTTCTGCCTATCATGTGCCATAGTCAAATGCTCACGGATACGCACTACCTGTTGCTCCATATCACGAAGCATCTCAGGACCCAATAGAATGCGATCCTCGAGGCTGTCCCAACTCAATGGTGTATGACAAGGATGTCCATATAATGCCTGAAAAGGTGCCATGCCAATAGAACTATGATACCCATTGTTGTAAGCAAACTCCACTAGGTAGAGATAGTCCTTCCAATGTGTATGCCTATCCATCACATACATCCGTAACATATCCTCCAAAACACCCTCTCTGTCTGACCATCAGTCTCTGGATGATATGCCAAACTAAAGTTTAGCTGTACTCCAGGCTCATGCTGCAACGATGTCCACAATGTGGATGTGAATAGAGGATCCCTGTCAGAAATGATCTTTGTAGGAATACCATGTAATCTCACAATGTCATGCATGAAGACATTCTCTACAGAAGCTGCTATGTAGCGAGACCTGATCGGTGAAAAATGTGCCACCTTAGTCAACCGATCAATTGTAACCATGATAGCATGATGACGTCGAACTCTCATAGGTAATCCTACTATAAAATCCATGGAGATGATATCCTACTTTCAAGAAGGAATGAGATTTGGCTGCAAAAGTCCAGTCGGGTGCTAGTGTTCTACCTTGGCTCTCTGACACTCAAGACACCTAGCCACAAAATCAGCAATGTCTCGCTTCATCCCAGACCAAAAGAAAAAATGTCTCAAATCAACATGCATCTTCTTGACACTTGGATGTGCTGAGTAAGGAGTACGATGGGATTCTGCCAGAATCAAGGTGCGAAGCTCATCTAGTAATGGCACATAAATCCTCCCCAAATGTCTCAAATGACCATCTGATTCTCGAACATAACCTGCAAACTTATGTTCCAAGGGTCTTCCTAAATCTATCTCTCTGCACACTTCCTGATACCAAGAATCTGTAGGAAGTGCGTGAAGAATTCGACTCCTCAAATCCACACTAAGAGTCACAAATGATAACACATGTCTCCTGCGACTCAAAGCATCTGCCACCACATTCTCCTTACCCTAAATGTACTTAACCTCAAAATCATACTCGCATAGAAATTCCATCCATCGTCTCTGGCGAGCATTCAAATTAGGTTGAGTAAAAATGTACTAAAGACTACGATGATCGCTATGTAGCTCAAACCTGTGCCCCAATAAGAAATGTCTCCATCTTGTCAAAGCATGAACTACTGCTGCTAACTCAAGATCATGCATAGGATAATTTAACTCATGATCCTTGAGCTTGCGTGATTCATACGCAATCACCCGTCCATTCTGCATCAACACTGCCCCAATTCCTTCAAGAGAAGCATCTGTACACACCATGAAATCACCTTTTGGATCAGGTACAGCTAAAATTGGTTCACTAGTCAAAAGCTCCTTGAGCCTCTGAAAAGCTTCGTCACATTTCTCTTTCCACAAAACTTCTTTCCTTTCCTCTGAAGAGAAGTGATAGGATGTGCTATCCTAGAGAAGTTCTTGAAAAATCTGCGATAATAACCAGCTAGGCCCATGAAACTATGAATCTCTAACACATTATTTGGGGTAGGCCAATCTATTATCGCCTGAATCTTTGCAGGATCCACTGAAATACCATCACCTAAAATAACATGCCCTGAATACTGTATCTCCGATTTGAAGAATTCACACTTAGCTACATTGGCATAAAGCTGATTGTCTCTCAAACACTACAAAACCAACCGTAGGTGTTCCTCATGCTCCTTCTAAGTCTTAGAATATATCAATATTTCATCAAGAAACACGAGAACAAACCTATCAAGATATGACCGAAAAACACCATTCATCAAACTCATGAACACTGATGGAGCGTTAGTCAACCCAAAATGTATCGCTATGAACTTGTAATGCCCATAGTGAGTTCAAAAACCGGTCTTATTAATGTCAGCTTCCTTGATGCGAAGCTGGTGGTATCCTGACTTAAGGTCAATCTTGGAGAATACTGTAGCTCTCTTGATCTGATCAAATAAGTCATCAATCCTAGGCAAAGGATACCTGTTCTTAATAGTTACCTTATTCAACTGTCTGTAGTCAATACAAAGGTGCAAAGAACCATCTTTCTTCTTCACAAAGAGCACTAGAGCTCCCCATGGCGATACACTACGTCGAATGCTCCCTTTGGCCAGAAGTTCCTCTAGCTGAAGACATAGCTAACCCAATTCTTGAGTAGTCATACGATAAGGAGCTTTAGAGATAGGCTCCGCTCCAGGAATCAGAACAATACTAAAATCAATGTCCCTCTTTGGAGGCATGCCTTGAATCTCACTTGAAAAAACATCTGCATACTCCTACAAAATTGAGTGATCTAAATTCTTCCTCACAGGATCTTCCTCATCAAGATCATTTACCATAACAACAAATATCTGACATCTCTTATGGAAACTCTGCTTCATTTGCATAGCAGAAATCATCCGAAGAGATATAGGCCTTGGTATCCCAACTATCTTCACATCATTCCCTTCGTCATCTTGGCAAAAAATAATCTTCTTCCTGCAATCTATACTGGCTTTATGAGATCCAAGCAAGTCCATGCCTAAAACCACATCATAGGAACCAAGGGTTATGACTCAAAGATCCACTATAGTATTAAAGCTTCCTAATCTAAGCCCACACTTATGAACTACAGAATCCGTGGAGACCTTAATCCCTGAGGCTAGTTCCACTTGCCAACCATGATCTTGCTTCACCGCATCCATCTTACACTTAGAAACTATAGATGGTGAAATAAATGAATTTGTAGCTCCTGAATCAAACAATACTGAAAGAGATATACCTCGAATAGCACCTGTGGTCTCAACTACTGTTCCTTGATGATCTACCTGACACTGATCAACTGCTGCAAATACTCTATGAGCTCTACCTGCATCACCAACTGTGGGTTCTGAAGCTGTAGGCCTAGGTCCTGAAAACTGAGGTGCTCGCTGTGGACACTGAGCTGCATAATGTCCAATCTATCCACATGAAAAACATTATATATTCCTGCCAGATCCTCTACCCATAGGTGGTACATTAGATTGCTAGCGACTATTCCTGATAAGAAAAGACTGGCTACTCTGAGCTGGCTGATTTGGTTGATTCTATTTATTGCATTGAGCATTGCGATTGTTCTTAAAGTTAGAACCTTTGCCACCACCTTGAGCCTGAGAATTTGATCCTTTCTGCTGCTGCATCTGCTGAGACTGCTGCTGATATTGTTTTCCCTTAGAAAAGAAAGGCTTCTTGTTACCACGTGAATTGAAGTTGTCTTTATATCCTGATGTTGCTGGTGCTCCTACAAAACCACCTTGACCAAGGTTGACACTTTGCTCAACAAGGATTGCTCGATGTACCACATCCTTGAGAGTTTTTTTCTCAAATACCTTGACACCCCCAATTATACAGTTATTCAAACCCCTATTAAAGTGTTGTGTCAACTGAGATGAATTTTCATTGAACCCTAAAAAAGACATGAGCTCATAAAACTTACGCTCATACTCAGTCACTGACATAGTGTACTGCTTGAGATTATGAAACTCATCTGCCCTTTGCTACTTCCATTCCTCTGGTAGGAATCGTTCACAAAAACTCTCTAAGAATAGTTCCCACGTGACACTGCTCATATCAATTCCCAGCTTCTTCTCCTCAATCTTCCACCAAGTGGCCCCAAAATTCTCCAAATTAGTGATCGCAAATCTTGCCTTAACATTGCTATCAAACTCTTGAATAGCAAAAATCCTATCGAGGGAAATACGCCACTGCTTGGCCACATAACCAAAACCTTTCCCATTGAAAGGCTTGACCTTAGATCTTGAAAGATCTTTCAGCTGAGTGGACACAATGGACCTCTGACGATCCTTCTGAGGACTCCTAGACCTGGGTCTATGCTCTTGTTCTGTCTGATGCACTTTAGGTTGTTCTTGAATAGGAGGTAAATGTTCTAGAATAGTCTGCAACATCTGTCTTAGACTAACCTCATCAGACTCATCTTGGTCCTCTCAATGGCTCTCTTCCTGTTGCCTACTAGAGTACTCTTCCCTACTCTCTACACGAGTTGATCCCTTATGGGCAGACTCATGGGCACTGACAGCTCTGCCACGACCACGGCCTCTTCCACGGCCTCTAACAGAAGACCTAGTCCCAGATACCATCCTACAATAGTACAAAGTACTATTAAAATCAAAAGACACATGTTTTCAATAGACTAAGTTCAATTCTAATTTTAGGTTTAATTAAAATTTCCAGTTTTGAAAACTAAGTGTTGAAGTATGAAAAATATTCAAGTAATAGTTCAAGTTTTGTTTCAATTAACCTAGTTTCAAGTTAAAGAGATACACTTTATAGTTCAAAATTCTAGTTGTTCAAAAATACCTTGAGCTCCCAATGTAAAAACTCAGGCTCTGATACCAAATGTAACACACCGCCAAGGGATCCAAAGAATTAACCTAGAGTTTCACTAAGTTTGGTAACATTTTTTTTTTTACATGAAAGTAAATACCATACATAACTTATTAACAGTAATGGAAGCAATAGCAATGTCCATTTGAAAGTAAACATAACATACATAATAGATTACATTCTTTAAAGATCCCTTAACGTTGAATTACATACAAGAATCCATCTAGTACAACATCCACATGAAATAATAATGATAAGTCCAATGTTTAAACATTACATTTCCAAATGCTCAATCATCGTCTGTACATGTCACAGGGTATGACAAGCTCAAAGAATATACATATGTAGAATAAGGTAAATCATCCTATTCCAATCCATGATACATCAAAGTAGAGATAATCACATGATACATCATCATAGAAGACATACATATCCATCATAGAGATCAAACAAAATAAACTAAGTGCACGGTTCCTCCCAACTGTTAATAGCATCATTAGACCATCATGGATCCTATCCATCCCTCCATGCGTAACATCCCAAATCACCGAAGAGATCATCGGTATTAACATATTAGGAATGTCACTCCTAACATATACAACATCATATGTAGAAAGTAATCTAACACGCAAATATAAGCATAAGATAACATCATCTAACATATGCTAATTATCAATGAAAGGATACATATCCACCATCATGAAGGACGCATCAGCCACGATGTATCAATGAGTCTCAAATGATAAGAGTAGAAAATACACTACCACCCGACTGCATGGTACCTAAGTGGTCCACTCCCACCATGCTAAGGAGATAATCTCAAGTCCCAAATAGGCTATCAAAATCACATAGCACATATCTCTATAAGTCCAGGAATCTTAAAAGTATACTAACTCAAGGTTCCAATCACAAAGTTGACATCTACTTCCCAGAGGCACACAATGACATGTAGGAACCTACTATGCAAGCGAGAAAGTGTGATCTCATTTATCACGTACAAGTTACCCTAGCAGTTAGCTAAACTCCATGGGTCCATACTGATCTCATGCAGCCACTAGTATCCTCTCATACTGACAAGGCATACTATGGAATGCAAGGTCGCAACCATGCATTCTCACTACTCCCATCCTAGCCTATACAATCACTCAAGGCATGGGCAAGAACAAAACACTTATCTTTTTAGGTTCATTCAGTTAGTATTAGGTGTGAATGTTATCACTTATTAATCCAACTTACAATGAGTTACCCTGGCAGCCTCTTAGGACCTCGGCCCCCATTGCAAGCCACTTCCTGTCACTACATTCAAATATCCTACCCTAATGCTCATGGAATCATAAATCTCATAATCACAAAAGATAATCCATAATAAAATCATCAGATATGCATAAAAGCATCAAATCTCCATGAGCAAACATCCATAGAAAATCATGACCACAACAACTCTCTATTGGCAACTGAAGTATCACTGATAATCAAATATCCAATGGTTCTCAGTAACCAAAATATATCTCAATCATATGGATTGAAGATTCCAAAAATGGTTGAGTCAAACATGTCACAACATGACATCATCAAGAATAAATCCACATCTCAGTCCCATCATGGCGACTAGAAAATAATCAAGGATAACTGATTGATGACCAAAATAATGGTTAGGTCAAGTGTCCCATACACAAGAATCTCAACTATAACAATCAATAATCACATCCAATACATAGAGCATTCCATCACAAACCATGGTTGGGTTTATAAAGATTGAGATTAAAACATCATCATGACATCACAATCACATAACCCCCAAGCCTCTGGAAGACATCTTATACTGGTCAACACTAGTCAACCCAAAACCCAAAAGAATAGCATAAAGAATACACAATGTAAACACATGTTTTGGTTTTGCTAAGTTTTCAAATTTGAATTTAAAATCTCAGTTTACGTTTTTCCAAACTATATCAAGAGGAGAAATTTCATGTTTTTCCTAACCCATGTATTTGTTTGATAGATAAAAGTTTCTCCATTAGACTCAATTTTCTAATTGATCTAATAATATTTTATTCATATAAACTTTGTTTGAAAAATGACATTTCCATTGAACAAAATTTGCATATATCAAAACTTATATCACATTCTAATAATTAACCTTAATTAACTAAATTAAGTTAATTATTATTATCTCCTCATTATAATTATTAATCGTATTCTTTTAATCTTTTATCTTTACAAAATGATCCATCTATATAAATCATTTTAAATTAAATAATTATTTATAACTATTATACATATACTTACACACACACACACACACACACACACACACACACACACACACACACACACACACACACACACACACATATATATACATACATAAATATATATTTATATATTAATATCAATTGATAATAATGTTTTTTGAAAAATTATATAAAAATCGATCAGAATTTATAACCAAAGCCGATAGCAATTTATATGTTTGAATCGTCGCCGCTGACGTGTGATCATACCCGTCGTGGGTACCCTGCATCCGCAGGTACCCTACGACCACTGCCGTATGGAAGTTCTTTTGTCACGGGTACACTGCATTGCAGGTACCCTGCAACCTGTCAATATAAATATCGGTGGATAGATAAAGGTGGGGGGGCACACACCCGCCTAGACATATTTATTTATTATTATTTTTTAAACAACGTTTTTAAAACGCTTTTCACAGAGATAAATCGCGATGCGATTTCTTATTTATATATATTATATATATACATATGTATATATATATATATGTAAAGGTATATGTATGTATGTATGTATGTATGTATGTATGTATGTATGTATATATATATATATATATACACAAAATTAAAAACATCATAGTATATGAACATATAGACGTATGTATATATATATAATTGCATATATATATAAGTATGTATAAGAAAATTTATGAATACAATCTTCAATTTTCAGAATTTTTTTATAAACTTTTGATTTCCAAAATTTCCAATAATTAATCTAATGGGTTTGACTATGAATTTCAACCCTAGCCCCATTTTCCTTTTTGATCTATGCATATAAAATTATTAAATAAATTTAATTTCCCAAATTGAGAATGCATACAATAAAAATATGAAATTCCTCAGAAGACATATGGAAGACACAAAGAAGACAGGGAAAGCAAGATGCAGAAATAGCATAGTAAAATTACGAGAATCTACTTGGATTCTGATGCTAAATCGCTCTTTCTCAGAAAACCCACAGAGCAAGCTCCCTTCTTCAGAACTCTCAAATCCTCCAATGCTCCAATTGTACTCCAAACGCTGTGTCTAAGCTTCTAAGAATGCTTCAATATATAGAGCATTCAGGAAACATCTAGAATGCTTCTAGAAACAGCTGGAAGGTGTCACCAACTAAGCATGGGTCTTTTCCAACCTTCAAGATGAGCCATAGGGTTGTAGACACCATGTGCTTAATTGATGCAGTAACCCCCATGTTGTTGACACATGACAAATAGAAAAGTGCATTAACTCCCATGCAAGCTTATAACTCCAATTTACTTTTTAAATAATTTCTATTTAAATTTTATAACTTTCATTTTAATTTTTATAACTTTTATTATTATTATTTTATTTATTACTTTATTATTATTTTATAATTATTATTAATTTTAATTTACTAATTTTCTCTTATTTAATTCTTTTTCCTCAAATAATTGTCATTTAATTAATTATACTCAAAATATCAAAGATCATGTTATTTTATTAATTTTCTCCAAAATAATTAATTTATTAATTAAATCTATTTATTAAGACTTAATTAATGAAAAATTCACCATAGACCTCCAAAATAAAATATAAAAACCCATCATAGAACAAATCATACAAAATCAGTCTAAAGGGTTAAAAATCATGAAATATGTCATCCGACATATTCGATGGGTACTCAACTCTGATAATTGTCCTAACTCACTAGGACAAATGGTTTAAGTGTTTGGGATTTGGACTTGAGAATTTATCTCCCTTCTCTTATCATTGAGATAGTATAATAGGGTACGCTCATCCTGACAATTCAGGGAAGTCGATACCCAGTACCTGCAACCTGCAGAAAAACCATGCATGTACATACAATATATAATGCTAAGCTAAATAGACAATGGAAGGAAGTGGTGCATCGTGTAGATCTCGACTAAGCAGGTGACTACGACTCCCTTCCTTAACCACATCAGAAATGCCATACAATAAGAAAACACACACACCATACACACGCAAGTATGGAGTAAGTAACCATAATAAAACACATGAGATAATAAACCATCTAACTAATCATCATTAATAACTAAAAACAATATAATGATCATCATACATACATGAAATGTAAAGTCTAAATGATCTCATCATATATCAACTGAATCCATATCATAATATCTGATAGTGTCAAAACAATACCACTAATCCATCAACATAATACTAGTCCATCAAAGTCTGGTAATAATAGCAACAATGCGTCTAGAAAAGATGTGAACGAGGGTAGGTACTACATCCACTCCCCCTTGGATTAGGCTTACTCCTGGAAGCCTACAAACAAGTAGGGATATAACTCCCATAATCTAGCTGCATCCTCCCAAGTAGTTGAAGAATCATCAGTAGGGTCCCATTGGACCGTTACCTACTCAATGGTTTGACCCCTGAGAGTGAACCCCCGCTGTTCCAGAATATGAACCAGCTCCAAAGCTAGCTACCCGTCCTCTACCTAAAATGCATTCCAATCAAGAACATGCACAATATTAGGAATATACTGCCTAAGCACTGAAACATGGAAAACATCATGAATGCAAGTTAGGCTGGGTGGTAGAGCAAGACGGTAAGAAACTGAGCTAATCCTCTCTAGAATCTCGAATGGTCCCACAAAATGAGGTGCTAGCTTAGAACCCTTTCCATATCGGATCGGACTCTTTCGCGATCGCACTCTCAAGAAAATCTTATCACCCATAGCAAACTACTTATCTGTCCTATGAGCATCGGCATACTTCTTTTGCCTATCCTGTGCCATAGTCAAATGCTCACAGATACGCACTACCTGTTGCTCCATATCACGAAGCATCTCAGGACCCAATAGAATGCATTCCTTGAGGTTGTCCCAACTCAATGGTGTATGACAAGGACATCCATATAATGTCTGAAAAGGTGCCATGCCAATAGAACTATGATACACATTGTTGTAATCAAACTCCACTAGATAGAGATAGTCCTCCCAACGTGTGTGCCTATCCATCACATACATCTGTAACATATCCTCCAAAATTTGGTTCACCCTCTCTATCTGACCATCAATCTCTGGATGATATGCTGAACTAAAGTTTAGCTGCGCTCCAAGCTCATGCTGCAAAGATGTCCAGAATGCGGATGTGAATATAGGATCCCTGTCAAAAATGATCTTTCTGGGAATACCATGTAATCTCACAATGTCACACATGAAGACATTCGCTATAGAAGCTGCTATGTAGGAAGACCTGATCGGTGAAAAATGCACCACCTTAGTCAACCGATCAACAGTAAGCATGATAGCATCATGACGTCGAACTGTACTAGGTAATCCTACTATAAAATCCATGTAGATGATATCCCACTTCCAAGAAGGAATGAGATTTGGCTGCAAAAGTCCAGCCAGGTGCTGGTGTTCTACCTTGACTCTCTGAAACTCAAGACACCTAGCCACAAAATCAGCAATGTCTCACTTCATACCAGACCAAAAGAACAAATGTCTCAAATCAGCATGCATCTTCTTGACACCTGGATGTGCTGAGTAAGGTGTACAATGAGCTTCTTCTAGAATTAAGGTGCGAAGCTCATCCAGTAATGGCACACAAATCCTCCCCAAATGTCTCAAACGACCATCTGATTCTCGAACATAACCTGCAAACTTACCTTCCAAGGGTCTTCCTGAATCTATCTATCTCTCTACACACTTCCTGATACCAAGAATCCATAGGAAGTGCCTGAAGAATTCGACTCCTCAAATCCACACTAAGAGTCACAGATGATAACACATGTCTCCTATGATTCAAAGCATCCACCACCACATTCTCCTTACCCTGAATGTACTTAACCTCAAAATCATACTCGCATAGAAATTCCATCCATCGTCTCTGGCGAGCATTCAAATTAGGTTGAGTAAAAATGTACTGAAGACTATGATGATCGCTATGTAGTTCAAACCTGTGCCCCAACAAGAAATGTCTCCATCTTGTCAAAGCATGAACTACTGCTGCTAACTCAAGATCATGCGTAGGATAATTTATCTCATGATCCTTGAGCTTGCATGATTCATACACAATCACCCGTCCATTCTGCATCAACACTACCCCAATTCCTTCAAGAGAAGCATCTCTACACACCATGAAATCACCTTCTAGATCAGGTACAGCTAAAATTGGTGCACTAGTCAAAAGCTCCTTGAGCCTCTGAAAAGCTTCCTCACATTTCTCTATCCACACAAACTTCTTTCATTTCCTCTAAAGAGAAGTGATAGGATGTGCTATCCTAGAGAAGTTCTGGATAAATCTGCGATAATAACTAGCTAGGTCAATGAAACTACGAATCTCTGACACATTAGTCGGGGTAGGCCAATCTATTATCGCCTGAATCTTTGTAGGATCCACTAAAATACCATCACCTGAAATAACATGCCCTAAATACTAAATCTCCAATTTAAAGAATTCACACTTAGCTGCATTGGCATAAAGCTGATTGTCTCTCATTTACTGCAAAACCAACCACAGGTGTTCCTCATGCTCCTTCTGAGTCTTAGAATATATCAATATGTCATCAAGAAACACGAGGACAAACCTGTCAAGATATGATCGAAAAACACCATTCATCAAACTCATGAACACTGATGGAGCGTTAGTCAACCCAAAAGGTACCACTATGAACTCGTAATGCCCATAGCGAGTTCAAAAAGTGGTCTTATGAATGTCAGCTTCCCTGATGTGAAGCTGGTGGTATCTTGACTTAAGCTCAATCTTGGAGAATATTGTAGCTCCCTTGATCTGATCAAATAAGTCATCAATCCTAGGCAAAGGATACCTGATCTTAATAGTCACCTTATTCAACTGTCTGTAGTCAATACAAAGGTGCAAATAACTGTCTTTCTTCTTCACAAAGAGCACTGGAGCTCCCCATGTTGATATGCTACGTCGAATGCTCCCTTTGGCTAGAAGTTCCTCTAGCTGAAGACGTAGCTCACCCAATTCCTAAGTAGTCATACGATAAGGAGCTTTAGAGATAGGCTCTGCTCCAGGAATTAGATCAATACTAAAACCAATGTCCCTCTTTGGAGGCATGCCTGGAATATCACTTGGAAAAACATCTGCGTACTCTTGCAAAATCGAGTGATCTAAAGTCTTCCTCACAGGATCTTCCTCATCAAGATCATTTACCATAACAAAAAATATCTGACATCCCTTACGAAAACACTGCTTCATTTTCATAGCAGAAATCATCTGCAGAGATATAGGCCTTGGTATCCCAACTATCTTCACATCATTCCCTTGGTCATCTTGGCACAAAATAATCTTCTTCCTATAATCTATACTGGCTCTATGAGATCCAAGCAAGTCCATGCCTAAAACCACATCATAGGAACCAAGGGGTATGACTCGAAGATCCACTGTAGTATTAAAGCTTCCTAATCTAAGCCCACACTTATGAACTACAGAATCCGTGGAGACCTTAATCCCTGAGGCTAGTTCCACTTGCCAACCATGGTCTTGCTTCACCGCATCCAGCTTACACTTAGAAACTATAGATGGTGAAATAAATGAATCTGTAGCTCTTGAATAAAACAATACTGAAAGAGATATACCTCGAATAGTACCTGTGGTCTCAACTACTATTCCTTGATGATCTGCCTGACGCTGATCAACTGCTGCAAATACTCTATGAGCTCTACCTGCATCACCAACTGTGGGTTCTGAAGCTGTAGGCCTAGGTCCTAAAAACTGAGGTGCTCGTTGTGGACACTGAGTTGCATAATGTCCAATCTGTCCACATGAAAAACATTCTATATTCCTGCCAGATCCTCTACCCATAGTTGGTACATTAGATTGCTGGCGACTGTTCCTGCTAACAAAAGACAGGCTACTCTGAGCTGGCTGATTTGGTTGATTCTATTTATTGCATTGAGCATTGCAGTTGTTCTTAAAGTTAGAACCTTTGCCACCACCTTGAGCCTGAGAATTTGATCCTTTTGGCTACTGCATCTGTTGAGACTACTGCTGATACTATTTTCCCTTAGACAAGAAAGTCTTATTGTTACCACCTGAATTGAAGTTGCCTTTAGATCCTGATGTTGTTGGTGCTCCTACAAAACCACCTTGACCAAGGTTGACACTTTACTCAACAAGGATTGCTCGATGTACTGCATCCTTGAGATTTTTTGGCTCAAATACCTTGACACCCCTAATTATACGATTATTCAAACCCCTAATAAAGTATTGTGTCACCTAAGCTGAATTTTTACTGAACCCTAAAAAAGACATGAGCTCATAAAAATTATGCTCATACTTAGTCACTGACATAGTGTACTGCTTGAGATTATGAAACTCATCTGCCCTTCGCTACTTCCATTCCTTTGGTAGGAATTGTTCACGAAAACTCTCTAAGAATAGTTCCCACGTGACACTGCTCATATCGATTCCCAACTTCTTCTCCTCAATCGTCCACCAAGTGGCCCCAAAATTCTCCAAATTAGTGATCGCAAATCTTTCCTTAACATTGCTATCGAACTCCTGCATAGCAAAAATCCTATCAAGGGAAATAAGCCACTGCTTGGCCACATAACCAGAACCTTGCCCATTGAAAGGCTTTACCTTGGATCTTGAAAGATCTTTCATCTGAGTGGACACAATGGACCTTTGACGATCCTTCAAAGGACTCCTAGACCTGGGTCTATGCTCTTGTTCTGTCTGATGCACATTAGGCTCTTCTTGAACAGGAGGTAAACATTCTAGAATAGTCTGCATCATCTGTCTCAGACTAACCTCATCAGACTCATCTTGGTCCTCTCTATGGCTCTCTTCATGCTGCCTACTAGAATGCTCTTCCCTGCTCTCTACATGAGCTGATCCCTCATTGGCAAACTCATGGGCAGTGACAACTCTACCACAACCACGACCTCTTCCACGGCCTCTAACAGAAGACCTAGTCCCAGATACCATCCTACAACAGTACAAAGTACTATTAAAATCAAAAGATGCATGTTTGCAATAGACTAAGTTCAATTCTGTGTTTAGGTTTAAGTAAAATTTCAAATTTTGAAAACTAAGTGTTGAAGTATGAAAAATATTCAAGTAACAGTTCAAGTTCTGTTTCAGTTCACCTAGTTTCAAGTTGAAGAGATACACTTTATAGTTCAAAATTCTAGTTGTTCCAAAATACGTAGAGCTACCAATGTAGAAACTCGGGCTCTGATACCAAATGTAACACCCCGCCAAGGGATCCAAAGAATTAACCTAGAGTTTCACTAAGTCTGGTAACATTTTTTTTTTTACATGAAAGTAAATACCATACATAACTTATTCACAATCACGGAAGCAATAGCAATGTCCATTTGAAAGTAAACATAACATACATAATAGATTACATTCTTTAAAGATCCCTTAATGGTGAATTACATACAAGAATCCATCTAGTACAACATCCACATGAAATAATAATGATAAGTCCAATGTTTAAACATTACATTTCCAAATGCTCAATCATCCTCTATACATGTCACAGGGTATGACAAGCTCAAAGAATATACATATGTAGAATAAGGTAAATCATCCTATTCCAATCCATGATACATCAAAGTAGAGATAATCACATGATACATCATCATAGAAGACATATACATCCATCATAGAGATCAAACAAAATAAACTAAGTGCACGGTTCCTCCCAACCGTTAATAGCATCATTAGACCATCATGGATCCTGGCCATCCCTCCGTGCGTAACATCCCAAATTACCGAAGAGATCATTGGTATTAACATAGTAGGAATGTCACTCCTAACATATACAACATCATATGAAGAAAGTAATCTAACATGCACATATAAGCATAAGATAACATCATCTAACATATGTTAATAATCAATGAAAGGATACATATCCACCATCAGGAAGGATGCATCAGCCACGATGTCTCAATGAGTCTCAAATGATAAGAGTGGAAAATACACTACCACCTGACATCTACTTCCCAGAGGCACACAATGACACGTAGGAAACTACCATGCAAGCGGGAAAGTGTCATCGCATTTATTACGTACAAGTTACCCTAGCAGTTAGCTAAACTCCACGGGTCCATACTGATCTCATGCGGCCACTGGTATCCTCTCATACTGACAAGGCATACTATGGAATGCAAGGTCGCAACCATGCATTCTCACTACTCCCATCCTAGCCTATACAAGCACTCAAGGCATGGGCGAGAACAAAACACTTATCTTTTTAGGTTCATTCAGTTAGTATTAGGTGTGAAAGTTATCACTTATTAATCTAACTTACAATGAGTTACCCTGACAGCCTCTTAGGACCTCGGCCCCCATTGCAAGCCACTTCCCGTCACTACATGCAGATATCCTACCCTAATGCTCATGGAATCATAAATCTCATAATCACAAAAGATAATCCATAATAAAATCATCAAATATGCATAAAAGCATCAAATCTCCTTGAGCAAACATCCATAGAAAATCATGACCACAACAGCTATCTATTGGCAACTGAAGTATAACTGATAATCAAATATCCAATGGTTCTCAATAACCAAAATATATCTCAATCATACTAATCGAAGACTCCAAAAATGGTTGAGTCAAACATGTCACAACATGACATCATCAAGAATAAATCCACATCTCAGTCCCATCATGGCGACTAGAAAATAATCAAGGATAACTGACTGATGACCAAAATAATGGTTAGGTCAGGTGTCTCATACAAAAGAACCTCAACTATTAAAATCAGTAATCACATCCAATACATAGAGCATTCCATCACAAACCATGGTTGGGTTTATAAAGATCGAGATTAAAACATCATCATGACATCACAATCAGATAACCCCCAGGCCTCTGGAAGACGTCCTATACTAGTCAACACTAGTCAACCCAAAACCCAAAATAATAGCATAAAGAATACACAATGTAAACACATGTTTTAGTTTTGCTAAGTTTTCAAATTTGACCTTAAAAGTCTCAGTTACGGTTTTCCAAGCTATATCAAGTGGAGAAATTTCATGTTTTTCCTAACCAATGTATATGTTTGATAGATAAAAGTTTCTCCATTAGACTCAATTTTCTAATTGATCTAATAATATTTTTATTCATATAAACTTTGTTTGAAAAATGACATTTTCATTGAACAAAATTTGCATATATCAAAACTTATATCACATTCTAATAATTAACCTTAATTAACAAAATTAAGTTAATTATTATTATCTCCTCATTATAATTATTAATCGTATTCTTTTAATCTTTTATCTTTACAAAATGATCCATCTATATAAATCATTTTAAATAAAATAATTATTTAATTTCAAAAAAATAAGGAGTTAACTGATTCAATTTGAGTAGAAAAAGGAGTTAACTGATTTAACTCATTTTTTATCAATAGTGAACTGGAAATTTCTCTTTTTGAACTGAAGAGAGATTTTGTTGAGATAGTTAATTTAATAAAATGAGATATGCTCTCATAATTATTTTATTTATTTAATTAAGTAATCTTTAATTAATTAGAGACAATTTTCTTCTTTAATTAAATAACTTAATTTAATTAATTAGGAATGGCTTCTCATTTAATTAAACAAATTTATTTAATTAATTAGAAGTATGTACTCCACTTAATTAAATAATTTCATTTAATTATTTCAAAATTCTTTTCGAAACTAGTCAACTCAAGTCAACCGTGGTTAAATCTGGTCAATTTTTGGTCAAACTTGATCTTTGCATATGTGAATATGAGCAAATGCGAGTATGAATTCCAACAACAATTCGATGCAAATTCTCATTCAACCTTTCAAAATGAAGAGATGAGGGTCTTTTAAATAGACTTTCCTAGAATTCATCAACGGTTGAGATCGATTTCGATCAACGGTCAGGATTAAAGGTGAAGTTCAGTCATAAAGGGAGATTTTCAAACTAAAGGGAGTTAACACATTTAATTTGAATAAAATAAGGAGTTAACTAATTCAATTTGAGTAGAAAAGGGAGTTAACTCATTTAACTCATTTTTTATCAATAGTGAACTGGAAATTTTCCTTTTTCAACTGAAGAGAGATTTTGTTGAGATATTTAATTTAATAAAATGAGATATGCTCTCATAATTACTCTTTCTATTTAATTAAGCAATCTTTAATTAATTAGAGACACTTTTCTTATTTAATTAAAAAACTTCATTTAATTAATTAGGAATGGCTTCTCATTTAATTAAATAATTTTGTTTAATTAATTAGAAGTAAGTACTCCATTTAATTAAATAATTTATTTTAATTATTTCAAAATTCTTTTCGAAATTAGTCAACTCAAGTCAGCCGTGGTTAAATCTGGTCAACTTTTAGTCAAACTTGATCTCTGCGTATGTGAATATGAGCAAATGTGAGTATAAATTTCAGCAACAATTCGATGCAAATTCTCATTCAACGTTTCAAAAAGAACAGATGAGGGTCTCTTAAATAGACTTTACTGGAATTCATCAACGGTTGAGATCAATTTCAATCAACGGTCAGGATTAAAGGTGAAGTTCAGTCATAAAGGAAGATTTCCATATTAAAGAGAGTTAACAGATTTTATTTGAGTAAAATAAGGAGTTAACTGATTCAATTTGAGTAGAAAGAGTAGTTAACTAATTTAACTCATTTTTTATCAATAGTGAACTGAAAATATCCCTTTTTGAACTGAAGAGAGATTTTGTTGAGATATTTAAATCACTAAAATGAGATATTGTCTCATAATTACTTTTTCTATTTAATTAAGTAATCTTTAATTAATTAGAGACACTTTTCTTATTTAATTAAATAACTTCATTTAATTAATTAGGAATGGCTTCTCATTTAATTAAATAACTTTGTTTAATTAATTAGAAGTAAGTACTCTATTTAATTAAATAATTTTGTTTAATTATTTCAAAATTATTTTCGAAACTAGTCAACTCAAGTCAACCGTGGTTAAATCTAGTCAACTTTTGGTCAAATTTGATTTTTGCGTATGTGAATATGAGCAAATGTGAGTATAAATTCCAGCAACAATTCAATGCAAATTCTCATTCAACCTTTCAAAATAAAGAGATGAGACTCTCTTAAATAGACTTTCTTAGAATTCATCAACAGTTGACATCGATTTCAATCAACGGTCAGGATTAAAGGTGAAGTTCAGTCATAAAGGGAGATTTCCAAATTAAAGGGAGTTAACAGACTTAATTTGAGTAAAATAAGGAGTTAACTAATTCAATTTGAGTAGAAAAAGGAGTTAACTGATTTAACACATTTTTGATTAATAGTTAACTGAAAATTTCCTTTTTTGAACTGAAGAGTGATTTTGTTGAGATATTTAATTTAATAAAATGAGATATGGTCTCATAATTACTTTTTCTATTCAATTAAGTAATCTTTAATTAATTAGAGACACTTTTCTTATTTAATTAAATAACTTCATTTAATTAATTAGAAATGGCTTCTCATTTAATTAACTAACATTATTTAATTAATTATATCTAAGTACTCTATTTAATTAAATAATTTCGTTTAATTATTTCAAAATTCTTTTCGAAAGTAGTCAACTCAAGTCAACCGTGGTTAAATCTGGTTAACTTTTGGTCAAACTTGATCTTTGCGTATGTGAATATGAGCAAATGTGAGCATGAATTTTAGCAACAATTCAATGCAAATTCTCATTCAACCTTTCAAAATGAAGAGATGAGGGTCTCTTAAATAGACTTTCCTGGAATTCATCAACAGTTGACATCGATTTTAATCAGCAGTTAGGATTAAAGGTGAAGTTCAGTCATAAAAGGAGATTTCCAAATTAAAGGCAGTTAACAGATTTAATTTGAGTAAAATAAGAAGTTAACTGATTCAATTTGAGTAGAAAAAGGAGTTAACTGATTTAACTGATTTTTGATCAATAGTTAATTGGAAATTTTCCTTTTTGAACTGAAGAGTGATTTTTTTGAGATATTTAATTTAATAAAATGAGACATGCTTTCATAATTACTTTTTCTATTTAATTAAGTAATCTTTAATTAATTAGAGACGTTTTTCTTATTTAATTAAATAGCTTCATTTAATTAATTAGGAATGGCTTCTCATTTAATTAAATAACTTTCTTTAATTAATTAGAAGTAAGTACTCCATTTAATGAAATAATTTCGTTTAATTATTTCAAATTTTTTTTCAAAACTAGTCAACTCAAGTAAACCTTGGTTAAATCTGGTCAACTTTTGGTCAAACTTGATCTTTGCGGATGTGAATATGAGCAAATGTGAGTATGAATTCCAGCAACAATTCGATGCAAATTCTCATTCAACCTTTCAAAATGAAGAGATGAAGGTCTCTTAAATAGACTTTCCTGAAATTCATCAACGGTTGACATCGATTTCAATCAGCGGCCAGGATTAAAGGTGAAGTTTAGTCATAAAGGGAGACTTACAAATTAAAGGGCGTTAACAAATTTAATTTGACTAAAATAATGAGTTAACTTATTCAATTTGAGTAGAAAAAGGAGTTAACTGATTTAACTCATTTTTGGTCAATAGTGAACTGGAAATTTCCCTTTTTGAACTGAAGAGAGATTTTGTTGAGATATTTAATTTAATAAAATGAGATATGCTCTCATAATTACTTTTTCTATTTAATTAAGTAATCTTTAATTAATTAGAGACACTTTTCTTATTTAATTAAATAACTTCATTTTATTAATTAGGAATGGTTTCTCATTTAATTAAATAACTTTATTTAATTAATTAGAAGTAAGTACTCTATTTAATTAAATAATTTCATTTAATTATTTCAAAATTCTTTTCAAAACTAGTCAACTGAAGTCAACCGTGGTTAAAAATGGTCAACTTTTTGTCAAACTTGATCTTTGCGTATGTGAGTATGAGCAAATGTGAGTATGAATTTCAGCAACAATTCAATGCAAATTCTAATTCAACGTTTCAAAATGAAGATATGAGGGTCTCTTAAATAGACTTTCCTAGAATTCATTAACGGTTGAGATCGATTTCAATCAGCGGTCAGGATTAAAGGTGAAGTTTAGTGATGAAGGGAGATTTCCAAATTAAATGGAGTTAACAGATTTAATTTGAGTAAAATAAGGAGTTAACTGATTCAATTTGAGTAGAAAAAGGAGTTAACTCATATAACTCATTTTTTATCAATAGTGAAATGAAAATTTCCCTTTTCGAACTCAAGAGTGATTTTTTTGAGATATTTAATTTAATAAAATGAGATATGCTCTCATAATTACTTTTTCAATTTAATTAAGTAATCTTTAATTAATTAGAGACATTTTTCTTATTTAATTAAATAACTTCATTTAATTAATTAGGAATGGCTTCTCATTTAATTAAATAACAATGTTTAATTAATTAGAAGTAAGTGCTCCATTTAATTAAATAATTTCGTTTAATTATTTTAAAATTCTTTTCGAAACTAGTCAACTCAAGTCAATCGTGGTTATATCTGATCAACTTTTTGTCAAACTTGATCTTTGCGTATGTGAATATGAGTAAATGTGAGTATGAATTCTAGCAACAATTCGATGAAAATTCTCATTCAACCTTTCAAAATGAAGTGATGAGGGTCTCTTAAATAGACTTTCTTGGAATTCATCAGCGGTTGAGATCGATTTCAATTAGCAGTCAATATTAAATGTGAAGTTCTCTCATCAAGGTAGATTTTCAAATTAAAGGGAGTTAACAGATTTAATTTGAGTAAAATAAGGAGTTAAGTGATTCAATTTGAGTAGAAAAAAGAGTTAACTGATTTAACTAGTTTTTGATCAATAGTGAACTAGAAATTTCTCTTTTTGAACTGAAGAGAGATTTTGTTGAGATATTTAATTTAATAAAATGAGATATGCTCTTGTAATTACTTTTTCTATTTAATTAATTAATCTTTAATTAATTAAAAGAAACTTTTCTTATTTAATTAAATAACTTCATTTAATTAATTAAGAATGGCTTCTCATTTAATTAAATAACTTTGTTTAATTAGTTAGAAGTAAGTACTCTATTTAATTAAATAATTTCGTTTAATTATTTTAAAATTCTTTTCGAAACTAGTCAACTCAAGTCAATCGTGGTTAAATCTGGTCAACTTTTGGTCAAACTTAATCTTTACGTATGTGAATATGAGCAAATGTGAGTATGAATTCCAACAACAATTCGATGCAAATTCTCATTCAACCTTTCAAAATGAAGAGATGAGGGTCTCTTAAATAGACTTTCTTAGAATTCATCAAAGGTTGGGATCGATTTCAATCAGCGGTCAGGATTAAAGGTGAAGTTCAGTCACAAAGAGAGATTTCCAAATTAAAGGGTGTTAACAAATTTAATTTGAGTAAAATAAGGAGTTAACTTATTCAATTTGAGTAGACAAAGGAGTTAACTGATTAACTCATTTTTTATCAATAGTGAACTGAAAATTTCCCTTTTTGTACAGAAGAGAGATTTTGTTGAGATATTTAATTTAATAAAATGAGATATACTCTCATAATTAATTTTTCTATTTAATTAAGTAATCTTTAATTAATTAGAGACACTTTTCTTATTTAATTAAATAACTTCATTTAATTAATTAGGAATGGCTTCTTATTTAATTAAATAACTTTGTTTAATTGATTCAAAGTAAGTACTTCATTTAATTAAATAATTTCGTTTAATTATTTCAAAATTGTTTTTGAAACTAGTCAACTCAAGTCAACTATGGTTAAATATGGTCAACCTTTGGTCAAACTTGATGTTTGCGTATATGAATATGAGCAAATGTGAGTATGAATTCTAGCAACAATTCCATGCAAATTCTCATTCAACCTTTCAAAATGAAGTGATGAGGGTCTCTTAAATAGACTTTCTTGGAATTCATCAGCGGTTGAGATCGATTTCAATTAGCAGTCAATATTAAATGTGAAGTTCTCTCATAAAGGTAGATTTTCAAATTAAAGGGAGTTAACAGATTTAATTTGAGTAAAATAAGGAGTTAACTGATTCAATTTGAGTAGAAAAAAGAGTTAACTGATTTAACTAGTTTTTAATCAATAGTGAAATAGAAATTTCTCTTTTTGAATTGAATAGAGATTTTGTTGAGATATTTAATTTAATAAAATGAGATATGCTCTTGTAATTACTTTTTCTATTTAATTAATTTATCTTTAATTAATTAAAAAAAACTTTTCTTATTTAATTAAATAACTTCATTTAATTAATTAAGAATGGCTTCTCATTTAATTAAATAACTTTGTTTAATTAGTTAGAAGTAAGTACTGTATTTAATTGTTTTAAAATTCTTTTCGAAACTAGTCAACTCAAGTCAATCGTGGTTAAATTTGGTCAACTTTTGGTCAAACTTAATCTTTACGTATGAAAATATGAGCAAATGTGAGTATGAATTCCAGCAAAAATTCGATGCAAATTCTCATTCAACCTTTCAAAATGAAGAGATGAGGGTCTCTTAAATAGACTTTCCTAGAATTCATCAACGGTTGAGATCGATTTCAATCAGCGGTCAGGATTAAAGGTGAAGTTCAGTCACAAAGAGAGATTTCCAAATTAAAGGGTGTTAACAAATTTAATTTGAGTAAAATAAGGAGTTAACTTATTCAATTTGAGTAGACAAAGGAGTTAACTGATTAAATCATTTTTGATCAATAGTGAACTGAAAATTTTTCTTTTTGTACAGAAGAGAGATTTTGTTGAGATATTTAATTTAATAAAATGAGATATGCTCTCATAATTAATTTTTCTATTTAATTAAGTAATCTTTAATTAATTAGAGACAATTTTCTTATTTAATTAAATAACTTCATTTAATTAATTAGGAATGGCTTCTTATTTAATTAAATAACTTTGTTTAATTAATTCAAAGTAAGTACTCCATTTAATTAAATAATTTTATTTAATTATTTCAAAATTCTTTTCGAAACTAGTCAACTCAAGTCAACCGTGGTTAAATATGGTCAACCTTTGGTCAAACTTGATGTTTGCGTATGTGAATATGAGCAAATGTGAGTATGAATTCCAGCAACAATTCAATGCAAATTCTCATTCAACCTTTGAAAATGAAGAGATGAGGGTCTCTTAAATAGACTTTCTTAGAATTCATCAACGGTTGAGATTGATTTCAATCAGGGGTCACGATTAAAGGTGAAGTTTAGTCATAAAGGGAGATTTCCAAATTAAGGGAAGTTAACAGATTTAATTTGAGTAAAATAAGGAGTTACCTGATTCAATTTGAGTAGAAAAATGAGTTAACTTATTTAACTCATTTTTGATCAATAGTGAACTGGAAATTTTCGTTTTTGAACTGAAGAGAGATTTTGTTCAGATATTTAATTTAATAAAATGAGATATGCTCTCATAATTACTTCTTCTATTTAATTAAGTAACCTTTAGTTAATTAGAGACATTTTTCATATTTAATTAATTAACTTCATTTAATTAATTAGGAATGGCTTCTCATTTATTTAAATAACCTTGCTTAATTAATTAGAAGTAAGTACTCCATTTAATTAAATATTTTCATTTAATTATTTCAAAATTCTTTTCAAAACTAGTCAACTCAAATCAACCGTGGTTAAATCTGATCAACTTTTGGTCAAATTTGATCTTTGTGTATGTGAATATGAACAAATGTGAGTATGAATTCCATCAACAATTCGATGCAAATTCTCATTCAACCTTTCAAAATGAAGAGAGTAGAGTCTCTTAAATAGACTTTCCTGTAATTCATCAATGGTTGAGATCGATTTCATTCAGTAGTCAGGATTAAAGGTGAAGTTCAGTCATAAAGGGAGATTTCCAAATTAAAGGGAGTTAACAGATTTAATTTGAGTAAAATAAGGAGTTAACTGATTCAATTTGAGTAGAAAAAAGAGTTAACTCATTTAACTCATTTTTGATCAATAGTGAACTGGAAATTTCCTTTTTCGAACTGAAGAGAGATTTTGTTGAGATATTTAATTTAATAAAATAAGATATGCTCTCATAATTGGTTTTTCTATTTAATTAATTAGAAACACTTTTATTATTTAATTAAATAACTTCATTTAATTAATTAGGAATGGCTTCTAATTTAATTAAATCACTTTGTTTAATTAATTAGAATTAAGTACTCCATTTAATTAAATAATTTCTTTTAATTATTTCAAAATTCTTTTCGAAACTAGTCAACTCAAGTCAACCGTGGTTAAATCTGGTCAAGTTTTGGTCAAACTTGATCTTTTCGTATGTGAATATGAGCAAATGTGAGTATGAATTCCAGCAACAATTCGATGCAAATTATTATTCAATCTTTCAAAATGAAGAGATGAGGGTCTCTTAAATAGACTTTCCTGGAATTCATCAACGGTTGAGATCGATTTCAATCAGTGGTCAGGATTAAAGGTGAAGTTCAGTCATAAAAGGATATTTCCAAATTAAAGGGAGTTAACAGATTTTATTTGAGTAAAATAAGGAGTTACTCGATTCAATTTGAGTAAAAAAGGAGTTAACTGATTTAACTCAATTTTGATCAATAGTTAACTGGAAATTTCCCTTTTTGAATTGAAGAGAGATTTTGTTGAGATATTTAATTTAATAAAATGAGATATGCTCTCATAATTACTTTTTCTATTTAATTAAATAATCTTTAATTAATTAGAGACACTTTTCTCATTTAATTAAATTAATTAATTTATTTAATTAGGAATGGCTTCTCATTTAATTAAATAACTTTGTTTAATTAATTAGAAGTAAGTACTCCATTTAATTAAATAATTTCATTTAATTATTTCAAAATTCTTTTCGAAACTAGTCAACTCAAGGCAACCGTCGTTAAATCTGGTCAACTTTTGGTCAAACTTGATCTTTGATTATGTGAATATGAGCAAATGCGAGTATGAATTCCCGCAATAATTCAATGCAAATTCTCATTCAACCTTTCAAAATGGAGAGATGAGGGTCTCTTAAATAGACTTTTCTTGAATTCATCAATGGTTGAGATCAATTTCAATTAGCGGTCAGGATTAAAAGTGAAGTTCAGTCATAAAGGGAGATTTCCAAATTAAAGGGAGTTAACAGATTTGATTTGAGTAAAATAAAGAGTTAACTGATTCAATTTTAGTATAAAAAGGAGTTAACTGATTTAACTCATTTTTGATCAATAGTGAATTGGAAATTTCCCTTTTTGAACTGAAGAGAGATTTTGTTGAGATATTTAATTTAATAAAATGAGATATGCTCTCATAATTACTTTTTCTATTTAATTAAGTAATCTTTAATTAATTAGAGACACTTTTCTTATTTATTTAAATAACTTCATTTAATTAATTAGGAATGGCTTCTCATTTAATTAAATAAATTTGGTTAATTAATTAGAAGTAAGTACTCCATTTAATTAAATAATTTTATTTAATTATTTCAAAAAAAGTTTCGAAACTAGTCAACTCAAGTCAACCGTGGTTAAATTTGGTCAAACTTGATCTTTGCGTGTGTGAATATGAGCAAATGTTAGTATGAATTTAAGCAACAATTCGATGCAAATTCTCATTCAACCTTTCAAAATGTAGAGATGAGGGTCTCTTAAATAGACTTTCTTAGAATTCATCAACGGTTGAGATCAATTTCAATCAGCGGTCAGGATTAAAGGTGAAGTTCAGTCATAAAGGAAGATTTCCAAATTAAAGGGAGTTAAGAGATTTAATTTGAGTAAAATAAGTAGTTAACTGATTCAATTTGAGTAGAAAAAGGAGTTAACTAATTTAATTCATTTTTTTATCAATAGTGAACTGGAAATTTCCCTTTTTGAACTGAAGAGAGATTTTGTTGAGATATTTAATTTAATAAAATGAGATATGCTCTCATAATTACTTTTTTTATTTAATTAAGTAATCTTTAATTAATTAGAGAAACTTTTCTTATTTAATTAAATAACTTCATTTAATTAATTAGGAATGGCTTCTCATTTAATTAAATAAATTTGTTTAATTAATTAGAAGTAAGTACTTCACTTTGTAGAACTAGAATCTTAGTATGCAAAGAACATTAACATTAAAAAAAGCATTCGCAAACCAAAACTAAGTTCACATATATGCTTAGACAAAGAAAACAAACAAGAGATGCAAACCTCCATACTTTCTTGATTTTGTAGATGTGTCTTTTGATATGGATGTATGCTCAATTGCTTGCCCAATTGTTTCAATGGTGGAGATGGGTAATGAAAAATTGGTAGCCTTGTGAGCTCTCAATTTGGTATTATAAGGTTAAGATTGATGACTTTGGTTCTCAAAATAGCATGGTAACTTTAGCTCAAAGATTGTTGATGAAATGGCTTGGGATGGGATTCAATTTATAGGCCAAAGGGTAAAGGGATGGAGGGCTTAGATGCAAGAATGGGGAGATTGTTAAGGAGGGCTAAGATACACTCAAAGGGGAGCACATGGATTGTGCTTGTTTAGCACCAATGGGAAGGTGACACTTGTCACAAGGAGGATGAGTGTGAGAGGGTAGGGTAAAGGGTTTGTTAAAGGCATGATGAGTGGGGTTGAGTATGTAAGAGAGATGTAAGAGGAATGAGTGTGGAAGAGGGATTAGTGTGGAAGATGGATGTAAGAGTCATGAGTGGGCTTGTAAGAGTTTTTTATGGTTTGTAAGAGCACTCATGACTTGGTGGTTGGAATTTTTGAGGGGAGACTTTGATTTGGTTTAGGAAAGTCTTAAACTTGTTTAGGAAATGTGACAACATTAGGGGGTGGATTAGGCTTGGGTTTAGGATTAGATTAGGGATGTTAGAGATGTGCAAGTGGATGGCATTAATGAGGGTGGGTGAGTTAGTTGCTAAGCTTGGTTAGTATGGGTGGATGGGGTGGATTAGGCTAAATGGAGGATTAGGGATAAGTTAGGGGTTTTTAGATTTGAGAATTTTGTTTATCAAATAGATTTATTTAATAAATGGGGATTTTTGAAATTAGATAGAAGAATAGAATTTAATTGATAAATAATAGGATATTTGATTTATCAATTAGGACTATAGATGATTAATTAAATTAATCAGCTAGGGGATAGCAAAGGATTAATTAAATAGAAATTTAATTAATGATGCCTTTAGAGATGGCTAAATTAGATTACCAAAGCGGTATAATCAAATTTGGGTCTCTACATTTTGCCCCTCTTTGACATAGTGTTGAGACAACACTATTTCAAAGAAGCTTGAATGAAGACGATATGAGGAAGATGTTTTAGCAACAAGGTTGCCCCAGTCTCGGATAAGAAGAGGAGAGACTAGACTTAGATGATGCCTCCTCAAGAAGGCGGCGTGGGGAGAAATGAGGCTCGACGAATTCTTGAAAAGCACAAGAAATTGAGATGAGCTGAGACATAGGTTGGCAAAGAGAAGGGGCTGAATTAGCTCAAACTCTCACTACGAGAGAATGATAAAGGGAAATCAGGGGCACAAAAGTAAAGCAAGATTAAGACTTTCCAGGATTGGGGTGGGGATGGAGGAGCGAAGCACTATAAAAGGAATCTATGGTAGGGAGATGGATGATGGAATGATAAAGCTAATGCAACAAGATTTCAAAGAATCAGATTGGCGGAAGATGGGTTTTCAGAGATCCCTAGGACTAGGATTGTGGATCTCGAAAGATGAGGCTTGGTGGATTGATTTGATTGGTGGATCCCTAAGACTAGGATTGTGGATCCCTAAAGCTAAGCATGAGGAGTGATCCAAAGAGATACTGATGCATAAGCTAGGATAGGTGCTGGATATGGATGGGGGATGAAGGGAATCCATTGAAGCTTTTTGAGCAGGGGGATACTTCAAGGAGAAGTACCACCATGTAGTTGAGCACTAGATTTGCTATAGGACTGTTGGTTAATTGCCAAGGTTACTAAGAACATCAAGGCCTTTTCACCAACTATCCAGAGGACTGACGAACTGACTCGAAACAAACATGCAAGGATTGCCCCAGTATCACACATGAATCCTAGAGGAAGCAGCATGGAAATGACACTAGGTAACCCACAAGTAGAAAAAGAAAACAAGCAAAAGACCTGATCAAGACCTTACGCTCTGATTGCCCCATTCGTAGCATACCATGATATGGAAGATCGTGGCAACCTTGAGGAGGGAACAAGGAGATTTCTTGGAAAAGATATTTCAAGACCCAAAAGGGAAGATCCCAAATCAAAAGAAAGTAAAAATCCAAAAGAGAACTATTTGCCAACGAGATGGGTAGGACAAGGTACTAACGGACCAAGATCAGACATCAAGAAAGCTATATCCTGCAAGGACCTATCAGAGAGTACCTAGGCTGGTGGATTTGGATGAGTGATGCATCTGGCAAGTTGAACTAAGAAGGATAACACCTTGTTGATAGGAAATCTAGCTAAAGGATGCATTGGAATAGCTAACCAAGGTGTGCGATGTGTGCAAGATGTTGATCAAGGATGAACTGACATGAAAGCTAGATAGATACAATGGTACTAAGCTTAAGAGGATGTATAAGCTAACGAACCAAGATATGTTACAAATGTACAAATTTGTTCATGTTTGGGGTTTGTGAGATGGAAATGTTTGTGAAGGGTGGGATGTCTATAATAGTTGATAGGTGGATAGGTAGATAGTTTGTGAAAAGCTTAAGTGAAAATGGGGTTCTTTGTGTGCATGTGATGGGATACAAGCTAGGATACAAGATTATTTACAAGCTAGAATATGGTACAAGCTTTGGACAAGATTCAGATATACAAGGTATGGTACAAGATTTACAAGGTATAATACAAGCTTTGGTACAAGATTTTATAAGCTAAGGTATAGGATTTACAAGCTAAGGTACAAGATTTACAAGTTGTACAAGAGGTATTTACAAGCTCCATTAGATTTTGGATATTTGGTTGGAACACTAGGGGAACAAGCAGGTGTGTTATGGGACAGTGAATGGATGGATGAGGGATAAGATAGTGATAGATAATGGATTAGTCTTAGTACACAAGGTGCCTGAATTACCAAGTTTTCACCAAAGTACCTATCCAAGGTGCTTGAATTGCCAAGTTTTCACCATTGGACGCTTATTTCTCTTTACTATTTTTTTTGTATTTTTCAAAAGCTGGGTATACCAAGGATCATCAAGCATAGAACTTCTTGAGATGAATGATGTTAGTAGGATCATTCAAGAGTTCTCCTTCTGGTGTAGATAACTGATAGGCTCTAGAGCCAAAGGATGCAGTGACAACATAAGGACCAAGCCAGGTAGGTTCAAACTTGCCTTTCTTTTCTCGATCTGCTTGGACTTTCATATTTTCTTTGAGGACCATGTCACCTGGCTGAAAGTGTTGTGGGAGCACATTCTTGTTGAAATTCCTTTTGAGACGAGTTTGGTAGACTGTGAGATGGTCATAGGCTTGTTTTCTCTTCTCATCTAAGAGATCTAACTGGGTGAGTCGAGCTACTCTATATTCTTCATCTGATATTTGCCCTTGCAAAGATATGCGTAGTGAGGGAAGTTCAACTTCTATAGGTAATACCACTTTGGCAGCATAGACTAGGGGGTATGGAGTTGTGCCTGTGGATGTACAGAAGGAAGTTCAATAGGCCCATAGGGCTAGATTTATTTGTAGGTGCCAATCACGGCCGGAATCATTGTCAACTTTCTTTAGGATTTTGAGGAGGGTTTTGTTAGTTGCCTCTGCATGGCCGTTACCTTATGGGAAATATGGGCTAGAAAAGTGGTGATGGATGCGAAGGGAAGTGCATAATTCTTCCATGTTGAGATTTTCAAAGTTACCTTCGTGGTTAGTGAAGATGGTGGATGGGATGCCGAAGAGGCAAACAATGTGGTATAAGATGAACTTGGAGACCTGAACTCTTGTAGCTGAGACTAGGGGGACTACTTCCATCCATTTAGCAAAATAGTTTGTAGCTGTTATTATCCATTTATGTCCATTACATGAGAGAGGTGTGATAGTTCCAACTAGATCAAGGCCCCAACAAGCAAAAGGCCAAGGTGGTGCAATAGGTTGTAGATCTTGTGCTAGAGCGCGCACAAGATTTGTGTGCTGCTGACATGGGAGACACTTTCTGACAAAGTCACGGGAGTCTTCTTCAATGGTAGGCCAATAGTAACCTGCTCTAAGGATTTGTCGTGCTAGGACAATACCACTCGTGTGGGCACTGCAAAGTCTGGAGTGTACTTCTTTTAACGCCATCGCGACCTCATTTTTATCTAAACATCAAGAGAGAGTATCGTGATAACCCCGACGATATAGGGTATTGGCTATGATAACACAGCGGGATGATTTTCGGATAAGGTTTTGGCGTTGGGTGCATGTGAGGTGAGGGGATATGATACCATATTGTAAGTAAGCGTGAATTTCATGGTACCAAGGGGATTGGGGACCAACCAAGATACAAACACAGTTTAAATCCTCATTCGCATAAGCGGGTGTGAGGAGTTGCTCGACTAAAAACTCATACTGCATAGCTTCTTGGGGAATTTCCAAGAGCGAGCCGATAGTGGGCATGGCGTTTTCTGCCTTGTTCTGCATTCATGACACTTGTGTAAACTAAAGCTTTGTAAAATGTTGAGTTAGCTGATTAACTAGATCTTTGTAGGGTAATAGCTTTTTGTCTTTGGTTTGATATTCATTTAGGACTTGCTTGATGATGAGCTGAGAATCGCCAAAGATTTGTAACTCAGTGATATTCCATTCTACAGCTATCTTTAATCCTACTACAAGAGCTTCATATTCTGCTATATTGTTGGTGCTAGGGAATTATAGCTTGAAGGATTTTGGAATGTAATCTCCTTGAGGTGTAACTAATAATATTCCTGCCCCTGATCCATGAGATGTGTATGAACCATCAAAATAAAGCTTCCATGTGGGCTATTCTTCAATTAGGTAGATATCCTCATCTGGGAATTCTGTGAGCAAAGGATATGCATCTACTAGAGGTGCATCAGCTAGGTGATCTGCTATAGCTTGCCCTTTGATTGCCTTTCTATCCACATACTGGATGTCAAACTCACTTAGTAGCATAACCCACTTTGCTAACTGACCTATGAGTGTTGTTCTAGAGAGCATATACTTGAGAGGATCAATCTTGGAGACTAGTTGGATGGTATGACTTAGCATGTAGTGGCAAAGCTTTTGAGTTGAGAAAACAACTGCCAAACAAGCTTTTTCCATAGGAGTATAATTGAGTTCATAACCAACTAGGGTTCTACTAATATAGTAGATGGCTCTTTCTTTGTTATAATCATCATGTTGTGCTAGAAGTGCCCCTAGAGCAGTAGGTGTTGCTTATATGTACAAGATCAAGGGACGACCAGGAACTTGTGGGACCAAGATAGGGGGATTGGCTAGATACTGCTTGAGCTGATCAAAGCTATGCTGACATAAAGGATCCCACTTGAAGTTCTCATCCTTCTTTAGTAAATGTGAAAGTGGTGTACACTTATTTGCAAGCTGGGAGATGAAGCACTGGACGGATTGAAGCTTTCTCTGAAGAGAGTGAAGCTGTCGTAGTGTTTAGGGAGGAGGCATGTCTAAGATAGCCTTGACCTTTTTGGGGTCGATCTCTATACCTCGTTTAGAAACTATGAAGCCGATTAGCTTGCCAGATGTGACCCCAAAGACACACTTCTTGGGATTTAGCATGAGATGATATTGGGCTAACCTATCAAAGACTTTCTCTAGGTCAGCGAGATAATCCATGGAGGTGTGAGATTTGACTAGGATATCATCCACATAATCCTCCAAAATGTTATGGATAAGATCATGGAAAATGGCTATCATAGTTCTTTGATAGGTAGCCCCAGCATTCTTTAGGCCAAAAGGCATCATGGTGTAGCAAAAGGTTCCCCAAGGGGTAGTGAATGTTGTCTTATGCTGATCCTCTTCTGCAATCTTGATCTAATTATACCCAGAAAATCCATCCATAAGGGACAAAATTTTATGTCTAGCTGTAAGATCTACAATCATATCTATGTTGGGTAAGGGAAATTCATCTTTTGGGAAAGCTTTGTTTAGATCTCTAAAATCAGTGCAGATTCTGATGTCACCGAAAGGTTTAGTGATAGGGACCATGTTGGAGATCCACTCTGAGTAGTTGATAGGTCGGATAACCTTAGCAACTAACATTCTTTCTAATTTAGCTTTGACCAGTAATGCCACCTTGGGGTGCATTTTTCTAAGCTTTTCTCTGACGGGCTTGATCTTTGGATCGACTACAAGATGATGAACTACAAGCTTTGGATCAATTTCTGGCATGTCGTGATATGACCATGCAAATTGGCCAATGTTCTCTCATAAGACCTCAAAGAGGAGATCAGCTTGGTCTTGTGATAGGGATGCAGCAATGTGAACAAGTCTAGGGATCTTTGAAGAACCGATGTTGACTTCTCTAGTATCCTCTATTAGAATAGATGACACCTTTGGCCAATTATCTTGAGGAGGCAATACTAAATCCTCATGTTCTACTTGTGGCTCTAGATTTTCTTGCTTAGGGGTTCTCTTCGCTGCCTTAGCTAGTCTCAGATTCACCTTAGTTCTAGTTTTGGGTGTATTGAAATTAGGTTGGGGATTTTCTCCAAAATACCCCTTGGGATCTAGCTTATAGATATAGGTAGAATCTGGCTTTGTCTACTTGTGAGGTGTTTCAGCTCCCATGAATCTTAGAAGCACTTCCTCTGATGTGAACTCATCAATGTGTATGATGCTTGGTTGGTCCCAATCTATGAGTTGTGGATGAGCGAGTGGTAGGTCAATGAGATGGATGGATAGTTCTTGGAGAACAGAGTCTCCTAGGGAGATTTGGTCTGGGATATCATCGTAGGCTCTCTTTTCATCTTCCTCAGGAATGTCTTTGATTTCAACAAGGTCGCGGTGGATGTTCAAAAAAGCCTGACCGTTCTTGTTGGTGCCCCGAGTTGTGGGTATGCCAAAGCCAAGACCTGACTTCGTTTCCCACTTATGTGCTTCGATGGGACATTGCATGCCCCTTTCTTCTGGTCCTAGTCCACCACCTTGATAGTTCCATTTTTCAGTGATGAGCTTATGTTCTTGGGGATACTTTTGGCTGAAGTGATCAAGGCGTGTTTGATTTCTTGGAGGTGCATCCTTATGTAACCAATTGTTGATATCTAGAGTGAGCTCCTTATGAAGAGGGGTTTTTGAGGATACAAAGGTTGTTGGGCCAAACTGTTTGTATCGAGGAGGTGAAATCTCCTTAGCTTTTTGATATGTTGGCCGTCCATGGGTATGTGGATCAAGTGGGATTGCTCCGACAGCAAATCCATCTGATAGACTATATTCTCCATAGCCTTTGTTGTTGATATTTACGGTAGATAAGGTGGAGGTGAGGATGGTTTCTGCATCATTACAAGTGTGGGATGAGCTGGCGATGGCTGTGCCAATGTCTATTCTAGGGCAATGGTTTGTATATGAAGCTTCAACCGCATTGCAGTAAGCAAAGGGTTCTTGATCGGCATGGATGGTCACCTCAGTGCCCTGATGCGAAAATTTGATGCACTGATGGTAGGTGGATGGAATGGCCTTCATAGCGTGAATCCATGGGTGACTAAGGAGGATGTTAAATGGTAGGTTTAGATCAAAAACATGGCAAACTGTCTCTTGGATGACTGGCCCAACCTTGATTGGTAGCAAAATAGTCCCTTCTGTGGTTCTTTCCAAGTTGTCATAAGCTTTGATGGTGATAACCTCACTGATTATATCTGCCTCATTATACCCAGCTTGTTTTATGAATTTTAGGGTGCAAATTTTCAAGGCTGATCCATTAGCTATCATTACTCTTTTCACGAAAAAATTGGATACCATGATGGCTATGCGAAGTGGAAGGCTGTGATCTGGCTCGACCACGGGTATGTCGGTTGGTTTGAATGATAGGGCACATGAGGAGGATAGGTGTCCGAAAAGATTACGAAAATCAGTAGCATTGATATCAGAAGGGACAAGGGATTCTATGAGAGCACTGTCAAGGATGTCTTTGTACATAGCACTAGTGTGAAGAAGGTCTAAAATGGAGATTTGGGCTGGCATGTTCCCAAGGTGTTCCAAGATATTGTACCAGCTTTTCGATGGAGCTGATGGTGCTGATGAAACTGGTGGGCCTGTGATGTTAAATTGCGCTCTTCGAGTGGTAACTGCACACTCATTGTCTGGTCCTCAGATATTGATAACATTGACAGAAGGCTCTTTCTCGGATATACAACCTATAAGGCTACCATAGTCTATATAGGATGAAGTGTGGTCATTGTTCTTCCCATGCTGTTGGTTTCGCTGGTGGTTGTTGGTGTTGTTTTGGATAGGTGCGTTTCCAAGATTTTGGTTGTTGTGTGGAGGAAAAGCATTTTGATAAATCTGTAAGCCTGCATTGGGAGAGGTTTGGGCACCAACAGTGATTTCTTTCCGATCAATGAGGTCCTGCACATAATCTTTCAGTTTTACGCATCTGAGGGTGGTGTGACCGTTTACCCTATGGAACTTGCAATACTCATTGTCCTTATACCATGTAGCTTTGGATTGGCTTGGATCAATTTGCTGGGTAGGAGGAAATTTGATGAGGTTTTCCTTAGCCAATTTCTCAAAAATGACATCCAATGGCTCACCAAGGGGTGTATAGTTTCTAGGTGTGGGTTGGAATTTGAGTTTTTGTCCTGTAGCTACATTGATGGCATTAGCTTGATTGTTAGACCCTTGAAAGTTGGGTCTTGTATTGTGGTTTTGATAGCTTTGGTTATTTTGTTGTTGGTAATTG
This sequence comes from Cupressus sempervirens, assembly GCA_028749045.1. Lineage (NCBI taxonomy): Eukaryota > Viridiplantae > Streptophyta > Pinopsida > Cupressales > Cupressaceae > Cupressus > Cupressus sempervirens. The sequence continues at coordinate 103,669,206 of CM053791.1, forward strand.
ATAGCTTGTTGGTTGGTTGTTTGATATGGTGGGTTAGATTGATTTTGGGAAGGACCAACAATATTCACATGTCTGGTGTCAGTAACCCCATCTGTTGCAACATGCTTGTTTTTGTTCCAATACCTAGACTTGTCATTGGAATGTGATTGATTTTGGTTGGCCTCTTTGTAAATCTTGACCACACCATCTTCAATGAGTCCTTGCTCAAGGATCATTCCTTTCTCTTTGATATCCTTATAAGTCTGCAAACAGTTCATGGTCATGTGGTGAGCCAAGTTGGGATGTGCATTATCAATAGACATTTTCACCACATGGCATTCTGGCAAGGTACAGGATATGCAGGTGGTTAGGGGTTTCCATCTTTGCAGGTATTTGGCAAGGCTTTCTCCACCTTTTTGCTTGGTGTGGACAAGATCAACTATTGATAGCTCTGTTTCAACAAGATGGGCATATTGGGCTACAAATGCCTCAGATAATTTAGCAAAGTTTTTATTTGTGCCATAGGGGATTCTGTAAAACCATTCAAGAGCTAGTCTAGACAAGCTTTTGGGAAAAAGGTGCAAGAGGAAGACATCATTGTATGCCACGTCCTGGTAGTGCATGTAAAATTCTTTGATATGTGTGACAGGGTCTTCTTTTCCTTTGAATTTGTCAAATTTGGGTACCTCAAAGTGTTTGGGAAATGGTGTCATGGTAATGGCTCTGTCAAATGGGTAAGGACACACATTCTCAAACTTGAATGTATTTGGATCATTCCCTTCTTGGATGGCTTTCAGAGCTGTCTTCATTTGCTCCCATTCTTAATTGATAGGTGATGGCTAGGGTGCCCCCAATGTAGGAGTGCCTTGAGGTAGGTATGCACTAGATGGGGCCACTGAATATGGATGGTTGTGAGGGATTTGCTGATAGGGATTGTACATTGTTTGGGCAGTTGCATGGTGGATGACAGGTTGTTGAGGGGGAGGTGGCGCATATTGCTGCATGTGCTGCGAGGCTTGCTATTGATATGGGATTTGAGGTTGAGATTGAGGAACATAAGCTGGATGTGGGATAAATGGATTGCTTTGTGGAGGTAAGGTATAAGATGGTTGTGAGGCTTGGGAAAAGGATCGCGAGGCTTGTGGGGTTTGACCAATATATGTGGGTTGTGCCCCCATTTGGGATGGTACTTGCAAATAATTCATGGTTGGCTGGATTGCTAGGTTACCTCCTAGAAGTGGCATTGAAAAGTAGTTGGTAATAGGAGGTAATGGATTAGTTGGTGGTGGAGGTGGTGGGAGTTGAAAGCTTGGGAATGGAACTGATGGGGTTTGATAGCTTTGTGGCTGGATTTGGAAGCTTGGCAAAAAATTGGCTGTAGCTTGTGGGATTTGATAGCTTTGTGGAGTGAGGGTAGTAGCTTGTGGATTTGTGGCTGATGGTATTGAGCTCCCAAGACCTAATAGAAATTATGGGATTGTGCTTTGGGCTGTGGTGAACAAGTTGGAGGTGATGAAAGGTTGATTACTTGGCCCCATGGGTGGCATCCCTATTTTATATTGCTGAGGTTGGCCAAAGATGCTAGCACTGATTTGGGAGATGGGTGAATTTGCAAGGCTGGGTTGGGGAGTAGCAGCAACAATAGTGAAGGGGGTGAACAGTGAGGTATTTTGGGTAAAGGGGGTTTGCAGTGGAGAGGTATGAACCAAGGATGGAGTGGTGGTGGCTGGGTTGGCTTGCGGCATGGAGATTTCAACTTGGGTGGATGATGGTATGTTTGGGTATGTTGGATCATATGGATTGGCTAGAGGCTCTTCTTTTGGCATATATTGAGGATAATTTGGATCATAAGAGCCTATGGGTGGTGGTAGCTGCCCAAACAACGGGTGAGATGGATCTGATAATGGAGGGGGTCTTCCAAAGTCAAAGGTTCCTAAATTGTCCCTTCAAAAATTAGCCATGATTGTCTCTTTGTTCTTGTCTATAATGGCATTTACCAATACTGCATTTCCTGGTTGGTTCATGAAAGCTTCAATGTCAGTTGGTGATGGCATAGCTTTTTCTGGGCTGAAGGATGGCTGAGTGCTCAAGGGGGGGTGATGTTGTTCGGTCCAAATGATAGGGCTCCATTGTTTCTTTCTTCTTGGCTAAGCGAGTGACAGGTGGCATGAAGATGCAGAATGCTCCTAGGGATGAGATGCAACAAATGCTGGTGATGCAAAAGGGGGGAAGGCTTTTCTATGCAAATTATTTCCTAGGTTGAGGCAAAGCTATATGACAAAACCTAAGGAGGATTGGGTTGGGGATTCTAACTTCAAAGATATGTTGCCAAAGCATGAAAGGTCTGCTTTTCTATGTGCAAGCTTGGTGGTGATTATGTCAACTTAAGGATAGACTGATGATCCTTTAGGAAGAACACAAGATTGACCACTTGTGGATCCCAACCTTTAGCTCAAGGTGATGAGGGATAACAAGTGACAAAGCTAGATTACCCTAGACAAAGCTCTGTCAAAGGGATAACCTTGGTGAGATTGGTGGATTTGGAAGATTTTAGGAATGGAAAACTTTTGGCAAGGTGACAACAAATTTTGAAGGCTTTGATGTGAATGTTTTTGGAGTGCTAGCTAGATGGCTTGATTCTAAATGAGATGGATGAGCTAAAATGCTTAAGGGAAGACTAAAGATGGCTGGCTTTCCTACAAAGATGACTCTAAAGTGAAACTTATCCAAGAAGATGTGGAGAAACAAGGGTGTCTAATAATAGAAATCATGCCCAGTTGGTAAGGCATAAGCAGGATTAACTCCTGGATGTTAGCTAAATTTGATGGTGCACTCTAACCAGGCCTCTTGAAGTGCTTTTTCGGTAGCTTTGTCCTCTGCTTTGTGGAGTTTGGCAATCCACGGGCTTGGTTTTATTTTTTTTCTCTTGGCTGAAAGTTCTTGATATGCCAAAGATGGCTTGAGTTTGACTTTGTGAAACTTGTGTTTGGGTTTGGGTTGTTCCGACATAAATTTCTGAATTTTCTTGGCTTTAAGAGATCTTAGTTGTTTTGCTTCGACTCGTTCAACTTCTAAAATAGGCAGTGACTATGCTAAGTGTGCCCTAAACTAGGATTGACCAAGTTTGGAAAACATTCATTCAACAAGTAAAATAAAATCAAGCAATAGATAGGAACACCCAGATAGAAGTTTGTGGTTCTCAGAATGTGATACTTGCGCTGAGGAGTGTGTATGTTCTACAAATGTTTCGATCAGTCACTTCAAACACATTAACATCCTAGATGGTTGTCTGCAAGGTTAACAGTTGGTTTAGCTAAGGAGTCCTCGATATACGCAAGGTATGTGAGGCCCAAATCTATAGATGAGACCAAAAAGATGTCACACAGCTGAGAGGAGCGGTAACCCACTTCTCCTCTTTCACTTCTCAAGGGTATAAAGTTCTTTGAGGCTTAGCCTGAGTGACAAAATCTTGATCCCAAGAGAGGTATCTTTCAATTCACCTCCCAATTTTTATACTCTACCGGAATGCTAGAGTTGAGGTCGTCCAAGAGGTGATGAAATCCCCAAGCAGGCCTCCTAAAAAGAAACAAGATTTTGGATCCTAATCTTATGCACCCAAGATGGCCTCGAGAGATGACAAGGGGAGAGAAGACTTGGATGACCTTGGGTTAAAAGACACGCTTGTTCTTTTACCAACTCTTATGTGTGCTAATCTAGACTTTGCAAGCACTCATGTTTAAGAGACAATGTTCAATTCCAACTTGAAGTGCCAACAAAAATAAACCGATCGAAGAATGCAAAAAATAAGAAGAGTTAGGGTCAACAAAAGCAAACTCGCACACCCAGAGGCCCTCCACGTCAAGTATCGATTAATTTTCTTTAAGGCATTCAAGATTGAGTGTGAGTTTGTTTTAAGCCCAAAACAAAAGTGTGTGAGATTCGATTTCAAGCGCACGCTCGGAGGCTCTCCACGTCATTTGTTGTTCAATTTTAGTGCCCAAACTTGAAGTGTGATCAATTTAATCTAGAGTTTTGGTCATTTAAGAATTTTGATAAAGTAAAAGCAAATGTTCAAAGACCAAGTGAGTTAGTTAGATTGTGAAATATTTAACACCTTTTTCAAGTAGACCCATCCCCATAAATGGCGCTGAGATTGCAACCAATGATTGAATTGATGGGTGATTAGAAAAGAGGTGAGTCCAAGGAACTACTCAAATTGATTTTTGCAAATTTGTATTTAACCTAACAAAGTTTTTTAATTGTCCAAAAATCAAACTTTACTTAAATTGCATGTGAAAAAGATATTTGTTTTGTTCAATTTTAGAAGCTCCAAATGAAGTGTTTGATATTGCAATGGTTAATTGATCATTGGCATTCAAGATTGAATTTTTTTTTTTAAGCATGCATTCCAAAGAAAATTGATTTTAATCCATGGCATTCAAGAGTGTGTTTTGAGCAATATTCATTCAATGGAAAATGTGTTTAACCATTCAAGTTCATTTTAGCAACATGCATTCAAAGACAAATGGTTAAACATTCAAGTTCATTTTTTAGCAACATGAGAACCTGCAAGAAACATGGTTAGTGGTTCCATATGTGCTCCAACCTGCAATGAGACAAAAAAAAAAAAAGAAATTTAGTTAGTTACCCAAAATCTTCTAAAATGAGAGCTTAACTATGAGAAATTTTTTTTAACTGTTTTTGTTGTTTTTCCTCGAATTAATCAACGGTTGAGATCGATTTCAATTAGCGGTCAGGATTAAAGGTGAAGTTCAGTCATAAAAGGAGATTTCCAAATTAAAGGGAGTTAACAGATTTAATTTGAGTAAAATAAGGAGTTAACTGATTCAATTTGAGTAGAAAAAGGAGTTAACTAATTTAACTCATTTTTGATCAATAGTGAATTGGAAATTTCCCTTTTTGAACTGAAGAGAGATTTTGTTGAGATATTTAATTTAATAAAATGAGATATGCTCTCATAATTACTTTTTCTATTTAATTAAGTAATCTTTAATTAATTAAAGACACTTTTCTTATTTAATTAAATAACTTCATTTAATTAATTAGGAATGGCTTCTCATTTAATTAAATAACTTTGTTTAATTAATTAGAAGTAAGTACTTCATTTAATTAAATAATTTCGTTTAATTATTTCAAAATTCTTTTCGAAACTAGTCAACTCAAGTCAATCGTAGTTAAATCTGGTCAACTTTTGGTCAAACTTGATCTTTGTGTATGTGGGTATGAGCAAATGTGAGTATGAATTTTAGCAACAATTCGATGCAAATTCTCATTCAACCTTTCAAAATGAAGAGATGAGGGTCTCTTAAATAGACTTTCCTGGAATTCATCAACGGTTGAGATCGATTTCAATCAGCGGTTAGGATTAAAGGTGATGTTCAGTCATAAAGGAAAATTTCCAAATTAAAGGGAGTTAAAGATTTAATTTGAGTAAAATAAGGAGTTAACTGATTCAATTTGAGTAGAAAAAGGAGTTAACTCATTTAACTCATTTTTGATCAATAGTGAACTGAAAATTTCCCTTTTTGAACTGAAGAGAGATTTTGTTGAAATATTTAATTTAATAAAATGAGATATGCTCTCATAATTACTTTTTCTATTTAATTAAGTAATCTTTAATTAATTAGAGAAACTTTTCTTATTTAATTCAATAACTTCATTTAATTAATTAGGAATGGCTTCTCATTTAATTAAATAACTTTGTTTAATTAATTAGAAGTAACTACTCCATTTAATTAAATAATTTCATTTAATTATTTCAAAATTCTTTTCGACACTAGTCAACTCAAGTCAACCGTGGTTAAATTTGGTCAACTTTTGGTCAAACTTGATCTTTGCGTTTGTGAATATGAGCAAATGTGAGTATGAATTTCAGAAACAATTCGATGCAAATTCTAATTCAACATTTCAAAATGAAGAAATGAGGGTCTCTTAAATAGACTTTCCTAGAATTCATCAACGGTTGAGATCGATTTCAATCAGCGGTCAGGATTAAAGGTGAAGTTCAGTCATAAAGGGAGATTTCCAAATTAAAGGGAGTTAAGAGATTTAATTTGAGTAAAATAAGGAGTTAACTGATTCAATTTGAGTAGAAAAAAGGGTTAACTAATTTAACTCATTTTTGATCAATAGTGAACTGGAAATTTCCCTTTTTGAACTAAAGAGAGATTTTGTTGAGATATTTAATTTAATAAAATGAGATATGCTCTCATAATTACTTGTTTTATTTAATTAAGTAATCTTTAATTAATTAGAGACACTTTTTTTATTTAATTAAATAACATCATTTAATTAATTAAGAATGGCTTCTCATTTAATTAAATAAATTTGTTTAATTAATTAGAAGTAAGTACTTCACTTTGTAGAACTAGAATCTTAGTATGCAAGGAACATTAACATTAAAAAAAGCATTTACAAACCAAAACTAAGTTCACATATATGCTTAGACAAAGAAAACAAACAAGAGATGCAAACCTACAAAGAGAAAACACTCCATGCTTTCTCGATTTTGTAGATGTGTCCTTTGATGTGGATATATGCTCAATCGCTTGCCCAATTGCTTCAATGGTGGAGATGGGTAATGGAAAATTTGTACCCTTGTGAGCTTTCAATTTGACATTATAAGGTTAAGATTGATGACTTTGGTTCTCAAAATAGCACGTTAACTTTAGCTCAAAGATTGTTGATGAAATGGCTTGGGATGAGATTCAATTTATAGGCCAAGGGGTAGAGGGATGGAGGGCTTAGATGCAAGGATGGGGAGATGGTTAAGAAGGGCTAAGATGCACTCAAAGGGGAGCACATGGATTGTGCTTGTTTGGCACCAATGGGAAGGTGACACTTGTCACAAGGAGGATGAGTGTGAGAGGGTAGGGTAAAGGGTTGGTTAAAGGCATGATGAGTGGGGTTGAGTATGTAAGAGAGATGTAAGAGAAATGAGTGTGGAAGAGGGAAGAGTGTGGAAGATGGATGTAAGAGTCATGAGTGGGCTTGTAAGAGTTTTTTATGGTTTGTAAGAGCACTCATGACTTGGTGGTTGGGATTTTTGAGGGGAGACTTTGATTTGGTTTAGGAAAGTCTTAAACTTGCTTAGGGAATGTGACAACATTAGGGGGTGGATTAGGCTTGGATTTAGGATTAGATTAAGGATGTTAGAAATGTGCAAGTAGATGGCATTAAAGAGGTTGGGTGAGTTAGTGGCTAAGCTTGGTTAGTATGGGTGGATGGGCTGGATTAGGCTAAATGGAGGATTAGGGAAAAGTTAGGAGTTTTTAGATTTGAGAATTTTATTTATTAAATAGATTTATTTAATAAATGGGGATTTATGAAATTAGATAAAAGAATAGGATTTAAATGATAAATAATAGGATATTTGATTTATCAATTAGGACTATAGATGATTAATTAAATTAATCAGTTAAGGAATGGAAAAGGATTAATTAAATAAGAATTTAATCAATGATGCATTTAGAGATGGCTAAATTAGATTACCAAAGCGATGTAATCAAATTTAGGTGTCTACACACTTAATTAATTAATTTCGTTTAGTTATTTCAAAATTCTTCTCGAAACTAATCAACTCAAGTCAATCGTGGTTAAATCTAGTCAACTTTTGGTCAAACATGATCCTTGTGTATGTGACTATGAGCAAATGTGAGTATGAATTCCAGCAACAATTCGATGCAAATTCTCATTCAACCTTTCAAAATGAAGAGATGAGGGTCTCTTAAATAGACTTTTTTGGAATTCATCAATGGTTGAGATCGATTTCAATCAACGGTCAGGATTAAAGGTGAAGTTCAGTCATAAAGGGAGATTTTCAAATTAAAGGGAGTTAACAGATTTAATTTAAGTAAAATAAGGAGTTAACTGAATCAATTTGAGTAGAAAAAGGAGTTAACTGATTTAACTCATTTTTTTATCAATAGTGAACTGGAAATTTCCCTTTTTGAACTGAAGGGAGATTTTGTTGAGATATTTAATATAATAAAATGAGATATGCTCTCATAATTACTTTTTCTATTTAATTAAGTAATATTTAATTAATTAGAGACACTTTTCTTATTTAATTAAATAACTTCATTTAATTAATTAGAAATGGTTTCTCATTTAATTAAATAACTTTGTTTAATTAATTAGAAGTAAGTATTACATTTAATTAAATAATTTCATTTAATTATTTCGAAATTTTTTTCAAAACTAGTCAACTCAAGTCAACCGTCGTTAAATCTGGTCAACTTTTGGTCAAACTTGATCTTTGCATATGTGAATATGAGCAAACATGAGTATAAATTTCAGCAACAATTCGACGCAAATTCTCATTCAACCTTTCAAAATGAAGAGATGAGGGTCTCTTAAATAGACTTTACTAGAATTCATCAATGGTTAAGATCGATTTCAATCAGCGGTCAGGATTAAAGGTGAAGTTAAATCATAAAGGGAGATTTCCTAATTAAAGGGAGTTAACATATTTAATTTGAGTAAAATATGGAGTTAACTGATTCAAGTTGAGTAGAAAAAGGAGTTAACTCATTTAACTCATTTTTGATCAATAGTGAACTGGAAATTTCCCTTTTTGAAATGAAGAGAGATTTTGTTGAGATATTTAATTTGATAAAATGAGATATGCTCTCATAATTACTTTTTCTATTTAATTAATTAATCTTTAATAATTTGAGACAACTTTCTTATTTAATTAAATAACTTCATTTAATTAATTAGGAATGGCTTCTCATTTAATTAAATAACTTTGTTTAATTAATTAGAAGTAACTACTCGATTTAATTAAATAATTTTATTTAATTATTTTAAAATTCTTTTCGAAACTAGTCAACTCAAATCAACCGTGGTTAAATCCCATCAACTTTTGGTCAAACTTGATCTTTGCGTATGTGAATATGAGCAAATGTTAGTATGAATTCCAGCAACAATTCGATGCAAATTTTTATTCAACCTTTCAAAATGAAGAGATGAGGGTCTCTTAAATAGACTTTACTAAAATTCATCAATCGTTGAGATCGATTTCAATCAGGGGTCAGGATTAAAGGTGAAGTTCAGTCATAAAGGGAGTTTTTCAAATTAAAGGGAGTTAATAGATTTAATTTGAGTAAAATAAGGAGTTAACTTATTTAACTTGAGTAGAAAAAGGAGTTAACTGATTTAACTCATTTTTTATCAATAGTGAACTGGAAATTTCCCTTTTTGAACTAAAGAGAGATTTTGTTGAGATATTTAATTTAATAAAATGAGATATGCTCTCATAATTACTTTTTCTATTTACTTAAGTAATCTTTAATTAATTAGAAATAGTTTTCTTATTTAATTAAATAACTTCATTTAATTAATTGAGAATGGCTTCTCATTTAATTAAATAACTTTGTTTAATTAATTAGAAGTAAGTACTTCATTTAATTAAAAAAATTCGTTTAATTATTTCAAAATTCTTTTCGAAATTAGTCAACTCAAGTCAACCGTGGTTAACTCTAGTCAACTTTTGGTAAAACTTGATCTTTGCGTATGTGAATATGAGCAAATGTGAGTATTAATTTCAGCAACAATTCGATGCAAATTGTCATTCAAACTTTGAAAATGAAGAGATGAGGGTCTCTGAAATAGACTTTACTGGAATTCATCAATCGTTGAGGTCGATTTCAATCAGCGGTCAGGATTAAAGGTGAAGTTCAATCATAAAGGGAGATTTCCAAATTAGAGAGAGTTAACAGATTTAATTTGAGTAAAATAAGGAGTTAACTGATTCAATTTGAGTAGAAAAAAGAGTTAACTGATTTAACACATTTTTGATCAATAGTGAACTGGAAATTTTCTTTTTTGAACTGAAGAGAGATTTTGTTGAGATATTTAATTCAATAAAATGAGATATGCTCTCATAATTACTTTTTCTATTTAATTAAATAATCTTTAATTAATTAGAGACAATTTTCTTATTTAATTAAATAACTTCATTTAATTAATTAGGAATGACTTCTCAGTGAATTAAATAACTTTATTTAATTAATTAGAACTAAGTACTCCATTTAATTAAATAATTTATTTTAAATATTTCAAAATTCTTTTCGAATCTAGTCAACTCAAGTCAACCATGGTTAAATATGGTCAACTTTTGGAAAAACTTGATCTTCGCTTATGTGAATATGACAAAATGTGAGCATGAATTCCAACAAAAATTCGATGCAAATTCTCATTCAACCTTTCAAAATGAAGAGATGAAGGTCTCTTAAATAGACTTTCCTAGAATTCATCAACGGTTGAGATTGATTTCAATCAATGGTCAAGATTAAAGGTGAAGTTCAGTCATAAAGGAAGATTTCTAAATTAAAGGGAGTTAACAGATTTAATTTGAGTAAAATAAGGAGTTAACTGATTCAATTTGAGTAGAAAAAAGGAGTTAACTGATTTAACTCATTTTTGAACAATAGTGAACTAGAAATTTCCCTTTTTTCAATGAAGAGAGATTTTGTTGAGACATTTAATTTAATAAAATGAGATATTCTCTCATAATTACTTTTTCTATTTAATTAAGTAATCTTTAATTAATTAGAGACACTTTTCTTATTTAATTAAATAACTTCATTTAATTAATTAGGAATGGCTTCTCATTTAATTAAATAACTTTGTTTAATTAATTAGAAGTAAGTACTCCATTTAATTAAATTATTTCAAAATTCTTTTTGAAACTAGTCAACTCAAGTCAATCGTGGTTAAATCTGGTCAACTTTTGGTCAAACTTGATCTTTGCGTATGTGAATATGAGGAAATGTGAGTATGAATTCCATCAACAATTCGATGCAAATTCTCATTCAACCTTGGAAAATGAAGAGATGAGGGTCTATTAAATAAACTTTAGTGGAATTCATCAACGATTGAGATCGATTTCAATCAGCGGTCAAGATTAAAGGTGAAGTTCAGTCATAAAGGGAGATTTTCAAATTAAAAGGAGTTAAGAGATTTAATTTGAGTAAAATAAGTAGTTAACTGATTCAATTTGAGTAGAAAAGTAGTTAACTCATTTAACTCATTTTTTATCAATAGTGAAGTGGAAATTTCCCTTTTTGAACTAAAGAAAGATTTTGTTGAGATATTTAATTTAATAAAATGAGATATGCTCTCATAATTACTTTTTCTATTTAATTAAATAATCTTTAATTAATTAGATACATTTTTCTTATTTAATTAAATAACTTCTTTTAATTAATTAGGAATGGCTTCTCAGTTAATTAAATAACTTTGTATAATTAATTAGAAGTAAGTACTGCATTTAATTAAATAATTTTGTTTAATTATTTCAAAATTCTTTTCGAAACTAGTTAACTCTAGTCAACCGTGTTTAAATCTGGTAAACTTTTGGTCAAACTTGACCTTTGCTTATGTGAATATGAGAAAATGTGAGTATGAATTCTTGCAACAATTCAATCCAAATTCTCATTCAACCTTTCAAAATGAAGAGATGAGGGTCTCTTAAATAGACTATTCTAGAATTCATCAATGGTTGAGATCGATTTCAATCAACGGTTAGGATTAAAGGTGAAGTTCAGTCATAAAGGGAGATTTTCAAATTAAAGGGGGTTAATAGATTTAGTTTGAGTAGAATAAGCAGTTAGCTGATTCAATTTGAGTAGAAAAAGGAGCTAACTCATTTAACTCATTTTTTATCATTAGTGAACTGAAAATTTCCCTTTTTGAACTGAAGAGAGATTTTGTTGAGATATTTAATTTAATAAAATGAGATATGATCTCATAATTACTTTTTCTATTAAATTAAGTAATCTTTAAGTAATTAGAGACACATTTCTTATTTAATTAAATAACTTCATTTAATTAATTAGGAATGGCTTCTCAGTTAATTAAATAACTTTGGTTAATTAATTAGAAGTAAGTACTCTATTTAATTAAATAATTTGGTTTAATTATTTCAAAAAAAAGTTTTGAAAGTAGTCAACTCAAGTCAACCGTGGTTAAATTTGGTCAACTTTTAGTCAAACATAATTTTTGTGTATGTGAATATGAGCAAATGTGAATATGAATTTCAGCAACAATTCAATGCAAATTCTCATTCAACCTTTCAAAATGAAGAGATGAGGGTCTCTTAAATAGATTTTCCTAAAATTCATCAATGGTTGAGATCGATTTCAATCAAGGGTCAGGATTAAAGGTGAAGTTCAGTCATAAAGGGAGATTTCCAAATTAAAAAGAGTTAACGAATTTAGTTTGAGTAAAATAAGGAGTTAACTGATTCAATTTGAGTAGAAAAAGGAGTTAACTGATTTAAGTAATTTTTGATCAATAGTGAACTAGAAATTTCCCTTTTTGAACTGAAGAGAGATTTTGTTGAGATATTTAATTTAATAAAATGAGATAAACTCTCATAATTACTTTTTCTATTTAAATAAATAATCTTTAATTAATTAGAGACACTTTTCTTATTTAATTAAATAACTTCATTTAATTAATTAGGAATGGCTTCTCATTTAATTAAATAACTTTTTTTAATTAATTAGAAGTAAGTACTCCATTTAATTAAATAATTTCATTTAAGTATTTCAAAATTATTTTTGAAACTAGTCAACTCAAGTCAACTGTTGTTATATCTAGTCAGCTTTTGGTCAAACTTGATCTTTGCGTATGTGAATATGAGCAAATGTGAGTATGAATTCCAACAACAATTCGATGCAAATTCTCATTCAACCTTTCAAAATGAAGAGATGAGAGTCTCTTAAATAGACTTTCCTGGAATTTATCAATGGTTGAGATCGATTTTAATCAACGGTCATGATTAAAGGTGAAGTTCAATCATAAAGGGAGATTTCTAAATTAAAGGGAGTTAACAAATTTAATTTGAGTAAAATAAAGAGTTAACCGATTCAATTTGAGTAGAAAAAGGAGTCAACTGATTTAACTCATTTTTGATAAATAGTGAACTGAAAATTTCCCTTTTTAAACTAAAGAGAGATTTTGTTTAGATATTTAATTTAATAAAATGAGATATGCTCTCATAATTACTTTTTCTATTTAATTAAATAATCTTTAATTAATTAGAGACACTTTTATTATTCAATTACATAACTTCATTTAATTAATTAGGAACGGCTTCTCATTTAATTAAACAACTTTGTTTAATTAATTAGAGGTAAGTACTCCATTTAATTAAATAATTTTGTTTAATGATTCAAAAATTCTTTTCGAAACTAGTCAACTCAACTCAACCGTGGTTAAATCTTGTCAACTTTTGGTCAAACTTGATCTTTGCGTATGTGAATATGAGCAAATGTGAGTATGAATTCCAGCAAGAATTCGATGAAAATTCTCATTCAATCTTTCAAAATGAAGAGATGAAGGTCTCTTAAATAGACTTTTCTTAAATTCATCAATGGTTGAGATCGATTTCAATCAACGGTCAGGATTAAAGGTGAAGTTCAGTCATAAAGGGAGATTTCCAAATTAAAGGCAGTTAATGAATTTAGTTTGAGTAAAATAAAGAGTTAACTGATTCAATTTGAGTAAAAAAAGGAGTTAACTGATTTAACTCAATTTTGATCAATAGTGAACTACAAATTTTCCTTTTTGAACTGATGAGAGATTTTGTTGAGATATTTAATTTAATAAAATGAGATAAGCTCTCATAATTACTTTTTCTATTTAAATGAATAACCTTTAATTAATTAGAGACACTTTTCTTATTTAATTAAATAACTTCATTTAATTAATTAGAAATGGCTTCTCATTTAATTAAATAACTTTGTTTAACTAATTACAAGTAAGTACTCCATCTAATTAAATAATTTCGTTTAATTTTTTCAAAAAAAATTTTCGAAACTAGTTAACTCAAGTCAACCGTGGTTAAATCTGATCAACTTTTTGTCAAACTTGATCTTTGCGTATGTTAGTATGGGCAAATGTGTGTATGAATTTCAGCAACAATTCGATGCAATTTCTCCTTCAACCTTTCAAAATGAAGAGATGAGGGTCTGTTAAATAAACTTTCTTGGAATTCATCAATGGTTGAGATCGATTTCAATCAAGGGTCAGGATTAAAGGTGAAGTTTAGTCATAAAGGGAGATTTCCAAATTAAAGGGAGTTAACAAGTTTAATATGAGTAAAATAAGGAGTTAACCGATTCAATTTGAGTAGAAAAAGGAGTCAACTGATTTAACTCATTTTTGATAAATAGTGAACTAGAAATTTTCCTTTTTAAACTAAAGAGAGATTTTGTTGAGATATTTAATTTAATAAAATGAGATATGCTCTCATAATTACTTTTCTATTTAATTAAATAATCTTTAATTAATTAGAGACACTTTTTTTATTTAATTAAATAACTTCATTTAATTAACTAGGAATGGCTTCTCATTTAATTAAATAACTTTGTTTAATTAATTAGAACTAAGTACTCCATTTAATTAAATAATTTCGTTTAATTATTTAAAAATTCTTTTCAAAATTAGTCAACTGAAGTCAACCATAGTTAAATTTGTTCAATTTTGGTCAAACTTAATTTTTGCGTATGTGAATATGAGCAAACGTGAGTATGAATTCCAACAACAATTCGATACAAATTCTCATTCAACCTTTCAAAATGAAGAGATGAGGGTCTCTTAATAGACTTTCCCTGAATTCATCAATGCTTGAGATCGATTTCAATCAACGGTCATGTTTAAAGGTAAAGTTTAGTCATAAAGGGAGATTTCCAAATTAAAGAGAGTTAACAGATTTAATTTGAGTAAAATAAGGAGTTAACTGATTCAATTTGAGGAGGAAAAGTAATCAACTGATTTAACTCATTTTTGATCAATAGTGAACTAGAAATTTCTTTTTTTGAACTGAACAGAGATTTTGTTGAGATATTTAATTTTATAAAATGAGATATGCTCTCATAATTACTTTTTCTATTTAATTAAATAATCTATAATTAATTAGAGACACTTTTATTATTTTTGTAAATAACTTCATTTAATTAATTAGGAATGGCTTCTCATTTAATTAAATAACTTTGTTTAATTAATTAGAAGTAAGTACTCCATTTAATTAAATAATTTTGTTTAATGAGTTCAATTTTTTTTTTAAACTAGTCAACTCAAATCAACCGTGGTTAAATCTGGTGAACTTTTGGTCAAACTTGATCTTTGCGTATGTGAATATGAGCAAATGTGAGTATGAATTCCATCAACAATTTGATGCAAATTCTCATTCAACCTTTCAAAATCAAGAGATGAAGGTCTCTTAAATACACTTTCTTGGAATTCATCAACGGTTGAGATCGATTTCAATCAACGGTCAAGATTAAAGGTGAAATTCAGTCATAAAGGGAGATTTCCAAATTAAAAGGAGTTAACAGATTTAATTTGAATAAAATAAGGAGTTAACTTATTCAATTTGATTAGAAAAAGAAGTTAACCGATTTAACTCATTTTTGATCAATATCGAACTGAAAATTTCCTTTTTTGAATTGGAGAGAGATTTTGTTGAGATATTTAATTTAATAAAATGAGATATGCTCTCATAATTACTTTTTGTATTTAATTAAATAATCTTTAATTAATTAGAGACACTTTTCTTATTTAATTAAATAACCTCATTTAATTAATTAGGAATGGCTTCTCATTTAATTAAATAACTTTATTTAATTAATTAGAAATAAGTACACCATTTAATTAAATAATTTCGTTTAATTATTTCCAAATTCTTTTCGAAACTAGTCAACTCAAGTAAACCGTGGTTAAATCTGGTCAACTTTTGGTCAAACTTGATCTTTGCGTATGTGAATATGAGCAAATGTGAGTATGAATTCCACCAACAATACGATGCAAATTCTCATTCAACCTTTCAATATGAAGAGACGAGGGTCTCTGAAATAGACTTTCCTGGAATTCATCAACGGTTGAGATCGATTTCAATCAATGGTCAGGATAAAGGGAGATTTCCAAATTAAAGGGAGTTAACAGATTTAATTTGAGTAAAATAAGGAGTTAATTGAATAAATTCGAGTAGAAAAAAGAGTTAACTTATTTAACTTATTTTTTATCAATAGTGAACTGGAAATTTTCCTTTTTGAACTGAACAGAGATTTTGTTGAGATATTTAATTTAATAAAATGAGATATGCTCTTATAATTACTTTTTCTGTTTAATTAAATAATTTTTAATTAATTAGAGGCACTTTTCTTATTTAATTAAATAACTTCATTTAATTAATTAGGAATGACTTCTTATTTAATTAAATAACTTTGTTTAATTAATTAGAAGTAAGTACTCTATTTAATTAAATAATTTTGTTTAATTATTTCAAAATTCTTTCCTAAACTAGTCAACTAAAGTCAATCGTGGTTAAATCTGGTCAACTTTTGGTCAAACTTGATCTTTGCGTATGTGAATATGAGGAAATGTGAGTATGAATTCCAGCAACAATTCGATGTAAATTCTCATTCAACCTTTCAAAATGAAGAGATGGGGGTATCTTAAATAGACTTTCTTAGAATTCATCAACAGTTAGGATCGATTTCAATCAACGGTCAGGATTAAAGGTGAAGTTCATTCATAAAGGGAGATTTTCAAATTAAAGGGAGTTAACAGATTTAATTTGAGTAAAATAAGGAGTTAACTGATTCAATTTGAGTAGAAAAGGGAGTTAACTGATTTAACTCATTTTCGATCAATAGTGAACTAGAAATTTTCCTTTTTGAAATGAAGAGAGATTTTGCTTAGATATTTAATTTAATAAAATGAGATATGCTCTTATAATTAGATTTTTTATTTAATTAAATTATCTTTAATTAATTAGAGACTTATTTCTTATTTAATTAAATAACTTCATTTAATTAATTAGGAATGGCTTCTCAGTTAATTAAATAACTTTGTTTAATTAATTAGAAGTAAGTACTCCATTTAATTAGACAATTTTGTTTAATTATTTAAATTTTTTTTTAAAACTAGTCAACTCAAGTCAAGCGTGGTTAAATCTGGTCAACTTTTGGTCAAACTTGATCTTTGCGTACGTGAATATGAGCAAATGTGAGTATGAATTCCAGCAACAATTCGATGCAAATTTTCATTCAACCTTTCAAAATGAAGAGATGAGTGTCTCTTAAATAGACTTTCTTGGAATTCATCAATAGTTGAGATCGATGTCAATCAACGGTAAGGATTAAAGGTGAAGTTCAGCCATAAAAGGAGATTTCCAAATTAAAGGGAGTTAACAAATTTAATTTGAGTAAAATAAGGAGTTAACTGATTCAATTTGAGTAGAAAAAGCAGTTAACTGATTTAAATCATTTTTTATCAATACTGAACTGAAAATTTCCCTTTTTGCACTGATGAGAGATTCTATTGAGATATTTAATTGAATAAAATAAGATATGCTCTCATAATTACTTTTTCTATTTAATTAAATAATCTTTAATTAATTAGAGACACTTTTCTTATTTAATTAAATAACTTCATTTAATTAATTAGGAAAGACTTCTCATTTAATTAAATAACTTTGTTGAATTAATTAGAAGTAAGTACTCCATTGAATTAAATAATTTCATTTAATTATTTCAAAATCCTTTTCGAAACTATTTAAGTCAAGTCAACCGTGGTTAAATTTGGTCAACTTTTGGTCAAACTTGATCTTTGCGTATGTGAATATGAGCAAATGTGAGTATGAATTCCAGCAACAATTCGATGCAAATTCTTATTCAACCTTTCAAAATGAAGAGATGAGGGTCTCTTAAATAGACTTTCCTAGAATTCATCAACAATTCAGATCGATTTCAATCAACGGTCATGATTAACGGTAAAGTTCAGTCATAAAGAGTGATTTTCAAATTAAAGAGAATTAACAGATTTAATTTGAATAAAATAAGGAGTTAACTGATTGAATTTGAGTAGAAAAAGGAGTTAACTGATTTAACTCATTTTTTATCAATAGTGAACTAAAAAAAATTCTTTCTGAACTGAAGAGAGATTTTGTTGAGATATTTAATTTAATAAAATGAGATATGCTCTCATAATTACTCTTTCTATTTAATTAAATAATCTTTAATTAATTAGAGACACTTTTCTTATTTAATTAAATAACTTCATTTAATTAATTAGGAATGGCTTCTCATTTATTTAAATAACTTTGTTTAATTAGTTAGAAGTAAGTACTCTACTTAATTAAATAATTTCGTTTAATTATTTCAAAATTCTTTTCGTAATTAGTCAACTGAAGTCAACTATGGTTAAATCTGGTCAACTTTTGGTCAAACTTGATCTTTGTGTATGTCAATATGAGAAAATGTGAGTATGAATTCTAGCAAAATTTGATGCAAATTCTGATTCAACCTTTCAAAATGAAGAGATGAGGGTCTCTTAAATAGACTTTCCTGGAATTCATCAATAGTTGAGATCGATTTCAATCAATGGTTAGGAATAAAGGTGAAGTTCAGTCATAAAGGGAGATTTCCAAATTAAAGGGAGTTAACATATTTAATTTGACTAAAATAAGGAGTTAACTGATTCAATTTGAGTAAAAAATTGAGTTAATTGATTTAACTCATTTTTGATCAGTAGTGAAATGGAAATTTCCCTTTTTAAACTGAAGAGAGATTTTGTTGAGATATTTAATTTAATAAAATGAGATATTGTCTCATAATTACTTTTTCTATTAAATTAAATAATCTTTAGTTAATTAGAAACACTTCTCTTATTTAATTAAATAACTTCATTTAATTAATTAAGAATGGCTTCTCATTTAATTAATTAACTTTGTTTAATTAATTAGAAGTAAGTACTCCATTTAATTAAATAATTTCGTTTAATTATTTAAAAATTCTTTTCGAAACTAGTCAACTCAAGTCAACCGTGCTTAAATCTAGTCAACTTTTCGTCAAACTTGATCTTTGCGTATGTGAATATGATTAAATGTGAGTATGAATTCTAGCAACAATTCGATGCAAATTCTCATTCAACCTTTCAAAATGAAGAGATGGGGGTCTCTTAAATAGAATTTTCTGGAATTCATCAACGATTGAGATCGATTTCAATCAACGGTCAGGATTAAAGGTGAAATTCAGTCATAAAGGGAGATTTCCAAATTAAAGGGAGTTAACAGATTTAATTTGAGTAAAATAAGGAGTTAGCTGATTCAATTTGAGTAGAAAAGGAGTCAACTAATTTAACTCATTTTTGATCAATAGTGAACTGAAAATTTCCCTTTTTCAACTGAAGAGAGATTTTGTTGAAATATTCAATTTAATAAAATGAGATATGCTCTCATAATTACTTTTTCTATCTAATTAAATAATCTTTGATTAATTAGAGGCACTTTTCTTATTTAATTAAATAACTTCATTGAATTAATTAGGAAAGGCTTCTCATTTAATAAAATAACTTTGCTTAATTAATTAGAAGTAAGTACTCCATTTAATTAAATAATTTCGTTTAATGATTTCAATTTTTTCTTTTCGAAACTAGACAACTCAAGTTAACCATGGTTAAATCTAGTCAACTTTTGGTCAAACTTGATCTTTGCGTATGTGAATATGAGCAAATGTGAGTATGAATTCTAGCAACAATTCGATGCAAATTCTCATTCAACCATTCAAAATGAAGAGATGAGGGTCTCTTAAATAGAGTTTCTTAGAATTCATCAATGGTTGAGATCGATTTCAATCAACGATCAGGATTAAAGGTAAAGTTCAGTCATAAAGGGAGATTTCCAAATTAAAAGCAGTTAACAGATTTAATTTGAGTAAAATAACAAGTTAACTGATTCAATTTGTGTAGAAAAGGGAGTCAACTGATTTAACTCATTTTTGATCAATAGTTAACTGAAAATTTCCCTTTTTGAACTGAAGAGAGATTTTGTGAAGATATTTAATTTAATAAAATGAGATATGCTCTCATAATTACTTTTTCTATTTAATTAAATAGTCTTTACTTAATTAGAGACAATTTTCTTATTTAATTAAATAACTTCATTTAGTTAATTATGAATGGCTTCTCATTTAATTAAATAACTTTGTTCAATTAATTAGAAGTAAGTACTCCATTTAATTAAATAATTTCGTTTAATTATTTTAAAATTCTTTTTGAAACTAGTCAACTCAAGTCAACCATGGTTAAATCTGGTCAACTTTTGGTCAAACTTGATCTTTGCGTATGTGAATATGAGCAAACGTGAGTATGAATTCCAGCAACAATTCGATGCATATTCTCATTTGACCTTTCAAAATGAAGAGATGAGGGTCTCTTAA
Source organism: Cupressus sempervirens (assembly GCA_028749045.1). Classification (NCBI taxonomy): domain Eukaryota; kingdom Viridiplantae; phylum Streptophyta; class Pinopsida; order Cupressales; family Cupressaceae; genus Cupressus; species Cupressus sempervirens. The sequence goes on from CM053791.1 coordinate 103,689,440, forward strand.
ATAGACTTTCCTGAAATTCATCAACGGTTGAGATCGATTTCAATCAACGGTCAGGATTAAAGGTGAAGTTTAGTCATAAAGGAAGATTTTCAAATTAAAGGGAGTCAACAAATTTAATTGGAGTAAAATAAGGAGTTAACTGATTCAATTTGAGTAGAAAAAGGAGTTAACTGATTTAACTCATTTTTTATCAATAGTGAATTGGAAATTTTCCTTTTTGAACTGAAGAGAGATTTTGTTGAGATATTTAATTTAATAAAATGAGATATGCTCTCATAATTACTTTTTCTATTTAATTAAATTATCTTTAATTAATTAGAGACACTTTTCTTATTTAATTAAATAACTTCATTTAATTAATTAGGAATGGCTTCTCATTTAATTAAATAAATTTGTTTAATTAGTTAGAAGTAAGTTCTCCATTTAATTAATTAATTTTGTTTAATTATTTCAAAATTCTTTTCGAAACTAGTCAACTTAAGTCAATCGTGGTTAAATCTGGTCAAATTTTAGTCAAACTTGATCTTTGCGTATGTGAATATGAGAAAATGTGATTATGAATTCCAGCAACAATTCGATGCAAATTCTCATTCAACCTTTCAAAATGAAGAGATGAGCATCTCTTAAATAGACTTTCCTAGAATTCATCAATAGTTGAGATCTATTTCAATCAACGGTCAGGATTAAAGGTGAAGTTCAGTCATAAAGGGAGATTTTCAAATCAAAGGGAGTTAACATATTTAATTTGACTAAAATAATGAGTTAACTGATTTAATTTGAGTAGAAAAAGGAGTCAACTGATTTAACTCATTTTTTATCAATAGTGAACTGAAATTTTTCCTTTTTGAACTGAAGAGATATTTTGTTGAGATATTTAATTTAATAAAATGAGATATGCTCTCATAATTACTTTTTCTATTTAATTAAATAATCTTTAATTAATTAGAGACACTTTTCTTATTTAATTAAATAACTTCATTTGATTAATTAGGAATGGCTTCTCATTTAATTAAATAAATTTGTTTAATTAGTTAGAAGTAATTACTTCATTTAATTAATTAATTTTGTTTAATTATTTCAAAATTCTTTTCGAAACTAGTCAACTTAAGTCAATCGTGGTTAAATCTGGTCAAATTTTAGTCAAACCTGATCTTTGCGTATGTGAATATGAGAAAATGTGATTATGAATTCCAGCAACAATTCGATGCAAATTCTCATTCAACCTTTCAAAATGAAGAGATGAGCGTCTCTTAAATAGACTTTCTTAGAATTCATCAATAGTTGAGATCGATTTCAATCAACGGTCAGGATTAAAGGTGAAATTCAGTCATAAAGGGAGATTTTCAAATCAAAGGGAGTTAACATATTTAATTTGACTAAAATAAGGAGTTAACTGATTTAATTTGAGTAAAAAAATGAGTTAACTCATTTAACTCATCTTTTATCAATAGTGAACTGGAAATTTCCCTTTTTGAACTGAAGAGAGATTTTGTTGAGATATTTAATTTAATAAAATGATATATGCTCTCATAATTACTTTTTCTATTTAATTAGATATTGTTTAATTAATTAGAGACACTTTTCTTATTGAATTAAATAACTTCATTTAATTAATTAAGAATGGCTTCTCATTTAATTAATGAACTTTGTTTAGTTAATTAGAAGTAAGTATTCCATTTAATTAAATAATTTCATTTAATTATTTCAAAATTCTTTTCAAAACTAGTCAACTCAAGTCAACCGTGGTTAAATCTGGTCAACTTTTAGTCAAACTTGATCTTTGCGTATGTCAATATGAGAAAATGTGATTATGAATTCCAGCAACAATTCGATACAAATTCTCATTCAACCTTTCAAAATGAAGAGATGAGTGTCTCTTAAATAGACTTTCCTGAAATTCATCAATAGTTGAGATCGATTTCAATCAACAGTCAGGATTAAAGGTGAAGTTCAGTCATAAAGGGAGATTTCCAAATCAAAGGGAGTTAACATATTTAATTTGACTAAAATAAGGAGTTAACTGATTTAATTTGAGTAAAAAAATGAGTTAACTAATTTAACTCATTTTTTATCAATAGTGAACTGGAAATTTTCCTTTTTGAACTGAAGAGAGATTTTGTTGAAACATTTAATTTAATAAAATGAGATATGCTCTCATAATTACTTTTTCTATTTAATTAAATAATCTTTAATTAATTAAAGGCAATTTTCTTGTTTAATTAAATAACTTCAGTTAATTAATTAGGAAAGGGTTCTCATTTAATTAAATAACTTTATTTAATTAATTAGAAGTAAGTACTCCATTTAATTAAATAATTTAATTTAATTATTTTAAAATTCTTTTCAAAACTAGTCAACTCAAGTTAACCATGGTTAAATCTAGTCAACTTTTGGTCAAACTTGATCTTCTTGTCAAACTTCAAGTTAACTCAAGTTATGAGAGCATATCTCATTTTATTAAATTGAATGTCTCAACAAAATCTCTCTTCAGTTCAAAAATAGAAATTTTTAGTTCACTATTGATCAAAAATGAGTTAAATCAGTTAACTCATTTTTCTACTCAAATTGAATCAGTTAACTCCTTATTTTACTCAAATTAAATCTGTTAACTCCCTTTAATTTGGAAATCTTCCTTGATGACAGAACTTCACTTTTAATCCTGACCGTTGATTGAAATCGATCTCAACCGTTGATGAATTTTAGGTAAGTTTATTTAAGAGACCCTCATCTCTTTATTTTGAAAGGCTGAATGAGAATTTGCATCGAATTGTTGCTGAAATTCATACTCACATTTGTTTATATTCACATACGCAAAGATCAAGTTTGACCAAAAGTTGACCAGATTTAACCACGATTGACTAGTTTAAAAAAAAATTTGAAATAATTAAATGAAATTATTTAATTAAATGGAGTACTTACTTCTAATTAATTAAACAGAGTTATTTAATTAAATGAGAAGTCATTCCTAATTAATTAAATGAAGTTATTTAATTAAATAAGAAAATTATCTCTAATTAATTAAAGATTATTTAATTAAATAAAAAAAGTAATTATGAGAGCATATCTCATTTTATTAAATTAAATATCTCAACAAAATCTCTCTTCAGTTCAAAAAGAGAAATTTTTAGTTTACTATTGATCAAAAATGTAATGCCCCGCCAAGGGATTCAAAGAATTAACCTAGAATTTCACTACGTTTAGAAACAAATTTTTTTTTTTTTATGATAGTAAACATTACATATAACTTATGCACAATAATGGAAGCAATAGCATTGTCCATCTGAAAGTAAACATAACATAAATAACAGATTACATTCTTTAAGATCCCTTAACGTTGAATTACATACTTGAATCCATCTAGTACAACATCTACATGAAATAATAATGATAAGTCCATTGATTACACATTACATTTCAAATGCTCATTCATCCACTGTACATGTCACAGGGTATGAAAAGCTTAAGGAATATACATACATAGAATAAGTACATCATCCTATTCTAATCCATGATACTTCAAAGTAGAGATATTCACATGATACAACATCATAGAGAACATATACATCCATCATAAAGATCAAACATAATAAACTAAGTGCACAGTTCCTCCCAACCGTTAATAGCATCATTAGACCATCGTGGGCCCTAGCCATCCCTCCGTGCGTAACATCTCAAATCACCGAAGAGATCATCGGTATTAACATAGTAGGAATGTCACTCCTAACATATACAACATCATATGTAGAAAGTAATCTAACATGCAAATATAAGCATAAGATAACATCATCTACCATATGCTAATCATCAATGAAAAGATATATATCCACCATCACGAAGGACGCATCAACCACGATGTCTCAATGAGTCTCAAATGATAAGAGTTGAAAATACACTACCATCCGACCGCGTGGTACCTAAGTGGTCCACTCCCACCATGCTAAGGAGATAATCTCAAGTCCCAAATAAGTTGTCAAAATCTCATAGCATAAATCTCTATAGTCCAGGAATCCTAAAAGTATACTAACTCAAAGGTTCCAATCACAAACTGACATCTAATCCCAGAGGCACACAATGACATGTAGGAACCTACTATGCAAGCGGAAAAGTGTCATCACATTTATCACGTGCAAGTTATCCTGGCAGTTAGCTAAACTCCATGGGTCCATACTGATCTCATATGGCCACTAGTATCCTCTCATACTGACAAGGCATACTATGGAATGCAAGGTCGCAACCATGCGTCTCACTACTCCCATCCTAGCCTATACAAGCGCTCAAGGCATGGGTGAGAAAAAAATACTTATCTTTTTAGGTTCATTCAGTTAGTATTAGGTGTGAATGTTATAACTTATTAATCCAACTTACAATGAGTTACCCTGGCAGCCTCTTAGGGCCCCGACCCCCATTACAAACCACTTCCCGTCACTACATGCAAATATCCTACCCTAATGCTCATGGACCCATAAATCTCAAAATTTCAAAAGATAATTCATAAAATCATCAAATATGCACAAAAGCATCAAATCTCCATGAGCAAACATCCATAGAAAATCATGACCACAACAGCTCTCTATTGGCAACTAAAGTATCACTGATAATCAAAAGTATCCAATGGTTCTCAATAACCAAAATATATCTCAATCATACTGATCGAAGACTCCAAAAATGGTTGAGTCAAACATGTCACAACATGACATCATCAAGAATATATCCACATTTTGGTCCCATCATGGCAACTAGAAAATAACCAAGGATAACTGATCGATGACCAAAAATAATGGTTAAGTCAACTGTCTCATAAATAAAAAAATCTCAACTATAACAATTAGTATTCACATCTAATACATAGAGCATTCCATCACATAACCATGGTTGGGTTTATAAAGATCGAGATTAAAACATCATCATGACATCACAATCACATAACCCCCAAGCCTCTGGTAGACATCATATGCTGGTCAACACTAGTCAACCCAATACAATAGCATAAAGAATACACAATATAAACACATGTTTTGGTTTTGTTAAGTTTTCAATTTTGAATTCAAATGCAAAAGTCTCAGTTTACGTTTCCCAAACTATATCAAGTGGAGAAATTTCACGTTTTACCTAACTCATGTATTTGTTTGATAGATAAAAAGTTTCTCCATTAGACTCAATTTTCTAATTGATCTAATAATATTTTATTTATATAAACTTTGTTTGAAGATAGACATTTCCTATAAACCAAACTTCGATTATTTATTCTAATAATTAATCTTAATTAAAACTAAGTTTAATTAAATTAATTATTAATATCTCTTCATAATTGACAAGCTTAATAGCAATATTTTAAATCATTAAAAAGAGTGACCTATTAATTGAGAACTTTATCATTAATTATATATACATATATACTTATATATATATATATATATATATATATATATATATATATATATATATATACATATATATATACATATACATATATATATATATATATATATATTTATATATTTATATAGATATATATATATACACATACATAAATATATATATTTAATAGCATTTAATAATTAATAAAATTTCAGCATTTAAAACATAATCGAAACTCAAATCGCATATGAAATAATGTTGTGGATTAAACCTTATATAATCTAAAACCCACATATGACTCAACGTGATTTAAAATCGCACGGCTATTTTAATTACCGCATCGCAGGTACACTGCGATCGCAGGTACCCTGCGATCTCGCAGGCCTGCGGTGGGTGGGGTATATGATACCCGCCCAAAATTTAGATATATATATATTTTAAAACGTTTTCAATGTAACATTTTTTTATAACAATTTTTTGAAACGAGATTGAAATCGCAAATGCGTTTTAATGAGTATTACTGCGATAACTCGCTCGGCTTTCCGATTAATTATATATATATGTATATATATATGTGTGTGTATATATATACAAATATATGCAGGGTTTTATACAGTATAAATTTATATACGAAAATACAGATCTGAACTATATATATATATTTTTTCATAAAGAATATATATATATATAAGTTTCCTACAATTATTTACTCTCTAAATTTTCTCTATAATTTTTTTCCAATGAATTTGGCTACAATTCAACCCTAGCCCCGTATTTTTTAAGATCTATGCATATAATATTCTCAAAGAAATTAACTACCCATAGAGAATGCATACAATAACAATAAGAAATTTCTCAGAAGACATATGGAAGACACGAAGAAGACAGGGAAATGAAAGATACGGAAATAGCATAAATAAAATCACAAGAATCTACCCGGATTTTGATGCTAAATCGCTCTTCCTCAGAAAACCCGTAGAGCAAGCTCCCTTCTTCAGAACTCTCGAATCCTCTAATGCTCCAATTGCACTCCAAATGCTATCTCTAAGCTTCTAGAAATGCCTGAATATAAAGAGCTCTCAAAAAACCTCTAGAATGCTTCTAGAAACAGCTGGAAGGTGTCACCAACTAAGCATAGGTCTTTTCCAACCTTCAAGATGAGCCATAGGGTTATAGACACCATGTGCTTAATTAATGTACTAACCCCCATGTTGTTGACACGTGAGAAATAAAAAAGTGCATTAATTCTCATGTAAGCTTATAACTCCAATTTAATTTTAAATAATTTCTATTTAAATTTTATAACTTTCATTTTAATTTTTATAACTTTTATTATTATTATTTTATTTATTACTTTATTATTATTTTATAATTATTATTAATTTTAATTTACTAATTTTCTTTTATTTAATTCTTTTTCCTCAGTTAATTCTCATTTAATTAATTATAATCAAAATATCAAAGATCATGATATTTAATTTTCTCAAATAATTAATTTATTAATTGAATCTATTTATTAAGACTTAATTAATAGAAAATTCACCATAGACCTCCAAGATAAAATATGAAAACTCATCATAGAACAAATCATACAAAATCAGTCTAAAGGGTTAAAAATCACAAAATATGTCATCCGACACATTCGGTGGGTATTCAACTCTAATACTTGTCCTAACTCACTAGGACAAATGGTTTTAGGGTTTGGGATTTGGACTTGAGAATTTATCTCCCTTCTCTTATCATTGAGATAGTATAATAGGGTACACTCATCTTGACAATTCAGAGAAGTTGATACCCGGTACCTGCAACCTATAGAAAAACTATGCATGTACATACAATATATAATGCTAAGCTCAACAGACAATGGCAGGAAGTGGTGCATCGTGTAGATCCAGACTAAGCAAGTGACTACGACTCCCTTTCTTAACCACATCAGAAATGCCATACAATAACAAAACACACACACCATACACATGCAAGTATGGGGTAAGTATCCATAATAGAACACATGAGATAATAAACCAGCTAACTAATCATCATCAATAACTGAAAATAATATAATGATCATCATACATATATGAAATGTAGAGACTAAATGATCTCATCATATATCAACTGAATCCATATCATAATATCTGATAGTGTCAAAACAATACCACTAAATAATCAACATAAAACTAGTCCATCAAAGTCTGATAATAATAGCAACAATAAGTCTAGAAAAGATGTGAACGAGGGTAGGCACTACAAAAAAGGAGTTAAATCAGTTAACTCCTTTTTGTACTCAAATTGAATCAGTTAACTCCTTATTTTACTCAAATTAAATCTGTTAACTCCCTTTAATTTGGAAATCTTCCTTTATGACTGAACTTCACCTTTAATCCTGACCGTTGATTGAAATCGATCTCAACCGTTCATAAATTTTAGGAAAGTCTATTTAAGAGACCCTCATATCTTTATTTTGAAAGGTTGAAAGAGAATTTGCATCGAATTGTTGCTAGAATTCATACTCACATTCGCTCATATTCACATACGCAAAGATCAAGTTTGACCAAAAGTTGACCCAAAAAACTGCAATAACTTTCAAACCGTGGGGCCTTTTGACCTGATTCTTTTTCTGAAATGCTCTAAATCACAATTACATTCATCTGCCCAATTCACACCTTCTAGGTCAGCAAAATGATGGCTAAATTGCATGCTCCAATTTTTTCATAATTTTTTAGCACGCTGATAGTTGAACTGTGAGAGTTGGAACCTTTATTTGACCCAAATGGGTGTCCAAAAATGAAAAGACATGAAACAGAAACTAAGCCTAGGTACATTTTTTGGGTGACACAGGATTGCCCTTATACCTTTGGATGCTCCTGCATCAGACACCCAGGGTAGATTGAAAAGTGACCCTGTCACTTTATGAATGGTAGAGGAAATTCCAAATGGGAAACCTCGCTTGCTAAAATCCAAGTTGAGTCCTCGATCAATCGTCCTTTCCATTTGACCAAATACTCTTCATACTGCCTATTTATGGTACTCCTACCCACACGATGATCTAGAATGTCTTCTATCTCCTCCTTAGAAGCAGGAATTGGACATGGCTCTAACACCAGCTCCTCATCTGCACCATCATCATGATACTCTATTAAATCTGCAATGTTGAAAATGGGAGAAATGTGAATACTATCTGACAGCTCCACCTCATATGCATTTCCTGAGTCATGTTTTTTCAAAATTTTGCAAGGGCCAAATTTCTTCATTTTCAGCTTGTTGTAAGTATCGGCTGGAAATCTTTCTTTTCGTAAGTGCACCATGACTAGATCCCCTACTTGAAATTCTTTATGTCTTCTCCTTTGATCAGCCCTAGCTTTATACTCTTGATTCATCTTGGTAATGTGTGCTTGAACCTCCTCATGTAGATGCTTGATATGTTCAGCAAATTTCTCAGCTTCAGCCCTTGTCCTCTCCCCTTGTTCTATCTTCCTCAATTCTGGTGCAGTCCTTGGGCTATTCCCATATACAATTTGGAATGGTGATTTTCCAGTACTCCTATTTATAGAATTATTGTAAGAAAACTCTACTTTTGGTAGAATCAAATCCCATCCCTTGGGCTTATCCCCAACTAAACATCTTAGCAAATTGCCCAGACTTCTGTTTACCACTTTTGTTTGGCCATCAGTCTGTGGGTGATGCGTGGAACTGAATTTTAGGTCTGTTCTCAAATTTTTTCACAATGTCCTCAAAAAATACCCCACAAATTTAGTGTCTCTATCAGAAACTATGCTCCTTGGAAGACCATGTAGTCTTACCACCTCTTTGAAAATCAAGTCTGCAATATGGACAGCATCATGAGTTTTGTGGCATGGAATGAAATGTGCCATTTTGGAGAACCTATCAACCACCACAAATACTGAGTCATTACCCTTTTGTGTCCTTGGCAATCCAAGAACAAAATCCATACTTATGTCCTCCCATGGCCTTGACGGAACATGCAATGGCTAATATAGGCCAGTATTGTGACTAAACCCCTTGGCAACTTGACAAACCTGGCAACTCTGTACAAACTTCTTCACATCCTGTGAAATTTGAAGCCAAAAATAATGTTCTCTAAGAATGGAAATGGTCTTATCTCGACCAAAATGTCCTGCCATCCCTCCACTATGTTTCTCCTTAATCAGATTTTCCCTCATGGAACTTCTTGGAATGCACAATTGACTACCCTTGAACAACATGCCATCTTGAATCAGATAGTCTAACCACTTGGTTCTATCTACAGCAACAGGTTCTTTACAAGCTTTCCATGCTTCAGCAAAATCAGGATCTTCGGGGTACAAATTCTTGAGTTCATCAAACTCAACTACTTCAACTTGCATTACTATAAGCAACAACTATCTCCTACTTAGTGCATCTGCAACCCTGTTAGATTTTCCACTTCTATGCTTCAACACAAATGTATAACTCTACAAGAACTCTACCCACTTCATATGCCTCTGATTCAATTTACCTTGGCTATTTAGGTACTGTAATGCCTAATGATCAGTAAACAAAACAAATTCCTTTAGCAATAAATAATGCCTCCATTTCTTTAAGGCCTGAACTATTGCATAGAACTCTTGATCATAAAAATAATACTTCTTCTTTGCATCATTCAATTTTTCACTAAAATATGCAATAGGCTTACCTTCTTGGCTTAATACAGCCCCAATAGCGCTGCCACTGGCATCACAACCTGGAAAACCTTTCTAAAATTTGAAAGTGCCAACACAGGCTATTTTGTTACCTTCTTCTTCAGCAATTCAAAACTTCTTGCAGCTACTACAGTCCATTTGAACTCTTTTCTATCCCCTCTTATTGTATCAGTTAGGGGTGCACACATCCCACTGAAATTCTTAATAAACTTCCTGTAAAAACTAACCAGACCATAAAATGATCTTACCTCAGTAGCAGACCTTAGAGTAGGCTATTTCAAGATGGCTTTTACCTTCTCTGGATCTATTTTGAAACCTTCAAGTGATATAACAAACCCCAAATAGACTAACTCCCTTTTTGCAAAGATACACTTCTTTAGATTAATTAATAGTTTATCTTCCCTTAGCCTTTCAAGGATACTACGAATATGTAGTAAATGTTCTTCCAATATCTTGCTGAAAATTAAAATATCATCCAAATAGACAATAAAAAATTTTCCCAAGAACTTCTTAAGTACCTCATTCATGAGCCGCATGATGGTGCTTGGGCGTTCGTCAATCCAAAGGGCATGACTAACCACTCATAAAGACTCTCCTTGGTTTTGAAGGTTGTTTTCCACTCATCTCCTTCTCAAATCTATATCTGGTGAAAATCACTCTTCAGATCTATCTTTGTGAAGTACTGAGCTCCACTCAAGCAGTCCATAAGATCATCCATCCTTGGCAAAGGAAACCGGTACTTGATGGTTATCCTATTTATAAATCGAGAATCTATACACATCCTCCACTCTCCATCCTTCTTTGGTGCGAGTACTATAGGTACTGCACATGGACTCAGGCTCTCTCGAATCAAGCCCTTCCTCAACAACTCCTGAACCTATCTATTTAGCTCCTCTATTTCAGTAGGAGTCATCCTGTGAGTAGCCTTGTTAGGAAAACTAGCTCCTGGAATTAGATCTATCTGATGACTGATTTGAATTATTGGTGGCAATCCATCTGGAACATTATCAAAGATATAATCTCCAAACTCCCCAAGTAAATCTGAAACTTCAAGCGGTATTTCACTACTACCTTCTTTATCTTTCCTAGGAATCAAAGCATAGCACATATGCTGATGTTTCATGCCATCTAAAAACTTCCTTCCATCAACAAGAAAAATCCTCGCACTACTACATACCTTTTCACCTTCCTTTTTCATGGGCTTCAATTTGTGGCGAACTCCATCCTTTGTCAGAGAGTATGTGTTTGCATGTCCATCATGCACTGCATGTCTATCAAACTGCCATGGTCTACCCAACAATAGATGGCAAGCATCCATCGAAATAACATCACAAAGAACTTCATCATGGTAACTCCCAATTTTGAATTTTACTAAACATTGTTCACTTACCAGGACCTTATAATCATCTTTTACCCAAGCAATCCGATAGGGCTAGGGATGTTTCTCCCTCTTGAGCTTTAGCTTAGAGACCATCTCTTCTGATACGAAGTTATCAGTGCTACCACCATCAATGATCACGTCACAACATTTATCCTCACACTTGCATCTGGTACGCAATAAACTCCTTCATTGTCATGGTTCAATCTCACCACTTAGTAGGACTTTCATTTACCAAGGCCTCTCCTCTTTTTGCATCCTCTGAATGTGATGATTGTGCATCCTCATCCACATGAGCAACCCTAGCTTGGCCCTCAGCTCTCCTAACTGTTCTTCCTTGTCATTGAGGGCATTCAAAGGCACGATGACCTTCTTCATTGCAATGGAAATAGGTACCACAAAAGCCTCCTCTTCCTTTTCCACATCCTCTACCTCTTCCTCTTTGATTTCTAAAGTCTTGATCATGGGAGCGGTTGAAACTCTCATTCCTCTGGTTCCTGCTAGTACCCACATCTTCATTTTTCTTTTGGATTTCATTGCGGCCTCCAAATGATCTACCGCTTCCACTTCCTCCTTGACCGCGCCCTCTTTGTCTTCCTTCAAACCTTTGATTTAGCTTCTCTTCAACTCGTAGGGCAAACTGGTATGCCTCTCCAATGCTGGTCATTCTTACCAGACTTAATTCCTCCTGGATGCTACGTCGCAACCGACTGATATAATGAGAAACCTTCTCCTTATTTGCTTTTGCATGCCCTGCTCTAATCAAGAGTCGATAAAATTCCTCTGTATATTCTTGGACTGATCTTCCTCCTTTCTTTAACCCATGCATCTTCTTAAACAAATCAAGCTTGTAGTCCATAGGAATGAACTGCTTATTCAATTTGTTCACCATGCGATCCCATCTTGTGATCTTCTCCTTTCCTCTTCTGTTTCTTTCCAATTGAACCTCTTGCCACCAGATTTTGGCATGGCCTTTCAGTTTGGCCTTTGCAAACTTAACCCTATCTGGGTCCCTTATATCCTCATACTCAAAGTATTCTTCCAGTTCATTGATCCAATCGATCAACTCATCTGGTTTCAGATTTCTTGAAAATACACCCACTTCAATTGTAGGTCTTTTCCCAAACTTAGTAATGGCCCTAAAAAGCCTTTCCTCTTCATGATTCAAAATTTCTTTGTCAAATTCCCCTTCTGGTCCCATTACTTCTTCTTCATTTTCATCCTCACTGTCGTCACCCACGACAACATTTGCTCCTCTACGGAGCTCCTCTTGCAATGCTTGCACCTGCCTTTGGAGGGATGTAACCTCCTGAGGATTAATAGCTCTGGCCCTTCCGCCACACTCTCTTCATGGAGGCATCTTCTAACTCAAACCCACAACCACACAGTCCTGGTGCAAACTGCCTCACAGTCGGCGCTCTGCCTACACACTCAGGAAAACTAGCTCTAATAGCACTTGATGGGGACACAACTCAAGAACAGAATGGATGCAACAGAAAAGGGGAAATTATATTAATTGAGAAAATAAGCTAGTACAAATAGTACAAAGAAAATAAACTTCAGAACATGCCCTAAGGGCTTACAATAGCATAAATCTGAAGATAAGTTCTCCTTTCAATACCTCCTCTCGAACTCCACCCCGAACTACCTTTTACAATGCCAAAAATCTCCTCAAATAGACACCAGAGGGTTAAGGACTAGGAGTACATTCTAGAAAGTGCTAGTAGGCATCCACTAACCAAATAGAAGGTTCTAGAAGCTGCGTTACAAGTCGGCGTGAATCTAAAAGAATCTAAAAATGGTAACTGAACTTTCGAGAGGCATAACTTTTAAACCGTAGCTCCGATTGATGAACCGTTTACATTTTCAGAAAGCTCTTGAAGTGCTCTATAGCCCTGTGGATAGCTTTTCTTGTCCCCCATTTTTCAGCCCTTTTCAAGGTCATTTAATGCCCCTAACCTAACTTTAAAGCATTCTTGGGAGGTATCCAAAATCTAAAAAACTGTAATAACTTTCAAACCATGGGGCCTTTTGACCTAATTCTTTTTCTGGAATGCTCTAAATAACAATTACATTCATTTGGCCAATTCACACCTTCTAGGTCACCAAAATGATGGCCAAATTGCATGCTTCTATTTTTTCAAGATTTTTTAGCACGCTGATAGTTGAACTATGAGAGTTGGAACCTTTATTTGACCCAAATGGGTGTCCAAAAATGAAAAGACATGAAATAGAAACTAAGTCTAAGTACATTTTTTGGGTGACATAGGATTGCCCTTATACCTCTAGATGCTCCTGCATCAGGAAATCTCTCTTTATGACTAAACTTCACCTTTAATCTTGACCGCTGATTGAAATCGATCTCAACCATTGATGAATTCTGTAGTGTTTGCCCCTAGTTTGCATTTTTGTTATCATTGTTAAAATATTTTAGAACTAGTTTTATGTTGTTGGTTAGCAACATTCTTTTGAGATTATCAGATATTGTGCTATGAATTCAGTTTATTATGTGATGAGATTACTTAGACTCTACATTTCATATATGCATGATGATTATTTTCAGTATTTGTAGTTATTAATGATGATTAGTAAGATGATTTATTATCATATGTATTTTCTTATGGATACTTACCCCATACTTGCATGTGTATGGTGTGTGTGTTTGCTTTGCGTAGTTGCTTTTGTATGGCATGTCTAATGTGGTTAAGGAAGGGAGTCGTAGTCACCTGCTAGTCAGGATCTATATGATGCACCACTTCTTGCCATTGCCTGTTTAATTTAGTATATATTGTGCTTGTACATGCGTGGTTTTTATGCAGGTTGCAGGTACCGGGTATCGACTTCTCTGAATTGCTAGGATGAGCGTACCCTATCACATTATCTCAATGATAAGAAAGGGGAGATAAATTCTCAAGTCCAAATCCCAACCCTTTAAGTCATTTGTTCTAATTGAAAAATTAGGACAAGTATCTGAGTTGAGTACCCTCCGAATGCATTGGATAAAGTAATTCATGATTTAAACCTTTGGTTTGATTTTGTATGTATTTTGGCTATGATGGGTTTTCATATTTTTTACCTTGTGAGTCTTTGATGTATTTTCTATTAATTAAGCCTAATTTAAAGATTTAATTAATGGTTTAATTAAATGGAAATTTAATATGGTATTTTAATATTTATTTTATTTAATTAATTGGAAAATTAATTAAATAAAATAATTAAATGTGAAGATAAAAGTTAAAAGTTTAAATTTGGAATGTGACAACATTTATTTTAATAATAATATATTTGAAGCTCATTTTTAAATAAATGACTAAATAATATTATTATTAAAGCTAACAAATATTTTAGCAATTAAGTTTTGGAAAACAAAATTTAAAAGTGGATAGTATATTAGAATTATTAAAAGATTCTAGATTTCATGTACTTCAAATATAAATATATTAAGATTAAAAAGTGGAATTATAAAAGTTAGTGCATGAGATTTAATAAATAAATAAATTAAATTGGAAAAAGTAAAAGTAAATATTAAATTAATTAATGTGCATTATTTTAAAAAATTTTCACATAGTAGTTGGCAAATTCTCGAAAGTTATCATGTAGACAACACGAGAGTTTGCACTCTAAGAATGCACAAGTTGTTTACACTTAGAAGTTAGCATTTCATTTAAGCACATGATGTCTACAACCTTAAGACTCATCTAGAAGGTTGGAGAAGACCCATGCTTGGTTGTCATGCTTATCTTCTAGTTGTTTCTAAAGACAGTCTAGATGCATCTTAGAAGCTTTTAAATAGAAGCTCTCCTAGTGTGTTTGGACAAGCTTAATGCAAGCTACAAGTGGAATGGAAGCTACAAGCTACAAGCTTCAAGCTAAAATAGAAACTTCAAGCTTACATGCATTGAAGAAGCTCATATGCTCATATGTGTCTATGCTTCTTCTAGCACTTCTAGTCACTTAGAGGTTTTGGTTGGCTTGGATCTTGGAAGAATTGTAAATGATGGAGAATGAATAAATTTTTTATGGACTTCTGAGGCATGAAAAAATTGGCATCAGTGTCCAAGTGCACTCGTGATATTCACATACTCTCTTTGCACTATTTCTCTTCCTGTCTTCATCATGTTTGTTATATGTGTTAGAATACTCTTTGTGATTGAATTTACAATTGAAATTAGAATCTAGATATGTATTTATTTGGTTGCAAAAGAAAATAATAGAAAACCCTAGTTCCAAATGAGAAAGAATTAGATCTATCGGGTTTGGGTTCGAATTAGAATCAAATTGATAAATAGATTTGAAGAGAGTTTTTAAATCTATAGTCAAATCTATTTAAAAATTAATGATTAAATTTAGAGAACAATTATTGTAAGAAGAAATTCTTAATTCATCACAAACTACCCTGTCGCTGCCCCTTGGATAGACTCAAACTCAGTCATTCATAACTTTTTATTGTGATTGAATTTATTCGATCGCTCTAGTCAAAAGTGGTGCAACTTGGCCCTCTCCAACATATTTCAATTTCAGCCCAATCCAACGGTTCATTAGGGAGATATGACCGTCGTAGTGGGACTGTTTTATTCAAAGACAAATATTTTTCCATTTCTCATAACCAAGAGTTCTTTATGCTTAAACTTCACAAAAATAATATATCAAAGCATGGAATGAATTAAGATATTATTGCAATCTTCTTTTAGTAGAATCTTATTAATATGCTTTATTTTTATATGATTTATTATCTAATCTAATTAAATCAAATTTAATTAAAATTAGTTAATAGTAGAAGAAGTGTAATTAATTATTAGTCAATCTAAGTAAATAGATTTTTAAATGAGAAAAAATTAAAACAAAAGAGATTTTAATATAGTTTATATAGTGAACTTTTTTATAATGTGTATTGAATACTATTTAATATATAGAGTTGTTTAATGAAGATGATAATGTTAAGAATTTGGAGATTATTCATGTTAAAATCTACAATGAGTCTTATTGGTTTGTGATAGGGATATTTTCAAACAACGTTTATATAGACAAAATATTATTAGAACAATTAGAAAATGGAGTCTAATGGTTGATTTTAATATTGATTAAATAATTTTAATATGATAATTTATATTATGTTGATTTAAATTTAGAAACTCTGAATGATATTGGATTAAGACTGAATTATTATGTTACTGGTTAATACGTTTGAATATCTTAATGAAGTTAAGAGTTAGTCAAATATTAACTAATGAGTTTATAGAAGGATTCTATAGATTGAGTATTTATAGTTTGAGGAGTTTATTATTTATTAATGTTTGTAAGGACTAGCAAACTATTAATAAATAATGGTTTAAATAGATATCAACAAATTTGATTAGAGCTAATCTAGTGGAGATTATTTATTGATTGAAGTTTTGTGAAAGATAATAATTTTTGGAGTTGAACTATAATTGATTTAAATCAATTAATATTCAATGAGTTGTCAATATAGTTATATTATGCGATAGAGTTTTAACTTGAAATGATTATCATTAATACGAAATCGTTAAGAAAGATGGATGTAGTCATCATGGATAAGATTTCCAAAATAACTTGTTAATATTATTATTATTAAAATATTAATATTTCTGTATTAGATTGAAGTTGACTTTGACGTACAAACTATTGTTAGTCAACTAATATTCATTGAGTTGATGGTTTGGTTGTGAAATTATTAATTAAATCAATTAACTAGAGCTAATTAGATTTAATTCATAATTAAGTTATGTAATAGAGATTTAATTAATATAATTCTTTTAATGAGATTGTAGAAATATTGATATCAAGTTGATAAGTCTTATTCTAATGACTTGAATAATGAATTAGATATTTTAACGGTTATTAGTGACGATTTAATTAATGATTAAGAGGCTTAAGTGTTAGAGATAATTAAGTTTTAACCATTTAAATGTTAATGGATCATGGATTGTGTTTCTATGTTAATTGGTCACTTTAATAAAGTTATATTCTTCTTATTCGAATATTGATAATTGGTTCCTTTATAATTTAACAAATAATGATCCTTGATTTATGTTCGAAGTTGAAGTAACATTAAAGAAGAGTTGATTAGACTATGGATCTTGGTCAAATAAAGTGAACAATTTAATTAAAAGTCAATGATGATCAGTTTAGTGAACATATATCTTTGAGTTATTCTTAGAATATAATTCTTAATAATGGAAGGATAATGTTATCGGAGAACAATTGGGATGACTTGTAGGTCAAATGATGAAACTTAAGACACTTGAAGTATATTTGCAAATAGAGAACTGAAAACCCCTACACATTATTCAACTATGTGAATTTAGTAAACCAAAATATGTGTTTGCATCGTGTTTTCTATATGCTTCTTGTTTTGGGTTTTGGGTTGATTAGTGTTGACCAGTCTTAGGTTGTTACCAGAGGCTAAGGGTTATGAGATGTGATGGCATGTTGATTTTATTTGATCTCGATCTTTATAAGCCCAACCATGGTAATGTGATCGTATGCTCTATGAAATATTTGTATTTGTTCATCAGTCTTCATATGTGAAGCTGAGATGTATGAGACACCTGAGCTAATCATTTTTGAGTCATCGATCAGTTATCCTTGGTTTACTTTCTAGTCGCCATGATGGGACTAAAATGTGAATTTATTTCTTGATGATGTCATGTTGTGACATGTTTGACTCAACCATTTTGGAGTCTTCGATCAGTATGATTTTGAGAACCATTTATCTTGAGATATATTTTGGTTATTGAGAACCAATGGATATTTTTTATTATCAGTGATGCCTTCAGTTTCCAATAGAGAACTGTTGTGGTCATGATTTTTAATGGATGTTTTTTCAGATGCTCATGGAGATTTGATGATTCTTATTTTGGTGATTTGATGATTCTTATTGTAGATATTTGATGCTTTTATCATGGATATTTGATGATTCTTTTTATGGATTATCTTTTGGTATTTTTATAGTCACTTGTACAGGACTGTGGTGATTTTATGATTCCATGAGCTTAGGGTAGGTAATCTACTTGTAGTGTCGAGAAGTGGCTTGCAATGGGGGCTGGGGCCCTAAGTCGCTGCCAGGGTAACTCATTGTAAGTTTTGTTAATAAGTGATAACATTTACACACTAAATGGAAATTAAATGAACCTAAAAAGATAATTGTTTTGATGTTCTCGCCCATGCCTTGAGTGCTTGTATAGGCTAGGATCAGAGTAGTGAGAACGCATGGTTGTGATCGTGCATTTCGTAGTATGCCTCGTCAGTATGAGAGGATACTAGTGGCCTCATGAGATCAGTATGGACTTGTAGATTTTAGCTAACTACTAGGGTAACATGTACGTGATAAATACGATAACACTTTCCCACTTGCAGAGTAGGTTTCCTACATGTCATTATTGTGCCTCTAGGAATTAGATGTCAATTTTGTGTGTGTTGGAACTTTTGAGTTAGTATACTTTTATGATTTTTGGACTTAGAGAGTAATTATGCTTTGTGTTTTTGATAGCCTATTTTGGACATGAGATTATCTCCTCAGCACGGTGGGAGTGGACCACTTAGGTACCACGTGGTCGGGTGGTAGTGTTTTTCCACTCTTATCATTTGAGATCCATTGAGACACCGTGGCTGAGCATTCTTGGTTGGTATTTATCTTCATTCTTTTCTTGGATCATTATGATAGATGATATACCTTAAGATGGATGTATTTACTGGTATGTTTCTTATATTGGTGATTTGCATATGTTAGATGTTGTTATCTGATGCTTATATTTGGATGTCAGATTACTTTCTGCATATGTTGTAGTATGTTAGGAGTGATATTTTTACTATGTTTATATCGATGATCTATTTGATGCTTTGGAATGTTATGCACGAAGGGATGGCTAGGATTCATGATGGTCTAATGATGCTATTAACGGTTGGGAAGAACCGTACACTTAGTTATTTATGTTTGTGATATATGGTTATCTTTTATGATAGATGTTTATATCTTTTGTGATGTTATATCATGTATGACATGTGATTTCATTTACTTTAATTGCATCATGGATTAATATTGGATGTTGATGTACTTTATTTACATGGATGATTATTGCTTTAAGCTTTTCATACCTTGTAACATGTACAGTGTATGATTGAGAAATTTAAAATGTAATTACAAAAGGATACATGTATATTGTTTAAGAATGTTGAATGTATCATTGTTATTTTATAAGGATGTGATGTTAGATGAATAGTTAGTTTAGATGTGATTCAACATTAAGGGATCCATGAAGAATGTAATCTGTTATGTTATATTATGTTTACTTTCATTTGATTTGTTTCTATTGCTTCTGCAAAAGTTGTGAATGGTTTATATTTCATGTTTTTAAAAATAAAATTGTTTGGTAAATTTAGTGAAATTCTTTGGATCCCTTGGCGGGCCATTACAAATTTTTGGAAAGTCTATTTAAGAGACCCTCATCTCTTTATTTTGAAAAGTTGAATGAGAATTTGCATCAAATTGTTGCTGGAATTCATACTCACATTTGCTCATATTCACATACGCAAAGATCAAGTTTGACCAAAAGTTGACCAGATTTAACCATGGTTGACTTGAGTTGATTAGTTTCAAAAAAATTTTTGAAATAATTAAACGAAATTATTTAATTAAATGGAGTACTTACTTCCAATTAAATAAACAAAGTTATTTAATTAAATGAGAAGCCATTCCTAATTAATTAAATAAAGTTATTTAATTAAATAAGAAAAGTGTCTCTAATTAATTAAAAATTACTTAATAAAATAGAAAAAGTAATTATGAGAGCATATATCATTTTATTAAATTAAATATCTCAACAAAATCTCCTTTCAGTTCAACACGAGAAATTTTCAGTTCACTACAGATAAAAAATGAGTTAAATCAGTTAACTCTTTTTTCTACTCAAATTGAATCAGTTAACACCTTATTTTACTCAAATTAAATCTATTAACTCCCTTTAATTGGAAAATCTCCCCTTATGACTGAACTTCACCTTTAATCCTAACCGCTGATTGAAATCGATCTCAACCGTTGATGAATTTCAGGAAAGTTTATTTAAGAGACCCTCATCTCTTCATTTTGAAAGGTTGAATGAGAATTTGCATCGAATTTTTGATGGAGTTCATACTCACATTTGCTCATATTCACATATGCAAAGATCAAGTTTGACCAAAAGTTGACCAAATTTAACCACGGTTGACTTGAGTTGAGTAGTTTCAAATTTTTTTTTGAAATTATTCAACGAAATTATTTAATTAAATGGAGTACTTACTTCTAATTAATTAAACAAGGTTATTTAATTAAATGAGAAGCCATTCCTAATTAATTAAATGAAGTTATTTAATTAAATAAGAAAAGTGTCTCTAATTAATTAAAGATTACTTAATTAAATAGAAAAAGTAATTATGAGAGCATATCTCATTTTATTAAATTAACTATCTCAACAAAATCACTCTTCAGTTCAAAAATAGAAATTTCCATTTCACTATTGATCAAACATGAGTTAAATCAGTTAACTCCTTTTTTTACTCAAATTGAATCAGTTAACTCCTTATTTTACTCAAATTAAATCTGTTAACTCTCTTTAATTTGGAAATCTTCCTTTATGACTGAACTTCACCTTCAATCCTGACCGCTGATTGAAATCGATCTCAATCATTGATCAATTTTAGGAAAGTCTATTTTCGAGACCCTCATCTCTTAATTTTGAAAAGTTGAGTGAGAATTTGCATTGAATTGTTGCTGGAATTCATACTCACATTTTCTAATATACACATACGCAAAGATCAAGTTTGATCAAAAGTTGACCAGATTTAACCACAGTTGACTTGAGTTGACTAATTTCGAAAAGAATATTGAAATAATTAAAAGAAATTATTTAATTAAATGGAGTACTTACTTCTAATTAATTAAACAAAGTTATTTAATTAAATGAAAAGCCATTAGTAATTAATTAAATGAAGTTATTTAATTAAATAAGAAAAGTGTGTCTAATTAATTAAAGATTACTTAATTAAATAGAAAATGTAATTATGAGAGCATATCTCATTTTATTAAATTAAATATCTCAACAAAATCTCTCTTAAGTTCAAAAAGGGAAATTTCCAGTTCACTATTGATAAAAAATGAGTTAAATGAGTTAACTCTTTTTTCTACTCAAATTGAATTAGTTAACTCCTTATTTTACTCAAATTAAATCTGTTAACTCCCTTTAATTTGGAAATCTCCATTTATGACTGAACTTCACCTTTAATCCTGACTGTTGATTGAAATCGATCTCAACCGTTGATGAATTCCAAGAAAGTCTATTTAAGAGACCCTCATCTCTTTATTTTGAAAGTTTGAATGAGAATTTGCATCGAATTGTTGTTGAATTTCATACTTACATTTGCTCATATTCACATACGCAAAAATCAAGTTTGACCAAAAGATGACCAGATTTAACCATGGTTGACTTGAGTTGAATATTTTCGATAAGAATTTTGAAATAATTAAATGAAATTATTTAATTAAATTGAGTACTTACTTCTAATTAATTAAACAAAGTTATTTAATTAAATGAGAAGCCATTCCAAATTAATTAAATGAAGTTATTTAATTAAATAAGAAAAGTGTCTCTAATTAATTAAAGATTATTTAATTAAATAGAAAAAGTAATTATGAGAGCATATCTCATTTTATTAAATTAAATATCTCAAAAAAAAATCTCTTCAGTTCAAAAAGGGAAATTTCCAGTTCACTATTGATAAAAAATGAGTTAAATCAGTTAACTCCTTTTTTTACTCAAATTGAATCAGTTAACTCCTTATTTTACTCAAATTAAATCTATTAACTCCCTTTAATTTGGAAATCTCCATTTATGATTGAACTTCACCTTTGATCTTGACTGTTGATTGAAATCGATCTCAACCATTAATGAATTCTAGGAAAATCTATTTAAGAGACCCTCATCTCTTCATTTTGAAAGGTTGAATGAGAAATTGCATCGAATTATTGCTGGAATTCATACTCACATTGGCTCATATTCACATACACAAAGATCAAGTTTGACCAAAAGTTGACCAGATTTAACCACTGTTGACTTGAGTTGACTAGTTTCAAAAAGAATTTTGAAATAATTAAATTAAATTATTTAATTAAATAGAGTACTTACTTCTAATTAATTAAACAAATATATTTATTTAAATGAGAAGTCAATCCCAATTAATTAAATGAAGTTATTTAATTAAATAAGAAAAGTATCTCTAATTAATTAAAGATTATTTAATTAAATAAAAAAAGTAATTATGAGAGCATATCTCATTTTATTAAATTAAATATCTCAACAAAATCTCTCTTCAGTTCAAAAAGGGAAATTTTCAATTCACTATTGATCAAAAATGACTTAAATCAGTTAACTATTTTTTCTACTCAAATTGAATCAGTTAACTCCTTATTTTACTCAAATTAAATCTGTTAACTCCCTTTAATTTGGAAATCTCTCTTTATGACTAAACTTCACCTTTAATCCTGACCGTTGATTGAAATCGATCTCAACCGTTGATGAATTCTAGCAAAGTCTATTTAACAGACCCTCATCTCTTCATTTTGAAAGGTTGAATGAGAATTTGCATCGAATTGTTGCTAAAATTTATACTCACATTTGCTCAGATTCACATACGCAAAGATCAAGTTTGAATAAAAGTTGACCAGATTTAACTAGGGTTCACTTGAGTTGACTATTTTCGAAAAAAATTGAAATAATTAAACAAAATTATTTAATTAAATGGAGTACTTACTTCTAATTAATTAAACAAAGTTATTTAATTAAATGAGAAGCCATTCCTAATTAATTAAATGAAGTTATTTAATTAAATAAGAAAAGTGTCTCTAATTAATTAAAAATTATTTAATTAAATAGAAAAAGTAATTATGAGAGCATATCTCATTTTATTAAATTAAATATCTCAACAAAATCTCTCTTCAGTTCAAAAAGGGAAATTTCCAGTTCACTATTGATAAAAAATGAGTTAAATCAGTTAACTTCTTTTTTTACTCGAATTGAATCAGTCAACTCCATATTTTACTCAAATTAAATCCGTTAACTCCCTTTAATTTTGAAATCTCCCTTTACGACTGAATTTCACCTTTGATCTTGACCATTGATTGAAACCAATCTCAACCGTTGATGAATTCTAAGAAAGTCTATTTAAGAGACCCTCATCTCTTCATTTTGAAATGTTAAATGAGAATTTGCATCGAATTGTTGCTGGAATTCATACTCACATTTGCTCATATTCACATATGCAAATATCAAGTTTGAGCAAAAGTTGACCAAATTTAACCACGGTTGACTTGAGTTGACTACTTTAGAAAAGAATTTTGAAATAATTAAAGAAAATTATTTATTTAAATGGAGTACTTACTTCTAATTAATTAAACAAAATAATTTCATTAAATGAGAAGCCATTTCTAAGTAATTAAATGAAGTTATTTAATTAAATAAGAAAAGTGTCTTTAATTAATTAAAGATTATTTAATTAAATAGAAAATATAATTATGAGAGCATATCTCATTTTATTATATTAAATATCTCAACAAAATCTCTCTTCGGTACAAAAAGAGAAACTTTTAGTTCACTATTGATCAAAAATGAGTTAAATCGGTTAACTCCTTTTTCTACTCAAATTGAATCAGTTAACTCTTTATTTTACTCAAATTAAATCCATTAACTCTGTTTAATTTGGAAATCTCCCTTTATGACTGAACTTCACCTTTAATCCTCACCGTTGATTGAAATCGATCTCAACCATTGATGAATTCCAGGAAAGTCTATTTAGGAGACCCTCATCTCTTCATTTTGAAAGGTTGAATGAGAATTTGCATCGAATTGTTGCTGGAATTCATACTCACATTTGCTCATATTCACATATACAAAGATCAAGTTTGATCAGATTTAACCACGGTTGACTTGAGTTGACTAGTTTCGAAAAGAATTTTGAAATAGTTAAACAAAATTATTTAATTAAATGGAGTACTTACTTCTAATTAATTAAACAAATTTAATTAAATGAGAAGCCATTCCTAAATAGTTAAATGAAGTTATTTAATTAAATAAGAAAAGTGTCTCTAATTAATTAAAAATTATTTAATTAAATAGAAAAAGTAATTATGAGAGCTTATATCATTTGATTAAATTAAATATCTCAACAAAATCTCTCTTCAGTTCAAAAAGAAAAATTTCCAGTTCACTATTGATAAAAAATGAGTTAAATCGGTTAACTCCTTTTTCTAATCAAATTGAATCAATTAACTCCCTATTTTACTCAAATTAAATCCGTTAACTCCTTTTAATTTGAAAATCGCCCTTTATGACTGAACTTCACCTTTAATCCTGACCGTTGATTGAAATCGATCTCAACTGTTGATGAATTCCAAAAAAGTCTATTTAAGAGACCCTCATCTCTTCATCTTCAAAGGTTAAATGAGAATTTGCATCGAATTGTTGCTGGATTTCATACTCACATTTTCTCAGATTCACATACGCAAAGATCAAGTTTGACCAAAAGTTGACCAAATTTAACCAGGTTCGACTTGAGTTGACTAGTTTCAAAAAGAATTTTGAAATAATTTAATGAAATTATTTAATTAAATGGAGTACTTACTTCTAATTAATTAAAAGAAAAGCCATTCCTAATTAATTAAATGAAGTTATTTAATTAAATAACAAAAATGTCTCTAATTAATTAAAGATTATTTAATTAAATAAGAAAAGTGTCTCTAATTAATTAAAGATTATTTAATTAAATAGAAAAAGTAATTATGACATCATATCTCATTTTATTACATTAAATATCTCAACAAAATCTCTCTTCAGTACAAAAAGGAAAATTTCCAGTTCACTATTGATCAAAAATGAGTTAAATCGATTAACTCATTTTTCTACTCAGATTGAATTAGTTAACTCGTTATTTTACTCAAATTAAATCTGTTAACTCACTTTAAGTTTAAAATCTCTCTTTATGACTGATCTTCACCTTTAATCCTGATCGTTGATTGAAATCGATATCAACCGTTGATGAATTCCAGGAAAGTCTATTTAAGAGACCCTCATCTCTTCATTTTGAAAGGTTGAATGACAATTTGCATCGAATTGTTGCTGGAATTCATACTCACATTTGGTCATATTCACATACACAAAGATCAAGTTTCACCAAAAGTTGACCAGATTTAACCACGATTGACTTGAGTTGACTAGTTTCGAAAAGAATTTTGAAATAATTAGATGAAAATATTTAATTAAATGAGGTACTTACTTTTAATTAATTAAACAAAGTTATTTAATTAAATGAGAAGCCATTCCTAATTAATTAAATGAAGTTATTTAATTAAATAAAAAAAGTGTCTCTAGTTAATTAAAGATTATTTAATTAAATAGAAAAAGTAATTATGAGAGCATATCTAATTTTATTAAATTAAATATCTCAACAAAATCTCTGTTCAGATCAAAAAGGGAAATTTTTAGTTCACTATTGATAAAAAATGAGTTAAATTGGTTAACTCCTTTTTCTACTCAAATTGAATCAGTTAACTCCTTATTTTACTCAAATTAAATCCGTTAACTCACTTTAATTTGTAAATCTCCTTTTATGACTGAACTTCACCTTTAATCCTGACCGTTGATTGAAATCGATATCAACCGTTGATGAATTCCAGGAAAGTCTATTTAAGCGACCCTCATCTCTTTATTTTGAAAGGTTGAATGAGAATTTGCATCGATTTATTGCTGGAATTCATACTTAGATTTGCTCATATTCACATACGCAAAGGTCAAGTTTGAGCAAAAGCTGATCAGATTTAACCACGGTTGATTTGAGTTGACTAGTTTCGAAAAGAATTTTGAAATAATTAAGCAAAATTATTTAATTAAATGAAGTACTTACTTCTAATTAATTAAAAAAAGTTATTTAATTAAATGAGAAGCCATTCCTAATTAATTAAATGAAGTTATTTAATTAAACAAGAAAAGTGTCTCTAATTAATTAAAGATTATTTAATTAAATAGAAAAAGTAATTATGAGAGCATATATCATTTTATTAAATTAAATATCTCACCAAAATCTCTCTTCAGTTCAAAAAGGGAAATTTTCAGTTCACTATTGATCAAAAATGAGTTAAATCAGTTAACTCCTTTTTTTACTCAAATTGAATTAGTTAACTCCTTATTTTACTCAAATTAAATCCGTTAACTCCCTTTAATTTAGAAATCTCCCTTTATGACTGAACTTCACCTTTGATCCTAACCGTTGATAAATTCTAGGAAAGTCTATTTAAGAGACCCTCATCTCTTCATTTTGAAAGGTTGAATGAGAATTTGCATCGAATTGTTGTTAGAATTCATACTCACATTTGCTCATATTCACATACACAAAGATCAAGTTTGACCAAAAGTTGACCATATTTAACCACTGTTGACTTGAGTTGACTAGTTTCAAAAAAAAATTTGAAACAATTAAATGAAATTATTTAATTAAATGGAGTACTTCTAATTAATTAAACAAAGTTATTTAAATAAATGAGAAACCATTCTTAATTGCTTAAATGAATTTATTTCATTAAATAAAAAAAGTGTCTCTAATTAACTAAAAATTATTTAATTAAATAGAAAAAGTAATTATGAGAGCATATCTCATTTTATTAAATTAAATATCTCAAGAAAATCTCTCTTCAGTCGAAAAAGGGAAATTTCTAGTTCACTATTGATCAAAAATGAGTTTAATCAGTTAACTCCTTTTTGTACTCAAATTGAATCATTTACCTCCTTATTTTACTCAAATTAAATCTGTTAACTCCCTTTAATTTGAAAATCTCCCTTTATGACTATACCTCACCTTTAGATCCTGACTATTGATTGAAATCGATCTCAACCGTTGATGAATTCCAGAAAAGTCTATTTAAGAGACCCTCATCACTTCATTTTGAAAGGATGAATGAGAATTTGCATCGAGTTGTTGGTAAAATTTATACTCACATTTGCTCATATTCACAGACGCAAAGATCAAGTTTGACCAAAAGTTGACCAAATTTAACCACGGTTGACTTGAGTTGACTAGTTTTGAAAACAAATTTGAAATAATTAAACGAAATTATTTAATTAAATGGAGTACTTACTTCTAGTTAATTAAACAAAGTTATTTAATAAAATGAGAAGCCATTCTTAATTGATTAAATGAAGTTATTTAATTAAATAAGAAAAATGTCTCTAATTAATTAAATATTATTTAATTAAATAGAAAAAGTAATTATCAGAGCATATCTCATTTTATTAAAATAAATATCTCAACAAAATCTCACTTCAGTTCAAAAATAGATATTTTCAGTTTACTATTGATCAAAAATGAGTTAAATCAATTAACTCTTTTTTCTACTCAAATTGAATCAGTTAACTCCTTATTTTACTCAAATTAAATCTGTTAATTCCCTTTAATTTAGAAATCTCCTTTTATGACTGAACTTCACCTTTGATCCTGACCGTTGATTAAAATTGATCTCAACCATTGATGAAATCTAGGAAACTCTATTTAAGAGACCCTCATCTCTTCATTTTGAAATTTTGAATGAGAATTTGCATAAAATTGTTGTTGAAATTCATACTCACATTTGCTCATATTCACATATGCAAAGATCAAGTTTGACCGAATGTTGACCAGATTTAACCATGGTTGACTTGAGTTGACTAGTTTCTAAAAAATTTTAGAAATAATTAAATGAAATTATTTAATTAAATGGAGTACTTACTTCTAATTAATTAAACAAAGTTATCTAATTAAATGAGAAGCCAATACTAATTAATTAACTGAAGTTATTTAATTAAATAAGAAAAGTGTCTCTAATTAATTAAAGATTATTTAATTAAACAGAAAAAGTAACTATGAGAGCATATATCATTTTATTAAATTAAATATCTCAACAAAATTTCTCTTCAGTTCAAAAAGGGAAATTTCCAGTTCACTATTGATAAAAAATGAGCTAAATTGGTTAACTCCTTTTTCTACTCAAATTGTATAAGTTAACTCCTAATTTTAATCAAATTAAATCTGTTAACTCTCTTTAATTTGAGAATCGCCTTTTATGACTGTACTTCACCTTTAAATCCTGACTGTTGATTGAAATCGATCTCAGCCGTTGATGAATTCTAGGAAAGTCTATTTAAGAGACCCTCATCTCTTCATTTTGTAAAGTTGAATGAGAATTTGCATCGAATTATTGCTGGAATTCGTACTCACATTTGCTCATATTCACATATGCAAAGATGAAGTTTGACCAAAAGTTGACCAGATTTAACCACGGTTGACTTGAGTTGACTAGTTTCGAAAAGAATTTTGAAATAATTAAATAAAATTATTTAATTAAATGGAGTACTTTTAATTAATTAAACAAAGTTATTTAATTAAATGAGAAGCCATTCTTAATCTGTTAAATGAAGTTATTTAATTAAATAAGAAAAGTGTCTCTAATTAATTAGAAATTATGTAATTAAATAGAAAAAGTAATTATGAGAGCATATCTCATTTTATTAAATTAAATATCTCAACAAAATCTCTCTTCAGTCCAAAAAGGGATGTTTCAAGTTCACTATTGATCAAAAATGAGTTAAATGAGTTAACTCCTTTTTCTACTCAAATTTAATCAGTTAACTCCTTATTTTACTCAAATTAAATCTGTTAACTCCCTTTAATATGGAAATCTCTTTTTATGACTGAACTTCACCTTTAATCCTAACCGTTGATTGAAATCGATCTCAACCGTTGATGCATTCTAGGAAAGTCTATCTAAGAGACCCTCATCTCTTCATTTTGAAAGGTTGAATGAGAATTTGCATCGAATTGTTGCTGGAATTCATACTCACATTTGCTCATATTCACATACGCAAAGATCAAGTTTGATCAAAAGTTGACCTGATTTAACCACGGTTGACTTGAGTTGACTAGTTTCGAAAACAATTTTGAAATAATTAAATGAAATTATTTAATTAAATGGAGTACTTACTTTTAATTAATTAAACAAAGTTATTTAATTAAATGAGAAGCCATGCCTAATTAATTAAATGAAGTTATTTAATTTAATAAAAAAAATGTCTCTAATTAATTAAAGATTATTTAATTAAATAGAAAAAGTAATTATGAGAGCATATCTCATTTTATTAAATTAAATATCTCAACAAAATCTCTCTTCAGCTCAAAAAGGGAAATTTCTAGTTCACTATTGATAAAAAATGAGTTAACTCAGTTAACTCCTTTTTCTACTCAAATTGAATCAGTTAACTCCTTATTTTAGTCAGATTAAATTTGTTATCTCCATTTAATTTGAAAATCTCCCTTTATGACTGAACTTCACCTTTAATACTTACCATTGATTGAAATCGATCTCAACCGTTGATGAATTCCAAGAAAGTCTATTTAAGAGACCCTCATCTCTTCATTTTGAAAGGTTGAATGAGAATTTGGATCGAATTATTGCTAGAACTCATACTCACATTTGCTCATATTCACATACACAAAGATCAAGTTTGACCAAAAGTTGACTAGATTTAACCACAGTTGACTTGAGTTGACAAGTTTCGAAAATAATATTGAAATAATTAAACAAATTTATTTAATTAAATGGAGTACTTACTTCTAATTAATTAAAAAAATTTATTTAATTAAATGAGAAGCCATTCCTAATTAATTAAATGAAGTTATTTAATTAAATAAGAAATGTGTCTCTAATTAATTAAATATTATTTAATTAAATAGAAAAAGTAATTATGAGAGCATATCTCATTTTATTAAATTAAATATCTCAACAAAATCTATCTTAAGTTCAAAAAAGGAAATTTCTAGTTCAATATTGATAAAAAATGAGGTAAATCAGTTAACTCCTTTTTCTACTCAAATTGAACCAGTTCACTCCTTATTTTACTCAAATTAAATCTATTAATTTCCTTTAATTTGAAAATTTCCCTTTATGACTGAACTTCACCTTTAATCCTGACCATTGATTGAAATTGATCTCAACCGTTGATGAATTCCAGAAAAGTCTATTTAAGAGACCCTCATCTCTTCATTTTGAAAGGTTGAATGAGAATTTGCATCAAATTGTTGCTAGAATTCATACTCATATTTGCTCATATTCACATACGCAAAGATCAAGTTTGACCAAAAGCTGACCAGATTTAACCATGGTTGACTTGAGTTGACTAGTTTCGAAAAGAGTTTTGAAATAATTAGACGAAATTATTTAATTAAATGGAGTACTTACTTCTATTTAATTAAACAAAGTTATTTAATTAAATGAGAAGCCATTCCTAATTAAATAAATGAAGTTATTTAATTAAATAAGAAAAGATTCTCTAATTAATTAAAGATTATTCAATTAAATAGAAAAAGTAAATATGACAGCATCACTCATTTTGTTAAATTAAATATCTCAACAAAATCTCTCTTCAGTTCAGAAAGGAAAATTTCCAGTTCACTATTGATAAAAAATGAGTTAAATTAGTTAACTCCTTTTTCTACTCAAATTGAATCATTTAACTCCTTATTTTACTCAAATTAAATCTGTTAACTCCCTTTAATTTGAAAATCTCTCTTTACGACTGTACTTCAGCTTTAAATCCTTACCGTTGATTGAAATCGATCTGAACCTTTGATGAATTCCAGGAAAGTCTATTTAAGAGACCCTCATCTCTTCATTTTGAAAGGTTGAATGAGAATTTGCATCGAATTGTTTTTGGAATTCTTACTCACATTTGCTCATATTCACATACGCAAAGATCAAGTTTGAGCAAAAGTTGATCAGATTTAACAATGGTTGACTTGAGTTGACAAGTTTCGAAAATAATTTCGAAATAATTAAACGAAATTATTTAATTAAATGGAGTACTTACTTCTATTTAATTAAACAAAATTATTTAATTAAATGAAGTTATTAAATTAAATAAAAAAAGTGTCTCTAATTAATTAAAGATTATTTAATTAAATAGAAAAAGTAATTATGAGAGCATATCTCATTTTATTAAATTAAATATCTCTACAAAATCTCTCTTCAGTTCAAAAAGGGAAATTTCCAGTTCACTATTGATAAAAAATGAGTTAAATCAGTTAACTCATTTTTCCACTCAAATTGAATCAGTTAACTCCTTATTTTACTCAAATTAAATCTGTTAAATCCCTTCAATTTGGAAATCTCCCTTTCTGATTGAAGTTCACCTTTGATCTTGACCATTGATTGAAATTGATCTCAATCGTTGATGAATTCTTGAAAAGTCTATTTAAGAGACCCTCATCTCTTCATTTTGAAAGGTTGAATGAGGATTTGCATCGAATTGTTGCTGGAATTCATACTCACATTTGCTCATATTCACATATGCAAAGATCAAGTTTGACCAAAAGTTGACCAGATTTAACCACAGTTGACTTGAGTTGACTAGTTTCGAAAAGAATTTTGAAATAATTAAATAAAATTATTTAATTAAATGGAGTACTTACTTCTAATTAATTAAACAAAGTTATTTAATTAAATGACAAGCCATTCTTCATCTATTAAATGAAGTTATTTAATTAAATAAGAAAAGTGTCTCTAATTAATTAGAAATTTTTTAATTAAATAGAAAAAGTAATTATGATAGAATATCTCATTTTATTAAATTAAAGATGTCAACAAAATCTCTCTTCAGTGCAAAAAGGGAAATTTTCAGTTCACTATTGATCAAAAATGAGTTAAATCAGTTAACTCCTTTTTCTATTCAAATTGAATCAGTTAACTCATTATTTTACTGAAATTAAATCTGTTAACTCCCTTTAATTTCGAAATCTCCCTTTATGACTGAACTTCACCTTTAATCCTTACCGTTGATTGAAATCAATCTCAAAGGTTGATGAATTCCAAGAAAGTCTATCTAAGAGACCCTCATCTCTTCATTTTGAAAGGTTGAATGAGAATTTGCATCGAATTGTTGCTAGAATTCATACTCACATTTGCTCATATTCACATACGCAAAAATCAATTTTTACCAAAAGTTGACCATATTTAACCATGGTTGACTTGAGTTGACTAGTTTCGAAAAGAATTTTGAAATAATTATACGAAATTATTTAATTAAATGGAGTACTTACTTCTAATTAATTAAACAAAGTTATTTAATTAAATGAGAAGTCATTCCTAATTAATTAAATGAAGATATTTAATTAAATAAGAGAAGTGTCTCTAATTAATTAAAGATTATATAATTAAATAGAAAAAGTAATTATGAGAGTATATCTCATTTCATTAAATTAAATATCTCAACAAAATCTCTCTTAAGTTCAAAAAGGGAAATTTTCAGTTCACTATTGACCAAAAATGAGTTGAATCAGTTAACTCCTTTTTCTACTCAAATTGAATTAGTTAACTCCTTATTTTACTCAAATTAAATCTCTTAACTCCCTTTAATTTGGAAATCTCCCTTTATGACTGAACTTCACCTTTAATCCATACCGTTGATTGAAATCGATCTTAACCGTTGATGAATTCCGGGAAAGTCTATCTAAGAGACTGTCATGCCTAGACTACGAGGGCAAAACACACACACAATTTTTTATGAATAAATAATTAGAATGCTCTAAGTTGATGAGTGGCAACCAAAGTAAAAGAAAAGGGTTCTATACAATGTTAAACTAATACTGACATTATTAAGTTGACATCAACCAAGGTTATGTTATTATATTAACTTATACTGATATGCAAAAAGTTCTTAGATAACTATGTACATGAATTCGGGTTTCAAAATTAATTGTAAAATTTATTCAAATATAATCTACATTTATGCTTATTTCAAATTGACAATAACCTTAAATCTAAAACCAATTAATACTCGCAAAAATTCAAACTAACTTCAATACTAAAACTAAATGCACTTAAAATTTAATTAAAAGAATTATCACTTCTACCCATACACTTATATATATTATTCTTAAATATGATTAATTAGTAACCTACAATTCAAAAACTAAGTAACATTAATATAAAAACTAACATTACAAAAAAAATATTAAATTTTGAAAAATGGCTTACACAAATAACACGAGTTATAACCAACTAAAAGTTTACTTAATTTACATTTACAACTTAACTAATTAAACAAACATAATTAAACACAACTAATCCTAAAGATGAAACTTAACAATATAACTTAAAACTTTAAAACTTAAATAAAATTAACACTAACTCCTATTTCATTAACATTACTAAACTAACATCTTTAATATAATGCTAATATTAATAACTTAAACTAATAACAACTTACACAACAAAAATAATAAACTAACTAACAACAATTTAATAAATTACACTAAATTATAACTACATGCTAACCTGAACTAATTCAAATAACACAAATAAATAAATAAATTAACACTAACTACTAATCCCCTAACCTACTTACTAACCACACCCCTTTAACACCTAACTCTACCTACACTCTACCCTAACCCTACACCCTACCACTTGTCTAATCGACCTTCCCTCAACCCCTGCGCTTCCCTAAGCGCTTGTAAAGCGTGCTACCCAGTACTGACCTTGTGTCAGTAACACTTCAGCCCAAGGTGGCTGCCCATGTAAGAAATTACATTAAATTTTTTTTTCAAAAATTCAAAACACTTTACCCCAAAAGCCATGGCCAGCGAATAAGAAAGGAGGGACAGGGGGGGTGACGTCATCATAAATGATGGCAACTGAGTTGTTAAACATTGCAAGCATAAGTCCTTTCAACTCCAATCAAAAAGTTGCATCCCAACTAGGGGATTTGAAACGGAAACATTAATGCAAAAAGTTTTATAGGTAGTTATAGGATATTAAGGATATCCAAAAATTGCTCATAACAAATTTAAATATTATTTAAATTAGAATATATTTTATATTTTTATTTTCTTAAAGACATCAAAAGGAATATTCTCTGTCTCAACAAGAGGATAAATTCTTTCTCCATATAATTTCCAGCATCCTGTAGGTGGATGTTTTTGGAAATTTTCTCTTAAGGATGGTATGAAATGTTTATTTTTTTTTTCTCTTTTAAGTTGGATCAAATTTGGAAGAGCTAACATATTGCTAATATCATCTCAAGTTAATTCTTAAAATTTCTTATGGCTTAAAAAACTGATAGAGCATCTCTTATTTAAACATGCATGTTTTATATTAATTCTTCAAGGACATGGTATGAGTTCTTAATTCTTATTAATATTATTCTAATTCAAATTTCATTATAACCACCATGAAATTTATCAAGAAATGAAATATCTTTGATTTCGTAATATAGGGTTTGCTCTTGATTTGATCTCATCATAATACTTATACATCATATTTGAAACTCACTATATCAATTCAACTCTTCATTATCATAATTAAAACTTGAACATTCATAATTCAAGATATTATCTACCAACAATTTTCTCACAAACATAAGCCAAATTTTTAAATTCAAAAGGAAACATTGCAAGGATAATTTCATAAATCTTTTTTTTATTTTTATTATGCACCCTAGTTCAAGGCTCCATCGAGAAAGAACTAGTAAGAAAACCTGGTGTCGTTTCCATTTACAATAAGGTTTAAAATACAATTTACAGTAGGATCTCAATCCCAAATTTCAATAATTAAATCAAATTTTTCCTCATGATCAAAATCAAGGAATTTGTAATGTTTTATGAATCTCTTTTCAAGAACCATGGAGGAAACCAATAACTGATCAGGTGACAACCAAGCATAACAAAAAAAAAATCAAACATGCATAATCATGCATTGTTTACACAATAGGATTCACAATGAATCAAGACTAGGGAAAGGTGGATTCTTCCAACAGGAGAAGTCAAGCACAACAGCAATTCAGATGCCCAATCGGGGCTAATAACCAAGAACTACTGTTCTTCCATTTAAACATGCCATACTCATACCAGGTTTGTGCTGATGGGTAGGGGCCCATAACACCCTACCCTTTCTCCCTCTTCTCATCTTGAGAAGAGACTCTACACTAGTTGGAGTCCAACTAAACAGACCTTTCCCAAAATTGGTCACTTCTGCCCTCTCTAAGGGTGAGTAATACCAAAACACCCATGCAAGGAAAACTCAAAAAAAAAATTGCAAACATAACCATGAGAAAAAAATAACCAAAATAACATAGCTTTTAAATCTTCCCAACATACCCACAACCATATAAACAGTGAAACAACAACAAGGTAACATGAACATGAAACCAAACATAAAAACTGAATAAGGGAGATGAGAATTTCCTACCTTCACAAAGAGGTAATGGAAATGAACAAGTTTGAATAGAGTATCCCTTTTCCTTCCTTCAACCTTCAAGAATTCCTCTCTAAATGTAGAGATTGGGTAACAACCAACTAGTCCAAAGAAGGCCTCTAAATAAGCCTCCAACTCAACCACCCAAAAGGAGCAATAACTATCTCCACCTACTAACAAATCTAGAAACTCCTAACTCAACCTACACCATGGTTAAACCCTAAGAGGAGATGAGGTGAGGTAACTCAAGATAACCATGATCAATTTTCGTTCAAAGGGAAAAAGGGACTTTTTGAGTGACCTCAAAAGTCAAAAAAAGGGGCTTAGGGGTTGGAAAAGACCCTTAACCCATACCCATACCCTTTGGTTAGAATAATAACATGTTTAAAAGCCTTAGGAAAGAGGTTTAGAGTCAAATAAAATCTAGAAATAAAATAGGTCCAACTCACTACTCTAACTTGCAAATAAGCACCAATCCGGATTAAGGGATGACTAACCTTGATTAAGAACCTAACAGAAAAATGGACACTAACTTAAACCAACTTGGTCCAAAGGTTAAACAATTAACCCTAAACAGCCACTGAAGCACATAACCATTTTACGAGTGTCAAGCGACACTAAAAGAACATAATTACGAACATAAACATTCACTGAATAAAGAAGATACATACATATATCTCACAATACAATACGTGAATTACGAACAACCAGGCTTCCAAAAATTAGGACAAAGAGAACAGTTCTGTTCCTCCATAGGGTTTCTCGGCTAAATATCTGCACACTCATTGCACACATCAGTAGTCTCGTAAAATCACATGTACATAAATGTATACGTATTCAAAAATTCACATAAATTAAAACTTACATCAATAAGAGTTTCTTTATCCTACTTAATTCCTAATCATTTAAACTCTCTTAAATAAAAGTCTCAATCCTACATTTACTGATTTCATCAACATACATATACATGAAACATTAAATGACAATCATCAAATATATATGAAAATAACATCACACAACATGAAATAATAAAATATGTTCTAAGCATCAGATAATGTCTTGACATCTCGAGTCGTGAATATCAAAAAAAAATAGTAATGCATCACTATGCTACGATGGGTCGGGGCGAGGCCTCACAGAGACCCTCATCTCTTCATTTTGAAAGGTTGAATGAGAATTTGCATCGAATTGTTGCTAGAATTCATACTGACATTTGCTCATATTCACATATGCAAAAATCAAATTTGACCAAAAGTTGACCAAATTTAACCACGGTTGACTTGAGTTGACTAGTTTCGAAAAGAATTTTGAAATAATTAAACGAAATTATTTAATTAAATGGAGTACTTACTTCTAATTAATTAAACAAAGTTATTTAATTAAATGAGAAGTCATTCCTAATTAATTAAATGAATTTATTTAATTAAATAAGAAAAGTGTCTCTAATTAATTAAAGATTATTTAATTAAATAGAAAAAGTAATTATGAGAGCATATCTCATTTTATTAAATTAAATATCTCAACAAAATCTCTCTTCAGTACAAAAAGGGAAATTTCAAATTCACTATAGATAAAAAATGAGTTAAATCAGTTAACTCCTTTTTCTACTCAAATTGAATCAGTTAACTCCTTATTTTACTCAAATTAAATCTGTTAACTCCCTTTAATTTGAAAATCTCCCTTTATGACTGAACTTCACCTTTAATCTTGACCGTTGATTGAAATTGATCTCAATCGTTGATGAATTTCAGGAAACTCTATTTAAGAGACCCTCGTCTCTTCATTTTGAAAGGTTGAACGAGAATTTGCATCAAATTGTTGCAGGAATTCATACTCACATTATCTCATATTGACATACGCAGAGATCAAGTTTGACCAAAAGTTGAGCAGATTTAACCTTGGTTGACTTGAGTTGACTAGTTTCGAAAAGAATTTTGAAATAATTAAACAAAATTATTTAATTAAATGGAGTACTTACTTCAAACTAAATAAACAAAGTTATTTAATTAAATGAGAAGCCATTCCTAATTAATTAAATGAAGTTATTTAATTAAATAAGAAAAGTGTCTCTAATTAATTAAAGATTATTTAATTAAATAGAAAAAGTAATTATAAGAGCATATCTCATTTTATTAAATTAACTATCTCAACAAAATCTCTCTTCAGTTCAAAAAGGGAAATTTCAAGTTCACTATTGATTAAAAATGAGTTAAATCAGTTAACTACATTTTCTACTCAAATTGAATCAGTTAACTCCTTATTTTT
Source organism: Cupressus sempervirens (assembly GCA_028749045.1). Lineage (NCBI taxonomy): Eukaryota > Viridiplantae > Streptophyta > Pinopsida > Cupressales > Cupressaceae > Cupressus > Cupressus sempervirens. Next base: position 103,727,436 of record CM053791.1, read on the forward strand.
CTCAAATTCAATCTGTTAACTCCCTTTAATTTAAAAATCTCCCTTTATGACTGAACTTCACCTTTAATCCTGACCGTTGATTGAAATCGATCTCAACCTTTGATGAATTCCAGGAAAGTCTATTTAAGAGACCCTCATCTCTTTATTTTGAAAGGTTGAATGAGAATATGCATCGAATTGTTGTTGGAATTCATACTCACATTTGCTCATATTCACATATGCAAAGATCAAGTTTGACAAAATGTTGACCAGATTTAACCACGGTTGACTTGAGTTGACTAGTTTCAAAAATAATTTTGAAATAATTAAACGAAAGTATTTAATTAAATGGAGTACTTACTTCTAATTAATTAAACAAAGTTATTTAATTAAATGAGAAGCCATTCCTAATTAATTAAATGAAGTTATTTAATTAAATAAGAAAAGCGTCTCTAATTAATTAAAGATTATTTGATTAAATCAAAAAAGTAATTATGAGAGCATATCTCATTTTATTAAATTAAATATCTCAACAAAATCTCTCTTCAGTTCAGAAAGAGAAATTTCAAGTTCACTATTGATCAAAAATGAGTTAAATCAGTTAACTCCTTTTTCTACTCAAATTGAATCAGTTAACTGCTTATTTTACTCAAATTAAATCCGTTACCTCCCTTTAATTTGGAAATCTCCCTTTATGACTGAACTTCACCTTTAATCTTGACCATTGATTGAAATCGATCTCAACTGCTGATGAATTTCAACAAAGCCTATTTAAGAGACCCTGATCTCTTCATTTTGAAATGTTGAATGAGAATTTGCATCGAATTGTTGTTAGAATTCATACTCACATTTGCTCATATTCACATATGCAAAGATCAACGTTGACCAAAAGTTGACCAGATTTAAGTAATTATTTAATTAAATGGAGTACTTACTTCTAATTAATTAAACAAAGTTATTTAATTAAATGAGAAGCCATTCAAAATTAATTAAATGAAGTTATTTAATTAAATAAGAAAAGTGTCTCTAATTAATTAAAGATTATTTGATTAAATAGAAAAAGTAATTATGAGAGCATATCTCATTTTATTAAATTAAATATCTCAACAAAATCTCTCTTCAGTTCAAGAAGAAAAATTTTCAATTCACTATTGATCAAAATGAGTTAAATCAGTTAACTCCTTTTTCTGCTCAAATTGAATCAGTTAACTCCTTATTTTACTCAAATTAAATTTGTTAACTCTCTTTAATTTTAAAATCTCCCTTTATGACTAAACTTCACCTTTAATACTGATCGTTGATTGAAACCGATCTCAACCATTGATGATTTCAAAGAAAGACTATATAAGAGACCCTTGTCTCTTCATTTTGAAAGGTTGAGGGAGAATTTGCATAAAATTGTTGTTGGAATTCATACTCACATTTTCTCATATTCACATACGCAAAGATCAAGTTTGATAAAATGTTGACCAGATTTCACCATGGTTGACTTGAGTTGACTAGTTTCGAAAAGTATTTTGAAATAATTAAATAAAATTATTTAATTAAATGGAGTACTTACTTCTAAGTAATTAAACAAAGTTATTTAATTAAATGAGAAGCCATTCCTAATTAGTTAAATGAACTTATTTAATTAAATAACAAAAGTGTCTCTAATTAATTAAAGATTATTTAATTAACTAGAAAAACTAATTAAGAGAGTATATCTCATTTTATTAAATTAAATATCTCAACAAAATCTTTCTTCAGTTCAAAAATAGAAATTTTCAGTTCACTATTGATAAAAAATGAGTTAAATAAGTTAAATCCTTTCTCTACTATAATTGAATCAGTTAACTACTTATTTTACTCAAATTTAATCTTTTAACTCCCTTTAATTTGGAAATCTCCCTTTATGACTGAACTTCACCTTTAATCCTAACCGTTGATTGAAATCGATCTCAACCATTGATGAATTCCACGAAAGTCTATTTAAGAGACCCTCATCTCTTCATTTTGAAAGGTTGAATGAGAATTTGCATCGAATTGTTGCTGGAATTCATACTCACATTTGCTCATATTCACATTTGCAAAGATCAAGTTTAACCAAATGTTGACCAGATTTAACCACGATTGACTTGAGTTGACTAGTTTAGAAAAGAATTTTGAAATATATAAACGAAATTATTTAATTAAATGGAGTACTTACTTCTAATTAATTAAACAAAGTTATTTAATTAAATGAGAAGCCAATCCTAATTAATTAAATGAAGTTATTTAATTAAATAAGAAAAGTGTCTCTAATTAATTAAACATTAAATAATTAAATGGAAAAACTAATTATGAGAGCATATCTAACTTTATTAAATTAAATATCGCAACAAAATCGCTCTTAAGTTCAAAAAGGGAAATTTTCAGTTCACTATTGATCGAAAATATGTTAAATCAGTTAACTCCTTTTTCTACTCAAATTGAATCACTTAACTCCTTTTTTTACTCAAATTAAATCTGTTAACTCCCTTTAATTTGGAAATCTCCCTTTATGACTCAACTTCACCTTTAATCCTGACCATTGATTGAAATCGATCTCAAATATTGATGAATTACAGGAAAGTCTATTTAAGAGACCCTCATCTCTTCATTTTGAAAGGTTGAATGAGAATTTGCATCAAATTGTTGCTAGAATTCATACTCACATTTGCTCATATTCACATACGCAAAGATCAAGTTTGACAAAAAGTTGACCAGATTTAACTACGATTGACTTGTGTTGACTAGAAAAGAATTTTGAAATAATTAAACGAAATTATTTAATTAAATGGAGTACTTACTTCTAATTAATTAAACAAAGTTATTTATTTAAATCAGAAGCCATTCCTAATTAATTAAATGAGGTTATTTAATTAAATATAAAAATTAGTTATGAGAGCATATCTCATTTTATTAAATTAAATATCTCAACAAAATCTCTCTTCAGTTCAGAAAGAGAAATTTTTAGTTCACTATTGATCAAAAAAGAGTTAAATCAGTTAACTCCTTTTTCTACTCAAATTGAATCAGTTAACTCCTTATTTTACTCAAATTAAATCTGTTAACTTCATTTAATTTGGAAATCTCCCTTTATGACTGAAATTCACCTTTAATCTTGACTGTTGATTGAAAACGATCTCAACCATTGATGAATTCAGGAAAGTCTATTTAAGAGACCCTCATCTCTTCATTTTGAAAGTTTGAATGAGAATTTCCATCGAATTGTTGCTAGAATTCATACTCACATTTGCTCATATTCACATACACAAAGATAAAGTTTGACCAAAAGTTGACTAGAATTAACCACAGTTGACTTGAGTTGACAAGTTTGAAAAAGAATTTTGAAATAATTAAACGAAATTATTTAATTAAATGGAGTATTTACTTCTAATTAATTAAACAAAGTTATTTAATTAAATGAGAAGCCATTCCTAATTAATTAAATGAAATTATTTAATTAAATAAGAAAATTGTCTCTAATTAATTAATGATTATTTGATTAAATAGAAAAATTAATAATGAGAGCATATCTCATTTTATTAAATTAAATATCTCAACAAAATCTCTCTTCAATTCAAAAAGGGAAATTTTCAGTTCACTATTTATCAAAAATGAGTTAAATTAGTTAACTCCTTTTTCTACTCAAATTGAATCAGTTATCTATTTATTTTACTCAAATTAAATCTGTTAACTCCCTTTAATTTGAAAATCTCCCTTTATGACTGAACTTCACCTTTAATCCTGACTGTTGATTGAAATCGATTTCAACCAATGACAAATTTCTGGAAAGTCTATTTAAGAGACCCTCATCTCTTCATTTTGAAAGGTTGAATGAGAATTTGCATCGAATTGTTGCTGGAATTCACACTCACATTTGCTCATATTCACATATGCAAAGATCAAGTTTGAGCAAAAGTTGACCAGATTTAACCATGGTTGACTTGAGTTGACTAGTTTAGAAAAGAATTTTGAAATAAATCAACAAAATTATTTAATTAAATGGAGTACTTTCTTATAGTAAATTAAACAAAGTTATTTAATTAAATCAGAAGCCATTCCTAATTAATTAAATATAGTTATTTAATTAAATAAGAAAATTGTCTCTAATTAATTAAAGATTATTTAATTAAATGGAAAAAGTAATTATGAGAGCATATCTCATTTTATTAAATTAAATATCTCAACGAAATCTCTCTTCAATTCTAAAAGAGAAATTTTCAGTTCACTATTGATAAAAAATGAGTAAAATCAATTAACTATTTTTTCTACTCAAATTGAATCAGTTAACTCCTTATTTTACTCAAATTAAATCTGTTAACTCCCTTTCATTTAGAAATCTGCATTTATGACTGAACTTTACCTTTAATCCTGACCATTGATTGAAATCGGTCTCAATCGTTGATGAATTCCAGGAAAGTCTATTTAAGAGACCCTCATCTCTTCATTTTGAAAGGTTGAATGAGAATTTGCATCAAATTGTTGCTAGAATTCATACTTACATTTGCTCATATTCACATACGCAAATATCAAGTTTAACCAAAAGTTGACCAGATTTAACAACGATTGACTTGTGTTGACTAGAAAAGAATTTTGAAATAATAAAAAAAAATTATTTAATTAAATGGAGTACTTACTTCTAATTAATTAAACAAAGTTATTTAATTAAATCAGAAGCCATTCCTAATTAATTAAATGAAGTTATTTAATTAAATATAAAAATTAGTTATTAGAGCATATCTCATTTTATTAAATTAAATATCTCAACAAAATCTCTCTTCAGTTCAAAAAGAGAAATTTCCAGTCCACTATTGACCAAAAAAGAGTTAAATCAATTAACTCCTTTTTCTACTCAAATTGAATCAGTTAACTCCTTATTTTACTCAAATTAAATCTGTTAACTTTCTTTAATTTGGAAATCTCTCTTCATGACTAAAATTCACCTTTAATCTTGACTGTTGATTGAAAACGATCTCAACTATTGATGAATTCCAGGAAAGTCTATTTAAGAGACCCTCATCTCTTCATTTTGAAAGGTTGAATGAGAATTTGCATCGAATTGTTGCTGGAATTCATACTCACATTTGCTCATATTCACATAAGCAAAGATAAAGTTTGACCAAAAGTTGACTAGAATTAACCACAGTTGACTTGAGTTGACTAGTTTCAAAAAGAATTTTGAAATAATTAAACGAAATTATTTAATTAAATGAAGTACTTACTTGTAATTAATTAAACAAAGTTATTTAATTAAATGAGAAGCCATTCCTAATTAATTCAATGAAGTTATTTAATTAAATATGAAAACTATCTCTAATTAGTTAATGATTATTTGATTAAATAGAAAATTTAATTATGAGAGCATATCTCATTTTATTAAATTAAATATCTGAACAAAATCTCTCTTCAATTCAAAAAGGGAAAATTTCAGTTCACTATTTATCAAAAATGAGTTAAATCAGTTCACTCCTTTTTCTACTCAAATTGAATCAGTTAACTATTTATTTTACTCAAATTAAATCTGTTAACTCCCTTTAATTTGAAAATCTCCCTTTATGACTGAACTTCACCTTTAATCCTGACTGTTGATTGAAATCGATCTCAACCGATAAAGAATTTCTGGAAAGTCTATTTAAGAGACCCTCATCTCTTCATTTTGAAAGGTTGAATGAGAATTTACATCGAATTATTTCTTGAATTCACACTCACATTTGCTTATATTCACATATGCAAAGATCAAATTTGACCAAAAGTTGACCAGATTTAACAACAGTTTACTTGAGTTGACTAGTTTTGAAAAAAAATTTGAAATAAATAAACGAAATTATTTAATTAAATGGAGTACTTTCTTCTAGTAAATTAAACAAAGTTATTTAATTAAATCAGAAGCCATTCCTAATTAATTAAATATAGTTATTTAATTAAATAAGAAAATTGTCTCTAATTAATTAAAGATTATTTAATTAAATGGAAAAAGTAATTATGAGAGCATATCTCATTTTATTAAATTAAATATCTCAATGAAATCTCTCTTCAATTCAAAAAGAGAAATTTCCAGTTCACTATTGATCAAAAATGAGTTAAATCAATTAACTATTTTTTCTACTCAAATTGAATCAGTTAACTCCTTATTTTACACAAATTAAATCTATTAACTCCCTTTAATTTGGAAATTTGCTTTTATGAATGAACTTCACCTTTAATCCTGATCATTGATTGAAATCGATCTCAATCGTTGATGAATTCTAGGAAAGTCTATTTAAGAGACCCTCATCTCTTTATTTTGAAAGGATGAATGAAAATTTGCATTGAATTGTTACTGGAATTCATACTCACATTTGCTCATATTCACATACGCAAAGATCAAGTTTGACCAAAAGTTGATAAGATTTAACAACGGTTGACTTGAGTTGACTAGTTTCAAAAAGAATTTTGAAATAATTAAACAATATTATTTAATTAAATGGAGTAATTACTTCTAATTAATTAAACAAGGTTATTTAATTAAATGAGAAGCCATTCCTAATTAATTAAATAAAGTTATTTAACTAAATAAGAAAAGTGTCTCTAATTAATTAAAGATTATTCAATTACAAATAAAAAAGTAATTATGAGAGCATATCTCATTTTATTAAATTAAATTTCTCAACAAAATGTCTCTTCAGTTCAAAAAGAGAAATTTCTAGTTCACTATTGATCAAAAATGAGTTAAATCAGTTAACTTCTTTTCCTACTCAAATTGAATCAGTTAACTCCTTATTTTACTCAAATTAAATCTGTTAGCTCCCTTTAATTTAAAAATCTCCCTTTATGACTGAACTTCACCTTTAATCCTGACCGTTGATTGAAATGGATCTCAACCACTGATGAATTCCAGAAAAGTCTATTTAAGAGACCCTCATCTCTTCATTTTGAAAGGTTGAATGAGAATTTGCATCGAATTGTTGCTGGAATTCATACTCACATTTGCTCATATTGACATACACAAAGATCAAGTTTGACCAAAAGTTGACCATATTTAACCATGGTTGACTTGAGTTGACTAGTTTTGAATTTTTTTTTAAATAATTAAATGAAATTATTTAATTAAATGGAGTACTTACTTCTAATTAATTAAACAAAGTTATTTAATTAAATAAGAAGTCATTTAATTAAATAAGAAAAGTGTCTCTAATTAATTAAAGATTATTGAATTAAATAGAAAAAGTAATTATGAGAGCATATCTCATTTTAATAAATTAAATATCTCAACAGAATCTCTCTGCAGATCAAAAAGGGAAATTTCCAGTTCAGTATTGATCAAAAATTAGTTAAATGAGTTAACTCCTTTTTCTACTCAAATTTTATCAGTTAACTCCTTATTTTACTCAAATCAATTCTGTTAACTCCCTTTAATTTGAAAATCTCCTTTTATGACTGAACTCCACCTTTAATCCTGACCGTTGATTGAAATCGATCTCAACCATTGATGAATTCCAAGAAAGTCTATTTAAGAGACCCTCATCTCTTCATTTTGAAAAGTTGAATGAGAATTTGCATCGAATTGTTGCTGGAATTCATACTCACATTTGTTCATATTCACATACCCAAAGATCAAGTTTGACAAAAAGTTGACCAAATTTAACCATGGTTGACTTGAGTTGACTAGTTTCGAAAAGAATTTTGAAATAATTAAACGAAATTATTTAATTAAATGGAGTACTTACTTCTAATTGATTAAATAAAGTTATTTAATTAAATCAGAAGCCATTCCTAAATAATTAAATGAAGTTATTTAATTAAATAAGAAAAGTGTCTCTAATTAATTAAAGATTATTTAATTAAATGGGAAAATTAATTATGAGAGCATATCTCATTTTATTAAATTAAATATCTCAACAAAATATCTCTTCAGTTCAAAAAGAGAAATTTCCAGTTCACTATTGATCAAAATGAGTTAAATTAGTTAACTTCTTTTTCTACTCAAATTGAATCAGTTAACTCCTTATTTTACTAAAATTAAATCTGTTAACTCCCTTTAATTTGAAAATCTCCCTTTATGACTGAACTTCGCCTTTAATCCTGATCGTTCATTGAAATCGAACTCAACTGTTGATGAATTCTAGGAAAGTTTATTTAAGAGACCCTCGTCTCTTCATTTTGAAATGTTGGATAAGAATTTGCATCGAATTGTTACTGGAATTCATACTCACATTTGTTCATATTCACATACGCAAAGATCAAGTTTGACCAAAAGTTCACCAGATTTAACCATAGTTGACTTGAGTTGACTAGTTTCGAAAAGAATTTTTATATAATTAAACGAAATTATTTAATTAAATGGAGTACTTAGTTCTAAGAAATTAAACAAAGTTATTTAATTAAATGAGAAGCCATTCCTAATTAATTAAATGAAGTTATTTAATTAAATAAGAAAAGTGTCTCTAATTAATTAAAGATTATTTAATTAAATAGAAAAAGTAATTATGAGAGCATATCTCATTTTATTAAATTAAATATCTCAACAAATTCTTTCTTAAGTTCAAAAAGGGAAATTTCCATTTCACTATTGATAAAAAATGAGTTAAATCAATTAACTCCTTTTTCTACTCAAATTGAATCAGTTAACTCCTTATTTTACTCAAATCAAATCTGTTAACTCCCTTTAAGTTGGAAATCTCCCTTTATGACTAAACTTCATCTTTAATCCTGACTGTTGATTGAAATCGATCTCAACCGTTGATGAATTCCAGGAAAGTCTATTTAAGAGACCCTCATCTCTTCATTTTGAAAGGTTGGATGAGAATTTGCATCGAATTGTTGCTGAAATTCATACTCACATTTGCTCATTTTCACATACGCAAAGATCAAGTTTGACCAAAAGTTGACCAAATTGAACCACAGTTGACTTGAGTTGACTAGTTTCGAAAAGAATTTTAAAATAATTAAACAAAATTATTTAATTAAATGGAGTACTTACTTCTAACTAAATAAACAAAGTTATTTAATTAAATGAGAAGCCATTCTTAATTAACTAAATGAAGTTATTTAATTAAATAAAAAAAGTAATTATAAGAGCATATCTCATTTTATTAAATTAAATATCTCAACAAAATCTCTCTCCAGTTCAAAAAGGGAAATTTCCAGTTCACTATTGATCAAAAATGAGTTAAATCAGTTAACTACTTTTTCTACTCAAATTGAATCAGTTAACTCCTTATTTTAATTTAATTAAATCTGTTAACTCCCTTTAATTTTGAAATCTCCCTTTATGACTGAACTTCACATTTAATCCTGACCGTTGATTGAAATTGATCTCAACCATTAATGAATTCCAGGAAAGTCTATTTAAGAGACCCTCATCTGTTCATTTTGAAAGGTTGAATGAGAATTTGCATTGAATTGTTGCTGGAATTCATACTCACATTTTGTCATATTCACATATGCAAAGATCAAGTTTGACCAAAAGATGACCAGATTTAACCACGGTTGACTTGAGTTGACTAGTTTTGAAAAGAATTTTGAAATAATTAAATGAAATTATTTAATTAAATGGAGTACTTAATTCTAATTAATTAAACAAAGTTATTTAATTAAATGAGAAGCCATTCCTAATTAATTAAATGAAGTAATTTAATTAAATAAGAAAAGTGTCTCTAATTAATTAAAGATTATTTAATTAAATAGAAAAATTAATTATGATAGCATATCTCATTTTATTAAATTAAATATCTGTACAAAATCTCTCTTCAGTTCAAAAAGGGAAATTTCCTGTTCACTATTGATAAAAAATTAGTTAAATCAGTTAACTCCTTTTTCTACTCAAATTGAATTAGTTAACTCCTTATTTTACTCAAATTAAATATGTTAACTCCCTTTAATTTGGAAATCTCTGTTTACGACTGAACTTCACGTTTAATCCTGAATGTTGATTGAAATCGATCTCAATCATTGATGAATTCCAAGAAAGTCTGTTTAAGAGACCCTCATCTTTTCATTTTGAAAGGTTGAATGAGAATTTGCATCGAATTATTGTTGGAATTCATGCTCACATTTGCTCATATTCACATATGCAAAGATCAAGTTTGACCAAAAGTTGACCAGATTTAACCACGGTTGACTTGAGTTGACTAGTTTTGAAAAGAATTTTGAAATAATTAAACGAAATTATTTAATTAAATGGAGTACTTGCGTATCATTAATTAAACAAAGTTATTTAATTAAATGTGAAGCCATTCCGAATTAATTAAATGAATTTATTTAATTAAATAATAAAAGTGTCTCTAATTAATGAAAGATTATTTAATTAAATAAAAAAAGTAATTATGATAGCATATCTCATTTTATTAAATTAAATATCTCAACAAAATCTCTCTTCAGTCCAATAACAAAAATTTCCTGTTCACTATTGATCAAAAATGAGTTAAATTAGTTAACTCCTTTTTCTACTCAAATTGAATCAGTTAACTCTTTATTTTACTCAAATTAAATCTATTAACTCCCTTTAATTTGAAAATCTCCCTTTATGACTGAACTTCACTTTTAATCCTGACCGTTGATTGAAATCGATCTCAATCATTGATGAATTCCAGAAAAGTCTATTTAAGAGACCCTCATCTCTTCATTTTGAAAGGTTGAATGAGAATTTGCATCGAATTGTTGCTAGAATTCATACTCACATTTGCTCATATTCACATACTCAAAGATCATGTTTGACCAAAAGTTGACCAGATTTAACCACGGTTGACTTTAGTTGACTAGTTTCCAAAAGAATTTTGAAATTATTTAATTAAATGGAGTACTTACTTCTAATTAATTAAACAAAGTTATTTAATTAAATGAGAAGCCATTCCTAATTAATTAAATGAAGTTATTTAAGTAAATAAGAAAAGTGTTTCTAATTAATTAAAAATTATTTAATTAAATAAAAAAAGTAATTATGAGAGCATATCTCATTTTATTAAATTAAATATATCAACAAAATCTCTCTTCAGTTCAAAAAGGGAAATTTCCAGTTCACTATTGATCAAAATTAGTTAAATCGAATGTGTCTCATGGTAATATAAGCAAATTATTCTGCTCTGCGAATATGCCAATCCTTCATTCAGGCCCAAATTGAGGACAGAGGGACAGAAGGAGACACCCTAGGAACTCTCACGTGATCGAAATAACTAGGCAAGGATGCTCTCTAGCGAACCAAAGGAAGACTTATTACAGAAAATTTGGAACTATAGATGCAAGGTTCGAGGTCCCTATGGCCAACAGATTTAGGGCACTGGACAAATCTACAGTGGTAGCAATTAACTTGAGTTAGGAAGAAGGGCTTCCAGTAGCCAAAACCAATACGGAAGCCACCTCTGATTGCAAAGATCAACATGGAAGTCGCCCACAATTGCCTATTTTTACGGTAGATAAGCTTGATAAACAGATCAGTATTTTTAATATGACGAAGTATTCTTATCCAAACCCATCCGTATTCAAAATTGTACAAAGGAACGTTGTATCTTATTCTAGCCTTTCATTTGATGAATTTGATATGAAACTAGCCTCCCCTTCATCTTATATACCTCCTCACAAACGGCATACCCAGAATCCCCAATCATCCATTCGCAAGTACTCTCCCGAAACGCTGCGATCAAACCCCCTTGATAAACCTATTCACATCACCATCGAAGATATCGATAATTCTTGGTCTGAATGTCAATTGAAAGGGATCTTTGCAATTTGGACTAGTCCTCCCAAAGATATCCATCCCCTAATGGATTAGCTATTGGGTAACTGCCAGGAACAGGTAAGTATTTTCCACCATGATGAAAACACTTTGTTTTTAAAATGTGAAGAAGAATCGATTAAAAAAGAATTTATTGCTGTCTCTGAATGTTTCTTTAAAGATTTATGTGTAAAATTTGTAGAATGGCTTCCAAATTTCCATATAGATAGGGTGGATTGCATGATTCCGTTATGGTTCTCCATGGTATCTCTCCCTCCGGAGCTATGTGATGTTGACATTATTATTGAGATAGGCTCTACAATAGGTAAAGTTATTGCCATTGACGCCTCCTTTTTTAGTTGCAACAGTTTAAAAATTCTCATTAATCTGTATATCAATCACCCTTCAGAGTTTCAAAAGAAAATTATTACCAAGAAAGCCTCCTATGTTATAAGCTTTTAAGCTTATAAAGGGAAAATCATTGATATTTTGAAATCTGATAGTAAACATAGTAACAACGCTGAGGTCCTTCCCCTCAACATGAACTTCAGGAACAATTTTCCAAAGCTAAGTTCTAAGATTGTCGGCAGAAACAAAAAGCAAGAAAAACAAATCAAACATCCAGACTTATAGATCATTCAAGCTCCTCAGACAGGGCAGAGGAATTCATTGAAAAGTATAATCTCAAATAAGACAGTAAGCTCACCAATAGCCTCAAAAGAGGATTCAACAAAGGATATAAGGGTAATGAAGAAGGGTGCTTCCCCTAAAAATGACAAGAAATTTAAAGAAACAGGAGCTCGAAGAAAGAAACACAAGACTAATAAAAGTGGATCTGACAGTTTAAAGAAACAGTTTTCAAGCATCAAAAGGAATTGCAACAAACAAAATGGAAGAACCAACTGGTAAACAACACAAGGATTATAAGAGACCTATAGTCACAGAAAGCAATGATTGTCAACAGGGAAAGATCCATGATCCTCAAAAAATAGATGATCCAGAAGATTTCCAAGAAAATCAAGTAGAAGAGATGGAAAACTGCATGCTATTCACTTCGTGCAGGGATAGCAGTATTCAAGAAACTCAAAAGGATGTAAGCTCACCAAAACCTAATCAGCCTAGGATTGTGGATAGCATGCCAGAGAAGCCCAAAGAAAAAAAATAAGTTTTGGCAAACTCCAGTAGCTACCTGCAGCTCTCCATTCACTCCTAACAACAGACTTCAGGATCAAGATAAAGACAGTGACAAAGATGCTGGATTAATAATCAAAGGATTTCAAGAATTCTTGAACAAGGAAAATTTCTTAGATACATATAACATTTCACTACATATGTCAGAGGAAGAAGGGGAGAAGATTAATCAGCTCACTGATGAATTAGTCCTAGCTTTCAGCCCTAAAGATTGTGACAATACTACAACAAAGTAGAAGGAAGAGCTTATTCAACAAATTTTACAGTTAGGGAGTGAGGATTAAACTTATGCAGATCTCAGAAGAGATATAATAGATATTCAAATGGAAGACTTGGCAACAGAATTCATCAGTCACAAGAGTCTAGCTAAACAGATTCTATCAGAAGTCGAACCAAAAGGGCAGGATCAGTCCATAACAGGAAAAAAGGATACAATACAGATAGCGGAAGTAAACCTGGATTAGCTAGGTATTTATATGTTCCAAGAAGGACCTAAATCACCAAATTGTGGCAGAATAAAGGGTAAAAGAGGTAGGAAATCTCTTAAATTACTTTGAGAAGCAGAAGGCCTGAGCAAAGAACAACAAAAGATTGATCAGCTTTTCCACAATGGGAAGGGGAAGCACCTTCCCGGTCAGGTATGAAGATTACTACTTGGAATGCTAGGGGTCTCAACGCCCCTAGCAAAAAAAGGTTATTAAAACATAACCTAAAAAGTTTTAACTTGGATATTGTTCTTATTCAAGAATCTAAATTAAAGTCTGTAGAAATAGATAAGTTTAGCAGGATGATTGGAGTCTAGTGGTCTAAGTTTCAAGAATCTTTAGGGGCATCAGGGGGACTGGGAATCCTCTGGGATCCTAGGAAGGTTAGTTTGGGCATCCTTAATAGCTCCAATAATTGAATCAGCAGTAAAGTACAAAGCTTAAAATCAAAACTTAATTTCATTATCATTAATGTGTATGGTCCGGTTAGTAATATTGATAAAAAACTAGTATGGGAAGAAATTGCTCAACTCTTGCATAGTCATAATAATGAATTGTTTTTATTAGGAGGAGACTTTAATACCATCCTTAACCTCAATGAAAAGGTAGGTGGTATTTAGATGCTATCGCAAGCTTCTAAATCATTTAAAGAATGGTGTATCGATCATAATCTATTTGACACTCCTACCAATAATGGCATATATACATGGAACAATAGAAGAAAATACTTTGCTTACATAGCAGAGAAACTCGATAGATTTTTGCTTAAAGGGGATCTTGATTCCTACAACCTTAATTTTCATTCTACTATTCTACCTACTGCAGGATCAGATCATTTTCCGATTAGATTTGAATTCATAGAGCCCCTTAAATCGGTCAAAAACCCATTCAAATGTGAGAAGATGTGGTTCCTAGATCCTAATTCTCTCAATAACATAAAATCTTGGTGGGACCAAGAGAGCTTCATAGGGTCTAAAATGTTCATCTTCGTTAACAAATTAAAAATGCTTAAGGAACATATCCTAAGATGGAATAAAGAATAGTTTAACAACATTTTCAAAGTAAAATTGGATATAGAAAACCAACTTAAAGAACTTAACTCGGAAGTGATTAGAAAAGGTATGGATAATAAGAGTTATCTCCTGGAAAAAGAATTGTTAGCCAAACAAGAAAATATTCTAACCAAAGAAGAGATATTCTGGAAAAAAAAATCGAGAGAAAGATGGCTGGCAAAAGGTGACTGCAATACTAAATTCTTTCATAACTCAACCATTTACAACGGAGAAAAGAACATAATCACGAGTGTCAAAAATAAGCAAGGAATTTCAACTGAAAAGCTAGGAGAAATTGCAGACATCTTAGTTAATCACTTCAAAAACTTACTTAATAACCAGAATGGCTCAAACTATAGAGCGCAAACTAGCCTTCTGAAAGTCATTCCTAAAGTTGTTGATCAGCAGGATAACATTCATCTGAACAAACCTATCACCTTAAAAGACGTCAAGAATGTGGTTTTCAACATAAATCCAAATAAATCTCTAGGTCCTGATGGATTCCAGGCATTCTTTTTCCAAAAATGTTGGGATATCATAGGTGTTGACCTTTGCAAAGCTATCGAAGCTTCCATAAATAGAGGCTCTCTCCTGGCTAAAATTAACTACTCCTTCATTGCATTGATCCCTAAGAAGTCTGATCCAGATTCCCCAGGAGATTATAGACCAATAGCTTTATGCAATACTGTCTATAAAATCTTTTCTAAGATTATAGAAAATAGACTCAAAAAGATCCTCCCTAAGATTATCTCGAAGGAACAAACTAGTTTTATGTCAGGTAGATCCATTCTAGATGGCATCATCACCATTCAAGAAACGATTCACTCTGCATGAATAAACAAACAAGCCTATATGCTTATGAAACTAGATATCTAGAAAGCATATGATATGTTGGATTGGAGGTTCTTATGTAAAACATTAGAGGCATTTCAGTTCTCACATCAGTGGATTAACCTAATTTTTAAATTTATTTCTACTCCTAAAATTTTAGTTCTCATTAACAGAACACCAGAAGGTTTTGTCGATATATCTAGAGGAATTAGACAAGGGGACCCCCTATCCCCTTCACTATTTATTATTATGGTGGAAGCCTTTGGAAGAGCTGTTCAGGATGCATATAAAAGTCAGCAGATCTCAAGTATCATAGTCTCCAAAAATTTATATAATATAACCCATCAACAGTTTGCTGATGATACTATATATTACCTGGGGAAAGTAAGACTGTCAAAGCTTGATCACTCAAAAGAATTATTAACCTGTATATGGAAGCCTCAAGTCAGAAAGTTAATGATCACAAATCTAAAATTTTCTTTATAAACACAAAGAAAGAAATAGAGCAGCAAATTTGCCAGATCATGGGTTATAAGAAAGGAACCTTCCCCTGCAAATATCTTGGTATTGCTTTAGAGAAAGGTGCTAAATCGAGTAAAGTGTGGGATGATACCTTAGTATAACTAGATTCCAAGCTAGATACATGGAAAGATAAATGGCTAACTAAGGTAGGGAAATGCACCAAGATTAGGGTAGTACTGTCAGCCATTCCTACTTACCCGCTTTCTTGTCTCCCTCTTTCTAAGCAGAATCTTCAGAAATTTGAGTCCAAGATGAGGAAATTTCTTTGGAACGATAGGGATGGAGACAATAAATGGGCTCTCATCAAGTGGGAGCATATTTGTAAACCCAAAGAACTTGGGGGTCTAGGGGTCAAAAACCTTCAATGGCAAAATAAAGCTTTGGGTGCAAAACTTATTTGGCATCTCTACAAAGAATATAATCGAAAATGGGCTAAGATACTTTACAATAAATATCTCATCCCAAAGGATTTGCTTTCAATTTTTAGAATTGTCTCTCCTCCCAAAGGGTCTGAATGCTGAAATTTTATGTTAAGATGCCATAGTCTAGTTCATAAATTTCTAACATGGGATGTAGGTTTGGGTGATGAAGCCCTATTCTGGGAGGACTCCTAGGATGGTTAACCACCTCTTCCTATCCAACTCAATAACTCGACCCTCCAAAATAAATTAAAAACTCTCTAGGGCAATACAGTTAAATATTAAAAAATTCTGGTAGAATCAGAAGGCTCACCAAAATGGTCTTGGAAATCGATCAAAGGGTTAGGTTTTGAAGATGATATTTTTGAAAGCTTTGATAAGCTATTGGAAGGTAGAAATATCAAACTAACAAATAGAGAGGATACCTTAATTTGGGCTACTGCCAATGATGGACAATACTCTGTCAGTAATGGTTATAGGGCTATTGTCATAGCAAAACAACCAGAGTTTGTGGACATCCCATCACAACTATGTTGGGATCCCTCTTGTCTACCTAAAGCCGGATTTTTTCTTTGGCTAGCTATCCAAAAGAGGATCCTAACTATGGATAGACTATACATGCTTGGATTTCGGGGTCCCTTCAGGTGTACCCTTTGCCAATGTAATGTTGAAAATGTTGACCATCTTTTGTTTAAATGTCCCTTCTCTCAAAGTTGTTGGGAATGGATTAGGTGGATGCTAGGCTAGTCTACACCTCTTCCGAATTCCTTGGATGACTTGCTTTTTGGCTAGCCCACGAATATGGTCAAGGGATTCTATAGTAAACTTTGGAACATTTCCCCTTCCATCATTATTTGGGAAATCTGGAAGGAGAGGAATCAACGTATTTTCCAAAACTTGGAACTCAATCCTACAGAACTTATTGTCAAAATTGAAGCTAGTATAGTAGAATTGGTCAACTCACACTTAAGTAATTCAAGACTAGAGGAAGGTTCCTTCTCAAATTGGGATGGCCTCATGAAGAAGCGATGGTAAAACTAGAAAAAGTAATTATGAGCACATATCTCAACAAAATCTCTCTTCAGTTCAAAAAGGGAAATTTTCAGTTAACTATTGATCAAAAATGAGTTAAATCAGTTAACACCTTTTTCTACTCAAATTGAATCAGTTAACTCGCTAATTTACTCAAATTAAATCTTATCACTCCCTTTAATTTGGAAATCTCCCTTTATGACTGAACTTCACCTTTAATCCTGACCGTTGATTGAAATCGATCTCAACCGTTGATGAATTATAGGAAAGTCGATTTAAGAGACCCTCGTCTCTTCATTTTGAAAGGTTGAAAGAGAATTTGCATCGACTTGTTGCTGGAATTCACACTCACATTTGCTCATATTCACATACGCAAAGATCAAGTTCGACCGAAAGTTGACCAGATTTAACCACGGTTGACTTGAGTTGACTAGTTTCGAAAAGAATTTTGAAATAATTAAATGAAATTATTTAATTAAATGGAGTACTTACTTCTAATTAATTAAACAAAGTTATTTAATTAAATGAGAAGCAATTCCTAACTAATTAAATGAAGTTATTTAATTAAATAAAAAAAGTGTCTCTAATTAATTAAAGATTATTTAATTAAATAGAAAAAGTAATTATGAGAGCATATCCCATTATATTAAATTAAATATCTCAACAAAATCTCTCTTCAGTTCAAAAAGGGAAATTCTCAGTTCACTATTGATAAAAAATGAGTTAAATTAGTTAACTACTTTTTCTACTCAAATTGAATCAGTTAACTCCTTATTTTACTCAAATTAAATCTGTTAACTCGCTTTAATTTGAAAATCTCCCTTTATGACTGAACTTCACCTTTAATCGTCATCGTTTATTGAAATCGATCTCAACCGTTGACAAATTTCAAGAAAATCTATTTAAAAGAACCTCATCTCTTCATTTTGAAAGGTTGAATGAGAATTTGCATCGAATTGTTGCTGGAATTCACACTCACATTTGCTCATATTCACGTACGCAAAGATCAAGTTTGACTAAAAGTTGACCAGATTTAACCATGGTTGACTTGAGTTGACTAGTTTCGAAAAGAATTTTGAACTAATTAAACGAAATTATTTAATTAAATGGAGTACTTACTTCTAATTAATTAAACAAAGTTATTTAATTAAATGAGAAGCCAATCCTAACTAATTAAATGAAGTTATTTATTTAAATAAGAAAAGTGTCTCTAATTAATTAATGATTATTTAATTAAATAGAAAAAGTAATTGTGAGAGCATATCTCATTTTATTAAATTAAATATCTCAACAAAATCTCTCTTCAGTTCAAAAAGGGAAATTTCCAGTTCACTATTGATAAAAAATGAGCTAAATTAGTTAACTCCTTTTTCTACTCAAATTGAATCTGTTAACTCCTTATTTTACTCAAATTAAATTTGTTAACTCTCTTTAATATGGAAATCTCCCTTTATGACTGAACTTCACTTTTAATCCTGACGGTTGATTGAAATCGATCTCAACCATTAATGATTTCCACGAAAGTCTATTTAAGAGACCCTCATCTCTTCATTTTTAAAGGTTGAATCAGAAATTGCATCGAATTGTTGCTGGAATTCATTCTCAAATTTGCTCATATTCACATCAGCAAAGATCAAGTTTGACCAAAAGTTGACCAGATTTAACCACAGTTGACTTGAGTTGACTAGTTTCGAAAAAAATATAAAATAATTAAATGAAATTATTTAATTAAATGGAGTACTTACTTTTAATTAATTAAACAAAGTTATTTAATTAAATGAGAAGCCATTCCTAACTAATTAAATGAAGTTATTCAATTAAATAAGAAAAGTGTCTCAAATTAACTAAAGATTATTTAATTAAATAGAAATAGTAATTATGACAGCATATCTCATTTTATTAAATTAAATATCTCAACAAAATCTCTCTTTAGTTCAAAATGGGAAATTTCCAGTTCACTATTGATAAAAAATGAGTTAAATCAGTTAACTCCTTTTTCTACTCAAATTGAATCAGTTAAACCCTTATTTTACTCTAATTAAATCTGTTGACTCCCTTTAATTTGAAAATCTTCCTTTATGACTGAACTTCACCTTTAATTCTGACTGCTGATTGAAATCGATCTCAACCATTGATGAATTATAGGAAAGTCTATTTAAGAGACCCTCATCTCTTCATTTTGAAAGGTTGAATCAGAATATGCATCGAATTGTTCTTTGAATTCATACTCACATTTGCTCATATTCACATACGCAAAGATCAAGTTTTTCCAAAAGTTGACTAAATTTAACCATGGTTGACTTGAGTTGACTAGTTATGAAAATAATTTTGAAATAATTAAACGAAATTATTTAATTAAATGGAGTACTTACTTCTAATTAGTTAAACAATGTTATTTAATTAAATGAGAAGTCATTCCTAACTAATTAAATGAAGTTATTTAATTAAATAAGAAAAGTGTCTCTAATTAATTAAAGATTATTTAATTAAATAGAAAATGTAATTATGAGAGCATATCTCATTTTATTAAATTAAATATCTTAACAAAAAAAAATTTCCGTTCAAAAAGGGAAATTTCCAGTTCACTATTGATCAAAAATGAGTTAAATAAGTTAACTCCTTTTTCCTACTCAAATTGAATGAGTTAACTCCTTATTTGACTCAAATTAAGTCTGTTAACTCCCTTTAATTTAAAAATCTCCCTTTATGACTGAACTTCACCATTAATCCTGACCGTTGATTCAAATTGATCTCAACTGTTGATGAATTCCAAGAAAGTCTATTTAAGAGACCCTCATCTCTTCATTGTGAAAGGTTCAATGAGAATTTAAATCGAATTGTTGCTGGAGTTCATACTCACATTTGCTCATATTCACATACGCAAAGATCAAGTTTAGCCAAAAGTTGACTAGATTTACTTACAGTTGACTTGAGTTGACTAGTTTCAAAAAGAATTTTGAAATAATGAAACGAAATTATTTAATTAAATGGAGTACTTACTTCTAATTAATTAAAGAAAGTTATTTAATTAAATGAGAAGCCATTCCTATCTAATTACATAAAGTTATTTAATTAAATAAGAAAAGTGTCTCTAATTAATTAAAGATTATATAAATAAATAGAAAAAGTAATTATGAGAGCATATTTTATTTTATTAAATTAAATATCTCAACAAAATCTCTCTTCAGTTCAAAAAGAAAAATTTCCAGTTCATTATTGATCAAAATTGAGTTAAATCGGTTAACTCCTTTTTCTACTCAAATTGAATCAGTTAACTCCTTATTTTACTCAAATTAAATCTGTTAACTCCCTTTAATTTGGAAATCTCCCTTTATGACTAAACTTCACTTTTAATTCTGACCGTTGATTGAAATTGATCTCAACCGTTGATGAATTCCAGAAAAATCCATTTAAGAGACCCTCATCTCTTCATTTTGAAAGGTTGAATGAGAATTTGCATCGAATTGTTGCTGGAATTCATACTCACAATTGCTCATATTCACATACGCAAAGATCAAGTTTGACCAAAAGTTGACCAGATTTCACCACAGTTGACTTGTGTTGACTAGTTTCGAAAAAAATATTGAAATAATTAATTGAAATTATTTAATTAAGTGGAGTACTTACTTCTAATTAATTAAATAAAGTTATTTAATTAAATGAGAAGCCATTCCTAATTAATTAAATGAAGTTACTTAATTAAAGAAGAAAAGTGTCTCTTATTAATTAAATAAAAAAAGTAATTATGAGAGCATATCTCATTTTATTAAATTAAATATCTCAAGAAAATCTCTCTTCAGTTCAAAAAGGAAAATTTCCAGTTCACTATTGATAAAAAATGAGTTAAATCAGTTAACTCTTATTTCTACTCAAATTGAATCAGTTAACTCCTTATTTTACTAAAATTAAATCTGTTAACTCCTTTTAATTCGAAAATCTCCCTTTATGACTGAACTTCACCTTTAATCCTGACCGTTGACTGAAATCGATCTCAACCATTGATCAATTCCAGGAAAGTATATTTAAGAGACCCTCATCTCTTTATTTTAAAAGGTTGAATGAGAATTTACAATAAATTGTTGCTGGAATTCATACTCACATTTGCTCATATTCACATACGCAAAGATCAAGTTTGACCAAAAGTTGACTAGATTTAACCACGATTGACTTGAGTTGACTAGTTTCAAAAAGAATTTTGAAATAATTAAACAAAATTATTTAATTAAATGGAGTACTTGCTTTTAATTAATTAAACAAAGTTATTTAATTAAATGAGAAGTCATTCCTAATTAATTAAATGAAGTTATTTAGTTAAATAAAAAAAGTGTCTCAAATTAATTAAAGATCATTTAATTAAATTGTAAAAGTAATTATGAGAGCATATCTCATTTTATTAAATTAAATATCTCAACAATATCTCTCTTCAGTTCAAAAAGAGAAATTTCCAGTTTACTATTGATCAAAAATGAGTTAAATTAGTTAACTCCTTTTTCTACTCAACTTGAATCAGTTAACTCCTTATTTTACTCAAATTAAATCTGTTACCTCTTTTTAATTTGGAAATCTTCCTTTATGACTAAACTTCACCTTTAATCCTAACCATTGATTGAAATCGATCTCAATCGTTGATGAATTCCAGGAAAGTCTATTTAAGAGACCCTCATTTCTTCATTTTGAAAGGTTGAATGAGAATTTGCATCGAATTGATGCTTGAATTCATACTCACATTTGCTCATATTCACATATGCAAAGATCGAGTTTGACCAAAAGTTGACCAGATTTAACCATGGTTGACTTGAGTAGACTAGTTTCAAAAAGAATTTTGAAATAATTAAATGAAATTATTTCATTAAATGGAGTACTTACTTCTAATTAATTAAACAAAGTTATTGAATTAAAAAAGAAGCCATTCCTAATTAATTAAATGAAGTTATTTAATTAAATAATTAGAAGATTATTTAATTAAATTGAAAAAGTAATTATGAGACGATATCTCATTTTATTAAATTAAATATCTCAACGAAATCTCTCTTTAGTTCAAAAAGGGAAATTTCCAGTTCATTATTGATCAAAAATGAGTTAAATCAGTTAACTCCTTTTTCTACTCAAATTGAATCAGTTAACTCCGTATTTTACTCAAATTAAATCTGTTAACTCCCTTTAATTTGGAAATCTCCCTTTATGACTGAACTCCACCTTTAATCCTGACCGTTGATTGAAATTGATCTCAACCATTGATGAATTCTAGAAAATTTATTTTAAGAAACCCTCATTTCTTCATTTTAAAAAGTTGAATGAGAATTTGCATAGAATTGTTGCTGGAATTCATACTCACATTTGCTCATATACACATAAACAAAGATCAAGATGACCAAAACTTGACCAGATTTAACCACGATTGACTTGAGTTGACAAGTTTCAAAAAAAATTTGAAATAATTAAACGAAATTATTTAATTAAATGGAGTACTTACTTCTAATTAATTAAACAAAGTTATTTAATTATATTAGAAGCCATTCTTAATTAATTAAATTAAGTTATTTAATTAAATAGAAATAGTAGTTATGAGAGCATATCTCATTTTAATAAGTTAAATATCTCAACAAAATCTCTCTTCAGGTTAAAAATGAAAATTTCTGAGTCACTATTGATAAAAAATGAGTTAAATCAGTGAACTCCTTTTCTACTCAAATTGAATCAGTTAACTCTTTATTTTACTCAAATTAAATATATTAACTCCCTTTAATTTGGAAATCTTCGTTTATGACTGAACTTCACCTTTCATCCTGACCGTTGATTGAAATCGATCTCAACCGTTGATGAATTTCAGAAAAGTCTATTTAAGAGACCCTCATCTCTTCATTTTGAAAGGTTGAGTGAGAATTTGCATCGAATTGTTGCTGAAATTCATACTCAAATTTGCTCATATTCACATACGCAAAAATTGAGTTTGACCAAAAGTTGACCAGATTTAACCACGGTTGACTTGAGTTGACTAGTTTCGAAAAGAATTTTGAAATAATTAAATGAAATTATATAATTAAATGGAGTACTTACATCTAATTGATTAAATAAATAAATTTATTTAAATGAGAAGCCATTCGTAATTGATTAAATGATGTTATTTAATTAAATAAGAAAACTTTCTCTAATTAATTAAAAATTATTTAATTAAGTAGGAAAAGTAATTATGAGAGCATATCTCATTTTATTAAATTAAATATCTCATAAAAATCTCTCTCCAGTTCAAAAAGGAAAATTTCCAATTCAGTATTGATAAAAAATGAGTTAAATCAGTTAACTCCTTTTTCTACTCAAATTAAATTAGTTAACTTCTTATTTTACTCAAATTAAATCTGTTAACTCCCTTTAATTTGAAAATCTCTATTTATGACTGAACTTCACCTTTAATCCTGACCGTTGATTGAAATCGATCTCAACCATTGATGAATTCTAGGAAAGTCTATTTAAGAGACCCTCATCTCTTCATTTTCAAAGGTTGAATGAGAATTTGTATCGAAATGTTGCTAGGTTTCATACTCACATTTGCTCATAATGACATACACAAAGATCAAATTTGACCAAAAGTTGACCAGATTTAACCACGGTTGACTTGAGTTGACTAGTTTCGAAAAGAATTTTGAAATAATTAAACAAAATTATTTAATTAAATGGAGTACTTACTTCTAATTAATTAAACAAAGTTATTTAATTGAATGAGAATCCATTCCTAATTAATTAAACGAAGTTATTTAATTAAATAAGAAAAGCGTCTCTAATTAATTAAAGATTATTTAATTAAATAGAAAAAGTAATTATGAGAGCATATCTCATTTTATTAAATTAAATATCTCAATAAAATCTCTCTTCAGTTCAAAAAGGGAAATTTTCAGTTCACTATTGATCAAAAATGAGTTAAATGAGTTAACTCCTTTTTCTACTCAAATTGAATCAGTCAATTCTTTATTTTACTCAAATTAAATCTGTCAACTACCTTTAATTTGGAAATCTCCCTTTATGACTGAACTTCACCTTTAATCCTGACCGTTGATTGAAATTGATCTCAACCATTGATGAATTTCAGGAAAGTCTATTTAAGAGACACTCATCTCTTCATTTTAAAAGGTTGAATGAGAATTTGCATCGAATTGTTGCTGAAATTCATACTCACATTTGCTCATATTCAGATACGCAAAAATCAAGTTTGACCAAAAGTGGACCAGATTTAACCACGGTTGACTTGAGTTGACTAGTTTCGAAAAGAATTTTAAAATAATTAAACAAAATTATTTAATTAAATGGTGTACTTACTTCTAATTAATGAAACAAAGTTATTCAAATGAATGAGAAGCCATTCCTAATTAATTAAATGAAGTTATTTAATTAAATAAGAAAATTGTCTCTAATTAATTAAAGATTATTTAATTAAATAGAAAAAGTAATTATGAGAGCATATCTCATTTTATTAAATTAAATATCTCAACAAAATCTCTCTTCAGTTCAAAAAGGTAAATTTCTAGTTCACTATTGATCAAAAATGAGTTAAATCGGTTAACTGCTTTTTCTACTCAAATTGAATCAGTTAACTCCTTATTTTATTCAAATTAAATCTGTTAACTCTTTTTAATTTGGAAATCTCCCTTTATGACTGAACTTCACATTTAATCCTGACCGCTGATTAAAATCGATCTCAAACGTTGATGAATTCGAGGAAAGTCTATTTAAGAGACCCTCATCTCTTCATTTTGAAAGGTTGAATGAGAATTTGCATCGAATTGTTACAAGAATTCATACTCACATTTGCTCATATTCACATACGCAGAGATCAAGTTTGACCAAAAGTTGACCAGATTTAACCACAGTTGACTTGAGTTGACTAGATTCGAAAAGAATTTTGAAATAATTAAACAAAATTATTTAATTAAATGAAGTACTTACCTCTAATTAATTAAAGAAAGTTATTTAATTGAATGAGAAGCCATTCCTAATTAATTAAATGAAGTTATTTAATTAAATAAGAAAAGTGTCTGTAATTAATTAAAGATTATTTAATTAAATAGAAATAGTAATTATGAGAGCATATCTCATTTTATTAAATTAAATATCTCAACAAAATCTCTCTTCAGTTCAAAAAGGGAAATTTCTAGTTCACTATTGATCAAAAATGAGTTAAATGAGTTAACTCTTTTTTCTAGTCAAATTGAATCAGTTAACTCATTATTTTACTCAAATTAAATCTGTTAACTCCCTTGAATTTGAAAATCTCCCTTTATGACTGAACTTCACCTTTAATCCTGACCATTGATTGAAATCGATCTCAACCGTTGATGAATTCCAAAAAAGTGTATTTAAGAGACCCTCATCTCTTCATTTTGAAAGGTTGAATGAGAATTTGCATCTAATTGTTGTTGGAATTCATACTCACATTTGATCATATTCACATACGCAGAGATCAAGTTTGACCAAAAGTTGACCAGATTTAACCACGGTTGACTTGAGTTGACTAGTTTTGAAAAGAATTTTTAAATAATTAAATAAAATTATTTAATTAAATGGAGTACTTACTTTTAATTAATTAAACAAAGTTATTTAATTAAATGAGAAGCCATTCCTAATTAATTAAATGAAGTGATTTAATTAAATAAGAAAAGTGTCTCTAATTAATTAAATATTATTTAATTAAATAGAAAAAGTAATTATGAGAGCATATCTCATTTTATTAAATTAAATAACTCAATAAAATCTCTCTTCAGTTCAAAAAGAGAAATTTCTAGTTCAGTATTGATAAAAAATGAGTTAAATCAGTTAACTCCTTTTTCTACTCAAATTGAATCTGTTAACTCCTTATTTTACTCAAATTAAATCTGTTAACTCTCTTGAATTTGAAAATCTCCCTTTATGACTGAACTTCACCTTTAATCCTGACCGTTGATTGAAATCGATCTCAACCATTGATGAATTCCAGGAAAGTCTATTTAAGAGACCCTCATCTCTTCATTTTGAAAGGTTGAATGAGAGTTTGCATCGAATTGTTGTTGAAATTCATACTCACCTTTTCTCATATTCACATACGCAGAGATCAAGTTTGACCAAAAGTTGACTAGATTTAACTACAGTTGACTTGAGTTGATTAGTTTCAAAAAGAATTTTGAAATAATTAAACGAAGTTATTTAATTAAATGGAGTACTTACTTCTAATTAATTAAACAATGTTATTTAATTAAATGAGAACCATTCCTAATTAATTAAACGAAGTTATTTAATTAAATAAGAAAAGTGTCTCTAATTAATTAAAGATTATTTAATTAAATAGAAAAAGTAATTATGAGAGCATATCTCATTTTATTAAGTTAAATATCTCAACAAAATATCTCTTCAGTTCAAAAAGGGAAATATCTAGTTCACTATTGATTAAAAATGAGTTAAATCAGTTAACTCCTTTTTCTACTCAAATTGAATCAATTAACTCTTTATTTTACTCAAATTAAATCTGTTAACTCCCTTTAATTTTGAAATCTTGCTTTATGACTGATCTTCACCATTAATCTTGACCACTGATTGAAATCGATCTCAACCGTTGATGAATTCCAGGAAAGTCTATTTAAGAGACCCTCATCTCTTCATTTTGAAAGGTTGAATGAAAATTTGCATCGAATTGTTGCTGGAATTCATACTCACATTTGCTCATATTCACATACGCAAAGATCAAGTTGTCATGCCTAAACTACGAGGGCAAAAACACACAATACTTTTTTCTTTAAATTATAATAATTATAGTGCTCAACGTTTTAATCTGATTTCTACAGGAAAAGTAAAGGTTCACTACAATACTTCTTAAGTTTAAAACTTTAGTGAAAGATTACATCGGCAAGATTGATATCGATCATAAGATAGGATATTTTATTTGCTTACAACAATGTGAAACAATTATTTAAATGAAAATATAAATGTATTCAAAATTTAGATTAATTGAAAGATATCTAAATTTAAAAACAACTATAGATCTCTTGACAAATATTGATTTAACAATCTAACCGATATTGTAAAGCCACTTTTTAAAAAAAAACAATTAACTAAAATTAAAACTATATATATATATATATATATATATATATATATATATATATATATATATATATCTAAAATTTATTAACTTTAAACATTTCAACTATCTAATCTTACTAAATTTAAATTTCATTTACTAACGACTAACTAATTATAAAACAATAATACAATAAAACTAGTAAAAACAAATATATTAGAAGAGAACTATAGTTCCACAAGTTAGATGATGATAGAACCTATAATCTAGCACGATACATAATTTCTAACAAAATTAAACTTATCCTTTAAATTTTAATGAGATCATCATTCAATTAACGCCAAATTAAAACTATAATTTCTACTCCACTATATTAAATATATATTTATTTAAAACTACTAACTAATTAAAAAGTAAACTATATTACATTTAATATTAATTTGATACTAAACCAACTTAATGACTAATACTAAAATGAATATTATTAAATTATATATTAAAACTTGAACAATATAATTAAACAACTAGATTTAAAATACTTTCAATCAAATAAAATTAAACTAATTATACTAACAAATTAAAATTCATGTAAACTAACTAATAGAAAAAAAAATTAATAAATAACAAATAAATAAAAAAACTAAACTAACATAACATAAACTAACTAACCTAACACTAAATATTAACCTACTTACTAACTCCTACACCCCAACACAAACCCAAATCATGTGACCCACGTCACATCTCCCCCCCCATCCCTCCATGCATTTTCCTAAGTGCTTTCCATACTGCACACTCTGCCTGAGGTGATATGGAGCGCTGACCCAGGGTGGAGTGATGTGGGCGGCCCAAGAGGAAGTTTAAAGAAATAAATTTAAACTTAAATGCATTCAAAATAGCATGACTCAGCATTTTCCAAGAACGCTTGACCCAAGGTGGAGATGAGGGGACAGGGTGACATCACCCTCATACCACTTGCAAAGATATGATAAAATTTAATAACAAAGGTCTTTTCAAACTATTTTAGCAGTGCTACGTCCACCAAGGAAAGAAGAAAAGTATTTAAGGCAAAAGTAATATAGGTAAGGTTTAGGATATTTAATATATATGATTATATATATACATTTTTTGAATTTTCTATGTAATTTTAACAAACATAACAATGTTTTCTCCTATTTTATTTATTACAAAATTTGAATGAAAAGGATAATTAATAAAATATTCTCTGTTGTTCAAACTCATATAATTCCTTCTCCCATACAAAAGGCAAAGAGTTTTACTCTCTTGCAACACACTTTTTTTTTTGATGAAATATTCTAAGTATAGATTTCAAGCCATGTATATTTTTTTGAAAGGTTTTAAACATTGATACAATAGTTTAAGGTATATTAACACCATATTTAATATGAACTCCTATGTAACTTGCATTGCAATAAAACAACCATAAATATTAATTCCTTTCTCGAACATAGTTATCATTTGAACATATAAGGAATGTATAAAGAACTTGAAAATTTTCTCAATCCCACTAAATCTACATCCATGATATAATTTTCATTTCCAACATAGAAGTAAACTTGAAACTTGCCTAATTAAATCAACACCATTTCCATATTATTTTGATGTGCATCTTTCCTAAATTTAAAATTTAAAATTAAGTCACATGACAAAAAAATATACTCAACACCAATTTTTTTGGCAAACTTGATTCAAAGGCTCAGCCGAGAAAGAATCAGGAAGAAAACCCAGCTTCGTTGCCAATTACAACAAGGTTTAAAGTATAATTACAATAGGATCTCAATCCCAAATTTCAACAATTTAATCAAATTTTCTTCATGACCCTAATCAAGGGATTTATAATGTTTTCTACAACTCATTTCTAGAACCATGGAGGAACAGAATCTGATCAGGTCACCAAAAGCATGAACAAGAACAATTAAAAACATGCATATTTATACAAGGTTTTCACAACAAGATCTACAATAAATCAACACTAGGGAAAGGTGGATTCTTCCAACTAGGAGAAGTCAAGCACAACACCAAATTAGATGCCCAATCAGGGCTAATTATCAAGAACTTTCATTCTTCCATTTAGAAATGCCATACTCATACGAGGTTTGTGCTGACGGGTAGGGGCCCATAACACCCTACCCTTTCTCTCTCTTTTCATCTTGAGAAGAGACTCTACACTGGTTGGAGTCCAACTAAACAGACTTTTCTCAAAATTGGTCACTTCTGCCCTCTCCAAGGGTGAGTAATATCAAAACACCCATGCAAGGAAACTCTCAAAATTGCAAACATAAACAAGAAAGGAAAACAACCAAAATAAAATGGTTTTCAAATCTTCCCAACATACCCACAACCATACAACATTGAAACAACAACAAAGTAGCATGAGCATGAAATAATACATAAAACCTGAATAAGGGAGATGAGAATTTCCTACCTTCACAAAGAGGTAATGGCAAAGAACAAGTTTGAGTAGAGTTTCCACTTCCTTCCTTCAATCTTCAAAACTCCTTTCTAAATGTAGAGATTGGGTAACAACCTTCACAAGTCTAAGAAGGGCCTCTAAATAAGCCTCAAACTCAACCACCAAAAGGGGCAATAGCTATTCCCACCCACTAGCAATTCTAGAAACTCCTAACTCAACCTACACTATGGTTAAACCCTAAGTGGAGATGAGGTGAGGTAACACAAGATACTCATGGTCAATTTTTGAATAAAAGCAAAAAGAGACTTTTTGAGTGACCTCAAAAGTCAATAAAAGGGGCTTAGGGGTTGAAAAAGATCCCTAACCCATACTGATACCCTTTGGGTATAATAATATCAAATTTTAAGCCTTAGGAAAGAGGTTTAGAGCCAAATAAAATTTAAGAATAAAATAGGACAATCTAACTACTCTAACTTTGCAGATTAAACACTAATTCGAATTAAGGGATGACTAACCTTGATTAAGAACCTGAAAGAAAACTGACACCAACTAAACCAACTTGGGTCCAAAGGTTAAACAACTTACCCTAAATAGCACATTGAAGCACATAATAATTTATGAGTGTCAAGCGACACTAAAAGAACATAATTACGAACATTAACATTCACTGAACAAAGAAGATACATACATATGTCTTACAATACAATACATGAATTACAAACAACAAGGTTTTCAAAATTTTTACAAAGAGATCAGTTCTATTCTTCCGTAGGGTTTCTCGGCTAAATATCTGCACATTCATTGCACACATCAGTAGTCCCGTAAAATCACATGTACATAAATGTATATGTATCAGAAATTCATATAAATTAAAACATACATCAATAAGGGTTTCTTCATCCTGCTTAATTCTTAATCATTTAAAATTTCTTAAATCAAAGTCTCAATCCTACATTTACTAGTTTCATCAACATACATATACATGAAACTTTAAATGACAATCATCAAATATATCTAAAAGTAACATCACACAACATGAATAATAAATTATGTTCTAAGCATCAGATAATGTCTCGACATCTCGAGTCATGAATATCAAAATAATAGTAATGTATCACTATGCTACGATGGGTCGGGGCGAGGCCTCACACAAGTTTCACCAAAACTTGACCAGATTTAAGCACGGTTGACTTGAGTTGACTAGTTTCGAAATAAATTTTGAAATAATTAAACGAAATTATTTAATTAAATGGAGTACTTACTTTTAATTAATTAAACAAAGTTATTTTATTAAATGAGAAGCCATTCTTAATTAATTAAATGAAGTTATTTAATTAAATAAGAAAAGTGTCTCTAATTAATTAAAGATTAATTAATTAAATAGAAAAAGTAATTATGAGAGCATATATCATTTTATTAAATTAAATATCTCAACAAAATCTCTCTTCAATTCAAAAAGGGAAATTTCCAGTTCACTATTGATAAAAAATGAGTTAAATCAGTTAACTCCTTTTTCTACTCAAATTGAATCAGTTAACTCCTTATTTTACTCATATTAAATCAGTTGACTCCCTTTAATTTGGAAATCTCCCTTTATGACTGAACTTCACCTTTAATCCTGACCGTTGATTGAAATTGATCTCAGCCGTTGATGAATTCTACGAAAGTGTATTTAAGAGACCCTCATCTCTTCATTTTGAAAGGTTGAATGAGAATTTGCATCAAATTGTTGCTGGAATTCATACTCACATTTGCTCATATTCACATACGCAAAGATCAAGTTTGACCAAAAGTTGACTAGATTTAACCACAGTTGACTTGAGTTGACTAGTTTCGAAAAGAATTTTGAAATAATTAAATGAAATTATTTAATTAAATGGAGTACTTACTTCTAATTAATCAAACAAAGTTATTTGATTAAATGAAAAGCCATTCCTCATTAATTAAATGAAGTTATTTAATTAAATAAGAAAAGTGTCTCTAATTAATTAAATATTACTTAATTAAATAGAAAAAGTAATTATGAGAGCATATCTCATTTTATTAAATTAAATATCTCAACAAAATCTCTCTTCAGTTCAAAAAGGGAAATTTCCAGTTCACTATTGATCAAAAATTAGTTAAATCAGTTAACTCCTTTTTTCTACACAAATTGAATGAGTTAACTCCTTATTTTACTCAAATTAAATCTGTTAACTCCCTTTAATTTGGAAATCTCCCTTTATGACTGAACTTAACCTTTAATCCTAACTGTTGATTGAAATCGATCTCAACAGTTGATGAATTTTAGGTAAGTCTATTTAAGAGACCCTCATCTCTTCATTTTGAAAAGTTGAATGAGAATTTGCATCGAATTGTTGCTAGAATTCATACTCACATTTGCTCATATTCACATATGCAAAGATAAGGTTTGACAAAAAGTTGACCAGATTTAACCACGGTTGACTTGAGTTGACTAGTTTCGAAAAGAATTTTGAAATAAGTAAATAAAATTATTTAATTAAATGGAGTACTTACTTCTAATTAATTAAACAAAGTTATTTAATTGAATGAGAAGCCATTCCTAATTAATTAAACGAAGTTATTTCATTAAATGAGAAAAGTGTCTCTAATTAATTAAAGATTATTTAATTAAATAGAAAAAGTAATTATGAGAGCATATCTCATTTTATTAAATTAAATATCTCAACAAAATCTCTCTTCAGTTCAAAAAGGGAAATTTTCAGTTCACTATTGATAAAAAATGTGTTAAATCAGTTAACTCATTTTTCTACTCAAATTGAATCTGTTAACTTCTTATTTTACTCAAATTAAATCTGTTAACTCCCTTTAATTTGGAAATCTCCCTTTATAACTGAACTTCACCTTTAATCCTGACCGTTGATTGAAATTGATCTCAACCGTTGATGAATTCTAGGAAAGACTATTTAAGAGACCCTCATCTCTTCATTTTGAAAGGTTGAATGAGAATTTGCATCGAATTGTTGCAAGAATTCATACTCACATTTGCTCATATTCACATACATAGAGATCAAGTTTGACCAAAAGTTGATCAGATTTAACCACAGTTTACTTGAGTTGACTAGTTTCAAAAAGATTTTTTAAATAATTAAACAAAATTATTTAATTAAATGAGGTACTTAATTCTAATAAATTAAACAAAGTTATTTAATTGAATGTGAAGCCATTTCTAATTAATTAAATGAACTTATTTAATTAAATAAGAAAAGTGTCTTTAATTAATTAAAGATTATTTAATTAAATAGAAAACGTAATTATGAGAGCATATCTCATTTTATTAAATTAAATATCTCAACAAAATCTCTCTTCAGTTCAAAAAGGGAAATTTCCAGTTCACTATTGATCAAAAATGAGTTAAATCAGTTAGCTCTTTTTTCTACTCAAATTGAATCAGTTAACTCCTTATTTTATTCAAATTAAATCTTTTAACTCTCTTTAATTTGGAAATCTTCCTTTATTACTGAACTTCACCTTTAATCCTGGCCGTTGATTGAAATCGATCTCAACCGTTGATGAATTCCAAGAAAGTCTCTTCATTTTGAAAGGTTCAATGAAAATTTACATCGAATTGTTGTTGGAATTCATACTCACATTTGCTCATATTCACATACGCAAAGATCAAGTTTGACAAAAAGTTCACCAGATTTAACCACGATTTACTTGAGTTGACTAGTTTCAAAAAGAATTTTGAAATAATTAAATGAAATTATTTAATTAAATGGAGTACTTACTTCTAATTAATTAAACAAAGTTATTTAATTAAATGAGAAACCATTCCTAATTAAGTAAATGAAGTTATTTAATTAAATAAGAAAAGTGTCTCTAATTAATTAAAGATTATTTAATTAAATAGAAAAAGTAATTATGAGAGCATATCTCATTTTATTAAATTAAATATCACAACAAAATCTCATTCAGTTCAAAAAGGAAAATTTCTAGTTCACTATTGACCAAAAATGAGTTAAATCAGTTAACTCCTTTTTCTACTCAAATTGAATTAGTTAACTCCTTATTTTACTTAAATTAAATCTGTTAACTCCTTTTAATTTGGAAATCTCCCTTTATGACCGAACTTGACCTTTAGTCCTGACCGTTGATTGAAATTGATCTCAACCCTTGATGAAATCTAGGAAAGTCTATTTAAGAGACCCTCAGCTCTTCATTTTGAAAGGTTGAATGAGAATTTGCATCGAATTGTTGCTAGAATTCATACTCACATTTGCTCATATTCACATACGCAAAGATCAAGTTTAACCAAAAGTTGACTAGATTTAACCACAGTTGACTTGAGTTGACTAGTTTCAAAAAGAATATTAAAATAATTGAACGAAATTATTTAATTAAATACAGTACTTACTTCTAATTAATTAAGCAAAGTTGTTTAATTAAACCAGAAGCCATTCCTAATTAATTAAATGAAGTTATTTAATTAAATAAGAAAAGTGTCTTTAATTAATTAAAGAATATTTAATTAAATTGAAAAAGTAATTATGAGGGCATATCTCATTATATTAAATTAAATATCTCAACAAAATCTCCCTTTAGTTCAAAAAAAAAAATTTCAGTTCACTATTGATCAAAAATGAGTTAAATCAGTTGACTCCTTTTTCTACTCAAATTGAATCAGTTAACTCCTTATTTTACTCAAATTAAATTTGTTAACTCCCTTTAATTTGTAAATCTCCCTTTATGAATGAACTTCACCTTTAATCCTGACCGTTGATTGAAATCGATTTCAACCGTTGATGAATTCAATGAAAGTATATTTAAGAGACCCTCATCTCTTCACTTTGAAAGGTTGAATGAGAATTTGCATCAAATTGTTGCTGGAATTCATACTCATATTTACTCATATTCACATACGCAAAGATCAAGTTTCACCAAAAGTTGACTAGATTTAACCACGGTTGACTTGAATTGACTAGTTTCAAAAACAATTTTGAAATAATTAAACGAAATTATTTAATTAAATGGAGTACTTACTTCTAATTAATTAAACAAATTTATTTAATTAAATAAGAAGCCATTCCTAATTAATTAAATGAAGTTATTTAATTAAATAAGAAAAGTGTCTCTAATTAATTAAAGATTATTTAATTAAATACGAAAAGTAATTATGAGAGCATATCTCAGTTTATTAAATTAAATATCTCAACAAAATCTCTCTTACGTTAAAAGAGGGAATTTTGCAGTTCACTTCTGATCAAAAATGAGTTAAATTGGTTAACTCCTTTTTCTAATCAAATTGAATCAGTTAACTCCTTATTTTATCAAATTAAATTTGCTAACTCCTTTTAATTTTGAAATCTCCCTTTATGACCAAACTTTACCTTTAATCCTGACTGTTGATTGAAATCGATCTCAATCATTCATGAATTTCAGGAAAGTCTATTTAAGAGACCCTCATCTCTTCATTTTGAAAGGTTGAATGAGAATTTGCATCGAATTGTTGCTGGAATTCATACTCACATTTGCTAATATTTACATACGCAAAGATCAAGTTTGAAAAAAATTTGACCAGATTTAACCATGGTTGAATTGAGTTGACTAATTTCGAAAAAAAATTTGAAATAATTAAACGAAATTATTCAATTAAATGAAGTACTTACTTCTAATTAATTAAACAAAATTATTTAATTAAATGAGAAGCCATTCCTAATTAATTAAATGAAGTTATTTAATTAAATAAGAAAAGCGTCTACAATTAATTAAAGATTATTTAATTAAATAGAAAAAGTAATTATGAGAGCA
Source organism: Cupressus sempervirens (assembly GCA_028749045.1). Taxonomy (NCBI): domain Eukaryota; kingdom Viridiplantae; phylum Streptophyta; class Pinopsida; order Cupressales; family Cupressaceae; genus Cupressus; species Cupressus sempervirens. The sequence continues at coordinate 103,762,890 of CM053791.1, forward strand.
TATCTTATTTTATTAAATTAAATATCTCAACAAAATCTCTCTTCAGTTCAAAAAGGGAAATTTCCAGTTCACTATTGATAAAAAAATGAGTTAAATCAGTTGAGACCTTTTTCTACTCAAATTGAACCAGTTAACTCCTTATTTTACTCAAATTAAATCTGTTAACTCCCTTTAATTTGGAAATCTCCTTCTATGACTGTACTTCACCTTTAATCCTGACCATTGATTGAAATTGATCTCCACTGTTGATGAATTCCAGGAAAGTGTATTTAAGAGAGCCTCATTTTTTCATTTTGAAAGGTAGAATGAGAATTTGCATCTAATTTTTTTTGAAATTCATACTCACATTTGCTCATATTCAGATATGCAAAGATCAAGTTTGACCAAAAGTTGACCAGATTTAACCACGATTGACTTGAGTTGAATAGTTTCGAAAAGAATTTTAAAATAATTAAATGAAATCATTTAATTAAATAGAGTACTTATTTCTAATTAATTAAACAAAGTTATTTAATTAAATGAGAAGCCATTCCTAATTAATTAAATGAAGTCATTTAATTAAATAAGAAAAGTGTCTCTAATTAATTAAAGATTATTTAATTAAATAGAAAAAGTAATTATGAGAGCATATCTCATTTTATTAAATTAAATATCTCAACAAAATCTCTCTTCATTTCAAAAAGGGAAATTTCCAGTTCACTATTGATAAAAAATGAGTTAAATCAGTTAACTCTTTTTTTTACTCAAATTGAATCAGTTAACTCCTTATTTTACTCAAATTAAATCTGTTAACTCCCTTTAATTTGGAAATCTCCCTTTATGACCGAACTTCACCTTTAGTCCTGACCGTTGATTTAAATCGATCTCAACCCTTGATGAAATCTACGAAAGTCTATTTAAGAGACCCTCATCTCTTCATTTTGAAAGGTTGAATGAGAATTTGCATCGAATTGTTGCTAGAATTCATACTCACATTTGCTCATATTCACATACGCAAAGATCAAGTTTGACCAAAAGTTGACTAGATTTAACTACGATTGACTTGAGTTGACTAGTTTCGAAAAGAATTTTAAAATAATTGAATGAAATTATTTAATTAAATACAGTACTTACTTCTAATTAATTAAACAAAGTTATTTAATTAAATGAGAAGCCATTCTTAATTAATTAAATGAAGTTATTTAATTAAATAAGAAAAGTGTCTCTAATTAATTAAATATTATTTAATTAAATAGAAAAAGTAATTATGAGAGCATGTCTCATTTTATTAAATTAAATATCTCAAAAAAATCTCTCTTCATTTCAAAAAGGGAAATTACCAGTTCACTATTGATAAAAAATGAGTTAAATCGGTTAACTCCTTTTTCTACACAAATTGAAATAGTTAACTCTTTTTTCTACTTAAATTGAAATAGTTAACTCCTTATTTTACTCAAATTAAATCTGTTAACTCCATTTAATTTAGAAATCTCCCTTTATGACTGAACTTCACCTTTAATCCTGACCGCTGATTGAAATCGATCTCAAACGTTGATGAATTCGAGGAAAGTCTATTTAAGAGACCCTCATCTCTTCATTTTGAAAGGTTGAATGAGAATCTGCATCGAATTGTTGCTAAAATTCATGCTCACATTTGCTCATATTGACATACACAAAGATCAAGTTTGACCAAAAGTTCACCAGATTTAACAATGGTTGACTTGAGTTGACTAGTTTCGAAAAGAATTTTGAAATAATTAAAAGAAATTATTTAATTAAATGGGGTACTTACTTCTAATTAATTAAACAAAGTTATTTAATTAAATGAGAAGCCATTCATAATTAATTAAATGAAGTTATTTAATTAAATATGAAGAGTGTCTGTAATTAATTAAAGATTATTTAATTAAATAGAAAAAGTAATTATGAGAGCATATCTCATTTTATTAAATTAAATATCTCAACAAAATCTCTATTCAGTTAAAAAAGGGAAATTTCCAGTTCACTATTGATCAAAAATGAGTTAAATCAGTTAACTCCTTATTTTATCAAATTAAATCTGTTAACTCCCTTTTATTTGGAAATCTCCCTTTATGACTGAACTTCACCTTTAATCCTGACCGTTGATTGAAATCAATCTCAATCGTTCATGAATTCTAGGAAAGTCTATTTAAGAGTCCCTCATCTCTTCATTTTGAAAGGTTGAATTAGAATTTGCGTCGAATTATTGCTGGAATTCATACTCACATTTGCTCATATTCACATACGCAAAGATTAAGTTTGACGAAAAGTTAACCAGATTTAACCACAGTTGAATTGAGTTGACTATTTTCGAAAAGAATTTTGAAATAATTAAATGAAATTATTCAATTAAATAGAGTACTTACTTGGAATTAATTAAACAAAATTATTTAATTAAATGAGAAGCCATTCCTAATTAATTAAATGAAGTTATTTAATTAAACAAGAAAAGTGTCTCTAATTAATTAAAGATTATTTAATTAAATAGAAAAAGTAATTATGAGAGCATATCTCAGTTTATTTAATTAAATATCTCAACAAAATCTCTCTTCAGTTCAAAAAGAGAAATTTCCAGTTCAGTATTGATAAAAAATGAGTTAAATTGGTTAACTCCTTTTTCTACTCAAGTTGAATCAATTAACTCCTTATTTTACTCAAATTAAATCTATTACCTCCCTTTAATTTGGAAATTTTCCTTTATAATTGCACTTCACCTTTAATCCTGATCGTTGATTGAAATCAATCTCAACTGTTGATGAATTCCAAGAAAGTCTATTTAAGAGACCCTCATCTCTTCATTTTGAAAGGTTGAATGAGTATTTGCATCGAATTGTTCCTGAAATTCATACTCACATTTTCTCATATTCACTTATGTGTAGATCAAATTTGACCAAAAGTTGAACAGATTTAAACATGGTTGACTTGAGTTGACTAGTTTCGAAAAGAATTTTGAAATAATTAAACGAAATTATTTCATTAAATAGAGTACATACTTCTAATTAATTAAACAAAGTTATTTAATTAAACGAGAAGCCATTCCTAATTAATTAAATGAAGTCATTTAATTAAATAAGAAAAATTTCTCTAATTAATTAAAGATTATTTAATTAAATAGAAAAAGTAATTATGAGAGCATATCTTATTTTATTAAATTAAATATCTCAACAAAATCTCTTTTCAGTGAAAAAAGGGAAATTTCCAGTTCACTATTGATCAAAAATGAGTTAAACTAGTTAACTCTTTTTTCTATTCAAATTGAATCAGTTAACTCCTCATTTTACTCAAATTAAATCTGTTAACTCCTTTTAATTTGGAAATCTCCCTTTATGACTGAACTTCACCTATAATCCTGACCGTTGCTTGAAATTGATCTCAACCATTGATGAATTCAAGGAATGTCTATTTAAGAGACCCTCATCTCTTCATTTTGAAAGGTTGAATGAGAATTTGCATCGAATTGTTGCTGGAATTGATAGTCACATTTGCTCATACTCACATACGTGAAGATCAAGTTTTACCAAAAGTTAACCAGATTTAACCATGGTTGACTTGAGTTTACTAGTTTCGAAAAGAATTTTGAAATAATTAAATGAAATTATTTAATTAAATGGAGTACTTACTTCTAATTAATTAAACAAAATTATTTAATTAAATGAGAAGCCGTTCCTAATTAATTAAATGAAGTTATTTAATTAAATAAGAAAACTGTCTCTAATTAATTAAAGATTATTTCATTAAATAAAAAAAGTAATTATGAGAACATATCTCATTTTATCAAATTAAATATCTCAATAAAATCTCTCTTCAGTTCAAAAAGGGAAATTTCCAGTTCACTATTGATAAAAAATGAGTTAAATCAGTTAGCTCTTTTTTCTACTCAAATTGAATCAGTTAACTCCTTATTTTAATCAAATTAAATCTGTTAACTCCCTTTAATTTGGAAATCTCCCTTTTTGACTGAACTTCACCTTTATTCATGACCATTGATTGAAATCGATCTCAACCGTTGATGAATTCCAGGAAAGTCTATTTAAGAGACCCTCATGTCTTCATTTTGAAAGGTTGAATGAGAATTTGCATCGAATTGTTGCTGAAATGCATACTCACATTTGCTCATATTCACATACGCAAAGATCAAGCTTGACCAAAAGTTGACCAGATTTAACTACGGTTGACTTGTGTTGACTAGTTTCGAAAAAAAATTTAAAATTATTTAATTAAATGGAGTACTTACTTCTAATTAATTAAAGAAAGTTATTTAATTGAATGAGAAGCCATTCCTAATTAATTAAATGAAGTTATTTAATTAAATAAGAAAAGTGTCTCTAATTAATTAAAGATTACTTAATTAAATAGAAAAATTAATTATGAGAGCATATCTCATTTTAATTAATTAAATATCTGAATAAAATCTCTCTTCAGTTCAAAAAGAGAAATTTCCAGTTCACTATTGATAAAAAATGAGTTAAATTAGTTAACTCCTTTTTCTACTCAAATTGAATCAGTTAACTCCTTATTTTACTCAAATTAAATCTGTTAACTCCCTTTAATTTGGAAATCTCCTTTTATGACTGAACTTCACCTTTAATCTTGACCATTAAATGAAATTGATCTCAATCGTTGATGAATTCCAGGAAAGTCTATTTAAGAGACCCTCATATCTTCATTTTGAAAGGTTGAATGAGAATTTGCATCGAATTGTTGCTGGAATTCATACTCACATTTGCTCATATTCACATACCCAAAGATCAAGTTTGACCAAAAGTTGACTAGATTTAACCACGGTTGACTTGAGTTGACTAGTTTCAAATTTTTTTTTGAAATAATTAAACAAAATTATTTAATTAAATGGAGTACTTACTTCTAATTAATTAAACAAAGTTACTTAATTAAATGAGAAGCCATTCCTAATTAATTAAATGAAGTTATTTAATTAAATAAGAAAAGTGTCTCTAATTAATTAAAGATTATTTAATTAAATAAATTAATTAATTATGAGAACATATGTCATTTTATCAAATTAAATATCTCAACAAAATCTCTCTTCAGTTCAAAAAGGAAAATTTTCAGTTCACTATTGATCAAAAATGAGTTAAATCAGTTAGCTCTTTTTTCTACTCAAATTGAATCAGTTAACTCTTTATTTTACTGAAATTAAATTTGTTAACTCCCTTTAATTTGAAAATCTCCCTTTATGACTGAACTTCACCTTTAATCCTGACCGTTGATTGAAATCGATCTCAACCGTTGATGAATTCAAGAAAAGTCTATTTAAGAGACCCTCATGTCTTCATTATGAAAGGTTGAATAAGAATTTGCATCGAATTGTTGTTGAAATTCATACTCACATTCGCTCATATTCACATACGCAATGATCAAGTTTGACCAAAAGTTGACCAGATTTAACCACGGTTGACTTGAGTTGATTAGTTTCAAAAAGAATTTTGAAATAATTAAATGAAATTATTTAATTAAATGGAGTACTTACTTTTAATTAATTAAACAAAGTTATTTAATTAGATGAGAAGCCATTCCTAATTAATTAAGTGAAGTTATTTAATTGAATAAGAAAAGTGTCTGTAATTAATTAAAGATTATTTAATTAAATAAAAAAAGTAATTATGAGAGCATATCTCATTTTATTAAATTAAATATCTTGACAAAATCTCTCTTCAGTTCAAAATGGGAAATTTCCAGTGCACTATTGATAAATAATGAGTTAAATCAGTTGACTCCTTTTTCTACTCAAATTAAATCAGTTAACTCCTTATTTTCCTCAAATTAAATCTGTTAACTCCCTTTAATTTGGAAATCTCTCTTTATGACTAAACTCCACCTTTAATCCTGACAGTTGATTGAAATCGATCTCAACCATTGATGAATTCTAGAAAAGTCTATTTAAGAGACCCTCATCTCTTCATTTTGAAAGGTTGAATGAGAATTTGCATCGAATTGTTGCTGGAATTCATAGTCACATTTTCTCATATTCACATACGCAAAGATCAAGTTTGACCAAAGGTTGACCAGATTTAACCACGGTTGACTTGAGTTGACTAGTTTCAAAAAGAATTTTGAAATAATTAAATAAAATTATTTAATTAAATGAGAAGCCATTCCTAATTAATTAAATAAAGTTATTTAATTAAATAAGAAAAGTGTCTCTAATTAATTAAAGATTATTTAATTAAATAGAAAAAGTAATTATGAGAGCGTATCTCATTTTATTAAATTAAATATCTCAACAAAATCTCTCTTCAGTTCAAAAAGGGAAATTTTCAGTTCACTATTGATAAAAAATGAGTTAAATCAATTAACTCCTTTTTGTACTCAAATTGAATCAGTTAACTCCTTATTTTACTCAAATTAATTATGTTAACTCCCTTTAATTTGAAAAACTCCATTTATGACTGAACTTCACCTTTAATCCTTACCGTTGATTGAAATTGATCTCAACCGTTGATGAATTCTAGGAAAGTCTATTTAAGAGACCCTCATCTCTTCAGTTTGAAAGGTTGAATGAAAATTCGCATTAAATTGTTGCTGGAATTCATATTCACATTTGCTCATATTCACATACGCAAAGATCAAGTTTGACTAAAAGTTGACCAGATTTAACCACGGTTGACTTGAGTTGACTAGTTTCGAAAAGAATTTTGAAATAGTTAAACGAAATTATTTAACTAAATGGAGTACTTACTTCTAATTAATTAAACAAAGTTATTTAATTAAATGAGAAGCCATTCCTAATTAATTAAATGAAGTTATTTAATTAAATAAGAAATGTGTCTCTAATTAATTAAAGATTATTTAATTAAATAGAAAAAGTAATTATGAGAGCATATCTCATTTTATTAGATTAAATATATCAATAAAAATCTCTCTTCAATTCAAAAAGGGAAATTTCTAGTTCACTATTGATAAAAAATGAGTTAAATCAGTTGACTAATTTTTCTACTCAAATTGAATCAGTTAACTCCTTATTTTACTCAAATTAAATCTGTTGACTCCCTTTATGACTAAAATTCACCTTTAATCTTGACCGTTGATTGAAATTGATCTCAACTGTTGATGAATTCCAGAAAAGTCTATTTAAGAGACCCTCACCTCTTCATTTTGAAAGTATGAATGAGAATTTGCATGAAATTGTTGCTGGAATTCATACTCACATTTTTTCATATTCACATACGCAAAGATCAAGTTTGACCAAAAGTTGACTTTATTTAACCACAGTTGACTTGAGTTGACTTGATTCGAAAAGAATTTTGAAATAAGTAAACAAAATTATTTAATTAAATCGAGTACTTACTTATAATTAATTAAACTAAGTTATTTAATTAAATGAGAAGCCATTCTTAATTAATTAAATGAAGTTATTTAATTAAATAAGAAAAGTGTCTCTAATTAATTAAAGATTATTTAATTAAATAGAAAAAGTAATTATGAGAGCATATCTCATTTTATTAAATTAAATATCTCAACAAAATGTCTCCTCAATTCAAAAAGGGAAATTTTCAGTTCACTATTGATCAAAAATGAGTTAAATCAGTTGACTCCTTTTTTTACTCAAATTGAATCAGTTAACACTTTATTTTACTCAAATTAAATCTGTTAACTCCCTTTAATTTGAAAATCTCCCTTTATGACTGAACTTCACCTTTAATCCTGACCGTTGATTGAAATCGATCTCAGCCATTGATGAATTGTAGGAAAGTCTATTTAAGAGACCCTCATCTCTTCATTTTGAAAGGTTGAATAAGAATTTGCATCAAATTGTTGCTGGAATTCATACTCACATTTGCTCATATTCACATACGCAAAGATCAAGTTTGACCAAAAGTTGACCGGATTTAACCATGGTTGACTTTAGTTGACTAATTTCGAAAAGAATTTTGAAATAATTAAACAAAATTATTTAATTAAATGGAGTACTTACTTCTAATTAGTTAAACAAAGTTATTTAATTAAATGAGAAGCCATTCCTAATTAATTAAATGAAGTTATTTAATTTGTGAGGCCTCACCCAATTAGTCATAGAACCAATGAGATAATTGCGTTACGGTGATTTTAATCCTATGTTTGATACACTTTTATGACTGTAGGGTTATGTCATTTTAATATCTGCATTTTGATGATCTGTAATTACCTCTACATATTATGACCTAATTGATGCATTTAATGATTCTATTTCATGTTGTAAGCTATTGACATTGCTTTAATAGAAATTGAATGGTAGAAATGCTTGTAATATAAGAAGGTAATGTTGAAGTGGAAATTAGAGTTAAAAGATAAATTTTGTTATGCATTGAGACCTAACCCGCATACCTAGGGATTCAATAGTTATGGGTGTTGATATTGTGTTGTGATAATGTGATGTGCTCTTGAAAATCTATTGTTTTATTGCTACTTTTTTTTTTTTTCTTGTTGTGCTTGAGTGTTCTTATGGGTGTGGGACTTACACTCACCCTTGTGGCAAGGGAAGAGAAATCTAGGGTGAACGGGCAGTAGTTGGATTGCATAGTTGAGGACCTTGGAGTATGGGCTCCATTGCATGCCATTTTCATATTCATATTTTGCCTTAGGGGAGGATAAGAAAAAAAAAAAAAAAGAAATGGTGAGGAAGGAAGTAACTGAAGTATGGGTTTGTAGGAAGCTAAATTTTTTGGTTGTGTGTGGTGGAGGATGTTGTGTTGGTAGTGTTTGTGGTGGAAGATGTTTATGAAGCCTCGAAAGGGCATGATATTATGAAGCCCCAAAAGGGCCTTGTATTTTGCTGATTTAGCTCCGAAAGGGCATGAGTTTTATGGAAAATATGATATGAAATGGTAAACCTCCTTGTGTTTCCACCTTCACCCTATGTTCAAGGTTCCAATGGTGAGCCTTTGTGAAATATCCTTGGGATGGGATTTGTTGCAGTTTTGCTATGTGGTGTATATGTTTCTTACAAGTGTGTATGTGGATTTTGTTTAAGCCTTGTTCCCCTAGTGCGGGGGTGGTCTCTTTGAGGCCTATGGTTGGGTGGAAAGCACCCATGGTCCTGTTGTTTTGTTGTGATGCATTTGCAAGTTCTTAGAGAAAAATCTTTGAAACTTGGAGTCCTTGTTATCTTCCATGTGCATAGGAGGAGAAGACAATATTGCATTGAGATGAGATAGAGAGAAAAACTCCATTTTGTTATGTGAGCCTAAATGTATTGTAAGAGAAAGCTACTATCTTGGTTTGATTGTCAATGGAAAGGTTGTGAGTGCTAATGTGTAGTAAAAGTATTTTCCATTGTGTATATTATGATATGTTGACTTCACCACCTTTTTGTGTATCATGAGGATATCACCAAAGATAATTCATTGTAATAATATTATTGTTTTATTGGATGGTAACACCAATCAGAGATCCAAATTACTTGATGCTCTTGAGTGGAATGCAAAAGAAATTTGATATCATAGAAGAGATAATATTCATAGGATGGATTATCCTGGTGGATTGCTATTATCATTTTGGTTCCATTTTTTACCAATTGTGAATGTACACTCAAATCTAGATCTGCATAAGAAGATAATGTTGAGAAAATGGTTTCTAAATTTCATAATTCATAGATAGGGATAATCCAGATAACTTCATATAAAGTCTTGTCATGAAATGTTGAGTTATTGGATTAAGTTAATGTTTTGAATGCTAAAAGAATCACAATTTTAAAACTATACTTAGTTTATAATTCTCTCCTAATTATCCTTGCAATAACTTACCTTGAATATCCTAGATTACAGAAGAAGAAAATCAAGTGATGATATAAAATATACAAGACTTAAGACATAAGCTTGTTGTAGGTGCACATTTTATCCTCTGGAAAATGTATGAGAAAGTAAAATAAATCTCTTCTCTTAATACATACATTAAAATATTCAAGAGTATTCCTTAGACTCCTAGGACCCTATAACCTATAAAGCATATTTTAACATAATAAACTAACCATCATATTAATTGCATTAGAAGGGACCTCATATGAGACACATAACTTGAGTCAACACCCTATCAAATCAAAAGAAACTTTTTAAAAAAAAAATATACAATGCTCATGTTAAACAAACCTAAACTAGCACCAAGTAATATTTTAAACAAGACATAGCGTGACAAACAACCTAATATATTGTCTACCCTAGGCTAGCATGGGTTGGTGAATAAGAAAGCAATTTAATATGATATGGAGACCAAGGTATTTAATTTCTCTAACATGACCAAGACTTATTTCATCCACCTATTCCCTAGGCGCTTTGTGCCTTCAAATATTATATTGCAATATCGTGCAAGTTTATGACATAAATTTGACAAGAGGGAATGGCTTCCATTTTGTCCTTGACGCCTTGATTTTCCTTGGAAGAAGTTATGCCATCTTATATGTCTTTCTTCACCCACCTAATTAAGACTAGGATAAACTCCATGCTCCCAACAATATGGGACCAAGTTGCAAGTCGATTTAACATGGGAATTCGAAATGTATATCTTCGAGCTCAAAATTAATAGGATTTGACTCATGGAAAAGGCGCCAATGCTTGTCTTGGCCAAAACTTTGGTAAGTGAGTCCACCATGGAGAGAAACCCAAAGAATTTGCTTGGTCTATGGGTAAGTGAAGAAGATTATGGGGTAGTAGCACATGGGTAGTAGGGTGATTTGGAACTTTGCTAGAGAAAAAGTATTTCATCTTCTTAAAAGAAATGTGAGTGGGGTCAAGTTAATGGACTATGAATAATAGGGTATTTTAGATAGATGGATAGTTAATATGTTCATATGCATTCATTTTGTTACCTTAGTATTAGTAAGGATAGATTATCTTTTAAAATCATTCTTTTATGATATATGTTTATATAAATGAATTGATCATTCTTTTCACTATAATTTCAATTGTAGTAGGTATTGACCCTAATATTAAAATGTGATGTCACTTGCATTAGAGATATAATATGAATAATAAATAGATAATTCGATCTTAATAACTATGTCAATGAAAGATGTAAGTTGGGATATGAAAAAAATTAAAATATACACCCATTGATTTTGGGAACATTTTAAATACTCTAGAAAAGTGTTAATTAGGTATATATTGTTATTTCAATCGATTGCCTAGAGTAGCATAGTTGGCATCAAAGTTGATGATAGTTCTAATGGATGGTTAATCCAGGGTTACATGCATTGAATAAATGTTAACTCATATGACAAATTAAGATGACATTGAAATGTGGAGTACAGATTGAAGTAGTAGGTATGAGTATTCTCTTTCCAAACCCTGGGTCAGTAGATGTCAGAGGGATGTCCAACTCAGTGATGATATAGTTGTAACACACATATGTCTTTTGGAGGTTATTTAGGCTTATGAAATTAATTAATTAAGAATAATAATAATAATTTTAAAAAAAAAAATTGTGCTTAATGTACATTTAGGGTAAATTTAGGGCATGACATAATTGAATAAGAAAAGTGTCTCTAATTAATTAAAGATTATTTAATTAAATAGAAAAAGTAATTATGAGAGCATATCTCATTTTATTAAATTAAATATCTCAACAATATCTCTCTTTAGTTCAAAAAGGGAAATTTTCAGTTCACTATTGATCAAAAATGACTTAAATCAGTTAACTCCTTTTTCTACTCAAATTGAATCAGTTAACTCCATATTTTAATCAAATTAAATCTGTTAACTCCCTTTAATTTGAAAATCTCCCTTTATGACTGAACTTCACCTTTAATCCCGACCATTGATTTAAATCAATCTCAACCATTGATGAATTCCAAGAAAGTCTATTTAAGAGACCCTCATCTCTTCATGTAGTGCCTACCCTCGTTCACATCTTTTCTGGACATTGTTGTTATTATCAGACTATGATAGACTAGTTTTATGTTGATGGATTAGTGGTATTGTTTTGACACTATTAGACATTATGTTATGGATTCAATGGTTATATGATGAGATCATTTAGATTTTACATTTCATGCATACATGATGATCACTATACTGTTTTCAGTTATTATTGATGATTAGATGGATGGTTTATTATCTTATGTGTTTTATTATGGATACTTACCCCATACTTGCATGTGTATGGTGTGCATGTTTTCTTATTATATGACATTTCTGATGTGGTTAAGCAAGGGAGTCGTAGTCACCTGCTTTGTCGGGATCTATACGATACACCACTTCTTGCCATTTTCTGTTTAGCTTAGCATTATATATATTGTATGTACATGCATAGTTTTTCTGCAGGTTGCAGTACCGGATATCAACTTTCTTGAATTGCCAGGATGAGCATACCCTGTTATACTATCTCAATGATAAGAGAAGGGAGATAAATTCTAAAGTCTAAATCCCAAACCTTTAAACCAATTGTCCTAGTAAGGTAGGACAAGTATCTGGATATTTTGCCCACCGAATGTGTCAGATGATATGATTTGTGATTTTTAACCCTTTAGACTGATTTTGAGTGATTTGCTCTATGATGAGTTTTCATATTTTATCTTGGAGGTCTATGGTGAATTTTCTATTAATTAAGTCTTAATAAATGGATTTAATTGATAAATTAATTATTTGAGAAAATTAATATAAAATATCATGTTATTTGATATTTTTTATTGTAATTAATTAAATGTGAATTATTGAGGAAAATGAATAAAATAAAATAAAATTAGAAATTAAAATTAATAATAATAATAGAATAATAATAAAGTAATAAATAAATAATAATAATAAAATTTATAAAAGTTAAAATGAAAGTTAGAAATATTTAAATAAAAATTATATAAAAAGTGAATTGGAGTTATAAGCTTGCATGGGAATTAACACACTTCTCTATTTCTCAAGTGTCAACAACACAGGGGTTAGTGGATCAATTAAGCACATGGTGTCAACAACCCTAAGGCTCATCTTGAAGGTTGGAAAAGACCCATGCTTAGTTGGTGACACCTTCCAGTTGTTTCTAGAAGCATTCTAGATTTTTCCTGAAAGCTCTTTATATTCAGGCATTCATAGAAGCTTAGAGATAGCATTTGGAGTGCAATTGGAGCATTGGAGGACTCAAGAATTCTGAAGAAGGGAGGAGCTTGCTCTGCGGATTTTCTGAGGAAGAGCGATTTAGCATCAGAATCCAAGTAGATTCTTGTGATTTTACTTATGCTATTTTCGTATCACGCATTCCCTGTCTTCTTCATGTCTTCCATATATCTTCTGAGAAGTTTTATATTTATATGCATTCTCAATGTGGGTAGATTAATTTAATTGGAGAATTTTATATGAATTCTATAATGCAAATATCTTATTCTTAATTGTAGATATAATCTTTGTGGGAAAAAAAAACATACATGGTTATGTATTCAGATCTGCATACATATACATATATATAAATATATATTTATATATATGCATATGTATACATTTATTATGGATCTATTATAAAATTTGAATATATATATATATATATATATACTGATATATATATATACCTATGTATATTTATATATAATGCACCGAATTGAGCAATTAATAAAATCGCAGTGGAAAATTTATTAATTTGTATCATGATTCATATCACATGAAACAAAAGTTTATACATTATATGTTGTGGGCACGATTTGTACCCTGCACTGGCAGAAGGCAGAGACCTGCCATCGCAGGTCTGCAGCAATAGGGGTACTACGTACCTGTTGTCGGTGCAGTGCCTGCGATCGCATGAACTGCGTACTGTAGCAAGAGTTGGGGGGGGGGGTGTTAATTGATGTTAACGATATGAAAAAAAATAAAAATAATAATGTTTATGTTAAAATTTTTATATACAATTCGATTCTCATATGGTGTCAATCAAAATTGTTAATTCGATTTTATGATATTTTATTTAAGTTATTATTTGATCAATGATTTATATTGAAGGTTTATTTTCATAACGTGACTTTTTAATAATTTTCAACTATTTAACAACTTAAATGTTTTAAATTATTAAATAAGGAATTGATAGTTGGGTGGGGGATGTATCAAACAAATGTTATTAATTGGAAAATGGATTTTTAGTTCTAATAAGGAAAACTTTTATTTATCCAAAAACAATATATGTGTCCCTCCATTCATTCTTCAGACTTGGAAACTTAAACTGAGATCTCTACATTTAAATTCAAGTTGTAAAACCAAAACATGTGTCTACATTGTGTATTCTTTAAGCTATTGTTTTGAGTTTTGGGTTGACTAGTGTTGACCAGTATAGGATGTCTACCAAAGGCTTGGGGGTTATGTGATTGTGGTGACATGATGATGTTTTTATCTCGATCTTTATAAACCCAACCATGGTTATGTGATAGAATGCTCTATGTATTGGTTGTAATTACTGATTATTATAGTTGAGATTCTTATGTATGAGACACTTGACTTAATCATTATTTTGGTCATCGATCAGTTATCCTTGGTTATTTTTCTAGTCACCATGATGAGACTGTTATGTGGATTTATTTTGATGATGTCATGATGTGACATGTTTGACTCAACCATTTTTGGAGTCTTCGATCAATATGATTGAGATATATATATGTTGGTTATTAAGAACCATTGGATATTTGATTATCAGTTATACTTCAGTTGCCAATAGAGAGCTGTTGTGTTCATGATTTTCTATGGATGTTTCCTCATGGAGATTTGATGCTTTTATGCATATTTGATGATTTTATGGATTATCTTTTGTAATTTTGAAATTTATGAGTCCATGAGCATTAGGGTAGGATATCTGCATGTAGTGATGGGAAGTGGCTTGCAATGGGGGCCGGGGCCCTAAGAGGCTGCCAAGGTAACTCATTGTAAGTTGGATTAATAAGTGATAACATTCACACCTAATACTAACTTAATGAACCTAAAAAGATAAGTGTTTTATTCTTGCCCATGCCTTGAGTGCTTGTATAGCCTAGGATGGGAGTAGTGAGGTGCATGGTTGTGACCTTGCATTCCGTAGTATGCCTCATCAGTATGAGAGGATACTAGTGGCCGCATGAAATCAATATGGACCCGTGGAGTTTAGCTAACTGCCAGGGTAACTTGTATCCCTTGGCAGGGCATTACATTTGGTATCAGAGCTCGAGTTTCTACATTGAGAGCTCTGGGTATTTTGGAACAACTAGAACTTTGAACTATTAAGTGTAACTTTCCAAACTTGATCTAGGTGAACTGAAATAGGACTTGAACTATTACTTGAATAATTTTCATACTTCAACACTTAGTTTCAAAACTAGAAATTTTACTTAAACCTAGACATAGAACTGAACTTAGTACCTTGTACTATTGTAGGATGGTATCTGGGACTAGGTCTTCTATTAGAGGCCAAGGTAGAGGCCGTGGACATGGCAGAACTATCAGTGTCCATGAGTTTTCCCATGAGGGATCGGCTCATGTAGAGAGCATTGAAGAGCACTCTGGTAGGCAGCAGGAAGAGAGCCGTAGAGAGGACCAAGCTGAGTCTGAAGAGGTTGGTTTGAGACAAATGATGAAGACTATTCTAGAACGTCTACCTCCTATTTAAGAATAGCCTAAAGTGCATCAGATAGAACAAGATCATAGACCCAAATCTACAAGTCCTCAGAAGGAACGTCAGAGGTCCATTGTGTCCACTCAGATGAAGGATCTTTCAAGATCCAAGATCAAGCCTTTTAATGGGCAAGGTTCTCGTTATGTGGCCGAGCAGTGGCTTATTTCTCTCAAAAAGATTTTTTCCATGAAGGATTTCGACAACAATGTTAAGGCAAGGTTTGCGATCACTAATCTAGAGAATTTTGGGGCCACTTGGTGGACGATAAAGGAGAAGAAGTTGGGAATTGATATGAGCAGTGTTAAATGGGAGTTATTCCTAGAAAGTTTTCGTGAATGATTCCTACCAGAGGAATGGAAGCAACAAAGGGCTAATGAATTTCATAATCTCAGATAGTACACTTTGTCAGTGATCAAGTATGAGTGTAAGTTTTATGAGCTTATGCATTTTTCAGGGTTCAGTGAAAATTCAGCTCAATTGACACAACATTTTATTAGGGGTTTGAATAACCGTATTATTGGGGGAGTTAAGGTACTTGAACCAAAAACCCTCAAGGATGTGGTGCATTGAGCTATCCTTGTTGAGCAAAGTGTCAACCTTGGTCAAGGTGGTTTTGTAGAAGCGCCAGCAGCATCAGGATCTAAAAGCAACTAAAATTCAGGATGACCCGATTTTGTAGGAGTATGCAGATGTTTTTCCAAGTGAGATTCTAGGCATGCCTCCAAAGAGGGACATTGATTTTAGTATTGATCTGAATCCTGGAGAGGAGCCTATTTCTAAAGCTCCTTATCGCATGACTACTTAGGAATTGGGTGAGCTACGTCTTTAGCTAGAGGAACTTCTAGCCAAAGGGAGCATTCAACCTAGTGTATCACCATGGGGAGCTCTAGTACTCTTTGTGAAGAAGAAAGATGATTCTTTGCGCCTTTGTATTGACTATAGACAGTTGAATAAGGTGACTATTAAGAACAGGTATCCTTTACCAAGGATTGATGACTTATTTGATCAGATCAAGGGAGCTACAGTGTTCTCCAAGATTGACCTTAAGTCAGGATACCACCAGCTTTGCATTAAGGAAGCAGATATTCACAAGACTACTTTTCAAACTCGTTATGGGCATTATGAGTTCACAGTGGTACCTTTTGGATTGACTAATGCTCCATCGGTTTTCATGAGTTTGATGAATGGTGTGTTTTGATCTTATCTGGATAGGTTTGTACTCGTGTTTCTTGATGACATATTGATATATTCTAAGACTCAAAAGGAGCATGAGGAACACCTATGATTGATTTTGCAGTGTTTAAGGGACAATCAGCTTTATGCTAATGTAGCTTAGTGTGAATTCTTCAAATCGGAGATTCAATTTTTAGGGCATGTTATTTTAGGTGATGGTATTTCAGTGGATCCTACAAAGATTCAGGCGATAATAGATTGGCCAACACCAACTAATGTGTCAGAGATTAGTAGTTTCATGGGTTTAGCTGATTATTATCGTAGATTTGTCCAGAAATTCTCTAAGATAGCACATCCTATCTCTTCAAAGGAAAGGAAAGAAGTTTGTATGGACAGATAAATGTGAGGAAGCTTTTCAGAAGCTCAAGGAGCTTTTGACCAGTGCACTGATAGTAGCTGTACCAGATCCAGAAGGTGATTTCATGGTATGTATAGATGCTTCTCTTGAAGGGATTGGGGCAGTGTTAATGCAAAATGGACAAGTGATTGCATATGAATCATGCAAGCTCAAGGATCATGAGTTAAATTATCCTACGCATGACCTTGAGTTAGCAGCAGTAGTTCATGCTTTGACAAAGTGGAGACATTTCTTGTTGGGGCACAGATTTGAGCTACATAGCAATCATTGTAGTCTTCAGTAGATTTTTACTCAGCCTAATTTGAATACTCGCTAGAAGCGATGGATGGAGTTTCTATGCGAGTATGATTTTGAGGTTAAGTACATTCAGGGTAAGGAGAATGTGGTGGCAGATGCTTTGAGTCACAGGAGACATGTGTTATCATCGATGACTCTTAGTGTGGATTTGAGGAGTCAGATTCTTCAAGCACTTACTACAAATTCCTGTTATCAGGAAGTGTGCAGAGAGATTGATTTAGGAAGATCTTTGGAAGGTAAGTTTTTTAGTTATGTTCGAGATTCAGATGGTCTTTGGAGACATTTGGGGAGGATTTATGTGCCATTTTCGGATGAGCTTGGCACCTTGATACTGGCAGAAGCCCATCGTACACCTTACTCAGCGCATCTAGGTGTCAAGAAGATGTATGCTGATTTGAGACGTTTGTTCTTTTGGTCTGGGATGAAGCAAGATATTGCTGATTTTGTGGCTAGGTGGCTTGAGTGTCAGAGAGTTAAGGTAGAACATCAGCATCCGACTAGACTTTTGCAGCCTAATCTCATTCCTTCTTGGAAGTGGGATATCATCTCCATGGATTTTATTGTGGGATTACCTATGACAGTTCGACGTCATGATGCTATCATGGTCACCGTTGATTGATTGACTAAGGTAGCGCATTTTTCATCGATTAGGTCTTGGTACACAATAGCTTCTATAGCTAATGTCTTTATGCGTGATATTGTGAGGTTAAATGGTATTCCTAGAAAGATCATTTCTGACAGGGATCCTGTATTCACATCTGCATTCTGGACATCGTTGCAGCATGAGCTTGGAGCAAAGTTAAACTTCAGCTCGACATATCATCCAGAGACTGATGGTTAGATAGAGAGGGTGAATTAGGTTTTGGAGGATATGTTACGGATATATGTGATGGATAGGCAGACACATTGGGAGGATTATCTCTACTTAGTGGAGTTTGCTTACAACAACTGGTATCATAGTTCTATTGGTATGGCACCATTTTAGACATTATATGGATGTCCTTGTCGTACACCATTGAGTTGGGATAGTCTTGAGGATTGCATCCTATTGGGTCCTGAGATGCTTCGTGATATGGAGCAATAGGTAGCACATATCCGTGAGCACTTGACTACAGCACAGGATAGCCAGAAGAAGTACACCGATGCTCATAGGACTGATAAGTAGTTTTTTGTGGGTGATAAGGTTTTTTTGAGAGTGCGACTGCGAAAGAGTTCGATCTGATATGGAAAGGGTTCTAAGCTAGGACCTCGCTATGTGGGACCATTCGCTATTCTAGAGAGGATTGGCCTGGTTGCTTACTATCTTTCTCTACCGCCTAGCCTAGCTCGCATTCATGATGTTTTTCATGTTTCAGTGCTTCGACAATATATACTAGATATTGTACATGTTCTTGATTGGAATACATTGCAGGTAGAGGACGAGCAGCTGGCTTTGGAATCGGTTTATATTCTGGAGCAGTGGGAGTTGACCCTTATATCCCTACTTGTTTGTAGGCTTCCAGGAGTAAGCCTAACCTAAGGGGGGTGGATGTAGTCCCTACCCTCGTTCACATCTTTTCTGGACATTGTTGTTATTATCAGACTATGATAGACTAGTTTTATGTTGATGGATTAGTGGTATTGTTTTGACACTATCAGACATTATGTTATGGATTCAGTGGTTATATGATGAGATCATTTAGATTTTACATTTCATGCATACATGATAATCATTATACTATTTTTAGTTATTATTGATGATTATATGGATGGTTTATTATCTTATGTGTTTTATTATGGATACTTACCCCATACTTGCATGTGTATGGTGTGTGTTCTTATTGTATGGCATTTTTTATGTGGTTAAGGAAGGGAGTCGTAGTCACCTGCTTAGTCGAGATCTACATGATGCACCACTTCCTGCCATTGTCTATTTAGCTTAGCATTACATATATTGTATGTACAACCATAAGGCTCATCTTGAAGGTTGGAAAAGACCCATGCTTAGTTGGTGACACCTTCCAGCTATTTCTAGAAGCATTCTAGATGTTTCCTAAAAGCTCTTTATATTCAGGCATTCATAGAAGCTTAGAGATAGTGATTGGAGTGCAATTGGAGAATTGGAGGACTCAAGAATTTTGAAGAAGGGAGAAGCTTGCTCTGCGAATTTTTTGAGGAAGAGCGATTCAGCATCAGAATTCAGGTAGATTTTTGTGATTTTACTTATGCTATTTTCGCATCACGCATTCGCTGTCTTCTTCATGTCTTCCATATGTCTTCTGAGAAGTTTCATATTTATATGCATTCTCAATGTGGGTAGATTAATTTAATTGGAGAATTTTATATACATTCTATAATGCAAATATCTTATTCTTAATTGTAGATATAATCTTTGTGAGAAAAAAAAACATACATGGTTATGTATTCAGATTTGCATACATATACATATATATAAATATATATTTATATATATGCATATGTATACATTTATTATGGATCTATTATAAAACTTGAATATATATATATACATACATATATATACACTGATATATATATATATACCTATGTATATTTATATATAATGCACCGAATTGAGCGATTAATAAAATCAAAGTGGAAAATTTATTAATTTGTATCGCAATTCATATTGCATGAAACAAAAGTTTATACATTATATGCTGCGGGCACGATTCGTACCCCGCACCAGCGGAAGGCAGAGACCTGCCATCGCAGGTCTGCGGTGACAGGGGTACTACATATGTTCTCATAATTACTTTTTCTATTTAATTAAATAACCTTTAATTAATTAGAGGCAATTTTCTTATTTAATTAAATAACTTTATTTAATTAATTAGGAATGGCTTCTCATTTAATTAAATAACTTTGTTTAATTAATTAGAATTAAGTACTCCATTTAATTAAATAATTTCGTTTAATTATTTTAAATTTTTTTTTGAAACTAGTCAACTCAAGTCAACCGTGGTTAAATCTGGTCAACTTTTGGTCAAACTTGATTTTTGCGTATGTGAATATGAGCAAATGTGAGTATGAATTCCAACAACAATTCAATGCAAATTTTCATTCAACCTTTCAAAATGAAGAAATGAGGGTCTGTTAAATATACTTTCTTAGAATTCATTAACGGTTGAGATTGATTTCAATCAATGGTCAGGAATAAAGGTGAACTTCAGTCATAAATGGAGATTTTCAAATTAAAGGGAGTTAACAGATTTAATTTGAGTAAAATAAAGAGTTAACTGATTCAATTTGAGTAGAAAAAAGAGTTAACTGATTTAACTCAGTTTTTATCAATAGTGAACTGGAAATTTCCCTTTTTGAATTGAAGAGAGATTTTGTTGAGATATTTAATTTAATAAAATGAGATATGCTCTCACAATTACTTTTTCTAATTAATTAAATAACTTTTAATTAATTAGAGGCACTTTTCTTATTTAGTTAAATAATTTCATTTAATTAATTAGGATTGGCTTCTCATTTAATTAAATAACTTTGTTTAATTAATTAGAAGTAACTACTCCATTTAATTAAATAATTTCGTTTAATTATTTCAAATTTTTTTTTTGAAACTAGTCAACTCAAGTACACCATGGTTAAATCTGGTCAACTTTTGGTCAAACTTGATCTTTGCGTATGTGAGTATGAGCAAATGTGAGTATGAATTCCAGCAACAATTCGATGCAAATTCTCATTCAACCATTCAAAATGAAGAGATGAGGGTCTCTTAAATAGACTTTCTTGAAATTCATCAACGGTTGAGATCGATTTCAATCAACGGTCAGGATTAAATGTAGTGGCTGCCCCTGGTTTGCATTTTGTTATTGTTGCTGAACTCTTTTAGAGCTAGTTTTATATTGTTGGTTAGTAGCATTCTTTCAAGATTATCAGATATTGGGCTATGGATTCAGTTTATTATGTTATTAGATTACTTAGACTCTACATTTCATCTATGTATGATAATTATTTTTAATGTTCGCAATTATTGATGATGATTATTACATTGTTTTCAGTTATTGATGATGATTAGGAAGATGGTTTATTATCATGTGTTTTCTTATGGATACTTACCCCATACTTGCATGTGTATGGTGTGTGTGTTTGCTTTTTTATGGCATGTCTGATATGGTTAAGGAAGGGAGTCGTAGTCACCTGCTAGTCGAGATCTACACGATGCACCACTTCTTGCCATTGCCTATTTAGTTTAGTATATATTGTGTTTGTACATGCATAATTTTTATGTAGGTTGCAGGTACCGAGTATCGACTTCTCTGAATTTGTCAGGATAAACGTACCCTATCATATTATCTTAATGATAAGAGAGGGTAGATAAATTCTCAAGCCCAAATCTAAACCCTTTAAGCCATTTGTTCTAATTGAAAATTAGGACAATTATCTGAGTTGAGTACCCACCGAATGCATCAGATGACGTAATTTGTGATTTAAACCCTTAGTTTGATTTTGTATGTATTTGGCTATGATGGTTTTCATATTTTACCTTATGAGTTTTTGATGCATTTTCTATTAATTAAGCCTAATTAAAAAGATTTAATTAATGATTTAATTTAATGGAAAATTAATATGATATTTTAATATTTATTTTATTTAATTAATTGAGAAATTAATTAAATAAAATAATTAAATTTGAAGATAAAAGTTATAATTTTAAATATATTAAGATTTAAAAGTGGAACTATTAAAGTAAGTGCATGAGATTTAATAAATTAATTAATTAAATTGGAAAGAATAAAGTAAATATTAAATTAATTAATGTGCATTATTTTAATATTTGCTCACATAGGAGTTGGAAAATTCTCGAGAGTTGTCATGTAGACAACACTGGAGTTTGCACTCTAAGAATGCACTAGTTGTCTACGCTTAGGAGTTACCATTTTATTTGAGCAGATGGTGTCTACAACCTTATGACTTATCTAGACGGTTGGAGAAGACTTATGCTTGGTTGTCATGCTTATCTTCTTGTTGTTTCTAGACGCACTCTAGATGCATCTTAGAGGCCTTTAAATAGAGGCTCTCGTAGTGTGTTTTGGACAAGCTTAAATGGAAGCTACAAGCTACAAGCTAAAATGGAAGCTTTAAAGCTTACATGCATTAGAGAAGCTCATATGCTCATATGTTCCTACATGCTTCTATGTTTCTATAAGCTACTCTAGTCACTTGGAGGATTCGATTGGCTTGGATCTTGGAGGAATTGCGAATGATAGAGAAGGAAGAGATTTTCTATGCACTTATGAGGCATGGCGAATTAGCATCAGTGTCCAGGTGCACTCGTGAAACTTGCAAACAAAAAACTGGAAACCCCTATACATTATTCAACTATGTGAATTTAATAAACCAAAACATGTGTTTGCATCATGTATTCTATATGCTTCTTGTTTTGGATTTTGAGTTAACTAGTGTTGACCAGTCCTAGGTTGTTACCAGAGGCTTGGGGGTTATGAGATGTGATGGCATGCTGATTTTATTTGGTCTCAATCTTTATAAGCCCAACCATGGTTAGGTCATCATATGCTCTATGTAATGTTTTTATTTATTGATTGTTATTGTTCATCAGTCTTCATGTGTGAAGCTAAGATGTATGTGTATGAGACACTTGAGCTAATCATTTTTGAGTCATTGATCAGTTATCCTTGGATTGTTTTCTAGTCGCCATGATGGGACTAAAATGTGGATTTATTTATTGATGATGTCATGTTGTGACATGTTTGACTCAACCACTTTGGAGTCTTCGATCAGTATGATTTTGGGATATTCTTGGTTGCTTGTTGAAGAACCAATGGCTATAGTGATTTATTTTGAGATATATTTTGGTTGTTGAGAACCAATGGATATTTATGATTATCAATGGTGCCTTCAGTTGCCAATAGAGAACTGTTGTGGTCATGATTTTCTATAGATGCTTTTTCAGATGCTCATGGAGATTTGATGATTCTTATCTTGGAGATTTAATGATTCTTATTATGGATATTTGATGCTTTTATGTATATCTGATGATTTTATTATAGATTATCTTTTGTGATTTTGAGATTTATGATTCCATGAGCTTAGGGTAGGTAATCTACTTGTAGTGTCGGGAAGTGGCTTGAAATGGGGGTCAGGGCCCTAAGTGGCTACCAAGGTAACTCATTGTAAGTTTGGTTAATAAGTGATAACATTTACACATTAAATAAAGATTAAATGAACCTAAAAAGATAATTGTTTTGGTTCTCGCCCATGCCTTGAGCGCTTGTACAGGCTAGGATGGGAGTAGTAAGAATGCATGGTTGCGACCTTGCATTTCATAGTATGCCTCGTCAGTATAAGAGGATACTAGTGCCTGCATGAGATCAGTATGGGCTCGTGGAGTTGAGCTAACTGCCAGGGTAACTTGTACATGATAAATGTGATGACACTTTCTTGCTTGCATAGTAGGTTTCCTACATGTCATTGTGTGCCTCTGGGAATTAAATGTCACTTTTGTGTGATGGAACCTTTGAGTTAGTATACTTTTAGGATTCCTGAACTTATAAAAGTTTGTGCTTTGTGAATTGATATCCTGTTTGGGACTTGAGATTATCTCCTCAGCACGGTGGGAGTGGACCACTTAGGTTCCACGCGATCGGGGGGTAGTGTATTTTCCACTCTTATCATTTGAGATCCATCCATAGACACCGTGGCTGGAGTATTCTTGGTTGGTATTTATCTTCATTTTGTTCTTGGATCATTATGATAGATGATATACCTTATGATGGATTTATTTACTGGTATGTTTCTTATATCGATGATTTGCATATGTTAGATGATGTTACTTTATGATTTACTTTGTATGTTAGTAGGATGTTTTAGGAGTGACATTCTACTATGATAATATTGATGATCTCTTTGATGCTTTGAAATGTTATGCAGGGAGGGATAAGTAGGATCCACGATGTTCTAATGATGCTATTTACAATTGGGAAGAACTGTGCACTTAGTTATTTATGTTTGTGATATATGGTTATATTTTATGATGGATGTTTATTCTTTCAAGCTTTTCATCCTTTGTAACATGTACAGTGGATGATTGAGCAATCTAAAATGTAATTACAAAAAGGACGCTTGCATATTGTTTAAGAACATTGGATATATCATTGTTATTTTATAAGGATGTGATGTTGGGTGATCAGTTATGTTAGATGTAATTCAATGTTAAGAGATCTTTAAAGAATGTAACCTGTTATGTTATGTTTACTTTCAGTTGGATGTTACTATTGCTTTCGTGAATGTTATGAATGGTTTATCTTTCATGTTTAAAAAAAAAAATTGTTTCGTAAACTTAGTGAAATTCTTTGGATCCCTTGGCGGGGCATTACATTTGGTATTAGAGCCCAAGATTCAATATTGGGAGCTCTGGTTATATTGGAATGCTACTAGTTATTAACTAATTGAACAAAACAAAACATTGAACTATCATGTGTATCTCTTTTAAACTGAAAACTTGAAACTAGGTGGACTAAAACAGAACTTAAACTGTTACTTGCATATTTTTCATAATTCAACACTTAGCTTTCTTAACTGAAAATTCTACTTAAACCTAAACATGGGTAAAATTGAAAAATTTAAACTTATTCTAGTTGCAAAACATGTATCATTCTATCTATGATTTAAGGTAGTATATCTTTGATTATTTTTTAACGCATTAAGTTGCTCTTGTTTAGAATGTATTAGGAGATCTATTTCAGTAGTTGTTAAAGGAATGATGTGGGATCAATATGATTTTCGGTTTACCACTAAACCAGAATCATATTGCTTTAAGTGTGTTATAATATTCTCAGTGGAATCATATCCCCCTGTAAGGAGGAAAAAGGATCAATGGGACCCACATAGTGAGTATCTTAGTTTCTCATTCTTGTAGGCTTTCAGGAGTAAGCCTAATCCCAAGGGGGTGGATGTAGTGCCTTCCCCTGGTTCGCATTTTGTTATCGTTGCTGAACTCTTTTAGAGCTAGTTTTATATTGTTAGTTAGCAACATTCTTTTGAGATTATCAGATATTGGGCTATGGATTCAGTTTATTATGTTATGAGATTACTTAGACTCTACATTTCATGTATGTATGATAATTATTTTTAGTGTTCACAATTATTGATGATGATTATTACATTGCTTTCAGTTATTGATGATGATTAGTAAGATGGTTTATTATCATGTGTTTTCTTATAGATACCTACCCCATACTTGCATGTGTATGGTGTGCGTGTTTTCTTTGCGTGTTTGCTTTTGTATGGCGTGTCTGCTGTGGTTAAGGAAGGGAGTCGTAGTCACGTGCTAGTCGAGATCTACATGATGCACCACTTCCTGCCATTGCCTGTTTAGTTTAGTATATATTGTGTTTGTACATGCATAGTTTTTATGCAGGTTGAAAGTACTGGGTATCGACTTCTCTGAATTTGCCAAGATGAGCGTACCCTATCACATTATCTCAATGATAAGAGAGGGGAGATAAATTCTCAAGTCCAAATCTCAACCTTTTAAGCAATTTGTTCTAATTGAAAATTAGGACAAGTATCTGAGTTGAGTACCCTCCAAATGCGTCAGATGACGTAATTCGTGATTTAAACCCTTGATTGAATTTTGTATGTATTTGATTATGATGGTTTTCATATTTTACCTTATGAGTCTTTGATGTATTTTCTATTAATTAAGCCTAATTTAAAAGATTTAATTAATGGTTTAATTTAATAGAAAATTAATATGATATTTTAATATTTATTTTATTTAATTAAATAAAATAATTAAATTTGAAGATAAAAGTTATAATTTTAAATTTGGAATGTGACAATATTAATTTTAATAATAATATATTTGGAGTTCATTTTTAAATAAATGACTAAATAATATTATTATTAAAGCTAATAAATATTTTAGCAATAAATTTTTAGAAAATGAAATTTAAAAGTGAAAAATATATTTAAAATTATTAAAAGATTCTATATTCCATGTGATTAAAATATAAATATATCATGATTGAAAAGTTGAATTATTAATGTAAGTGCATGAGATTTAATAAATTAATTAATTAAATTGGAAAAAGTAAAGTAAATATTAAATTAATTAATGTGCATTATTTTAATATTTGCTCACATAGGAGTTGGCAAATTCTCGAGAGTTGTCATGTAGACAACACTGGAGTTTGCACTCTAAGAATGCACTAGTTGTCTACACTTAGGAGTTACCATTTTATTTGAGCACATGGTGTCTACAACCTTATGACTTATCTAGAAGGTTGGAGAAGACTTATGCTTGGTTGTCATGCTTATCTTCTAGTTGTTTCTAGAGACACTCTAGATGTATCTTAGAGGACTTTAAATAGAGGCACTCCTAGTGTGGTTTGGACAAGCTTAAATGAAAGCTACAAGCTACAAGCTAAAATGGAAGCTTCAAAGTTTACATGCATTGGAGAAGCTCATATGCTCATATGTTCCTACATGCTTCTATATTTCTATAAGCACCTCTAGTCACTTGGAGGATTCGATTGGCTTGGATCTTGGAGGAATTGCGAATGATGGAGAAGGAAGGGATTTTCTATGGACTTCTGACGCATGGCAGATTAGCATCAGTGTCCAGGTGCACACGTGATATTCGCATATTCTCTTTGCACTATTTCTCTTCCTATCTTCATCATGTCTGTTATATGTGGCTGAATACTCTTGTAAATGATTCTACAATTAAATTGGAATCTAGATATGTAGGGTTGCAAAGAAAATAATAGAAAACCCTAGTTCCAAATGAAAAAGAATTAGATCTATCAGGTTTGGGTTCGAATTAGAATCAAATTGATAAATAAATTTGAAGAGGGTTTCTGAATCTAGAGTCAAACCTATTTAGAAATTAATGGTTAAATTTAGAAAACAATTATTTTAGGAGAAAATTCTTAATTCATCACAAATTGTCATGTCGCTGCCCCTTCGATAGACCCGAACTCATTCATTTATAACTTTTTATTGTAATCAAATTTATTCGATCGCTCCAGTCAGAATTGGTGCAACTTGGCCCTCTCCAACATATTTCAATTTTAGCTCGATCCAACAGTTCATTAGGGAGATATGGCCGTCGTACTGAGACTGTTTTATTCAAAGACATATATTTCTCCATTTCCCATAACCAAGAGTTCTTTATGCTTAAACTCACAAAAATAATATATCAAAGCATGGAATGAATTAAAGATATTATTGCAATTTTCCCTTAGTAGAATCTTATTAATATGCATTAGTTTTATATGGTTTATTATCTAATCTAATTAAATCAAATTTAATTAAGATTAATTAATAGTAGAAGAAGTGTAATTAATTATTAGTCAATCTAAGTAAATGGATTTTTAAATGAGAAAAAATAAAAATAAAAGATATTGATATAGTTTATGTAGTGAACTTTTAATATTAATTGTTTAATGTATATTAAATACTATTTAATATATATTAAATAGTTAAGAGGTGGTAATTATAAACATGTTTAATGATGATTATTAAGAGACGCAAATTTTAATGATATTGGAAAATGGGTCATTGTTACATTTTGACCTTGTTTTAACATAGCTACGATTTGAATTATTGTTATGATTAATACATTATGTCTTATTGATATACCTTAATGGTATTAACAGTTAGCTAATAAAGTTTATGTAAAGGTTCTGTAGATCGATTATTTATAGTTTTGATAAGTTTATTATTTATTAATGTTTGTTGGGTCTAACAAATTACTAATAAATAATAATATAAATGGTTTAAATAGCTATCAATTAATTTGATTAGAGTAATCTAGCGAAGATTATTTATTAATTGAAGTTTGTAAAAGATAATAATTTTTGGATTTGGATTATAATTGATTTTAATCAATTAATGTTCATTGAGTTGACAATATGATTATATGCGATAGAGTTTTAACTTGAAACGATTATGATGATGAATGTGATCTATTAATAAGATTTCTAATTTAGTTTGTTATTAAATATTAACTAGTTATTATTATTAGCTATTAAAATAATTATTTGTGCATTGGATTGTAGTTGACTTTTAACGTACAAATTATAGTTAGTTATTAGTTAACTAATATTCATTGGGTTGATGGTTTGGTTGTGAAGTTATTAATTAAATCAATTAACTAGAGTTAATTGGATTTAATTAATAATTAAGTTATGTAATGGAGATTTAATTGATATAATTCTTTTAATGAGATTGTAGAAATACTAATACCAAAGTTGTTAGGTCTTATTTTAATAACTTGAATAAAGACTTTAGTTATTTGTATGGTTATTAGTGATGACTTTATGAAGAGGCTTAAATTTTAGTAATATTTAATTAAGCTTTAATTAAGAATTATTAGAATGATAATAGGTCATGGATGGTGTACCTATGTTAATTGATGGATTTAATTGATCATTTAAAAAAAGTTATAATCTCTTATTCGAAGATTGATAATTGGTTCTTTTATGAATGAATAATGATCTTTTGATTATGTTGAAATGTAGAAGTAACATTAAGGAAGAGTTATCCAATTAGTACTATGGATCTTAGCAAATAAAGCAAATGATTTAATGAGTAAATATTTATCCTTAAGTTATTCTTAGAATGTAATTCTTAATAATGAAAGGATAATGCTATCGGAGAATAATTGGGTTGACTTGTAGGTCAAATGATGAAACTTAAGACACTTGAAAGTATACTTGCAAACAAAAAAATGGAAACCCCTACACATTAATCAAGTATATGAATTTAGTAAACCAAAACATGTGTTTGCATCGTGTATTCTATATGATTCTTGTTTTGAGTTTTAGGTTAACTAGTGTTGACCAGTCCTAAGTTATTACCAGAGGCTTGGGGGTTATGAGATGTGATGGCATGTAGATTTTATTTGGTCTCGATCTTTATAAGCCCAACCATGGTTATGTGATCGTATGCTCTATGTAATGTTTGTATTTACTGATTGTTATTATTCATCAGTCTTCAAGTGTGAAGCTGAGATGTATGTGTATGAGACACTTGAGCTAATCATTTTTGAGTCATCGATTAGTTATCCTTGGATTACTTTCTAGTCACCATGATGGGATTGAAATGTGAATTCATTTATTGATGATGTCATGTTGTGACATGTTTGACTCAACCATTTTAGAGTCTTCGATCAGTCTGATTTTGAAATATTCTTGGTTGCTTGTTGAAGAACCAATGGCTATAATGATTTATTTTGAGATATATTTTGGTTGTTGAGAACCAATGGATATTTATGATTATTAGTGATGCCTTCAGTTGCCAATAGAGAACTGTTGTGGTCATGATTTTCTATGGATGCTTTTCCAGATGCTCATGAAGATTTGATGATTCTTATCTTGGAGATTTGATGATTTTTATTATGGATATTTGATGCTTTCATGCATATTTGATGATTTTATTATGGATTATCTTTTATGATTTTGAGATTTATGATTCTATGAGCTTAGGGTAGGTAATCTACTTGTAGTGTCGGGAAGTGGCTTGCAATGGGGGTCGGGGCCCTAAGTGGCTACTAGGGTAACTCATTGTAAGTTTGGTTAATAAGTGATAACATTTACACACTAACTGGAGATTAAATGAACCTAAAAAGATAATTGTTTTGGTTCTCGCCCATGCGTTAAGCGCTTGTACAGGTTAGGATGGGAGTAGTGAGAACGCATAGTTGCGACCTTGCATTTCATAGTATGCTTCATCAGTATGAGAGGATACTAGTGACCGCATGAGATCAGTATGGACCCGTGGAGTTTAGCTAACTGTTAGGGTAACTTGTACGTGACAAATGTGATGACACTTTCCCGCTTGCATAGTAGGTTTCCTACATGTCATTGTGTGCCTCTGGGAATTAGATGTCGATTTTGTATGATGGAACCTTTGAGTTAGTATACTTTTAGGATTCCTGGACTTATAGAGCTTTGTGCTTTGTGAATTGATATCTTGTTTGGGACTTGAGATTATCTCCTCAGCACAGTGGGAGTGGACCACTTAGGTTTCACGCGGTCGGGTGGTAGTGTATTTTCCACTCTTATCATTTGAGATCCATCCATAGACACCGTGGCTGGAGTATTCTTGGTTGGTATTTATCTTCATTTTATTCTTGAATCATTATGATAGATGATATACCTTATGATGGATTTATTTACTGGTATGTTTCTTATATCGATGATTTGCATATGTTGGATGATGTTAGTTTATGCTTTACTTTGTATGTTAGTAGGATGTTTTAGGAGTGACATTCCTACTATGATAATACCGATGATCTATTTGGTGCTTTAGAATGTTACACACGGAGGGATGGCTAGGATCCACGATGGTCTAATGATGCTATTTACGGTTGTGAGGAATCGTGCACTTAGTTATTTATGTTTGTGATAACCTGTTATGTTATGTTTACTTTCAGTTGGATGTTACTATTGCTTCCGCGAATGTTATAAATGGTTTATCTTTCACGTTTAAAAAAAAAATTGTTTGGTAAACTTAGTGAAATTCGTTGGATCCCTTGGTAGGGCATTACATTAAAGGTGAAGTTCAGTCATAAAGGGAGAATTCCAAATTAAAGGGAGTTAACAGATTTAATTTGAGAAAAATAAGGAGTTAACTGATTCAATTTGAGTAGAAAAAGGAGTTAACTGATTTAACTCATTTTTGATCAATAGTGAACTGAAAATTTCCCTTTTTCAACTGAAGAGAGATTTTGTTGAGATATTTAATTTAATAAAATGAGATATACTATCATAATTACTTTTTCTATTTAATTAAACAGTCTTTAATTAATTAGAGGGTCTTTTCTTATTTAATTAAATAACTTCATTTAATTAATTAGGAATCGCTTCTCATTTAACTAAATAACTTTGTTTAATTAATTAGAAGTAAGTACTCCATTTAATTAAATAATTTTATTTAATTATTTCAAATTTTTTTCGAAACTAGTCAACTCAAGTCAACCGTGGTTAAATCTAGTCAACTTTTGGTCAAACTTGATATTTTTGTATGTCAATATGAGCAAATGTGAGTATGAATTCCAGCAAAAATTCGATGCAAATTCTCATTCAACCTTTCAAAATGAAAAGATGAGGGTCTCTTAAATAGACTTTTCTGGAATTCATCAACGGTTGAGATCGATTTCAATCAACGGTCAGGATTAAAGGTGAAGTTCCGTCATAAAGGGAGATTTCCAAATTAAAGGGAGTTAACAGATTTAATTTTAGTAAAATAAGGAGTTAACTAAATCAATTTTAGTAGAAAAAGGAGTTAACTCATTTAACTCATTTTTGATCAATAGTGAACTAAAAATTTCCCTTTTTGAACTGAAGAGAGATTTTGTTGAGATATTTAATTTAATAAAATGAGATATGCTCACATAATTAATTTTTCTATTTAGTTAAATAATCTTTAATTAATTAGAGACAATTTTCTTATTTAATTAAATGACTTCATTTAATTAATTAGGAATGGCTTCTCATTTAATTAAATAACTTTATTTAATTAATTAGAAGTAAATACTCCATTTAATTAAATAATTTCATTTAATTATTTCAAAGCTCTTTTCGAAACTAGTCAACTGTGGTTAAATCTAGTCAACTTTTGGTCAAACTTGATCTTTGCGTATGTGAATATGAGCAAATGTGAGTATGAATTCCAGCAACAATTCAATGCAAATTCTCATTCAACCTTTCAAAATGAAGAGATGAGGGTCTCTTAAATAGACTTTCCTAGAATTCATCAACGGTTGAGATCGATTTCAATCAACGGTCAGGATTAAAGGTGAAGTTCAGTCATAAAGGGATATTTCCAATTTAAAGGGAATTAACATATTTAATTTGACTAAAATAAGGAGTTAACTGATTCAAATTGAGTAGAAAAAGGAGTCAACTTATTTAACTCATTTTTGATCAATAGTGAACTGAAAATTTCTCTTTTTGAACTGAAGAGAGATTTTGTTCAGATATTTAATTTAATAAAATGAGATATGCTCTCATAATTACTTTTTCTATTTAATTAAATAATCTTTAATTAATTAGAGACACATTTCTTATTTAATTAAATAACTTTATTGAATTAATTAGAAGTAAGTACTCCATTTAATTAAACAATTTCATTTAATTATTTCAAAGTTCTTTTCAAAACTAGTCAACTAAAATCAACCATGGTTAAATCTGGTCAACTTTTGGTCAAACTTGATCTTTGCGTATGTGAATATGAGCAAATGTGAGTATGAATTCTAGCAACAATTCGATTCAAATTCTCATTCAACCTTTCAAAATGAAGAGATGAGGGTCTCTTAAATAGACTTTCCTGTAATTCATCAATGGTTGAGATTGATTTCAATTTGAGTAGAAAAAGGAGTTAACTGATTTAACTCATTTTTGATTAATAGTGAACTGGAAATTTCTCTTTTTGAACTGAAGAGAGATTTTGTTGAGATATTTAATTTAATAAAATGAGATATGCTCTCATAATTACTTTTTCTATTTAATTAAATAATCTTTAATTAATTAAAGACACTTTTCTTATTTAATTAAATAACTTCATTTAATTAATTAGGAATGGCTTCTCATTTAATTAAATAACTTTGTTTAATTAATTAGAAGTATGTACTCCAGTAATTAAATAATTTTGTTCAATTATTTTTTTAAAAAATTTGAAACTAGTCAACTCAAGTCAACCGTAGTTAAATCTGGTCAACTTTTGGTCAAACTTGATCTTTGCGTATGTGAGTATGAGCAAATGTGAGTATGAATTCCAACAACAATTCGATGGAAATTCTCATTCAACCTTTCAAAATAAAGAGATGAGGGTATCTTAAATAGACTTTCCTTGAATTCATCAACGTTTGAGATCGATTTCAACCAACGATCAGGATTAAAGGTGAAGTTCAGTCATAAAGGTAGATTTCCTAATTAATAGGAGTTAACATATTTAATTTGAGTAAAATAAGGGGTTAACTGATTCAATTTGAGTAGAAAAATGATTTAATTGATTTAACTAATTTTTTATCAATAGTGAACTTAAAATTTCCCTTTTTGAACTGAAGAGAGATTTTGTTGAGATATTTAATTTAATCAAATGAGATATGCTCTCATTATTACTTTTTCTATTTAATTAAATAACCTTCAATTAATTAGAGACACTTTTCTTAATTAATTAAATAACTTCATTTAATTAATTAGGAATGGCTTCTCATTTAATTAGATAACTTTGTTTAATTAATTAGAAGTAAGTATGAATTCTAGCAACAATTCGATGCAAATTCTAATTCAACCTTTCAAAATGAAGAGATGACAGTCTCTTAAATAGACTTTATTGGAATTCATCAACGATTGAGATCGATTTCAATCAACGATCAAGATTAAAGGTGAAGTTCAGTCATAAAGAGAGATTTCCAAATTAAAGGGAGTTAACAGATTTAATTTGAGTAAAATAATGAGTTAACTGATTCAATTCGAGTAGAAAAAGGTGTTAAACTAACTTAACTCATTTTTCATCAATAACGAACTAGAAATTTCCCTTTTTGAACTGAAGAGACATTCTGTTGCGATATTTAGTTTAATCAAATGAGATATGCTCTCATTATTACTTTTTCTATTTAATTAAATAACCTTCAATTAATTAGAGACACTTTTCTTAAATAATTAAATAACTTCATTTAATTAATTAGGAATGGCTTCTCATTTAATTAGATAACTTTGTTTAATTAATTAGAAGTAAGTACAAAATTTAATTAAATAATTTCATTTATTTATTTTAAAATTCTTTTCGAAACTAGTCAACTCAAGTCAAGCGTGGTTAAATCTGGTCAACTTTTGGTCAAACTTGATCTTTGTGTATGTGAATATGAGCAAATGTGAGTATGAATTCCAGTAACATTTCGGTGCAAATTCTCATTCAACCTTTCAAAATGAAGAGATGAGGGTCTCTTAAATAGACTTTCCTGGAATTCATCAACTGTCGAGATCGATTTCAATCAATGGTCAAGATTAAAGGTGAAGTTCTGTCATAAAGGGAGAATTCCAAATTAAAGAGAGTTAATAGATTTAATTTGAGTAAAATAAAGAGTTAAATGATTCAATTCGAGTAGAAAAAAGATTTAACTCATTTAACTCATTTTTGATCAATAGTGAACTGAAAATTTCCCTTTTTGAACTGAAGAGAGATTTTGTTGAGATATTTAATTTAATAAAATGACATATGCTCTCATAATTACTTTTTCTATTTAATTAAATAATCTTTAATTAATTAGAGACATTTTTCTTATTTAATTAAATAACTTCATTTAATTAATTAGGAATGGTTTCTCATTTAATTAAATAGCTTTGTTTAATTAATTAGAAGTAAGTACTCCATTTAATTAAATAATTTCGTTTAATTATTTAAAAATTCTTTTCGAAACTAGTCAACTCAAATCAACTGTGGTTAAATATGGTCAACTTTTGGTCAAACTTGATCTTTAAGTTAGTGAATATGAGCAAATGTGAGTATGAATTCCAACAACAATTTGGTGCAAATTCTCATTCAACCTTTCAAAATGAAGAGATGAGGGTCTCTTAAATAGACTTTCTTGGAATTCATCAACGGTTGATATCGATTTCAATCAACGGTCAAGAACAAAGGTGAAGTTCAGTCATAAAAGGAGATTTCCAAATTAAAGGGAGTTAACAGATTTAATTTGAGTAAAATAAGGAGTTAACTGATTCAATTTGAGTAAAAAGAGGAGTTGACTAATTTAACTCATTTTTGATCAATAGTGAACAGAAAATTTCCTTTTTTGAACTGAAGAGAGAATTTTTTGAAATATTTAATTCAATAAAATGAGATATGCTCTCATAATTAATTTTTCTATTTAATTAAGTAATCTTTAATTAATTAAAGACACTTTTCTTATTTAATTAAATAATTTCATTTAATTAATTAGGAATGGCTTCTCATTTAATTAAATAACTTTGTTTAATTAATTAGAAGTAAGTACTCCATTTAATTAAATAATTTTATTTAATTATTTCAAAATTGTTTTCAAAACTAGTCAACTCAAGTCAACAGTGGTTAAATCAAGTTAACTTTTAGTCAAACTTAATCTTTGCATATGTGAATATGAGCAAATGTGAGTATGAATTCCAGCAACAATTCGATGCAAATTCTCATTCAACCTTTCAAAATGAAGAGATGAGGATCTCTTAAATAGACTTTCTTGGAATTCATCGACGGTTGAGATCGATTTCAATCAACGGTTAGGATTAAAGGTGAAGTTCAATCATAAAGGGAGATTTCCAAATTAAAAGGAGTTAATAAATTTAATTTGAGTAATATAAGGAGTTAACTGATTCAATTTTTATAGAAAAAGGAATTAACTCATTTAACTCATTTTTGATCAATAGTGAACTGTAAATTTCTGTTTTTGAACTGAAGAGAGATTTTGTTGAGATATTTAATTTAACAAAATGAGATATGCTCTCATAATTACTTTTTCTATTTAATTAAATAATCTTTAATTAATTAGAGACACATTTCTTATTTAATTAAATAACTTCATTTAATTAATTAGGAATGGCTTCTCATTTAATTAAATAACTTTATTTAATTAATTAGAAGTAAGTACTCCATTTAATTAAATAATTTTGTTTTATTATTTCAAAATTCTTTTCGAAACTAGTCAACTCAAGTGAATTGTGGTTAAATCTGGTCAAAATTTGGTCAAACTTGATCTTTGCGTATGTGAATATGAGCAAATGTGAGCATGAATTCCAACAACAATTCGACACAAATTCTCATTCAACCTTTCAAAATAAAAAGATGAGGGTCTCTTAAAAAGCTTTTCCTGTAATTCATCAATGGTTGAGGTTGATTTCAATTAATGGTAAGGATTAAAGGTGAAGTTTAGTCATAAAGAGAGATTTCCAAATTAAAGGGAGTTAACAGATTTAATTTAAGTAAAATAAGGAGTTAACTGATTCAATTTGAGTAGAAAAAAGAGTTAAATGATTTAACTCATTTTTGATCAATAGTAAACTGAAAATTTCTCTTTTTGAACTGAAGAGAGATTTTGTTGAGATATTTAATTTCATAAAATGTGATATGCTCTCATAATTACTTTTTCTATTTAATTAAATAATCTTTAATTAATTAGAGACACTTTTCTTATTTAATTAAATAACTTCATTTAATTAGTTAGGAATGGCTTCTCATTTAATTAGATAACTTTGTTTAATTAATTAGAAGTAAGTACTCCATTTAATTAAATAATTTTATTTAATTATTGCAAAATTCTTTTCGAAACTAGTCAATTCAAGTCAACCGTGGTTAAATCTGGTCAAGTTTTGCTTAAACTTGATTTTTGTGTATGTGAATATGAGCAAATGTGAGTATGAATTGTAGCAACAATTCGATGCAAATTCTCATTCAAACTTTCAAGATGAAGAGACGAGGGTCTCTTAAATAGAATTTCCTAGAATTCATCAATGGTTGAGATCGGTTTCAATCAACGGTCAGGATTAATGGTGAAGTTCAGTCATAAAAGGAAATTTCCAAATTAAAGGGTGTTAACAAATTTAATTTGAGTAAAATAAGGAGTTAACTGATTCAATTTGAGTAGAAAAAGGAGTTAACTGATTTAACTCATTTTTTATCAATAGTGAGCTGGAAATTTCCCTTTTTGAATTGAAGAGAGATTTTGTTGAGATATTTAATTTTATAAAATGAGATATGCTCTTATAATTACGTTTTCTATTTAATTAAATAATCTTTAATTAATCAGAGACACTTTTCTTATTTAATTAAATAACTTCATTTAATTAATTAGGAATGGCTTTTCATTTAATTAAATAACTTTGTTTAATTAATTAGAAGTAAGTACTCCATTTAATTAAATAATTTCATTTAATTATTTCAAAATTCTTTTCGAAACTAGTCAACTCAAGTCAAACGTGGTTAAATCTGGTCAACTTTTGGTCAAACTTCATCTTTGCGTATGTGAATATGAGCAAATGTGAGTATGAATTCCAGCAACAATTCGATGCAAATTCTCATTCAACCTTTCAAAATGAAGAGATGAGGGTCTCTTAAATAGACTTTCTTGAAATTCATCAACGGTTTAGATCGATTTCATTCAACGGTAAGGATTAAAGCTGAAGCTCAGTCATAAAGGGAGATTTTGAAATTAAAGGGAGTTAACAGATTTAATTTGAGTAAAATAAAGAGTTAGCTGATTCAATTTGATTAGAAAAAGGAGTTAACAAATTTAACTCATTTTTGATCAATAGTGAACTAGAAATTTCCCTTTTAGAAATGAAGAGAGATTTTTTTGAGATATTTAATTTAATAAAATGAGATATGCTCTCATAATTACTTTTTCTATTTAATTAAATAATCTTTACTTAATTAGAGACACTTTTCTTATTTAATTAAATAACTTCACTTAATTAGTTAGGAATAGCTTCTCATTTACTTAAATAACTTTGTTTAATTAATTAGAAGTAAGTACTCCATTTAATTAAATAATTTCGTTTAATTATTTGAAAATTCTTTTCGAAATTAGTCAACTCAAGTCAACCATGGTTAAATCTGGTAAACTTTTGGTCAAACTTGATCTTTGCGAATGTGAATATGAGCAAATGTGAGTATGAATTCCAGCAACAATTCGTTGCAAATTCTCATTCAACCTTTCAAAATGAAGAGATGAGGGTCTCTTAAATAGTCTTTCATTGAATTCATCAACGATTGAGATTGATTTCAATCAACGGTCAGGATTAAAGGTGAAGTTAAGTCATAAAAGAAGATTTCCAAATAAAAGGAAGTTAACAAATTTAATTTGAGTAAAATAAGGAGTTAACTGATTCAATTTGAGTAGAAAAGGTAGTTAACTGATTTAACTCATTTTTGATCAATAGTGAACTGAAAATTTCTCTTTTTGAACTAAAGAGAGATTTTGTTGAGATATTTAATTTCATAAAATGTGATATGCTCTCATAATTACTTTTTCTATTTAATTAAATAATCTTTAATTAATTAGAGACACTTTTCTTATTTAATTAAATAACTTCATTTAATTAGTTAGGAATGGCTTCTCATTTAATTAGATAACTTTATTTAATTAATTAGAAGAAAGTACTCCATTTAATTAAATAATTTCGTTTATTTATTGCAAAATTCTTTTCGAAACTAGTCAATTCAAGTCAACCGTGGTTAAATCTGGTCAAGTTTTGCTTAAACTTGATCTTTGTGTATGTGAATATGAGCAAATGTGAGTATGAATTCCAGCAACAATTCGATGCAAATTCTCATTCAAACTTTCAAGATGAAGAGACGAGGGTCTCTTAAATAGAATTTCCTAGAATTCATCAATGGTTGAGATCGGTTTCAATCAACGGTCAGGATTAAAGGTGAAGTTCAATCATAAAAAGAAATTTCCAAATTAAAGGGTGTTAACAGATTTAATTTGAGTAAAATAAGGAGTTAACAAATTCAATTTGAGTAGAAAAAGGAGTTAATAGATTTAACTCATTTTTTATCAATAGTGAACTGAAAATTTCCCTTTTTGAACTGAAGAGAGATTTTGTTGAGATATTTAATTTTATAAAATGAGATATGCTCTCATAATTACTTTTTCTATTTAATTAAATAATCTTTAATTAATCAGAGACACTTTTCTTATTTAATTAAATAACTTCATTTAATTAATTAGGAATGGCTTCTCATTTAATTAAATAACTTTGTTTAATTAATTAGAAGTAAGTACTCCATTTAATTAAATAATTTCATTTAATTATTTTAAAATTCTTTTCGAAACTAGTCAACTCAAGTCAAACATGGTTAAATCTGGTCAACTTTTGGTCAAACTTCATCTTTGCGTATGTGAATATGAGCAAATGTGAGTATGAATTCCAACAACAATTTGACGCAAATTCTCATTCAACCTTTCAAAATGAAGAGATGAGAGTCTCTTAAATAGACTTTCTTGAAATTCATCAATGGTTTAGATCGATTTCATTCAACGGGAAGGATTAAAGCTGAAGCTCAATCATAAAGGGAGATTTCCAAATTAAAGGGAGTTAACAGATTTAATTTGAGTAAAATAAAGAGTTAGCCGATTCAATTTGATTAGAAAAAAGAGTTAACAAATTTAACTCATTTTTGATCAATAGTGAACTAAAAATTTCCCTTTTAGAACTGAAGAGAGATTTTTTTGAGATATTTAATTTAATAAGATGAGATATGCTCTCATAATTACTTTTTCTATTTAATTAAATAATTTTTCGTTAATTAGAGACACTTTTCTTATTTAATTAAATAACTTCACTTAATTAGTTAGGAATGACTTCTCATTTACTTAAATAACTTTGTTTAATTAATTAGAAGTAAGTACTCCATTTAATTAAAATATTTCGTTTAATTATTTAAAATTCTTTTCGAAATTAGTCAACTCAAGTCAACCATGGTTAAATCTGGTAAACTTTTGGTCAAACTTGATCTTTGCGAATGTGAATATGAGCAAATGTGAGTATGAATTCCAGCAACAATTCGTTGTGAATTCTCATTCAACCTTTCAAAATGAAGAGATCAGGGTCTCTTAAATAGACTTTCCTTGAATTCATCAACGGTTGAGATCGATTTCAATCAACGGTCAGGATTAAAGGTGAAGTTAAG
This sequence comes from Cupressus sempervirens, assembly GCA_028749045.1. Taxonomy (NCBI): domain Eukaryota; kingdom Viridiplantae; phylum Streptophyta; class Pinopsida; order Cupressales; family Cupressaceae; genus Cupressus; species Cupressus sempervirens. The sequence continues at coordinate 103,802,965 of CM053791.1, forward strand.
TCATAAATGAAGATTTCCAAATTAAAGGGAGTTAACAAATTTAAATTGAGTAAAGAGTTAACCGATTCAATTTGAGTAATAAATGGAGTTAACTGATTTAACTCATTTTTGATCTATAGTGAACTAAAAAAATTTCGTTTTGAATTGAAGAGAGATTTTGTTGAGATATTTAATTTAATAAAATGAGATATACTCTCATAATTACTTTTTGTATTTAATTAAATAACCTTTAATTAATTAAAGACACTTTTCTTATTTAATTAAATAACTTCTCATTAAATTAAATAACTTTGTTTAATTAATTAGAAGTAAGTACTCCATTTAATTAAATAATTTCATTTAATTATTTCAAAATTCTTTTCGAAACTAGTCAACTCAAGTCAACCGTGGTTAAATCTGGTCAACTTTTGGTCAAACTTGATCTTTGCGTATGTGAATATGAGCAAATGTGAGTATGAGTTAAATCAAAAATTAGATGCAAATTCTCATTCAATCTTTTAAAATGAATAGATGAGGGTCTCTTAAATAGACTTTCCTGTAATTCATCAACGGTTGAGATTGATTTCAATCAACAATCAGGATTAAAGGTGAAGTTCAGTCATAAAGGGAGATTTCCAAATTAAAGGGAGTTAACAGATTTAATTTGAGTAAAATAAGGAGTTAACTGATTCAATTTGAGTAGAAAAAGGAGTTAACTGATTTAACTCATTTTTGATCAATAGTGAACTGGAAATTTCTATTTTTGAACTGAAGAGAGATTTTGTTGAGATATTTAATTTAATAGAATGAGATATGCTCTCATAATTACTTTTTCTATTTAATTAAATAATCTTTAATTAATTAGAGACACTTTTCTTATTTAATTAAATAACTTCATTTAATTAGTTATGAATGGCTTCTCATTTAATTAAATAACTTTCTTTAATTTATTAGAAGTAAGTACTTCATTTAATTAAATAATTTTGTTTAATAATTTCAGAATTCTTTTCGAAACTAGTCAACTCAAGTCAACCGTGGTTAAATCTGGTCAACTTTTGATCAAACTTGATCTTTGCGTATGTGAATATGAGCAAATGTGAGTATGAATTTCAACAACAATTCGATGTAAATTCTCATTCAACCTTTCAAAATGAAGAGATGAGGGTCTCTTAAATAGACTTTCCTTGAATTCATAAAGGGAGATTTCCAAATTAAAGTGAGTGAACAGATTTAATTTGAGTAAAATAAGGAGTTAACTTATTCAATTTGAGTAGAAAAAGGAGTTAACTGATTTAACTCATTTTTTATCATTAGTGAACTGGAAATTTCCCTTTTTGAACTGAAGAGAGATTTTGTTGAGATATTTAATTTAATAAAATGAGATATGCTCTCATAATTACTTTTTCTATTTAATTAAATAATCTTTAATTAATTAGAGACACTTTTCTTATTTAATTAAATAACTTCATTTAACTAGTTAGGAATGGGTTCTCATTTAAATAACTAACTTTGTTTAATTAATTAGAAGTAAGTACTCCATTTAATTAAATAATTTCGTTTAATTATTTCAAAATTCTTTTCAAAACTAGTCAACTCAAGCCAACCATGGTTAAATCTGGTCAATTTTTGGTCAAACTTGATCTTTGCGTATGTGAATATGAGCAAATGTGAGTACGAATTTCAGCAACAATTTGATGCAAATTCTCATTCAACCTTTCAAGATGAAGAGATGAGGGTCTCTTAAATAGACTTTCCTTGAATTCAGCAATGGTTGAGATCGATTTCAGTCATAAAGGGAGAGTTCCAAATTAAAGAGAGTTAAGAGATTTAATTTGAGTAAAATAAAGACCTAACTGATTCAATTTGAGTACAAAAAGGAGTTAACTGATTTAACACATTTTTGATCAATAGTGAACTGGAAATTTCCCTTTTTGAACTGAAGAGAGATTTTGTTGAGATATTTAATTTAATAAAATGAGATATGCTCTCATAATTACTTTTTCTATTTAATTAAATAATCTTTAATTAATTAGAGACACTTTTCTTATTTAATTAGATAACTTCATTTAATTAATTAGGAATGACTTCTCATTTAATTAAATAACTTTGTTTAATTAATTAAAAAATTAAGTACTCCATTTAATTAATTAATTTCTTTTAATTATTTCAAAATTCTTTTCGAAACTAGTCAACTCAAGTCCACCTATTCCCTAGGCGCTTTGTGCCTTCAAATATTATATTGGAATACCTTGGAAGTTTATGACATAATTCTAACAAGAGGGAATGGCTTCCATTTTGTCCTTGACGCCTTGATTTGCCTTGGAAGAAGTTATGCCATTTTATATGTCTTTCTTCACCCACCTAATTAAGACTAGGATAAACTCCATGCTACCAACAAGATGGGACCAAGTTGCAAGTCGATTTAACATGGGAATTCGAAATGCATATCTTCTAGCTCAAAATTAATAGGATTTGACTCATGGAAAAGGCACCAATGCTTGTCTTGGCCAAAAATTTGATAAGTGAGTCCACCATGGAGAGAAACCCAAAGAATTCGCTTGGTCTATGGATAAGTGAAGAAGATTATGGGGTAGTAGCACATGGGTAGTAGGGTGATTTGGAACTTTGCTAGAGAAAAAGTATTTCATCTTCTTAAAAGAAATGTGAGTGGGGTCAAGTTAATGGACTATGAATAATAGGGTATTTTAGATAGATGGATAGTTAATATGTTCATATGCATTCATTTTGTTACCTTAGTATTAGTAAGGATAGATTATCTTTTAAAATCATTCTTTTATGATATATGTTTATATAAATGAATTGATCGTTCTTTTCATTATAATTTCAATTGTAGTAGGTATTGACCCTAATATTAAAATGTGATGTCACTTGCATTAGAGATATAATATGAATAATAAATAGATAATTCGATCTTAATAACTATGTCAATGAAAGATGTAAGTTGGGATATGAAAAAAATTAAAATATACACCCATTGATTTTGGGAACATTTTAAATACTCTAGAAAAGTGTTAATTAGGTATATATTGTTATTTCAATCGATTGCCTAGAGTAGCATAGTTGGCATCAAAGTTGATGATAGTTCTAATGGATGGTTAATCAAGGGTTACATGCATTGAAGAAATGTTAACTCATATGACAAATCAAGATGACATTGAAATGTGGAGTACAGATTGAAGTAGTAGGTATGAGTATTCTCTTTCCAAACCCTGGGTCAGTAGATGTCAGAGGGATGTCCAACTCAGTGATGATATAGTTGTAACACACATATGTCTTTTGGAGGTTATTTAGGCTTATGAAATTAATTAATTAAGAATAATAATAATAATAATAATAATAATAATAATAATAATTTTAAAAAAAAAATTTGCTTAATGTACATTTAGGGTAAATTTAGGGCATGACATAATTGAATAAGAAAAGTGTCTCTAATTAATTAAAGATTATTTAATTAAATAGAAAAAGTAATTATAAGAGCATATCTCATTTTATTAAATTAAATATCTCAACAAAATCTCTCTTTAGTTCAAAAAGAGAAATTTCTAGTTCACTATTGATCAAAAATGACTTAAATCAGTTAACTCCTTTTTCTACTCAAATTGAATCAGTTAACTCCTTATTTTAATCAAATTAAATCTGTTAACTCCCTTTAATTTGGAAATCTCCCTTTATGACTGAACTTCACCTTTAATCCTGACCATTGATTGAAATCGATCTCAACCATTGATGAATTCCAAGAAAGTCTATTTAAGAGACCCTCATCTCTTCATGTAGTGCCTACCCTCGTTCACATCTTTTCTTGACATTGTTGTTATTATCAGACTATGATAGACTAGTTTTATGTTGATGGATTAGTGGTATTGTTTTGACACTATTAGACATTATGTTATGGATTCAGTGGTTATATGATGAGATCATTTAGATTTTACATTTCATGCATACATGATGATCATTATACTGTTTTCAGTTATTATTGATGATTAGATGGATGGTTTATTATCTTATGTGTTTTATTATGGATACTTACCCCATACTTGCATGTGTATGGTGTGCATGTTTTCTTATTATATGACATTTCTGATGTGGTTAAGGAAGGGAGTCGTAGTCACCTGCTTAGTCAGGATCTATATGATATACCACTTCTTGCCATTTTCTATTTAGCTTAGCATTATATATATTGTATGTACATGCATAGTTTTTCTGCAGGTTGCAGTACTGGGTATCAACTTCTTTGAATTGCCAGGATGAGCGTACCCTGTTATACTATCTCAATGATAAGAGAAGGGAGATAAATTCTCAAGTCTAAATCCCAAACCTTTAAACCAATTGTCCTAGTGAGGTAGGACAAGTATATGAATATTTTACCCACCGAATGTGTTGGATGACATGATTCGTGATTTTTAACCCTTTAGACTGATTTTGAGTGATTTTCTCTATGATGAGTTTTCATATTTTATCTTGGAGGTCTATGGTGAATTTTCTATTAATTAAGTCTTAATAAATGGGTTTAATTGATAAATTAATTATTTGAGAAAATTAATATAAAATATCATGTTATTTGATATTTTTGATTGTAATTAATTAAATGTGAATTATTGAGGAAAATGAATTAAATAAAAGAAAATTAGAAATTAAAATTAATAATAATAATAAAATAATAATAAAGTAATAAATAAATAATAATAATAAAGGTTATAAAAGTTAAAATGAAAGTGTGAAATATTTAAATAAAAATTATATAAAAAGTGAATTGGAGTTATAAGCTTGCATGGGAATTAACACACTTCTCTATTTCTCAAGTGTCAACATCACGGGGGTTAGTGGATCAATTAAGCACATGATTTCTACAACCCTAAGGCTCATCTTGAAGGTTGGAAAAGACCCATGCTTAGTTGGTGACACCTTCCAGCTATTTCTAGATGCATTCTAGATGTTTCCTGAAAGCTCTTTATATTCAGGCATTCATAGAAGCTTAGAGATAGCATTTGGAGTGCAATTGGAGCATTGGAGGACTCAATAATTTTGAAGAAGGGAGGAGCTTGCTCTGCGAATTTTCTGAGGAAGAGCGATTTAGCATCAGAATTCGGGTAGATTCTTGTGATTTTACTTATGCTATTTTCGTATCACGCATTCCTTGTCTTCTTCATGTCTTCCATATGTCTTCTGAGAAGTTTCATATTTATATGCATTCTCAATGTGGGTAGATTAATTTAATTGGAGAATTTTATATGAATTCTATAATGTAAATATCTTATTCTTAATTGTAGATATAATCTTTGTGGGAAAAAAAAAAACATACATGGTTATGTATTCAGATCTGCATACATATACATATATATAAATATATATTTATATATATATGCATATGTATACATTTATTATGGATCTATTATAAAATTTGAATATATATAAATATACATACATACATATATATATAATACTGATATATATATATATATATATACCTATGTATATTTATATATAATGCACCGAATTGAGCGATTAATAAAATCATAGTGGAAAATTTATTAAGTTGTATCACGATTCATATCACATGAAACAAAAGTTTATAGATTATATGTTGTGGGCACGATTTGTACCCTGCACTGGCAGAAGGCAGAGACCTGCCATCGCAAGTCTGCGGCAACAGGGGTACTACGTACCTGTTGTCGGCACAGTGCCTGCGACCACAGGAACTGCGTACCGTAGCAAGAGTTGGGGGGGGGGGAGGGTTTAATTGATGTTAACGATATGAAAAAAAATAAAAATAATAATGTTTATGTTAAAATGTTTATATACAATTCGATTCTCATATGGTGTCAATCAAAATTGTTAATTCGATTTTATGATATGGTATTTAAGTTATTATTTGATCAATGATTTATATTGAAGGTTTATTTTCATAACGTGACTTTTTAATAATTTTCAACTATTTAATAATTTAAATGTTTTAAATTATTAAATAAGGAATTGATAGTTGGGTGGGGGATGTATCAAACAAATGTTATTAATTGGAAAATGGATTTTTAGTTCTAATAAGGAAAACTTTTATTTATCCAAAAACAATATATGTGTTCCTCCATTCATTCTTCAGACTTGGAAACTTAAACTGAGATCTCTACATTTAAATTCAAGTTGTAAAACCAAAACATGTGTCTACATTGTGTATTCTTTAAGCTATTGTTTTGAGTTTTGGGTTGACTAGTGTTGACCAGTATAGGATGTCTACCAAAGGCTTGGGGGTTATGTGAGTGTGGTGACATGATGATGTTTTTATCTCGATCTTTATAAACCCAACCATGGTTATGTGATATAATGCTCTATGTATTGGTTGTAATTATTGATTGTTATAGTTGAGATTCTTATGTATGAGACACTTGACTTAATCATTATTTTGGTCATCGATCAGTTATCCTTGGTTATTTTTCTAGTCACCATGATGAGACTGTTATGTTGATTTATTTTGATGATGTCATGATGTGACATGTTTGACTCAACCATTTTTGGAGTCTTCGATCAATATGATTGAGATATATATATGTTGGTTATTAAGAACCATTGGATATTTGATTATCAGTTATACTTCAGTTTCCAATAGAGAGCTGTTGTGTTCATAATTTTTTATGGATGTTTGCTCATGGAGATTTGATGCTTTTATGCATATTTGATGATTTTATGGATTATCTTTTGTAATTTTGAAATTTATGAGTCCATGAGCATTAGGGTAGGATATCTGCATGTAGTGATGGGAAGTGGCTTGCAATGGGGGCCGAGGCCCTAAGAGGCTACCAAGGTAACTCATTGTAAGTTGGATTAATAACTGATAACATTCACACCTAATACTAACTAAATGAACCTAAAAAGATAAGTGTTTTATTCTTGCCCATGCCTTGAGTGCTTGTATAGCCTAGGATGGGAGTAGTGAGACGCATGGTTGTGACCTTGCATTCCTTAGTATGCCTCGTCAGTATGAGAGGATACTAGTGGCCGCATGAAATCAGTATGGACCCGTGGAGTTTAGCTAACTGCCACGGTAACTTGTATGTGATAATTGCGATCACACTTTCCCACTTGTATGCTAGGTTCTTACATGTCATTATGTGCCTCTGGGATTATATGTTAGATTTTGTGTTTGGAACCTTTGAGTTAGTATACTTTTAGGATTCTTGAACTTATAGAGATATGTGCTATGTGGTTTTGAAAGCCTGTTTGGGACTTGAGATTATCTCTTTAGCACGGTGGGAGTGGACCACTTAGGTACCACGCGGTCGGGTGGTAGTGTATTTTTCCACTCTTATCATTTTGAGATTTATTAAGACATCGTGGCTAATGCGTCCTTCATGGTGGTGGATATGTATCCTTTTTCATTGATGATTAGCATATGTTAGATGATGTTATCTTATGCTTTTATTTGCATGTTAGATTACTTCTACATATGATGTTGTATTTATTAGGAGTGACATTCCTACTATGTATACCGATGATCTCTTTGGTGATTGGAATGTTACGCATGAAGGGATGGCTAGGATCCACGATGGTCTAATGATGTTATTGATGGTTGGGAGGAACCGTGCACTTAGTTTATTATGTTTGATCTTTATGATGGATGTATATGTTCTCTATGATGATGTATCATGTGATTATCTCTACTCTGATGTATCATGGTTTAGAATAGGATGATGTACCTTATCCTATGTATGTATATTTTTGAGCTTGTCACACCCTGTGACATGTACAGTGGATGAATGAGCATTTGAAATTTAATGTATAAACATTGGACTTATCATTATTATTTCATGTGGATGTTGTGCTAGATGGATTCATGTATGTAATTCAACGTTAAGGGATCTTAAAGAATGTGATCTGTTATTTATGTTATGTTTATTTTCAGATGGACATTGCTATTGCTTTCATTATTGTGCATAAGTTATATGTGATGTTTACTTTCATGAAAAAAAAAAATTCTACTAAACTTAGTGAAATTCTAGGTTAATTCTTTGGATCCCTTGGCGGGGCATTACATTTGGTATCAGAGCTCGAGTTTCTACACTAGGAGCTCTGGGTATTTTGGAACAACTAGAACTTTGAACTATTAAGTGTAACTTTCCAAACTTGATCTAGGTGAACTGAAATAGGACTTGAACTATTACTTGAATATTTTTCATACTTCAACAATTAGTTTCAAAACTAGAAATTTTACTTAAACCTAGACATAGAACTAAACTTAGTACCTTGTACTATTGTAGGATGGTATCTGGGACTAGGTCTTCTATTAGAGGCCATGGTAGAGGCCGTGGACATGGCAGAACTATCAGTGTCCATGAGTTTGCCCATGAGGGATCAGCTCATGTAGAGAGCATTGAAGAGCACTCTAGTAGGCAGCAGGAAGAGAGCCGTAGAGAGGATCAAGCTGAGTCTGAAGAGGTTGGTTTGAGACAAATGATGAAGACTATTCTAGAACATCTACCTCCTATTCAAGAATAGCCTAAAGTGCATCAGACAGAACAAGAGCATAGACCCAAATCTAGAAGTCCTCAGAAGGAACGTCAGAGGTCCATTATGTCCACTCAGATGAAGGATCTTTCATGATCCAAGGTCAAGCCTTTTAATGGGCAAGGTTCTGGTTATGTGGCCGAGCAGTGGCTTATTTCTCTCAAAAAGATTTTTTCCATGCAGGAGTTCGACAACAATGTTAAGGAAAGGTTTGCGATCACTAATCTAGAGAATTTTGGGGCCACTTGGTGGACGATAGAGGAGAAAAAGTTGGGAATTGATATGATCAGTGTTAAATGGGAGTTATTCCTAGAAAGTTTTTGTGAATGATTCCTACCAGAGGAATGGAAACAACAAAGGGCTGATGAATTTCATAATCTCAGATAGTACACTTTGTCAGTGATCAAGTATGAGTGTAAGTTTTATGAGCTTATGCATTTTTTAGGGTTTAGTGAAAATTCAGCTCAATTGACACAACATTTTATTAGGGGTTTGAATAACCATATTATTGGGGAGTTAAGGTACTTGAACCAAAAACCCTCAAGGATGTGGTGCATTGAGCTATCCTTGTTGAGAAAAGTGTCAACCTTGGTCAAGGTGATTTTGTAGAAGCGCCAGCAGCATCAGGATCTAAAAGCAACTAAAATTCAGGATGACCCGATTTTGTAGGAGTATGCAGATGTTTTTCCAAGTGAGATTCTAGGCATGCCTCCAAAGAGGGACATTGATTTTAGTATTGATCTGATTCCTGGAGAGGAGCCTATTTCTAAAGCTCCGTATCGCATGACTACTTAGGAATTGGGTGAGCTACGTCTTTAGCTAGAGGAACTTCTAGCCAAAGGAAGCATTCAACCTAGTGTATCACCATGGGGAGCTCTAGTGCTCTTTGTGAAGAAGAAAGATGATTCTTTGTGCCTTTGTATTGACTATAGACAGTTGAATAAGATGACTATTAAGAACAGGTATCCTTTACCAAAGATTGATGACTTATTTGATCAGATCAAGGGAGCTATAGTATTCTCCAAGATTGACCTTAAGTCAAGATACCACCAGCTTCGCATTAAGGAAGCAGATATTCACAAGACTACTTTTCGAACTCATTATGGGCATTATGAGTTCACAGTGGTACCTTTTGGATTGACTAATGCTCCATCAGTTTTCATGAGTTTGATGAATGGTGTGTTCCAATCTTATCTGGACAGGTTTGCACTCGTGTTTCTTGATGACATATTGATATATTCTAAGACTCAAAAGGAGCATGAGGAACACCTGCGATTGATTTTACAGTGTTTAAGGGACAATCAGCTTTATGCTAATGTAGCTAAGTTTGAATTATTCAAATCGGAGATTCAATTTTTAGGGCATGTTATTTTAGGTGATGGTATTTCAGTGGATCCTGCAAAGATTTAGGCGATAATAGATTGGCCGACACCAACTAATGTGTCAGAGATTAGTAGTTTCATGGGTTTAGCTGATTATGATCGTAGATTTGTCCAGAACTTCTCTAAGATAGCACATCCTATCTCTTCAAAGGAAAGGAAAGAAGTTTGTATGGACAGATAAATGTGAGGAAGCTTTTTAGAAGCTCAAGGAGCTTTTGACCAGTGCACCGATACTAGCTGTACTGGATCCAGAAGGTGATTTCATGATATGTATAGATGCTTCTCTTGAAGGGATTGGGGTAGTGTTAATGCAGAATGGACAAGTGATTGCATATGAATCACACAAGCTCAAGGATCATGAGTTAAATTATCCTACGCATGACCTTGAGTTAGCAGCAGTAGTTCATGCTTTGAAAAAGTGGAGACATTTCTTGTTGGGGCATAGATTTGAGCTATATAGCAATCATCGTAGTCTTCTAGTACATTTTTACTCAGCCTAATTTGAATGCTCGCCAGAGGCGATGGATGGATTTTCTATGCGAGTATGATTTTGAGGTTAAGTACATTCAGGGTAAGGAGAATGTGGTGGCAGATGCTTTGAGTCGCAGGAGACATGTGTTATCATCGATGACTCTTAGTGTGGATTTGAGGAGTCAGATTTTTCAAGCACTTACTACAAATTCCTATTATCAGGAAGTGTGTAGAGAGATTGATTTAGGAAGATCTTTGGAAGGTAAGTTTTTTAGTTACTTTCGAGAGTCAGATGGTCTTTTGAGACATTTGGGGTTGATTTATGTGCCATTTTTGGATGAGCTTCGCACCTTGATACTGGAAGAAGCCCATCGTACACCTTACTCAGCACATCTAGGTGTTAAGAAGATGCATGCTTATTTGAGACATTTTTTCTTTTGGTCTGGGATGAAGAGAGATATTGCTGATTTTGTGGCTAGGTGGCTTGAGTGTCAGAGAGTTAAGGCAGAACATCAGCATCTGACTGGACTTTTGTAGCCTAATCTCATTCCTTCTTGGAAGTGGAATATCATCTCCATGGATTTTATTGTGGGATTACCTATGACAGTTTGACGTCATGATGCTATCATGGTCACCGTTGATTGATTGACTAAGGTAGTGCATTTTTCATCGATTAGGTCTTCCTACACAGTAGCTTCTGTAGCTAATGTCTTCATGCGTGATATTGTGAGGTTACATGGTATTCCTAGAAAGATCATTTCTGACAGGGATCCTGTATTCACATCTACATTCTGGACATCGCTGTAGCATGAGCTTGGAGCGTAGTTAAACTTTAGCTCGGCATATCATCCAGAGACTGATGGTTAGACAGAGAGGGTGAATTAGGTTTTGGAGGATATGTTACGGATGTATGTGATGGATAGGCAAACACATTGGGAGGATTATCTCTACTTAGTGGAGTTTGGTTACAACAACTGGTATCATAGTTCTATTGGTATGGCACCATTTTAGACATTATATGGATGTCCTTCTCATACACCATTGAGTTGGGACAGTCTTGAGGATCGCATCCTGTTGGGTTCTGAGATGCTTCGTGATATGGAGCAATAGGTAGCGCATATTCGTGAGGACTTGACTACAGCACAGGATAGCCAGAAGAAGTACACCGATGCTCATAGGACTGATAAGGAATTTTTTGTGGGTGATAAAATTTTCTTGAGAGTGCGACCGTGAAAGAGTTCGATCTGATATGGAAAGGGTTCTAAGCTAGCACCTCGCTATGTGGGACCATTCAATATTATAGAGAGGATTGGCTTGGTTGCTTACTATCTTGCTCTACCGCCTAGCCTAGCTCGCATTCATGATTTTTTCATGTTTCAGTGCTTCGATAGTATATACTAGATATTGTACATGTTCTTGATTGGAATGCGTTGTAGGTAGAGGACGTGCAGTTGGCTTTGGAACCGGTTCGTATTCTGGAGCAGTGGGAGTTGACCCTTAGGGGTCGAACCATTGAGCAGGTAAGGGTCCAATTGGACCCTACTGATGATTCTTCAACTACTTGGGAGGATGCAGCTAGATTAAGGGAGTTATATCCCTACTTGTTTGTAGGCTTCCAGGAGTAAGCCTAACCCAAGGGGGTTGGATGTAGTCCCTACCCTCATTCACATCTTTTCTGGACATTGTTGTTATTATCAGACTATGATAGACTAGTTTTATGTTGATGGATTAGTGGTATTGTTTTGACACTATCAGACATTATGCTATGGATTCAGTGGTTATATGATGAGATCATTTAGATTTTACATTTCATGCATACATGATAACCATTATACTGTTTTTAGTTCTTATTGATGATTATATGGATGGTTTATTATCTTATGTGTTTTATTATGGATACTTACCCCATACTTGCATGTGTATGGTGTGCGTTCTTATTGTATGGCATTTTTGATGTGGTTAAGGAAGGGATTCGTAGTCACCTGCTTAGTCGAGATCTACATGATGCACCACTTCCTGCCATTGTCTATTTAGCTTAGCATTACATATATTGTATGTACAACCATAAGGCTCATCTTGAAGGTTGGAAAAGACCCATGCTTAGTTGGTGACACCTTTCAGCTATTTCTAGAAGCATTCTAGATGTTTCCTAAAAGCTCTATATATTTAGGCATTCATAGAAGCTTAGAGATAGCGATTGGAGTGCAATTGGAGCATTGGAGGACTCGAGAATTCTGAAGAAGGGAGAAGCTTGCTCTGCAAATTTTTTGAGGAAGAGCAATTTAGCATCAGAATTCAGGTAGATTTTTATGATTTTACTTATGCTATTTTTGCATCACGCATTCTCTGTCTTCTTCGTGTCTTCCATATGTCTTCTGAGAAGTTTCATATTTATATGCATTCTCAATGTGGGTAGATTAATTTAATTGGAGAATTTTATATACATTCTATAATGCAAATATCTTATTCTTAATTGTAGATATAATCTTTGTAAGAAAAAAAAACATACATGGTTATGTATTCAGATCTGCATACATATACATATATATAAATATATATTTATATATATGCATATGTATACATTTATTATGGATCTATTATAAAATTTGAATATATATATAAATACATATATATATACACTGATATATACCTATGTATATTTATATATAATGCACCGAATTGAGCGATTAATAAAATCGCAGTGAAAAATTTATTAATTTGTATCGCAATTCATATTACATGAAACAAAAGTTTATACATTATATGCTGCAGGCACGATTCGTACCCTACACCAGCGGAAGGCAGAGACCTGCCATCGCAGGTCTGCGGTGACAGGGGTACTTCATATGTTCTCATAATTACTTTTTCTATTTAATTAAATAATCTTTAATTAATTAGAGGCAATTTTCTTATTTAATTAAATAACTTCATTTAATTAATTAGGAATGGCTTCTTATTTAATTAAATAACTTTGTTTAATTAATTAGAAGTAAGTACTCTATTTAATTAAATAATTTCGTTTAATTATTTCAAAATTGTTTACAAAACTAGTCAACTCAAGTCAACCGTGGTTAAATTTGGTCAACTTTTGGTCAAACTTGATCCTTGGGTGTGTGAATATGAGCAAATGTGAGTATGAATTCTAGCAACAATTCAATGCAAATTTTCATTCAACCTTTCAAAATGAAGAAATGCGGGTCTCTTAAATAGACTTTCCTAGAATTCATTAACGGTTGAGATTGATTTCAATCAATGGTCAGGAGTAAAGGTGAAGTTCAGTCAGAAAGGGAGATTTTCAAATTAAAGGGAGTTAACAAATTTAATTTGAGTAAAATAAAGAGTTAACTAATTCAATTTGAGTAGAAAAAAGAGTTAACTCATTTAACTCATTTTTTATCAATAGTGAACTGGAAATTTCCCTTTTTGAATTGAAGAGAGATTTTGTTCAGATATTTAATTTAATAAAATGAGATATGCTCTCACAATTACTTTTTCTAATTAATTAAATAACTTTTAATTAATTAGAGGCACTTTTCTTATTTAGTTAAATAATTTCATTTAATTAATTAGGAATGGCTTCTCATTTAATTAAATAACTTTGTTTAATTAATTAGAAGTAAGTACTCCATTTAATTAAATAATTTTGTTTAATTATTTCAATTTTTTTTTTGAAACTAGTCAACTCAAGTCAACCATGGTTGAATCTGGTCAACTTTTGGTCAAACTTGATCTTTGCGTATGTGAGTATGAGCAAATGTGAGTCATTGATCAGTTATCCTTGGATTGCTTTCTAGTCGCCATGATGGGACTGAAATGTGGATTTATTTATTGATGATGTCATGTTGTGACATGTTTGACTCAATCATTTTGGAGTCTTCGATCAGTATGATTTTGAGATATTCTTGGTTGCTTGTTGAAGAACCAATGGCTATAGTGATTTATTTTGAGATATATTTTGGTTGTTGAGAACCAATGGATATTTATGATTATCAATGGTGCCTTCAATTGCCAATAGAGAACTATTGTGGTCATGATTTTCTATAGATGCTTTTTCAGATGCTCATGAAGATTTGATGATTCTTATCTTGGAGATTTAATGATTCTTATTATGGATATTTGATACTTTTATGCATATTTGATGATTTTATTATAGATTATCTTTTGTGATTTTGCGATTTATGATTTCATGAGCTTAGGGTAGGTAATCTACTTGTAGTGTTGGGAAGTGGCTTGAAATGGGGGTCGGGGCCTTAAGTGGCTGTCAAGGTAACTCATTGTAAGTTTGGTTAATAAGTGATAACATTTACACATTAAATGAAGATTAAATGAACCTAAAAAGATTATTTTTTTGGTTCTCGCCTATGCCTTGAGAACTTGTACAGGCTAGGATGGGAGTAGTTAGAATGCATGGTTGCGACCTTGCATTTCGTAGTATGTCTCGTCAGTATGAGAGGATACTAGTGTCTGCATGAGATCAGTATGGACCCGTGGAGTTGAGCTAACTGCCAGGGTAACTTGTACATGATAAATGTGATGACACTTTCTTGCTTGCATAGTAGGTTTCCTAGATGTCATTGTGTGCCTTTGGGAATTAGATGTCAAGTTTGTGTGATGGAACCTTTGAGTTAGTATACTTTTAAGATTCCTGAACTTATAAAAGTTTGTGCTTTGTGAATTGATATCATGTTTGGGACTTGAGATTATCTCCTCAGCACGGTGGGAGTGGACCACTTAGGTTCCACACGGTTGGGTGGTAGTGTATTTTCCACTCTTATCATTTGAGATCCGTCCATAGACACCGTGGCTAGAGTATTCTTGGTTGGTATTTATTTTCATTTTGTTCTTGGATCATTATGATAGATGATATACCTTATGATGGATTTATTTACTGGTATGTTTCTTATATCGATGATTTGCGTATGTTAGATGATGTTACTTTATGCTTTACTTTGTATGTTAGTAGGATGTTTTAGGAGTGACATTTCTACTATGATAATATCGATGATCTCTTCGATGCTTTGGAATGTTACGCACTGAGGGATAAGTAGGATCCATGATGGTCTAATGATGCTATTTACAATTGGGAGGAACCGTGCACTTAGTTATTTATGTTTGTGATATATGGTTATATTTTATGATGGATGTTTATTCTTTCAAGCTTTTCATACTTTGTAACATGTACAGTGGATGATTGAGCAATCTAAAATGTAA
The DNA here is from genome assembly GCA_028749045.1 of Cupressus sempervirens. NCBI lineage: Eukaryota > Viridiplantae > Streptophyta > Pinopsida > Cupressales > Cupressaceae > Cupressus > Cupressus sempervirens. The sequence goes on from CM053791.1 coordinate 103,818,522, forward strand.
TTACAAAAAGGACACTTGTATATTGTTTAAGAACATTGGATATATCATTGTTATTTTATAAGGAAGTGATGTTGGATGATTAGTTATGTTAGATGTAATTCAATGTTAAGAGATCTTTAAAGAATGTAACCTGTTATGTTATGTTTACTTTCAGTTGGATGTTACTATTGCTTCCGCGAATGTTATGAATGGTTTATCTTTCATGTTTAAAAAATTTTTTTTTTGGTAAACTTAGTGAAATTCTTTGGATCCCTTGGTGGGGCATTACATTTGGTATTAGAGCCCAAGATTCAATATTGGGAGCTCTGGTTATATTGGAATGCTACTAGTTATTAACTAGTTGAACAAAACAAAACTTTGAACTATCATGTGTATCTCTTTTAAACTGAAAACTTGAAACTAGGTGGACTAAAACAGAACTTAAATTGTTACTTGCATATTTTTCATAATTCAACACTTAGCTTTCTTAACTGAAAATTCTACTTAAACCTAAACAAGGGTAAAACTGGAAAATTGAAACTTATTCTAGTTGCAAAACATGTATCATTCTATCTATGATTTAAGGTAGTATGCCTTTGATTATTTTTGAATGCATTAAGTTGCTCTTGTTTAGAATGTATTAGGAGATCTATTTCAGTAGTTGTTAAAGGAATGATGTGGGATCAATCTGATTTTCAGTTTACCACTAAACCAGAATCATATTACTCTAAGTGTGTTACAATATTCCCAGTGGAATCATATCCCCCTGTAAGGAGGAAAAAGGATCAATGGGACCCACATAGTGAGTATCTTAGTTTCTCATTCTTGTAGGCTTTCAAGAGTAAGCCTAATCCCAAGGGGGTGGATGTAGTGCCTGCCCCTGGTTCACATTTTGTTATCGTTGCTGAACTCTTTTAGAGTTAGTTTTATATTGTTGGTTAGCAATTTTCTTTTGAGATTATCAGATATTGGGCTATGGATTCAGTTTATTATGTTATGAGATTACTTAGACTCTACATTTAATATATGTATGATAATTATTTTTAGTGGTCACAATTATTGATGATGATTATTACATTGCTTTCAGTTATTGATGATGATTAGTAAGATGGTTTATTATCATGTGTTTTCTTATGGATACTTACCCCATACTTGCATGTGTATGGTGTGCGTGTTTGCTTTGCGTGTTTGCTTTTGTATGGCATGTTTGATGTGGTTAAGGAAGGGAGTCATAGTCACGTGCTAGTCAGGATCTACACGATGCACCACTTCCTGCCATTGCCTGTTTAGTTTAGTATATATTGTGTTTGTACATGCATAGTTTTTATGCAGGTTGCAAGTACCAGGTATCCACTTCTCTGAATTTGCCAAGATGAGCGTATCCTATCACATTATCTCAATGATAAGAGAGGGGAGATAAATTCTCAAGTCCAAATCTCAACCTTTTAAGCCATTTGTTCTAATTGAAAATTAGGACAAGTATCTGAGTTGAGTACCCTCCAAATGCATCAGATGACGTAATTCGTGATTTAAACCCTTGATTGAATTTTGTATGTATTTGATTATGATGGTTTTCATATTTTACCTTATGAGTCTTTGATGTATTTTCTATTAATTAAGCCTAATTTAAAAGATTTAATTAATGGTTTAATTTAATGGAAAATTAATATGATATTTTAATATTTATTTTATTTAATTAAATAAAATAATTAAATTTGAAGATAAAAGTTATAATTTTAAATTTGGAATGTGACAATATTAATTTTAATAATAATATATTTGGAGTTCATTTTTAAATAAATGACTAAATAATATTATTATTAAAGCTAATTAATATTTTAGCAATAAATTTTTAGAAAATGAAATTTAAAAGTGAAAAATATATTTAAAATTATTAAAAGATTCTATATTTCATGTGATTAAAATATAAATATATCATGACTGAAAAGTTGAATTATTAAAGTAAGTGCATGAGATTTAATAAATAAATAAATTAAATTAGAAAAAGTAAAGTAAATATTAAATTAATTAATGTGCATTATTTTAATATTTGCTCACATAGGAGTTGGCAAATTCTCGAGAGTTGTCATGTAGACAACACTGGAGTTTGCACTCTAAGAATGCACTAGTTGTCTACACTTAGGAGTTACCAATTTATTTGAGCACATGGTGTCTACAACCTTATGACTTATCTAGAAGGTTGGAGAAGACTTATGCTTGGTTGTCATGCTTATCTTCTAGTTGTTTCTAGAGACACTCTAGATGTATCTTAGAGGACTTTAAATAGAGGCACTCCTAGTGTGGTTTGGACAAGCTTAAATGAAAGCTACAAGCTACAAGCTAAAATGGAAGCTTCAAAGTTTACATGCATTGGAGAAGCTCAGATGCTCATATGTTCCTACATGCTTCTATATTTCTATAAGCACCTCTAGTCACTTGGAGGATTCAATTGGCTTGGATCTTGGAGGAATTGTGAATGATGGAGAAGAAAGAGATTTTCTATGGACTTCTGAGGCATGGCAGATTAGCATCAGTGTCCAGGTGCACTCGTGATATTCGCATATTCTCTTTGCACTATTTCTCTTCCTATCTTCATCATGTCTGTTATATGTGTCTGAATACTCTTGTGAATGATTCTACAATTAAATTGGAATCTAGATATGTAGGGTTGCAAAGAAAATAATAGAAAACTCTAGTTCCAAATGAAAAAGAATTAGATTTATCAGGTTTGGGTTCGAATTATAATCAAATTGATAAATAAATTTGAAGAGGGTTTCTAAATCTAGAGTCAAACCTATTTAGAAATTAATGGTTAAATTTAAAATATAATTATTTTAGGAGAAAATTCTTAATTCATCACAAATTGTCATGTCGCTGCCCCTTGGATAGACCCGAACTTAGTCATTCATAACTTTTTATTGTAATCGAATTTATTCGATTGCTCCAGTCAGAATTGGCACAACTTGGCCCTCTCCAACATATTTCAATTTTAGCTCAATCCAACAGTTCATTAGGGAGATATGGCCATCATACTGAGACTGTTTTATTCAAAGACATATATTTCTCCATTTCCCATAACCAAGAGTTCTTTATGCTTAAACTCACAAAAATAATATATCAAAGCATGGAATGAATTAAAGATATTATTGCAATCTTCCCTTAGTAGAATCTTATTAATATGCATTAGTTTTATATGGTTTATTATCTAATCTAATTAAATCAAATTTAATTAAGATTAATTAATAGTAGAAGAAGTGTAATTAATTATTAGTCAATCTAAGTAAATGGATTTTTAAATGAGAAAAAATAAAAATAAAAGATATTGATATAGTTTATGTAGTGAACTTTTAATATTAATTATTTAATGTATATTAAATACTATTTAATATATATTAAATAGTTAAGAGGTGGTAATTATAAAGATGTTTAATGATGATTATTAAGAGACGCAAATTTTAATGATATTGAAAAATGGGTCATTGTTACATTTTGACCTTGTTTTAACATAGCTACGATTTGAATTATTGTTATGATTAATACATTATGTCTTATTGATATACCTTAATGGTATTAACAGTTAGCTAATAAAGTTTATGTAAAAGTTATGTAGATCGATTATTTATAGTTTTGATAAGTTTATTATTTATTAATGTTTGTTGGGTCTAAAAAATTACTAATAAATAATAATATAAATGGTTTGAATAGCTATCAATTAATTTGATTAGAGTAATCTAGTGGAGATTATTTATTAATTGAAGTTTGTAAAAGATAATAATTTTTGGATTTGGATTATAATTGATTTTAATCAATTAATGTTCATTGAGTTGACAATATGATTATATGCGATAGAGTTTTAACTTGAAACGATTATGATGATGAATGTGATCTATTAATAAGATTTCCAATTTAGTTTGTTATTAAATATTAACCACTTATTATTATTGAACTATTAAAATAATTATTTGTGCATTGGATTGTAGTTGACTTTTAACGTACAAATTATAGTTAGTTATTAGTTAACTAATATTCATTGGGTTGATGGTTTGGTTGTGAAGTTATTAATTAAATCAATTAACTAGAGTTAATTGGATTTAATTAATAATTAAGTTATGTAATAGAGATTTAATTGATATAATTCTTTTAATAAGATTGTAGAAATACTAATACCAAAGTTGTTAGGTCTTATCTTAATAACTTGAATAAAGACTTTAGTTATTTGTATGGTTATTAGTGATGACTTTATGAAGAGGCTTAAATTTTAGTAATACTTAATTAAGCTTTAATTAAGAATTATTAGAATGATAATAGGTCATGGATGGTGTACCTATGTTAATTGATAGATTTAATTGATCATTTAAGAAAAGTTATAATCTCTTATTCGAAGATTGATAATTGGTTCTTTTATGAATGAATAATGATCTTTTGATTATGTTGAAATGTAGAAGTAATTTTAAGGAAGAGTTATCCAATTAGTACTATGGATCTTACCAAATAAAGCAAATGATTTAATGAGTAAATATTTATCCTTAAGTTATTCTTAGAATGTAATTCTTAATAATGAAAGGATAATGCTATTAGAGAATAATTGGGTTGACTTGTAGGACAAATGATGAAACTTAGGACACTTGAGAGTATACTTGCAAACAAAAAAATGGATACCCCTACACATTATTCAACTATATGAATTTAGTAAACCAAAACATGTGTTTGCATCGTGTATTCTATATGATTCTTATTTTGAGTTTTAGGTTAACTAGTGTTGACCAGTCCTAGGTTATTACCAGAGGCTTGGGGGTTATGAGATGTGATGGCATGTAGATTTTATTTGGTCTTGATCTTTATAAGCCCAACCATGGTTATGTGATCGTATGCTCTATGTAATGTTTGTATTTACTGATTGTTATTATTCATCAATCTTCATGTGTGAAGCTAAGATGTATGTGTATGAGACACTTGAGCTAATCATTTTTGAGTCATCGATCAGTTATCCTTGGATTACTTTCTAGTCACCATGATGGGACTGAAATGTGAATTTATTTATTGATGATGTCATGTTGTGACATGTTTGACTCAACCATTTTGGAGTCTTCAATCAGTCTGATTTTGAGATATTCTTGGTTGCTTGTTGAAGAACCAATGGCTATAATGATTTATTTTGAGATATATTTTGGTTGTTGAGAACCAATGGATATTTATGATTATCAGTGATGCCTTCAGTTGCCAATAGAGAACTGTTGTGGTCATGATTTTCTATAAATACTTTTTCAGATGCTCATGGAGATTTGATGATTCTTATCTTGGAGATTTGATGATTTTTATTATGGATATTTGATGCTTTCATGCATATTTGATGATTTTATTATAGATTATCTTTTATGATTTTGAGATTTATGATTCCATGAGCTTAGGGTAGGTAATCTACTTGTAGTGTCGGGAAGTGGCTTGCAATGGGGGTCGGGGCCCTAAGTGGCTGCCAGGGTAACTCATTGTAAGTTTGGTTAATAAGTGATAACATTTACACACTAACTGGAGATTAAATGAACCTAAAAAGATAATTGTTCTAGTTCTTGCCCATGCCTTGGGCGCTTGTACAGGTTAGAATGGGAGAAGTGAGAATGCATAGTTGCGACCTTGCATTTCATAGTATGCTTCGTCAGTATGAGAGGATACTAGTGACCGCATGAGATCAGTATGGACCCGTGGAGTTTAGCTAACTGCTAGGGTAACTTGTATGTGAAAAATACGATGACACTTTCTCGCTTGCATAGTAGGTTTCCTACATGTCATTGTGTGCCTCTGGGAATTAGATGTCTATTTTGTATGATGGAACCTTTGAGTTAGTATACTTTTAGGATTCCTGGACTTATAGAGGTTTGTGCTTTGTGAATTGATATCTTGTTTGGGACTTGAGATTATCTCCTCAGCATGGTGGGAGTTGACCACTTAGGTTCCACGCGGTCGGGTGGTAGTGTATTTTCCACTCTTATCATTTGAGATCCATCCATAGACACCGTGGCTGGAGTATTCTTGGTTGGTATTTATCTTCATTTTATTCTTGAATCATTATGATAGATGATATACGTTATGATGAATTTATTTACTGGTATGTTTCTTATATCGATGATTTGCATATGTTAGATGATGTTAGTTTATGCTTTACTTTGTATGTTAGTAGGATGTTTTAGGAGTGACATTCCTACTATGATAATACCGATGATCTCTTTGGTGCTTTAGAATGTTACGCACAGAGGGATGGCTAGGATCCACGATGGTCTAATGATGCTATTTACAGTTGGGAGGAACCGTGCACTTAGTTATTTATGTTTGTGATAACCTGTTATGTTATGTTTACTTTCAGTTGGATGTTACTATTGCTTCCACGAATGTTATAAATGGTTTATCTTTCACGTTTAAAAAAAAATTGTTTGATAAACTTTGTGAAATTCGTTGGATCCCTTGGTGGGGCATTACATTAAAGGTGAAGTTCAGTCATAAAGGGAGAATTCCAAATCAAAGGGAGTTAATAGATTTAATTTGAGTAAAATAAGGAGTTAACCGATTGAATTTGAGTCGAAAAAGGAGTTAACTGATTTAACTCATTTTTGATCAATAGTGAACTGGAAATTTCCCTTTTTGAACTGAAGAGAGATTTTGATGAGATATTTAATTTAATAAAATCAGATATGCTCTCATAATTAATTTTTCTATTTAGTTAAATAATCTTTAATTAATTAGAGACACTTTTCTTATTTAATTAAATGACTTCATTTAATTAATTAGGAATGGCTTCTCATTCAATTAAATAACTTTATTTAATTAATTAGAAGTAAATAATCCATTTAATTAAATAATTTCGTTTAATTATTTCAAAGCTCTTTTCGAAACTAGTCAACTGTGATTAAATCTAGTCAACTTTTGGTCAAACTTGGTCTTTGCATATGTGAATATGAGCAAATGTGAGTATAAATTCCAGCAACAATTCAATGCAAATTCTAATTCAACCTTTCAAAATGAAAAGATGAGGGTCTCTTAAATAGACTTTCCTAGAATTCATCAATGGTTGAGATCGATTTCCATCAACGGTCAGGATTAAAGGTGAAGTTCAGTCATAAAGGGATATTTCCAATTTAAAGGGAGGTAACAGATTTAATTTGACTAAAATAAGGAGTTAACTGATTCAATTTGAGTAGAAAAAGGAGTCAACTTATTTAACTCATTTTTGATCAACAGTGAACTGAAAATTTCCCTTTTTGAATTGAAGAGAAATTTTGTTCAGATATTTAATTTAATAAAATGAGATATGCTCTCATAATTACTTTTTCTATTTAATTAAATAATCTTTAATTAATTAGAGACACATTTCTTATTTAATTAAATAACTTTATTTAATTAATGAGGAATGGCTTCTCATTTAATTAAATAACTTTATTTAATTAATTAGAAGTAAGTACTCCATTTAATTAAATAATTTCATTTAATTATTTAAAAATTCTTTTCAAAACTAGTCAACTAAAGTCAACCATGGTTAAATTTGGTCAACTTTTGGTCAAACTTGATCTTTGCGTATGTGAATATGAGCAAATGTGAGTATGAATTCTAGCAACAATTCGATTCAAATTCTCATTCAACCTTTCAAAATGAAGAGATGAGGGTCTCTTAAATAGACTTTCCTGAAATTCATCAATGGTGAGATTGATTTCAATTAACGGTTGAGATTGATTTCAATTTGAGTAGAAAAAGGAGTTAACTGATTTAACTCATATTTTATTAATAGTGAACTAGAAATTTCTCTTTTTGAACTGAACAGAGATTTTGTTGAGATATTTAATTTAATAAAATGAGATATGCTCTCATAATTACTTTATCTATTTAATTAAATAATCTTTAATTAATTAGAGATACTTTTCTTATTTAATTAAATAACTTCATTTAATTAATTAGGAATGGCTTCTCATTTAATTAAATAACTTTGTTTAATTAATTAGAAGTATGTACTCCAGTAATTAAATAATTTTGTTCAATTATTTTTTTAAAAAAATTGAAACTAGTCAACTCAAGTCAACCGTAGTTAAATCTGGTCAACTTTTGGTCAAACTTGATCTTTGTGTATGTGAATATGAGAAAATGTGACTATGAATTCCAGTAACAATTCGGTGCAAATTCTCATTCAACCTTTCAAAATGAAGAGATGAGGATCTCTTAAATAGACTTTCCTAGAATTCATCAACTGTCGAGATCGATTTCAATCAATGGTCAGGATTAAAGGTGAAGTTCCGTCATAAAGGGAGAATTCCAAATTAAAGAGAGTTAATAGATTTTATTTGAGTAAAATAAGGAGTTAACTGATTCAATTCGAGTAGAAAAAATAGTTAACTGATTTAACTCATTTTTTATGAATAGTGAACTGGAAATTTCCCTTTTTGAACTGAAGAGAGATTTTGTTGAGATATTTAATTTAATAAAACGACATATGCTCTCATAATTACTTTTTCTATTTAATTAAATAATGTTTAATTAATTAGAGACATTTTTCTTATTTAATTAAATAACTTCATTTAATTAATAAGGAATGGCTTCTCATTTAATTAAATAACTTTGTTTAATTAATTAGAAGTAAGTACTCCATTTAATTAAATAATTTCGTTTAATTATTTAAAAATTCTTTTCGAAACTAGTCAACTCAAGTCATCTGTGGTTAAATATGGTCAACTTTTGGTCAAACTTGATCTTTGCGTTAGTGAATATGAGCAAATGTGAGTATGAATTCCTGCAACAATTCGATGCAAATTCTCATTCAACCTTTCAAAATGAAGAGATGAGGGTCTCTTAAATAGACTTTCTTGGAATTCATCAATGGTTGAGATCGATTTCAATCAACGGTCAAGAACAAAGGTGAAGTTCAGTCATAAAGGGAGATTTCCAAATTAAAGTGAGTTAACAGATTTAATTTGAGTAAAATAAGGAGTTAACAGATTCAATTTGAGTAAAAAGAGGAGTTGACTGATTTAACTCATTTTTGATCAATAGTGAATAGAAAATTTCTTTTTTTGAACTGAAGAGAGAATTTCTTGAGATATTTAATTCAATAAAATGAGATATGCTCTCATAATTACTTTTTCTATTTAATTAAGTAATCTTTAATTAATTAGAGACACTTTTCTTATTTAATTAAATAACTTCATTTAATTAATTAGGAATGGCTTCTCATTTAATTAAATAACTTTGTTTAATTAATTATAAGTAAGTACTCCATTTAATTAAATAATTTCATTTAATTATTTCAAAATTGTTTTCGAAACTAGTCAACTCAAGTCAACAGTGGTTAAATCAAGTTAACTTTTAGTCAAACTTAATCTTTGCATATGTGAATATCAGCAAATGTGAGTATGAATTCCAGCAACAATTCGATGCAAATTCTCATTCAACTTTTCAAAATGAAGAGATGAGGATCTCTTAAATAGACTTTCTTGGAATTCATCGACGGTTGAGATCGATTTCAATCAACGGTCAGGATTAAAGGTGAAGTTTAGTCATAAAGGGAGATTTCCAAATTAAATGGAGTTAACAGATTTAATTTGAGTAAAATATGGAGTTAACTGATTCAATTTTTGTAGAAAAAAGAATTAACTCATTTAACTCATTTTTGATCAATAGTGAACTATAAATTTTTGTTTTTGAACTGAAGAGAGATTTTGTTGAGATATTTAATTTAACAAAATCAGATATGATCTCATAATTACTTTTTCTATTTAATTAAATAATATTTAATTAATCAAAGACACATTTCTTATTTAATTAAATAACTTCATTTAATTAATTAGGAATGGCTTCTCATTTAAGTAAATAACTTTGTTTAATTAATTAGAAGTAAGTACTCCATTTAATTAAATAATTTTGTTTTATTATTTTAAAATTCTTTTCGAAACTAGTCAACTCAAGTGAACTGTGGTTAAATCTAATCAACATTTAGTCAAACTTGATCTTTGCATATGTGAATATGAGAAAATGTGAGTATGAATTCCAACAACAATTCGACGCAAATTCTCATTCAACCTTTCAAAATAAAAAGATGAGGGTCTCTTAAATAGACTTTCCTGTAATTCATCAATTTTTGAGGTCGATTTCAATCAATGATCAGGATTAAAGGAGAAGTCTAGTCATAAAGGGAGATTTCCAAATTAAAGGGAGTTAACAGATTTAATTTGAGTAAAATAAGGAGTTAACTGATTCAATTTGAGTAGAAAAAGGAGTTAACTGATTTAACTCATTTTTGATGAATAGTGAACTGGAAATTTCTCTTTTTGAACTGAAGAGAGATTTTGTTGAGATATTTAATTTCATAAAATGTGATATGCTCTTATAATTACTATTTCTATTTAATTAAATAATCTTTAATTAATTAGAGACACTTTTCTTATTTAATTAAATAACTTCATTTAATTAGTTAGGAATGGCTTCTCTTTTAATTAGATAACTTTATTTAATTAATTAGAAGTAAGTACTCCATTTAATTAAATAATTTTTTTTAATTATTTCAAATTTTTTTTCGAAACTAGTCAACTCAAGTCAACTGTGGTTAAATCTAGTCAACTTTTGCTTAAACTTGATCTTTGTTTATGTGAATATGAGCAAATGTGAGTATGAATTCCAGCAACAATTCGATGCAAATTCTCATTCAACCTTTCAAAATGAAGAGATGAGGGTCTCTTAAATAGAATTTTCTAGAATTTATCAATGGTTGAGATCGATTTCAATCAACGGTCAGGATTAAAGGTGAAGTTCAGTCATAAAAGAAAATTTCCAAATTAAAGGGAGTTAGCAGATTTAATTTGATTAGAAAAAGGAGTTAATTGATTTAACTCATTTTTTTATCAATAGTGAACTGGAAATTTCCCTTTTTGAACTGAAGAGAGATTTTGGTGAGATATTTAATTTTATAAAATGAGATATGCTCTCATAATTACTTTTTCTATTTAATTAAATAATCTTTAATTAATTAGAGTCACTTTTCTTATTTAATTAAATAACTTCATTTAATTAATTAGGAATGGCTTCTCATTTAATTAAATAACTTTGTTTAATTAATTAGAAGTAAGTACTCTATTTAATTAAATAATTTCATTTAATTATTTCAAAATTCTTTTCAAAACTAGTCAACTCAAGTCAAATGTGGTTAAATCTGGTCAACTTTTGATCAAACCTGATCTTTGCGTATGTGAATATGAGCAAATGTGAGTATGAATTCCAGCAACAATTCGATGCAAATTCTCATTCAACCTTTCAAAATGAAGAGATGAGGGTCTCTTAAAAAGACTTTGTTGAAATTCATCAACGGTTTAGATCGATTTCAATCAACGGTAAGGATTAAAGCTAAGGCTCAGTCTTAAAGGGAGATTTCCAAATTAAAAAGAGTTAACAGATTTAATTTGTGTAAAATAATGAGTTAGCTGATTCAATTTGATTAAAAAAAGAAGTTAACTAATTTAACTCATTTTTTATCAATAGTGAATTAGAAATTTCTCTTTTAAAACTAAAGAGAGATTTTTTTGAGATATTTAATTTAATAAAATGATTTATGCTCTCATAATTACTTTTTCTATTTAATTAAATAATCTTTACTTAATTAGAGACACTTTTCTTATTTAATTAAATAACTAGTCAACTCAAGTCAACCGTGGTTAAATCTGGTCAACTTTTGGTCAAACTTGATCTTTGCGAATGTGAATATGAGCAAATGTGAGTATGAATTCCAACAACAATTCGATGCAAATTCTCATTCAACCTTTCAAAATGAAGAGATGAGGGTCTCTTAAATAGACTTTCCTAGAATTCATCAACGGTTGAGATCGATTTCAATCAACGGTCAGGATTAAAGGTAAAGTTAAGTCATAAAGGAAGATTTTCAAATTAAAAGGAGTTAACAAATTTAATTTGAGTAAAGAGTTAACTGATTCAATTTGAGTAGAAAATGGACTTAATTCATTTAACTCATTTTTGATTTATAGTGAACTAGAAATTTCTCTTTTTGAATTGAATAGAGATTTTGTTGAGATATTTAATTTAATAAAATTAGATATACTCTCATAACTACTTTTTGTATTTAATTAAATAATCTTTAATTAATTAAAGACACTTTTCTTATTTAATTAAATAACTTCATTTAATTAGTTAGGAATGGCTTCTCATTTAATTAATTAACTTTGTTTAATTAATTAGAAGTAAGTACTCCATTTAATTAAATAATTTCGTTTAATTATTTTAAATTTTTTTTCGAAACTAGTCAACTCAAGTCAACCGCGGTTAAATCTGGTCAACTTTTCATCAAACTTGATCTTTGCGAATGTGAATATGAGCAAATGTGAGTATGAATTCTAGCCACAATGTGATGCAAATTCTCATTCAACCTTTCAAAATAAGGAGATGAGGGTATCTTAAATAGACTTTCTTGGAATTCATTAACATTTGAGATCGATTTCAATCAACGGTCAGGATTAAATTTGAAGTTAAGTGATAAAGGAAGATTTTCAAATTAAAGGAAGTTAACAAATTTAATTTGAGTAAAATAAGGAGTTAACTGATTCAATTTGAAAAGAAAAAGGAGTTAACTTATTTAACTCATTTTTGATCAATAGTGAATTGGAAATTTCTCTTTTTGAACTAAAAAGAGATTTTGTTGAGTTATTTAATTTAATAAAATGAGATATGCTCTCATAATTACTTTTTCTATTAAATTAAATAATCTTTAATTAATCAGAGACACTTTTCTTATTTAATTAAATAACTTCATTTAATTAATTAGGAATGGCTTCTCATTTGATTAAATAACTTTGTTCAATTAATTAAAAGTAAGTACTCCATTTAATTAAATAATTTCATTTAATTATTTCAAAATTCTTTTCTAAACTAGTCAACTCAAGTCAACTGTGGTTAAATCTAGTCAACTTTTGGTCAAACTTGATCTTTGCGTATGTGAATATTAGCAAATGTGAGTATGAGTTAAATCAAAAATTAGATGCAAATTCTCATTCAATATTTCAAAATGAACAGATGAGGGTCTCTTAAATAGACTTTCCTGTAATTCATCAACGGTTGAGATCGATTTCAATCAACGATCATGATTAAAGGTGAAGTTCAGTCATAAAGGGAGATTTCCAAATTAAAGGGAGTTAATAGATTTAATTTGAGTAAAATAAGGAGTTAACTGATTCAATTTGAGTAGAAAAAGGAGTTAACTGATTTAACTCATTTTTTATCAATAGTGAACTGGAAATTTTCTTTTTTGAACTGAAGAGAGATTTTGGTGAGATATTTAATTTAATAAAATGAGATATGCTCTCATAATTACTTTTTCTATTTAATTAATTAGAGACACTTTTCTTATTTAATTAAATAACTTCATTTAATTAGTTATGGATGGCTTCTCATTTAATTAAATAACTTTGTTTAATTTATTAGAAGTGAGTAGTTTATTTAATTAAATAATTTTGTTTAATAATTTTAGAATTCTTTTCAAAACTAGTCAACTCAAGTCAACCGTGGTTAAATCTGGTCAACTTTTGATCAAACTTGATCTTTGCGTATGTGAATATGAGCAAATGTGAGTATGAATTCCAGCAACAATTCGATGCAACTTCTCATTCAACCTTTCAAAATAAAGAGATGAGGGTCTCTTAAATAGACTTTCCTTGAATTCAGCAACGGTTGAGATCGATTTCAGTCATAGAGGGAGATTTCCAAATTAAAGGGGGTGAATAGATTTAATTTGAGTAAAAGAAGGAGTTAACTGATTCAATTTGAGTAGAAAAAGGAGTTAACTGATTTAAATTATTTTTTATCAATAGTGAACTGGAAATTTCCCTTTTTGAACTGAAGAGAGATTTTGTTGAGATATTTAATTTAATAAAATGAGATATGCTCTCATAATTACTTTTTCTATTTAATTAAATAATCTTTAATTAATTAGAGACACTTTTCTAATTTAATTAAATAACTTCATTTAATTAGTTAGGAATGGGTTCTGATTTAAATAACTAACTTTGTTTAATTAATTAGAAGTAAGTACTCCATTTAATTAAATAATTTCGTTTAATTATTTCAAATTTTTTTTCAAAACTAGTCAACTCAAGCCAACCATGGTTAAATCTGGTCAATTTTTGGTCAAACTTGATCTTTGCGTATGTGAATATGAGCAAATGTGAGTACGAATTCTAGCAACAATTCGATGCAAATTCTCATTCAACCTTTCAAAATGAAGAGATGAGGGTCTCTTAAATCGACTTGCCTTGAATTCAACAATGGTTGAGATAGATTTCAGTCAACGGTCAGGATTAAAGGTGAAGTTCAGTCATAAAGGGAGATTTCAAAATTAAAGGGAGTTAACAAATTTAATTTGAGTAAAATAAGGAGTTAACTGATTCAATTTGTGTAGAAAAAGAAGTTAACTGATTTAACTCATTTTTTATCAATAGTGAACTGTAAATTTCTCTTTTTGAACTGAAGAGAGATTTTGTTGAGATATTTAATTTAATAAAATGACATATGCTCTCATAATTACTTTTTCTATTTAATTAAATAATTTTTAATTAATCAGAGACACATTTCTTATTTAATTAAACAACTTCATTTAATTAATTAGGAATGGCTTCTCATTTAATTAAATAACTTTGTTTAATTAATTAGAAGTAAGTAATCCATTTAATTAAATAATTTTGTTTTATTATTTCAAAATTCTTTTCGAAACTAGTCAACTCAAGTCAACTGTGGTTAAATCTGGTAAACTCTTGGTCAGACTTGAACTTTGCGTATGTGAATATGAGCAAATGTGCGTATGAATTCCAACAACAATTCGACGCAAATTCTCATTCACCCTTTCAAAATAAAAAGATGAGGGTCTCTTAAATAGACTTTCCTGTAATTCATCAATGGTTGAGGTCGATTTCAATCAACGGTCAGGATTAAAGGTGAAGTTTAGTCATATAGGGAGATTTCCAAATTAAAGGGAGTTAACAAATTTAATTTGAGTAAAATAAGAAGTTAACTGATTCAATTTGAGTAGAAAAAGGAGTTAACTGATTTATCTCATTTTTAATCAATAGTGAACTGAAAATTTCTCTTTTTGAACTGAAGAGAGATTTTGTTGACATATTTAATTTCATAAAATGTGATATGCTCTCATAATTACTTTTTCTATTTAATTAAATAATCTTTAATTAATTAGAGACACTTTTCTTATTTAATTAAATAACTTCATTTAATTAGTTAGGAATGGCTTCTCATCTAATTAGATAACTTTATTTAATTAATTAGAAGTAAGTACTCCATTTAAATAAATAATTTCCTTTAATTATTGCAAAATTCTTTTCGAAACTAGTCAACTCAAGTCAACCGTGGTTAAATTTGGTCAAGTTTTGGTCAAACTTGATCTTTGCGTATGTGAATATGAGCAAATGTGAGTATGAGTTAAAGCAAAAATTAGATACAAATTCTCATTCAATCTTTCAAAATGAAGAGATGAGGGTCTCTTAAATAGACTTTCCTATAATTCATCAACGGTTGAGATCGATTTCAATCAACGATCAGGATTAAAGGTGAAGTTCAGTCATAAAGGGAGATTTCCAAATTAAATGGAGTTAACAGATTTAATTTGAGTAAAATAAGGAGTTAACTGATTCAATTTGAGTAGAAAAAGGAGTTAACTCATTTAACTCATTTTTGATCAATAGTGAATTGGAAATTTCCCTTTTTGAACTGAAGAGATATTTTGTTGAGATATTTAATTTAATAGAATGACATATGCTCTCATAATTACTTTTTCTATTTAATTAAATAATCTTTACTTAATTAGAGACACTTTTGTTATTTAATTAAATAAATTCATTTAATTAATTAGGAATGGCTTCTCAGTTAATTAAATTACTTTGTTTAATTAATTAGAAGTACTCCATTTAATTAAATAATTTCATTTAATTATTTACAAATTTTTTTCGAAACTAGTCAACCGTGGTTAAATTTGGTCAACTTTTGCTCAAACTTGATCTTTGTGTATGTGAATATGAGCAAATGTGAGTATGAATTCCAGCAACAATTCGATGCAAATTCTTATTCAACCTTTCAAAATGAAGAGATGACGATCTCTTAAATAGACTTTGCCAAAATTTGTTAACGGTTGAGATCGATTTCAATCAACGGTCAGGATTAAAGGTGAAGTTTAGTCAAAATGAGATGTTTCCAAATTATAGGGAGTTAACAGATTTAATTTGAGTAAAATATGGAGTTAACTGATTCAATTTGAGTAAAAAAAGGAGTTAACTGATTTAACTCATTTTTTATCAATATTGAACTAGACATTTCCCTTTTTGAACTAAAGAGAGATTTTGTTGAGATATTTAACTTAATAAAATGAGATATGCTCTCATAATTAATTTTTCTATTTAATTAAATAATCTTTCATTAATGAGAGACACTTTTCTTATTTAATTAAATAACTTCATTTAATTAATTAGGAATGGCTTCTCATTTAATTAAATAACTTTGCTTAATTAATTAGAAGTAAGTACTCCATTTAATTAATTAATTTCGTTTAATTATTTCAAAATTTCTTTCTAAACTAGTCAACTCAAGTCAACTGTCGTTAAATCTTGTCAACTTTTGGTTAAACTTGATCTTTGCATATGTGAATATGAGCAAATGTGAGTATGAATTCCAGCAACAATTTGATGCAAATTCTCATTCAACCTATTAAAATGAAGAGACCAGTGTCTCTTAAATAGACTTTCCTAGAATTCATCAATGCTTGAGATCGATTTCAATCAACGGTCAAGATTAAAGGTGAAGTTCAGTCATAAAGAAAGATTTCCAAATTAAAGGGAGTTAATAGATTTAATTTGAATAAAATAAGGAGTTAACTGATTCAATTTGAGTAGAAAAAGGAGTTAACTGACTTAACTCATTTTTAATCAATAGTGAACTAGAAATTTCTCTTCTTGAACCGAAGAGAGATTTTGTTGAGATATTTAGTTTAATAAAATGACATATGCTCTCATAATTACTTTTTCTATTTAATTAAATAATCTTTAATTAATTAGATACACTTTTCTTATTTCGTTAAATAACTTCATTTAATTAGTTAGGAATGGCTTCTCATTTAATTAAATCATTTTGTTTAATTAATTTGAAGTAAGTACTCCATTTAATTAAATAATTTTGTTTAATTATTAAATTTTTTTTTTTAAAACTACTCAACTCAAGTCAACCGTGGTTGAATCTGGTCAAACTTTTGGTCAAACTTGATCTTTGCATATGTGAATATGAGTAAATGTGAGTATGAATTTCAGCAACAATTCGATGCAAATTATCATTCAACCTTTCAAAATGAATTGATGAGGGTCTCTTAAATAGACTTTCTTGGAATACATCAATGGTTGAGATCGATTTCAATCAACGGTCAGGATTAAAAGTGAACTTCAGTCATAAAGAGAGATTTCCAAATTAAACGGAGTTAATAGATTTAATTTGAGTAAAATAAGGAGTTAACTGATTTAATTTGAGTAGAAAAAGGAGTTAACTGATTTAACTCATTTTTGATCAATAGTGAATTGAAAATTTCCCTTTCTGAACTGAAAAAAGATTTTCTTGAGGTATTTAATTTAATAAAATGAGATATGCTCTCATTATTAATTTTTTTATTTAATTAAATAATCTTTAATTAATTATAGACACTTTTCTTATTTAATTAAATAACTTCATTTAATTAATTAGGAAAGGCTTCTCATTTAATTAAATAACTTTGTTTAATTAATTAGAAGTAAGTGCTCTATTTAATTAAATAATTTTGTTTAATTATTTCAAACTTCTTTTCGAAACTAGTCAACTGTAGTTAAATCTAGTTAAATTTTGGTCAAACTTGATCTTTGTGTATGTGAATATGAGCAAATGTGAGTATGAATTCTAGCAACAATTCGATGCAAATTATCATTCAACCTTTTAAAATGAAGATACGAGGGTCTCTTAAATAGACTTTCTTCGAATTCATCAACGATTGAGATCGATTTCAATCAACGAACAGCATTAAAGGTGAAGTTCAGTCATAAAGGGAGATTTACAAATTAAAGGGAGTTAACATATTTAATTTGAGTAAAATAAGGAGTGAACTGATTTAATTTGAGTAGAAAAAGGAGTTAACTGATTTAAATTATTTTTGATCAATAGTGAACTTGAATTTTCCCTTTTTGAACTGAAGAGATATTAGGTTGAGATATTTAATTTAATAAAATAAGATATGTTCTCATAATTACTTTTTCTATTTAATTAAATAATCTTTAATTAATTAGAGACAAATTTCTTATTTAATTAAATAACTTCATTTAATTAATTAGGAATGGCTTCTCATTTAATTAAATAACTTTGTTTAATTAAATAGAAGTACTCCATTTAATTAAATAATTTCAATTAATTATTTCAAAATTTTTTTCGAAACTAGTAAACCATGGTTAAATTTGGTCAACTTTTGGTCAAACTTGATCTTTGCGTATGTGAATATGAGCAAATGTGAGTACGAATTCCAGCAACATTTCGATGCAAATTCTCATTCATCCTTTCAAAATGAAGAGATGAGGGTCTCTTAAATAGACTTTCCTGGAATTCATCAATAGTTGAGATCGATTTCAATCAATGGTTAGGATTAAAGGTGAAGTTCAATCAAAAAGGGAGATTTCTGACTTATAGGGGGTTAACATATTTAATATGAGTAAAATAAGGAGTTAACTAATTCAATTTGCGTAGAAAAGGGAGTTAACTTATTTAACTGATTTTTGATCAATAGTGAACTGGAAATTTCCCTTTTTGAGCTGAAGAGAGATTTTGTTGAGATATTTAATTTAATAAAATGAGATATGCTCTCATAATTACTTTTTCTATTTAATTAAATAATCTTTAATTAATTAGAGACACTTTTCTTATTTAATTAAATAACTTCATTTAATTAATTAGGCATGGCTTCTCATTTAATTAAATAAGTTTGTCTAATTAATTAGAAGTAAGTACTCTATTTAATTAAATAATTTCATTTAATTATTTCAAAAAAAAATTTGAAACTAGTCAACTCAAGTGAACCGCGGTTAAATCTGGGCAATTTTTGGTCAAACTTGATCTTTGCGTATGTGAATATGAGCAAATGTGAGTATGAATTCTAGCAATAATTTGATGCAAATTCTCATTCAACCTTTCAAAATGAAGAGATGAGGGTTTGTTAAATAGACTTTCCTGGAATTCATCAACGATTGAGATCGATTTCAATCAACGGTCAGGATTAGAAGTGACGTTCAGTCATAAAGGGAGATTTATAAATTAAAGGGACTTAACAGATTTAATTTGAGAAAAATAACGACTTAACTGATTCAATTTGAGTAGAAAAAGGACTCAACTGATTTAACTCATTTTTTATCAATAGTGAACTGGAAATTTCCCTTTTTGAACTGAGGAGAGATTTTGTTCATTTATTTAATTTAATAAAATGAGATATGTTCTCATAATTAGTTTTTCTATTTAATTAAATAACTTCATTTAATTAATTAGGAATGACTTCTAATTTAATTGAATAACTTTATTTAATTAATTAGAAGTAAGTACTCCATTTAATTAAATAATTTTGTTTAATTATTTTAAAATTCTTTTCGAAACTAGTCAACTCGTGTCAACCGTGGTTAAATCTGTTCAACTTTTGCTTAAACTTGATCTTTGCGTATGTGAATATGAGCAAATGTGAGTATGAATTCCAGCAACAATTCGATGTAAATTCTCATTCAACCTTTCAAAATGAAGAGATGAGGGTCTCTTGAATAGACTTTCCTAGAATTCATCAACTATTGAGATCTATTTCAATCAACGGTTAGGATTAAAGGTGAAGTTCAGTCATAAAGGGAGATTTCCAAATCAAACGGAGTTAACAGATTTAATTTGAGTAAAATAAGGAGTTAGTTGATTCAATTTGAGTAGAAAAAGGAGTTGACTGATTTAACTAATTTTTGATCAATAGTGAACTGAAAATTTCCCTCTTTGAACTGAAGAGAGATTTTGTTGAGATATTTAATTTAATAAAATTAGATATGCTCTCATAATTACTTTTTCTATTTAATTAAATAATCTTTAATTAATCATAGACACTTTTCTTATTTAATTAAATAATATCATTTAATTAATTAGGAATGGCTTCTCATTTAATTAAATAACTTTGTTTAATTAATTAGAAGTAAGTACTCCATTTAATTAAATAATTTCGTTTAATTATTTCAAAATTCTTTTGAAAACTAGTTAACTCAAGTCAACCGTGGTTAAATCTGGTCAACTTTTTGTCAAACTTGATCTTTGCGTATGTGAATATGAGCAAATGTGAGTATGAATTCCAACAACAATTTGATGCAAATTCTCATTCAACCTTTCAAAGTGAAGAGATGAGAGTCTCTTAAATAGTCTTTCTTGGAATTCATCAACAGTTAAGATCGATTTCAATCAACGGTTAGGATTAAAGGTGAAGTTCATTAATAAAGGGAGATTTTAAAATTAAAGGGAGTTAACAGCTTTAATTTGAGTAAAATAAGGAGTTAACTGATTCAATTTGAGTAGAAAAAGGAGTCAACTAATTTAACTCATTTTTGATCAATAGTGAACTGGAAATTTCCCTTTTTGAACTGAAGAGAAATTTTGTTGAGATATTTAATTTAATAAAATGAGAAATGCTCCCATAATTACTTTTTCTATTTAATTAAATAATATTTAATTAATTAAAGACACTTTTCTTTTTTTTTTGAAAAAAGAGGGGTAGAAACTTTATTGAAAATGAAATCAAAGCAATACAGAACAGACCAGGGCCTGAACCCCAAGAAACACTAGAAACGGCAGAAAAACTGGAGAAGCAAAATCAATTCTCCTTGATTCCACTTACATCCTCTGTTAGCATACTCTCCAAATCTTGACGTAACTCACTTGAAAGCTGCTCCCACTCGTCAATCCACCAACCATCTATATTTCCAGATGCCCATTTTGCCAAACTATCAGCTGTCCTATTCCACTCTCTTGGAATATGGGTATAAGACACTAAATCCAACATAGAACTAACTTGTAAAATCTGTTGCACTATAAAAAAAAACTCCCAGCTAACATCCAAACACTTTCTCTCAAGTAGAAGGTTCACAAGAACTTGAGAGTCAGATTCACAAATCACCTTATGCCACCCAAGAGCAAATGCCCTCTGCAAAGCATAAAGAATAGCCAACCCTTCCATTCTATTAATAGTTTACATCCCTTTATTGATTGAGAATATAAAAACCACCTTACCAGAATAATCCCTACCAATTCCACTTATACCAGCAGGCCCTAGATTTCCCCTAGACAAACCATCAGTATTAACTTTTAAAATGCCAGCCAGAGGGGTCATCCATTTCCCTATCCTTTGAACTTTATGTTTCGCCCTTCTACCTCTCCTAGCACAGGCAGAGTCTGGAGAAATTCTTAGAATTCCAAACCTGTCAACCATTACAGCATCCTCCCTCTCAAGAGGCATCACCACCTCACTCTTAGCTAAGACTGTGTCTTGAATCATTTCCAAAATTCTAATCCAAACCTGTTGAATCCCCAAAGCTTCTCCCCAAAATATTCTTCGATTTCGTTCTAGCCAGACTTGCCATAGCAAAAGGGTAGGTCCAGTATACCAAACATCTTGCAAGAAGGGAGCCAGGGACAGGGGCCTCCCCAATCTCAACCAAAAATTTGCCAGAGAGGAAGCGTGAATGCATGGGCATTTCCAAACATCCCATCAGAAATGCCATAACTGTAGAGTGAAAGAGCAATGGAAGAACAAATGCACAAAGTCTTCCTCCTCACTACTACAAAGGATACATCTCGACGGGCCGAAGAAACCCCTCTTCCGAATATTGTCCCAAGTCAGGCACCTGTTCCAAACCAAGGTCCAAGTAAAGTAGTTACATTTTGGCTGAGAAAATTGACTCCAAACTTTCTTCCACCATTGAACCTCCCCTCCCACCAGCCATTAGGAGAGCAACTCCTGATAACCAGAGGAGATAGTATACATGCCCTTGGGATTAGGGGACCAAGCCAACACATCATCACCCCTAAGGGCATTATAGTTCTGCCCCGAAAGAATGTACTAGAGCTCAGCTCGCTCCACTTCTGAACCAAAAATAGGTCATTCCTCCAGATTCTTCCACCTTGCCTCCACTAGCTGACCTTGAGGGGGAAAATATTTAAAGTCACACACTCTTGACCATCCAGCATCAGAGAAACTCTGAGCCAACATGCGCAAATGAGGATACTGAACAACCAGGGGAGATTACTCATCCCAAGCATCATGCCAGAACTAAGCCTCTGAGCCACTTTTGCAGATCCAATGTAAGCCACCCTTAATGAGCGCAACTCCTTTCTTAAGAGTACTCCAAATCACAGAGCCTTTCTCGCACAAGCTATACCGAGGGATATTATTATGGGGGATCCCTGGAAGGTACTTTAGAGACAAAATTCTAGCCCAAACCTGATCCTTTTCCACACATCAATGCCAATACAATTTGGCAGCCAAAGCAGTACCAGTTAGCATTGATTGTTGTAAACCAAGACCACCAAACTATTTTGGGCTATAGACAACTTCCCATTTGACAAGACTCCACTTGGTTGAAGAAAGATTACTAGCCCATAAAAATTGTCTTGCTAAGGAGTCTAGTTCCCTAACAAAGCTCAATGGCGCCACCTGAACCATACTCCTATAGAGAGGCAGAGTTTGAACCACAGATTGAATCAGTTGGACTCGACCAACAAAGGAAGCCAGAGATGGGTCTAATGAGTTTGAACCACAGGTTGAATCAGTTGGACCCGACCAACCAAGAATCCTTAGACTACCTACCACCAGAGATAGGAATGCCTAGGTAGAGCACAGGAAGACTTCCAATTTGGAATCTAAGAATATGAGCGATTCTCCTCTGAAT
The DNA here is from genome assembly GCA_028749045.1 of Cupressus sempervirens. NCBI lineage: Eukaryota > Viridiplantae > Streptophyta > Pinopsida > Cupressales > Cupressaceae > Cupressus > Cupressus sempervirens. The sequence continues at coordinate 103,841,489 of CM053791.1, forward strand.
AGAAGGTGGAGTGTTAAAGAAAAAAATGGAATATTTGTCCTCATTAATCAACTAACCTGAAGCAGCAAGATAAACATCCAACACTTTGCGTATATTAGAAGCCTCCCGAATGGTAGCCATGCCCATCAAAGCCATATCATCCACAAACTATAGGTGAGACTGCACAAGAAGACCTCCTCCCCATTGCTAGCCCTGAATAAAGCCCCCTTCAACATTATTTTTTATCAACTGACCCAGACCTTCTGCCAAAAGAAGAAACAAATAAGGAGATAGGGGATCACCCTGCCGTAATCCCCGAGAGGTGCCAAAGAGATTAGAGTGTTCCCCATTAATCAAGAATGAGAAAGAAGTCAAATTCACACAACTCATAACCCACTAGATCCATTCCTCCTCAAAACCAAAGGCACCCAAAACCTTTTGGAGAAATGACCAATGCACTCTATCATATGCCTTAGCCATATCCAACTTAATGAACATAGCCTTGTCTTTCAAATTGGCCATAGAATGAATAGTCTCATTCGCCACAACCACCCCATCTAGGATCTAGCGTCCCTTCACAAAGCCACTCTATTCTTTAGAAATTAACATTGGAAGCCACTTTTTTAACTTGTTAGCTATCAACTTAGATATGATTTTATAAATAACATTACAAAGAGAGATAGGACAAAATTGACTTATCCGATCAGCCCCCTCCCCCTCGGGGATGAGAGCAAGGAAAGTAGAATTCAGAGCCCAAAGAATTTGTTTGTTCCTCTGGGATTCTTGAACAACTACCAGTAAATATATCTTACTAATATCCCAAAATTCCTAGAAGAACTCAATCGGAAAGCCGTCTGGACTTGGAGCTTTTCCTTTTCTCATCTGGAAAATAGTCCCCTCCAATTCCTCCAAAGAGATGGCCCTCATAAGATGCTCTTTCATTTCCAAAGAGACTAAAGAAGGAATACAAGAGAGGACTTGGGCCTCTTTAACCGAGTCCCCTTGTGAAACCTCCCTAAATAAAGACTCAAAATACTGTACAGCTTCGCTGAAAATATCCTGAGAAGAAGAGAGCATCTGCCCCCTATCATTTACCAAGGTTGAAATGGAGTTACCATGTTGTTTGGCCTTAACTGAATTGAAGAAGAAAGCAATATTCTTATCACCCTCTTGAAGCCATTCAATTTGAGCTTTTTATTTCCAGTAGATTTCCTCTCTTAGTTCCCACTCCTCCAAAGTTTTCAGAGCCCTAGCTTCCTCTTGCAACAAATATTTTGACACCCCATCTTCCCTTAACAACCTGGTAATATCATTCAACTCAGCTTGGGCCGCATATTTTTCCTAGAAAATATTACCAAAGCAATACCTGTTCCATATTTTAAGTTGATATTTAACATATTGTAGGAGTTTAGCAAAAGTATACATTGCTATACCAAAGGCAGGTCTACCAACCTTCCACCACTCAGCTACATAGCCATATAGATCTGGGTCCCTTAACCACATAAGCTGGAATTTAAAAGGTGGTTTCTGAGGCAGCCGGTTGGAGGAGATAACTAACTTAATGGGCTAGTGATTCGATCCTCTCCAGTCTAATATCTCAGACCTGGATGGCCACAATCCACCCACCCAAAAATAGGAAACCATGAAGCGATCTAATCGTTCAACAAAGCAATTGTCTCCTATTCTTCTATTATTCCAGGTGAACTGGCCATTACTAGGCTTGATATCTACGAGATTGAGTGCCGAGATGTTATCCCAAAGAAGCACAGAGGAGGGCTCAAGTCTTGCAATACCCCCCCATTTCTCAGAGAGATCTAACATAGCATTAAAGTCTCCAGCAATAATCCATGGAAAATAAGGAAATAACCTATGAACAAAATGAATATTATTCCATGTAAGGACCTTACCTTAGAGCTCAATAGGGGCATAGATGTTGGAGAGAAGAACAGACTCTGTTGACTCATAGCACAGAGAGACTAGGGAAATAGATGATCTAAAGGAAATCCACCACATAGGCTGGATCTTTCATGGGTTCCAGAGGCAAGCTACCCCCCCTGAAGACCCCTGAACTCCAATGCATTGACATTGACCATTCTTCCACAATTTAGGAGCTATACTCATCATACTCTCAATAGAAACTTTGGTTTCCTGAAGAAAAAGAACATCAGGAGAATGAATTCTAACCAATTCTCGAACAGCTTTTTGTCTAGGGCCGTTGTTCAAGCCCCTTGTATTCCATGAAATAATGATCATTTCTAAGGAGCCAGGAAATGAGAATCCAAGGTCTTGATAGCTCCTAACTCCACCAAATTCTCCCCAATCATCTTAATCTTCTCCATGTCCTTCTTATGCCCACTTTTACCACTTTTCTTAGAAACCCCCTTCTTAGCATCCTTTTGAAGAATACCCAAGTGAGGAGAAGACTTGCCACGCTTATCTATATCTGAAACAACACTCCGTGTAGGAAGGGCATATCCCACTGCTTCTTGTCCCCAATCAGCATTTAACCCCAGCGTAACCTGAGCCCCTACCTGCCCATCAGTGACCATAGGCATAGCAGGTTTGACCTGTGGAGCAGGAGGAGACTCGAGAGAGACAATCTCTTGATCGGGCTCTGCAACCAAATGATCCATGCTACTAAATCCTGGATTAACTTCCTGCTGCTCCAGTTCATCTAGGACTTCAAATCTATTAAAGGTATCCTCCTCTTGTCTCTCCATCAAAGTCCTCTTTTGACCTCTATTATGATTGCGAACCTTGACCTGTACAAAGCCCTCAGCATCCTTTTCCTCTCCTGAATTTGGCTTCTTCCCTTTGTCAGCACCAAGACTATTACGAGTAGGGGGCAGAGGCTGCTAAGCCACCAACTTGGCCTTCAGGCACCTATGCAATAGGTGGCCATATTCATGACAAAGTCGGCACCGGAAGGGAAGAGTCTCATAATCAAGTTGCTGCACCCAAGAATGTGGCCCTACGCACATTTCCACTTCATCTGGCAAAGGTCTACTCAAATCTAGCTCCACACAAATTCGAGCAAAAGTCATAACCCTCTTACCAAGGGTTTGGGTTGAGGACCCTACCGGTTTCCCCAACATCTAAGCGAGCATATGGAAAACATCCTCCCGACAACACTCTATTGGAAATTTGGGTAGCTGAACCCACACTGGGACCCGATTCGAGAGCTCCTCAGAGGGGTTAAATCTTGCATGCCATGGCTTAACAAATAGGCCAACCTGGTTGTAAAAATAAGGCCTGCCCTCAAATACCCTATTACATTTTTCCATGTAGGTGAATGTAACCATGAAGAAGTTTTTTGCCAGCAACGTGACTTCCATTTCACCCTCTGGATCCTAAATTCTCTGAGCCCAGTTCTCTAGAAATTGAAGGGACACTCTTAAACAAAAAAATTTACAATACAGCAAATGCTTTCAATAGTATTCCACATCCTCAGCAATCATCTAATAAGGGATTACAAATTTAGGTCTTTCTTTGCATCGCTCCAGGAACCCATTTATCTTTCTGATCTGGGAACCCCTTGATTTGGCAGATGCATGTCCTCCGCATCGTGCAAGATGATGTTAGGAGTAACCCCTGACGGCTCACCCTTCGACATACTTCCACTGGCTTGAAGTGATCACCGCAGCGAACCACTTACCAGACACCACACGATCCACCTTCCCCCCTGCTCACAGACCAACCCAACAGTAAAGATCTTCCTGCGAAAAAATGCGTTTCAGACCAGACGCCTTCCCCCAAGTAGGCTGAAACACCTCCCCCCTCTGGCGCACACACAGAAAGCACTGAAAGGAGCTAGGGCACGGCTGCCCTAGCTTGTCGACCACATGCAGACACCCAGCGTAGAAATTCTCAAAACTCTATCATAATCGTCTTCGACACTTTTCTTATTTAATTAAATAACTTCATTTAATTAATTAGGAATGGCTTCTAATTTAATTAAATAACTTTGTTTAATTAATTAGAAGTAAGTACTCCATTTAATTAAATAATTTCGTTTAATTATTTCAAAATTCTTCTCGAAACTAGTCAACTCAAGTCAACTGTGGTTAAATCTAGTCAACTTTTGGTCAAACTTGATCTTTGCGTATGTGAATATGAGAAAATGTGAGTATCAACTCCAGCAGCAATTCGATGCAAATTCTCATTCAACCTTTCAAAATGAAGAGATGACGGTCTCTTAAATAGACTTTCCTGGAATTCATCAACAGTTGAGATCAATTTCAATCAATGGTCAGGATTAAAGGTGAAGTTCTGTCATAAAGGGAGATTTCCAAATTAAAGGCAGTTAACAGATTTAATTTGAGTAAAATAAGGAGTTAACTAATTCAATTTGAGTAGAAAAAGGAGTTAACTCATTTAACTCATTTTTGATCAATAGTGAACTGAAAATTTCCCTTTTTGAACTTAAGAGAGATTTTGTTGAGATATTTAATTTAATAAAATGAGATATGCTCTCATAATTACTTTTTCTATTTAAATAAATAATCTTTAATTAATTAGAGACACTTTTTTTATTTAATTAAATAACTTCATTTAATTAATTAGGAATGTCTTCTCATTTAATTAAATAACTTTGTTTAATTAATTAGAAGTAAGTACTCCATTTAATTAAATAATTTTGTTTAATTATTTCAAAATTCTTTTTGAAACTAGTCAACTCAAGTCAACCCTGGTTAAATCTGGTCAACATTTCGTCAAACTTGATATTTGCGTATGTGAATATGAGCAAATGTGAGTATAAATTCCAGCAACAATTTGATGCAAATTCTCATTCAACCTTTCAAAATGAAGAGATGAGGGTCTCTTAAATTGACTTTCCTGAAATTCATCAACGGTTGAGATCGATTTCAATCAACGGTTAGGACTAAAGGTGAAGTTCAGTCATAAAGGGAGATTTCCAAATTAAAGGGAGTTAACATATTTAATTTGAGTAAAATAAGGAGTTAACTGATTCAATTTGAGTAGAAAAAGGAGTCAACTGATTTAATTCATTTTTGATCAATAGTGAACTAGAAATTTCCCTTTATGAACTGAAGAGAGATTTTGTTGAGATATTTAATTTAATAAAATGGGATATGCTCTTATAATTACTTTTTCTATTTAATTAAATAATCTTTAATTAATTAGAGGCACTTTTCTTATTTAATTAAATAACTTCATTTAATTAATTAGGAATGGCTTCTCATTTAATTAAATAACTTTGTTTAATTAATTAGAAGTAAGTACTCTATTTAACTAAATAATTTTGTTTAATTATTTCAATTATTTTAAAGAAACTAGTCAACTCAATTCAACTGTGGTTAAATCTGCTCAACTTTTTGTCAAACTTGATCTTTGCATATGTGAATATGAGCAAATGTGAGTATGAATTCCAGCAACAATTCGATGCAAAGTCTCATTCAACCTTTCAAAATGAAGAGATGAGGGTCTCCAAAATAGACTTTCCTGGAATTCATCAACGGTTGATATCGATTTCAATCAACGGTCAGGATTAAAGGTGAAGTTCAGTCATAAAGGGAGATTTCCAAATTAAAGGGAGTTAACAGATTTAATCTGAGTAAAATAAGGAGTTAACTGATTCAATTTGAGTAGAAAAAGGAGTCAACTGATTTAACTCATTTTTGATCAATAATGAACTCAAAATTTCCCTTTTTGAACTAAAGAGAGATTTTGTAAAAATATTTAATTTAATAAAATGAGATATGCTCTCGTAATTACTTTTTCTATTTAATTAAATAATCTTTAATTAATTAGAGAAGCATTTTTTATTTAATTAAATAACTTCATTTAATTAATTAGGAATGGCTTCTCATTTAATTAAATAATTTTTGTTTAATTAATTAGAAGTAAGTACTCCATTTAATTAAATAATTTCATTTAATTATTTCAAAATTCTTTTCGAAACTAGTCAACTCAAGCCAACCGTGGTTAAATCTGGTCAACTTTTGGTCAAACTTGATCTTTGCGAATGTGAATATGAGCAAATGTGAGTATGAATTCCAGCAACAATTCAATGCAAATTCTCATTCAACTTTTGAAAATGAACAGATGAGGGTCTCTTAAATAGATTTTCTTAGAATTCATCAATGGTTGAGATCGATTTCAATCAACGATCAGGATTAAAGGTGAAGTTCAGTCATAAAGGGAGATTTCCAAATTAAAGGGAGTTAACAGATTTAATTTGAGTAAAATAAGGAGTTAACTGATTCAATTTGAGTAGAAAAAGGAATCAACTAATTTAATTCATTTTTTATCAATAGTGAACTGAAAATTTTCCTTTTTGAACTGAAGAGAGATTTTGTGGAGATATTTAATTTAATAAAATGATATATGCTCTCATAATTACTTTTTCTATTTAATTAAATAATCTTTAATTAATTAGAAATGCTTTTCCTATTTAATTAAATAACTTTATTTAATTAATTAGGAATAGCTTCTCATTTAATTAAATAAATTTGTTTAATTAATTAGAAGTAAGTACTCCATTTAATTAAATAATTTTGTTCAATTGTTTCAAAATACTTCTCGAAACTAGTCAACTCAAGACAACCGCAGTTAAATCTGGTCAACTTTTGGTCAAACTTGATCTTTGCGTATGTGAATATGAGCAAATGTGAGTATGAATTCTAGCAACAATTTGATGCAAATTCTCATTCAACCTTTCAAAATAAAGAGATTAGGGTCTCTTAAATAGACTTTCCTATAATTCATCAACGGTTGAGATCGATTTTAATAAATGATCAGGATTAAAGGTGAAGTTCAGTCATAAAGGGAGATTTTCAAATTAAAAGGAGTTAACAGATTTAATGACAGTAAAATAAAGAGTTAACTAATTCAATCTGATTAGAAAAAGGAGTCAACTGATTAAACTCATTTTTGATCAATAGTGAACTGAAAATTTCCCTTTTTGAACTGAAGAGAGATTTTATTGAGATATTTAATTTAAGAAAATTAGATATGCTCTCATAATTACTTTTTCTATTTAATTAAATAAACTTTAATTAATGAGAGACACTTTTCTTATTTAATTAAATAACTTCATTTAATTAATTAGGAATGGCTTCTCATTTAATTAAATAAATTTGTTTAATTAATTAGAAGTAAGTACTCCATTTAGTTAAATAATTTCATTTAATTATTTTAAAATTCTTTTCGAAACTAGTCAACTCAAGTCAATCGTGGTTAAATATGGTCAACTTTTGGTCAAACTTGATCTTTGCATATGTGACTATGAGCAAATGTAAGTATGAATTTCAGCAACAATTCGATGCAAATTCTCATTCAACCTTTCAAAATGAAGAGATGAGGGTCTCTTAAATAGACTTTTTTGGAATTCATCAACGGTTGAGATTCAATTCAATCAACGGTCAGGATTAAAGGTGAAGTTCAGTCATAAAGGGAGATTTTCAAATTGAACGGAGTTAACAGATTTAATTTGAGTAAAACAAGGAGTTAACTAATTCAATTTGAGTAGAAAAAGGAGTTAACCGATTTAACTCATTTTTTATCAATAGTGAATAGAAAATTTCCCTTTTTGAACTGAAGAGAGATTTTGTTGAGATATTTAATTTAATAAAATGGGATATGCTCTTATAATTACTTTTTCTAGTTAATTAATTAATCTTTAATTAATTAGAGGCACTTTTCTTATTTAATTAAATAACTTTATTTAATTAATTAGGAATGGCTTCTCATTTAATTAAATAACTTTGTTTAGTTAATTAGAAGTGAGTACTCGATTTAATTAAATAATTTCATTTAATTATTTCAAAATTCTTTTTGAAACTAGTCAACTCAAGTGAACTGTGGTTAAATCTGGTCAACTTTTGGTCAAACTTAATTTTTGCATATGTGAATATGAGCAAATGTGAGTATGAATTATAGCAATAATTTGATGCAAATTCTCATTCAACCTTTCAAAATGAGATCGATTTCAATCAACGGTCAGGATTAAAGGTGCAGTTAAGTCATAAAGGGAGATTCCCAAATTAAAGGGAGTTAACAGATTTAATTTGAGTAAAATAAGGAGTTAACTGATTCATTTTGAGTAGACAAAGGAGTTAACTGATTTGACTCATTTTTTATCAATAGTGAACTGGAAATTTCTCTTTTTGAACTGAAGAGAGATTTTGTTAATTAATCAGAGACACTTTTCTTATTTAATTAAATAACCTCATTTAATTAATTAGGAATGATTTCTTATTTAATTAAATAATTTTCTTTAATTAACTAGAAGTAAGTACTCCATTTAATTAAATAATTTTGTTTAATTATTTCAAAATTCTTTTCAAAACTAGTCAACTCAAGTCATCCATGGTTAAATCAGGTCAACTTTCTGTCAAACTTGATTTTTCCGCATGTGAATATGAGCAAATGTGAGTATGAATTCTAGCAATGATTTGATGCAAATTCTCAGTCAACCTTTCAAATTGAAGAGATGAGGGTCTCTTAAATAGACTTTCCTAGAATTCATCAATGGTTGAGATTGATTTCAATGAATGGTCAGGATTAAAAGTGAAGTTAAATCATAAAGGAAGATTTCCAAATTAAAGGGAGTTAACAAATTTAATTAGAGTAAAATAAGGAGTTAACTGATTCAATTTGAGTAGAAAAAGGAGTTAACTCATTTAACTTATTTTTTATCAACAGTGAACTGGAAATTTTCCTTTTTGAACTGAAGAGTGATTTTGTTGAGATATTTAATTTAATAAAATGAGATATGCTCTCATAATTACTTTTTCTATTTAATTAAATAATGTTTCTCATTTAATTAAATAACTTTGTTTAATTAATTAGAAGTAGGTACTTCATTTAATTAAATAATTTACTTTAATTATTTCAAAATTCTTTTCGAAACTAGTCAGCTCAAGTCAACCGTGGTTAAATGAGGTCAACTTTTGCTCAAACTTAATCTTTGCATATGTGAATATGAGCAAATGTGAGTATGAACTCCAGCAACAATTCGATGTAAATTCTCATTCAACCTTTCAAAATGAAAAGATGAGGGTCTCTTAAATGGACTTTCTTTGAATTCATCAATAGTTGAGATCGATTTAAATCAACAGTCAAGATTAAAGGTGAAGTTCAATCATAAAGGAAGATTTCCAAATTAAAGGGAGTTAACAGATTTAATTTGAGTAAAATGAAGAGTTAAATTATTCAATTCGAGTAGAGAAACAAGTTGACTGATTTAACTCATTTTTGATCAATAGTGAACTGAAAATTTCCCTTTTTGAACTGAACAGAGATTTTGTTGAGATATTTAATTTAACAAAATGAGATATGCTCTAATAATTACTTTTTCTATTTAATTAAATAATCTTTAATTATTTATAGACACTTTTCTCATTTCATTAAATAACTTCATTTAATTAATTAGGAATGGCTTCTTATTTAATTAAATAACTTTGTTTAATTAATTAGAAATAAGTACTCCATTTCATTAAATAATTTTGTTTAATTATTTGAAAATTATTTTCGAAACTAGTCAACTCAAATCAACTGTGGTTAAATCTGGTCAACTTTTGGTCAAACTTGATCTTTGTGTATGTGAATATGAGCAAATGTGAGTATGAATTCCAGCAACAACTTGATGCAAATTGTCATTTAACCTTTCAAAATGAAGAGATGAGGGTCTTTTAAATAGACTTCCCTGGAATTCATCAACGGTTGAGATCGATTTCAATCAACGGTCAAGATTAAAGGTAAAGTTCAGTCATAAAGGGTGATTTCCAAATTAAATGGAGTTAACACATTTAATTTGAGTAAAATAAGGAGTTAATTGATTCAATTTGAGTAAAAAAAGGAGTTAACTGATTTAACTCATTTTTGATCAATAGTGAACTGAAAATTTCCCTTTTTGAAGTGAAGAGAGATTTTGTTGAGATATTTAATTTAATAAAATGAGATATGCTCTCATAATTACTTTTTCTATTTAATTAAATAATCTCTAATTAATCAAAGATGCTTTTTTTATTTAATTAAATAACTTCATTTAATTAATTAGGAATGGCTTCTCATTTAATTAAATAACTTTGTTTAATTAATTAGAAGTAAGTACTCCATTTAATTATATAATTTTATTTAATTATTTCAAAATTCTTTTTGAAACTAGTCAACTCAAGTCAACCGTGGTTAAATCTGGTCAACTTTTGGTCAAACTTGATCTTTGCATATGTGAATATGAGCAAATGTGAGTACGAATTCCAACAACAACTCGATGCAAATTCTCATTCAACCTTTCAAAATGAAGAGATCAGGGTCTCTTAAATAGACTTTTCATGAATTCATCAACGGTTGAAATAAGGAGTTAACTGATTCAATTTGAGTAGAAAAAGGAGTTAAATGATTTAACTTAATTTTGATCAATAGTGAACTGGAAATTTGTCTTTTTTGAACTGAAGAGAGTTTTTGTTGAGATATTTAATTTAATAAAATTAGATATGCTCTGATAATTACTTTTTTTATTTAATTAAATAATCTTTAATTAATTAGAGAGACTTTTCTTATTTAATTAAATAACTTCATTTAATTAATTAGGAATCGCTTCTCATTTAATTAAATAACTTTGTTTAAATAATTAGAAGTAAGTACTCCATTTAATTAAATAATTTCATTTAATTATTTCTAAATTCTTTTCGAAAGTAGTCAATTCAAGTAAACCATGGTTAAATCTGGTCAACTTTTGGTTAAACTTGATCTTTGCATATGTGAATATGAGCAAATGTGAGTATGAATTCCAGCAACAACTCGATGCAAATTCTCATTCAACCATTCAACCCTTGTTCACATCTTTTCAGGACATTGTTATTATTTTTAGACTATGATAGACTAGTTTTATGTTGATGGATTAGTGGTATTGTTTTGACACTATCAGACATTATGTTATGGATTCAGTGGTTATATGATGAGATCATTTAGATTTTACATTTCATGCATACATGATGATCATTATACTATTTTCAGTTATTATTGATGATTAGATGGATGGTTTATTATCTTATGTGTTTTATTATGGATACTTACCCCATACTTGCATGTGTATGGTGTGCGTATTTTCTTATTGTATGGTGTTTCTGATGTAGTTAATGAAGGGAGTCATAGTCACCTGCTTAGTTAGGAACTACACGATGCACCACTTCCTGCCATTGTCTATTTAGATTAGGATTATATATATTGTATGTACATGCATGGTTTTTCTACAGGTTGTAGGTACTAGGTATCGACTTCCCTGAATTGCCAAGATGAGCGTACCCTATTATACTATCTCAATGATAAGAGAAAGGAGATAAATTCTCAAGTCTAAATTCCAAACCTTTAAACCAATTGTCCTAGTGAGGTAGGACAAGTATTTGGATATTCTACCCACCGAATATGTCGGATGACATGATTCATGATTTTTAACCCTTTAGACTGATTTTGAGTGATTTGCTCTATGATGGGTTTTCATATTTTATCTTGGAGGTCTATGGTGAATTTTCTATTAAATAAGTCTTAATAAATGGATTTAATTAATAAATTAATTATTTGAGAATATTAATATAAAATATCATGTTATTCGATATTTTGATTATAATTAATTAAATGGAATTAATTGAGGAAAAATGAATTAAATAAAAGAAAATTAGAAATTAAAATTATTAATAATAATAAAATAATAATAAACTAATAAATAAATAATAATAATAAAAGTAATAAAGTTAATATGAAAGTTATAAATATTTAAATAAAAATTATATAAAAAGTAATTAGAGTTATAAGCTTGCATGGGAATTAACACACTTCTCTATTTCTCAAATGTCAACATCACGGGTGTTAGTGCATCAATTAAGCACATGGTGTCTACAACCCTAAGGCTCATCTTGAAGGTTGAAAAAGATCCATGCTTAGTTGGTGACACCTTCCAGCTGTTCCTAGAAGCATTCTAGATGTTTCCTAAAAGCTCTTTATATTCAAGCATTCATAATAGCTTAGACATAGCATTTGGAGAGCAATTGAAGCATTGGAGGACTCAAGCATTCTAAAGAAGGGAGGAGCTTGCTCTGCGGATTTTCTGAGGAAGAGCGATTTAGCATTAGAATCTGGGTAGATTCTTGTGATTTTACTTATGCTATTTTTGCATCATGCATTCCCTGTCTTCTTCGTGTCTTCCATATGTCTTCTGAGAAGTTTCATGTTTATATGCATTCTATAATGCAAATATCTTATTCTTAATTGTAGATATAATCTTTGTGTAAAACATACATGGTTATATATTCAGATTTGCATACATATACATATATATAGATATATATTTATATATATGCATATGTATACATTTATTATGGATCTATTATAAAATTTGAATATATATATATATACATATATATATATATATGTATATATGTATATGTATATATATATGTATATATATATATGTATATATATATATGTATATATATATGTATATATATATATATGTATATATATATATGTATATATATATATACTGATATATATACCTATGTATATTTATATATAATGCATCAAATTGAGCGATTGATTAAATCGTAGTGGAAAATTTATTAATTCGCATCACGATATATATATGTATATATGTATATATGTTATTTATAAATTTAAGTTATTATTTGATAATGACTTATATTGATGGTTTATTTTCATAAAGGTGACTCTTTAATAATTTTCAACTATTTAAATGTTTCAAATTATTAAATAAAGAATTGATAGTTGAGTGGGGGATGTATCAAACAAATGTTATTAATTGGAAAATGGATTTTTTTTTTGTTGTAATAAGGAAAACTTTTATTCAAAACAATATATGTGTTCCTCCATTCATTCTTCAAACTTGAAAACTTAAACTGAGATCTCCACATTTAAATTCAAGTTGTAAAAACAAAACATGTGTTTACATTGTGTATTCTTTATGCTATTGTTTTGGGTTTTGGGTTGACTAGTGTTGATCAGTATAGGACGTCTACCAAAGGCTTGGGGGTTATGTGATTATGGTGACATGATGATGTTTTAATCTCGATCTTTATAAACCCAACCATGGATATGTGATGGAATGCTCTATGTATTGGTTGTGATTACTGATTGTTATAGTTGAGATTCTAATGTATGAGACACTTGACTTAACCATTATTTTTGGTCATCGATCAGTTATCCTTTGTTATTTTTCTAGTTGCCATGATAGGACTGTAATGTGGATTTATTTTGATGATGTCATGATGTGACATATTTGACTCAACCATTTTTGGAGTCTTTGATCAATTTGATTGAGATATATTTTTTATTATTATTGAGAACCATTGGATACTTTTGATTATCAGTGATACTTCAATTGCCAATAGAGAGCTGTTGTGTTCATGATATTCTATGGATGTTAGCTCATAGAGATTTGATGCTTTTATGCATATTTGATGATTTTATTATGGATTATCTTTTTTGATTTTGTGATTTATGATTCCATGAGCATTAGGGTAGGATATCTTCATGTAGTGACGGGAAGTGGCTTGCAATGGGTGTCGGGGCCCTAAGAGGCTGCAAGGGTAACTCATTATAAGTTGGATTAATAAGTGATAACATTCACACCTAATACTAACTGAATGAACCTAAAAAGATAAGAGTTTTGTTATCGCCCATGCCTTGAATGCTTGTACAAGCTAGGATGGGAGTAGTGAGATGCATGGTTGCGACCTTGCATTCCATAGTATGCCTCGTCAGTATGAGAGGATACTAGTGGCCGCATGAAATTAGTATAGACCCATTGAGTTTAGCTAACTGCCAGGGTAACTTGTATGTGATAATTGTGATGACACTTTCTTGCTTGCATAGTAGGTTCCTACATGTCATTGTGTGCCTCTAGAGATTAGATGTTGGATTTTGTGTTTGGAACCTTTGAGTTAGAGTACTTTTAGGATTCCTGGACTTATAGAGATATGTGCTATGTGATTTTGATGGCCTGCTTGGGACTTGAGATTATCTCCTTAGCACAGTGGGAGTGGACCACTTAGGTACCACATGGTCGGGTGGTAGTGTATTTTCCACTCTTATCATTTTGAGATTCATTGACACATCATGGCTGATGCATCCTTCATGGTGACAGATATGTATCCTTTTTCATTGATGATTGGCATATGTTAGATGATGTTATCTTATGCTTTTATTTGCATGCTAGATTACTTCTACATATGATGTTGTATTTATTAGGATTGACATTCCTACTATGTAATTTCGATGATCTCTTTGGTGATTTGGAATGTTACGCACGGAGGGCTGGCTAGGATCCATGATTGTCTAATGATGCTATTGATGGTTGGGAGGAACCGTGCACTTAGTTTATTATGTTTGATCTTTATGATGGATGTATATGTTCTCTATGATGTTTTATCATGTGATTATCTCTACTCTGATGTATCATGGATTAGAATAGGATGATGTACCTTATTCTATGTATGTATATTTTTTAGCTTGTCATACCTTGTGACATGTACAGTGTATGAATGAGCGTTTGAAATGTAATGTGTAAACATTGGACTTATCATTATTATTTCATGAGGATGTTGTACTAGATGGATTCATGTATGTAATTCAACGTTAAGGGATCTTAAACAATGTGATCTGTTATTTATGTTATGTTTACTTTCAAATGGACAATGCTATTGCTTTCGTTATTGTGCATAAGTTATATGTGATGTTTACTTTCATGAAAAAAAAATGCTACTAAACTTAGTGAAATTCTAGGTTGATTCTTTGGATCCTTTGGCTGGGCATTACATTTGGTATCAAATCTCGAGTTTCTACATTGGGAGCTCCAGGTATTTTGGAACAACTAAAACTTTGAATTATTAAGTATAACTTTCCAAACTTGATCTAGGTGAATTGAAATAGAACTCAAACTATTACTTGAGTATTTTTCATACTTCAACACTTAGTTTCAAAACTGGAAATTTTCCTTAAACCTAGACATAGAACTGAAATTAGTACCTTGTAATGTTTTAGGATGGTATCTGGGACTAGGTGTTCTGTTAGAGGTTGTGGTAGAGGTCGTGGTAGAGGCTGTGGTCATGGAAAAACTATCAGTGTCCATGAGTCTGCCCATGAGGGATTGGCTCATGTAGAGAGCAGGGAAGAGCACTCTAGTAGGCAGCAGGAAGACAGCCATAGAGAGGACCAAGCTAAGTCTGAAGAGATTGGTTTGAGGCAGATGATGTAGACTATTCTAGAACGTCTACCTCCTATTCAAAAATAGCCCAAAGTGCATCAGACAGAACAAGAGCATAGACCTAGATCTAGAAGTCCTCGGAAGGAACGTCAGAGGTCCATTGTGTTCACTCAGATGAAGGATCTTTCAAGATCCAAGGTTAAGCCTTCCAATGGACAAGGTTCTGGTTATGTGGCTGAGCAGTGGCTTATTTCTCTCGATAAGATTTTTGCCATGCAGGAATTCGACAGCAATGTTAAGGCAAGGTTTACGATCACTAATTTAGAGAATTTTAGGGCCACTTGGTAGACAATTGAGGAGAAGAAGTTGGGTATCGATATGAGTAGTGTTACATGGGAGTTATTCCTAGAGAGTTTTCGTGAACAATTCCTACCAGAGGAATGGAAACAACAAAAGGCTGATGAATTTCATAATCTCAGACAATACACTTTGTCAGTGATTGAGTATGAGCATAAGTTTTATGAGCTCACGTCTTTTTCAAGGTTCAGTGAAAATTCAGCTCAGTCGACACAACATTTTATTAGGGGTTTGAATAACCATATTATTGAGGGAGTTAAGGTTTTTGAGCCAAAAACCCTCAAGGATGCGATTCATTGAGCTATCCTTGTTGAGCAAAGTGTCAACCTTGGTCAAGGTGGTTTTGTAGGAGTGTCAGTAGCATTAGGATCTAAAAGCAACTACAATTCAAGTGGTAACAAGAAATTTTCTTTCTCTAAGGGGAAACAATATCAGCAACAGTCTCAACAGACACAACAACAGAAGGGCTAAAATTCTCAAGCTCAACGCGGTGGCAAAGTTTTTAACATCAAGAACAACCGCAATGCTTAACGCAATAAACAGAATAGGACCAATCAACCAGCTCATAGTAGCCAGTCTTTTGTTAGTAAGAACAGTCACCAGCAATCTAATGTACCACCTATGGGAAGAGGTTTTGGCAAAAATATGGAATGCTTTTCATGTGGTCAGATTGGACATTATGGAACTCAGTGTCCACAGCGAGCACCTCAGTTTTTAGGACCTAGACCTACCATTTCGGAGCCTACAGTGGGTGATGTAGGTAGAGCTCATAGAGTTTTTGTAGCAATTGATCAGCGTCAGGAAGATCATTAGGGAACAGTGGTTGAGACCACAGGTGCTATTAGAGGTATATCTCTTTTAGTATTGTTTGATTCAGGAGCTAAAGATTCATTTATTTCACCATCTATAGTTTCTAAGTGTAAGCTGGATGCGGTGAAGCAAGATCATGGTTTGCAAGTGGAACTCGCCTCAGGCATTAAAGTTTCCACAGATTTTGTAATTCATAAGTGTGGGCTTAGTTTAGGAAGCTTCGATATGGCAGTGGATCTTTGAGTCATACCCCTTGGTTCCTATGATTGGGTTCTAGGCATGGACTGGCTTGGATCTCATAGAGCCAGTATAGATTGCAGGAAGAAAATTATTATGTGCCAAGATGACCAACGGAATGATGTGTAGATAGTTTGGATACCGAGGCCTATATCTCTGCGGATGATTTCTGCTATGCAATTGAAGCGAAGATTTTGTAAGGGATGTCAGATATTTGTTGTTATGGTAAATGATCTTGATGAGGAAGATTCCATGAGGGAGACTTTAGATAACCCGATTTTGCAGGAGTACGCAGATGTTTTTCCAAGTGAGATTCCAGGCATGCCTCCAAAGAGGGACATTGATTTTAGTATCGATCTAATTCTTGGAGCAGAGCCTATCTCTTCAACTAGAGGAACTTCTAGCCAAAGGGAGCATTCAACCTAGTGTATCAACATGGGGAGCTCCAGTGCTCTTTGTGAAGAAGAAAGATGATTCTTTGCGCCTTTGTATTGACTATAGACAGTTGAATAAGGTGACTATTAAGAACAAGTATCCTTTACCTAGGATTGATGACTTATTTGATTAGATCAAGGGAGCTACAGTATTCTCCAAGATTTATCTTAAGTCAGGATACCACCAACTTCGCATTAAGGAAGCAGATATTCACAAGGCTGTATTTTGAACTCGTTATGGGCATTATGAGTTCACAGTGGTACCTTTTGGATTGACTAATGCTCCATCAGTTTTCATGAGTTTGATGAATGGTGTGTTCCGATCTTATCTGGACAGGTTTATACTCATGTTTCTTGATGACATATTGATATATTCTAAGACTCAGAAGGAGCATGAGAAACACCTGCAGTTGGTTTTGCAGTGTTTGAGAGACAATCAGCTTTATGCTAATGTAGCTAAGTGTGAATTCTTCAAAACGAAGATTCAGTATTTAGGGCATGTTATTTCAAGTGATGGTATTTCGGTGGATCTTGCAAAGATTCAGGCGATAATAGATTTGCTGGCACCGACTAATGTGTCAGAGATTCGTAGTTTCATGGGTTTAGCTGGTTATTATCACAGATTTGTCCAGAACTTCTCTAGGATAGCACATCGTATCACTTCTCTTCAAAGGAAAGGAAAGAAGTTTGTATGGATAGAGAAATGTGAGGAAGCTTTCCAGAAGCTCAAGGAGCTTTTGACTAGTGCATCGATTCTAGCTATACCTGATCCAGAAGGTGATTTCATGGTATGTACAGATGCTTCTCTTGAAGGGATTGGGGCAGTATTGATGCAGAATGGATGGGTGATTGCATATGAATCACGCAAGCTCAAAGATCATGAGTTAAATTACCCTACACATGATCTTGAGTTAGCAGTAGTAGTTCATGCCTTGACAAGGTGGAGACATTTCTTGTTGGGGCACAGATTTGAGCTACATAGTGATCATCGTAGTCTTCAGTACATTTTTACTCAGCCTAATTTGAATGCTCGCCAGAGGTGACGGATGGAGTTTCTATGGGAGTATGATTTTGAGGTTAAGTACATTTAGGGTAAGGAGAATGTGGTGGCAGATGCTTTGAGTCGTAGGAGACATGTGTTATCATCGATGACTCTTAGAGTGGATTTGAGGATTCAAATTCTTCAGACACTTCCTATGGATTCCTGGTATCAGGAAGTGTGCAGAGAGATTGATTCAAGAAGATCTTTGGAAGGTAAGTTTGCAGGTTACGTTTGAGAGTTAGATGGTCTTTTGAGACATTTGGGGAGGATTTATGTGCCATTTTAGGATGAGCTTTGCACCTTGATACTGGTAGAAACCCATCGTACACCTTACTCAACACATCTAGGTGTCAAGAAGATGCATGCTGATTTGAGACATTTGTTCTTTTGGTCTGGGATGAAGCAAGATATTGTTGATTTTGTGGCTAGGTGCCTTGAGTATCAGAGAGTTAAGGTAGAACATCAGCACCCGCCTGGACTTTTGCAGCCAAATCTCATTCCTTCTTGGAAGTGGGATATCATCTCCATGGATTTAATTGTGGGATTACCTATGATAGTTCGATGTCATGATGCTATCATGGTCACCATTGATCGATTTACTAAGGTGGCATATTTTTCACCGATTAGGTCTTCCTACATAGCAGCTTATGTAGCTAATGTCTTTATGCATGATATTGTGAGATTACATGGTATTCCTAGAAAGATCATTTCTGACAGGGATCCTGTATTCACATCTGCATTCTGGACATCGTTGCAGCATGAGCTTGGAGCATAGTTAAGCTTTAGTTCGGCATATCATCTAGAGACTGATGGTTAGATAGAGAGGGTGAATTAGGTTTTGGAGGATATGTTATGGATGTATGTGATGGATAGGCAGACACGTTGGGAGGATTATCTCTACCTAGTGGAGTTTGCTTACAACAACGGGTATCATAGTTCTACTGGTATGGCACCATTTCAAGCATTATATGGGTGTCCTTATTGTATAACATTGAGTTGGGATAGTCTTGAGGATCACATCCTGTTGGGTCCTGAGATGCTTCGCGATATGGAGCAATAGGTAGTGCGTATTCGTGAGCATTTGACTACAACATAGGATAGGCAGAAGAAGTATGCCGATGCTCATAAGACTGATAAGCAATTTGCTGTGGGAGATAAGGTTTTCTTGAGAGTGTGACCACGAAAGAGTCCGATCTGATATGGAAAGGGTTCTAAACTACCATTCGAGATTCTAGAGAGGATTGGCCCGATCGCTTACTGTCTCGCTCTACCGCCTAGCCTAGATCGCATTCATGATGTTTTCCATGTTTCAGTACTTTGATAGTATATACCTAATATTGTACATGTTCTTGATTGGAATGCATTGCAGGTAGAGGATGGGCAACTAGCTTTGGAGCCGGTTCGTATTCTGGAGCAACGAGAGTTGACCCTCAGGGGTCGAACCATCAAGCAGGTAAGGGTCCAATGAGACCCTACTGATGATTCTTTAGCTATTTAGGAGGATGCAGCTAAATTGAGGGAGTTATATCCCTACTTGTTTGTAGGCTTCCAGGAGTAAGCCTAACCCAAGGGGGGGTGGATGTAGTGCCTACCCTCGTTCACATCTTTTCAGGACATTGTTATTATTTTCAGACTATGATAGACTAGTTTTATGTTGATGGATTAGTGGTATTGTTTTGACACTATCAGACATTATGTTATGAATTTAGTGGTTATATGATGAGATCATTTAGATTTTACATTTCATGCATACATGATGATCATTATACTATTTTTAGTTATTATCGATGATTAGATGGATGGTTTATTATCTTATGTGTTTTATTATGGATACTTACCCCATACTTGCATGTGTATGGTGTGCGTATTTTTTATTGTATGGCGTTTCTGATGTGGTTAAGGAAGGGAGTTGTAGTCACCTGCTTAGTCAGGATCTACACAATGAACCACTTCCTGCCATTGTCTGTTTAGCTTAGCATTATATATATTGTATATACATGCATAGTTTTTTTGCAGGTTGTAGGTATCGGGTATCGACTTCCCTAAATTGCCAGGATGAGCGTACCCTATTATATTATCTCAATGATAAGAGAAGGGAGATAAATTTTCAAGTCCAAATCCCAAACCTTTAAACCAATTGTCCTAGTGAGGTAGGACAAGTATATGGATATTCTACCCACCGAATGTGTCAAATGACATGATTCGTGATTTTTAACCCTTTAGACTAATTTTGAGTGATTTGCTCTATGATGGGTTTTCATATTTTATCTTGGAGGTCTATGGTGAATTTTCTATTAAATAAGTCTTAATAAATGGATTTAATTAATAAATTAATTATTTGAGAAGATTAATATAAAATATCATGTTATTTGATATTTTGATTATAATAATTTGAATGGAATTAATTGAGGATAAATGAATTAAATAAAAAAAAAATTAGAAATTAAAATTAATAATAATAATAAAATAATAATAAAGTAATAAATAAATAATAATAAAAAAAGTTATAAAGTTAAAATGAAAGTTATAAATATTTAAATAAAAATTATATAAAAAGTAATTGGAGTTATAAGCTTGCATGGAAATTAATGCACTTCTCTATTTATCAAGTGTCAATATCATGGGGGTTAGTGCATCGATTAAGCACATGGTGTCTACAACCCTAAGGCTCATCTTGAAGGTTGGAAAACACCCATGCTTAGTTGGTGACACCTTCCAGCTATTTCTAAAAGCATTCTAGATATTTCTTGAAAGCTCTTTATATTCAGGCATTCATAGAAGCTTAGACATTGCATTTGGAGAGCAATTGGAGCATTGGAGGACTCGAGCATTCTGAAGAAGGGAGGAGCTTTCTCTGCGAATTTTCTGAAGAAGAGCGATTTAGCATCAGAATCTAGGTAGATTCTTGTGATTTTACTTATGCTATTTTTGCATCATGCATTCTCTATCTTCTTTGTCTCTTCCATATGTCTCTGAGAAGTTTCATATTTATATGCATTCTCAATGTGGGTAGATTAATTTAATTGGAGAACTTTATATTCATTTTATAATGCAAATATCTTATTCTTAATTGTAGATATAAGCTTTTTGAAAAACATACATGGTTATATATTCAGATCTGCATACATATACATATATATAGATATATATTTATATATATGCATATGTATACATTTATTATGGATCTATTATAAAATTTGAATATATATATACATACATACATATACATACATACATACATACTTACATACATACGTACATATATATATATATATAGATATATATATATATATATACTGATATATATATATATCTATACTTACCTATGTATATTTATATATAATGCATCAAATTGAATGATTGATTAAATCGCAATGGAAAATTTATTAATTCACATCGTAATTTATATCGCATGGAACAAAGTTTATATATATTATATGCTATGGGCACATTTCGTACCCCGCACAAATGGAAGGCAGAGGCCTGCCGTCGCAGGTCTGTGGTGACAGGGTTACTACGTACCCACTGTCGGCACAGTTCCTGTGACTACAGGTACTACGTACCGCAACAAGAGTTGGAGGGGTTTTAATTGATGTTTATGTTAAGAAAAAAATAATAATAACGTTTATGTTAAAATGTTTATATACAGTCAATTTCTCATTACTATGTAATATGAAGTCAATCAAAAATTGTCAATTTGATTTTATGAAAACGTATTTACATATATATATATATATATATATATATATATATATATATATATATATATATATATATATATATATATATATATATATATATATATATGTATGTATATATGTATATATGTTATTTATAAATTTAAGTTATTATTTGATAATGACTTATATTGATGGTTTATTTTCATAAAGGTGACTCTTTAATAATTTTCAACTATTTAAATGTTTCAAATTATTAAATAAAGAATTGATAGTTGAGTGGGGGATGTATCAAACAAATGTTATTAATTGGAAAATGGATTTTTTTTTTAGTTCTAATAAGGAAAACTTTTATTCAAAACAATATATGTGTTCCTCCATTCATTCTTCAAACTTGAAAACTTAAACTGAGATCTCCACATTTAAATTCAAGTTGTAAAAACATAACATGTGTTTACATCGTGTATTCTTTATGCTATTGTTTTGGGTTTTGGGTTCACTAGTGTTGACCAGTATAGGACATCTACCAAAGGCTTGGGGGTTATGTGATTGTGCTGACATGATGATGTTTTAATCTCGATCTTTATAAACCCAACCATGGTTATGTGATGGAATGCTCTATGTATCGGTGGTGATTACTGATTGTTATAGTTGAGATTCTTATGTATGAGACACTTGACTTAACCATTAGTTTTGGTCATCGATCAGTTATCCTTGGTTATTTTTATAGTCACCATGATGGGACTGTAATGTGGATTTATTTTGATGATGTCATGATGTGACATGTTTGACTCAACCATTTTTGGAGTCTTCGATCAATTTGATTGAGATATATATATTTTGGTTATTGAGAACCATTGGATACTTTTGATTATCAGTGATACTTTAGTTGCCAATAGAGAGTTTTTGTGTTCATGATTTTTGGATGTTAGCTCATGGAGATTTGATGCTTTTATGCATATTTGATGATTTTTTTATGGATTATCTTTTGTGATTTTGTGATTTATGATTCCATGAGCATTAGGGTAGGATATATGCATGTAGTGATGGGAAGTGGTTTGCAATGGGGGTCAGGGCCCTAAGAGGCTGCCAGGGTAACTCATTGTAAGTTGGATTAATAAGTGATAACATTCACACCTAATATTAACTGAATGAACCTAAAAAGATAAGTGTTTTGTTCTCGCCCATGCATTGAGTTCTTGTATAGGCTAGGATGGGAGTAGTGAGACGCATGGTTGAGACCTTGCATTCTGTAGTATGCCTCATCAGTATGAGAGGATACTAGTGGCCACATGAAATCAGTATGGACCCGTGGAGTTTAGCTAACTGCCAGGGTAACTTTTACGTGATAATTGCGATGACACTTTCCCGCTTGCATAGTAGGTTCCTACATGTCATTGTGTGCCTCTGGAGATTAGATGTCGAATTTTGTGTTTGGAACCTTTGAGTTAAAATACTTTTAGAATTTTTGGACTTATAGAGATATGTGCTATGTGATTTTGATAGCCTTCTTGGGAATTGAGATTATCTCCTTAGCACGGTGGGAGTGGACCACTTAGGTACCATGTGGTCAAGTGGTAGTGTATTTTCCACTCTTATCATTTTGATATTCATTGAGACATCATGGCTGATGCATCATTCATGATGATAGATATGTATCTTTTTTCATTGATGATTGGGATATGTTAGACGATGTTATCCTATGCTTTTATTTGCATGCTAGATTACTTCTACATATGATGTTTGATTTATTAGGAGTGACATTCCTACTATGTAATATCAATGATCTCTTTGGTGATTTGGAATGTTATGCATGGAGGGATCGCTAGGATCCACGATTGTCTAATTATGCTATTGACGGTTGGGAGGAACTGTGCACTTAGTTGGTTATGTTTGATCTTTATGATGGATTTTTATGTTGTCTATGATGTTGTATCATGAGATTATCTCTACTCTGATGTATCATGGATTAGAATAGGATGATGTACCTTATTCTATGTATGTATATTTTTTAGTTTGTCATACCCTGTGACACATACAGTGGATGAATGAGCGTTTGAAATGTAATGCGTAAACATTGGACTTATCATTATTATTTCATGAGGATGTTGTACTAGATGGATTCATGTATGTAATTCAACGTTAATAGATCTTAAAGAATGTAATTTTTTTTTTATGTTATGTTTACTTTCAAATGGACAATGCTATTGCTTCCGTTATGGTGCATAAGTTATATGTGATGTTTACTTTCATGAAAAAAAAAATCCTACTAAACTTAGTGAAATTCTAGGTTAATTCTTTGGATCCCTTGGCGGGGCATTACAAACAGTTAGGATTAAAGGTGAAGTTTAGTCATAAAGGGAGATTTCCAAATTAAAGAAAGTTAACAGATTTAATTTGAGTAAAATAAGGAGTTAACTGATTCAATTTGAGTAGAAATAGGAGTTAACTGATCTAACTCATTTTTTATCAATAGTAAACTAGAAATTTCCCTTTTCCACCTGAAGAGACATTTTGTTGAGATATTTAATTTAATAAAATGAGATATGCTCTCATAATTACTTTTTCTATTTAATTAATTAGAGACACTTTTCTTATTTAATTAAATAACTTCATTTAATTAATTAGGAATGACTTCTCATTTAATTAAATAACTTTTTTTAATTAGTTAGAAGTAAGTACTCCATCTAATTAAATAATTTCGTTTAATTATTTTAAAATTCTTTTTGAAACTACTCAACTCAAGTCAACCGTGGTTAAATCTGGTCAACTTTTGGTCAAACTTGATCTTTGCGTATGTGAATATGAGTAAATGTGAGTATGAATTCCAGCAACAACTCGATGCAAATTCTCCTTAAACCTTTCAAAATGAAGAGATGAGGGTCTCTTAAATAGACTTTTCTGGAATTCATAAATGGTTGAGATCGATTTCAATCAACGGTCAGGATTAAAGGTGAAGTTCAGTGATAAAGGGAGATGTCCAAATTAAAGGGAGTTAATAGATTTAATTTGAGTAAAATAACGAGTTAACTAATTCAATTTGAGTAGAAAACGAAGTTAACTAATTTAACTCATTTTTGATCAATAGTGAAATGAAAATTTCCCTTTTTGAACTGAAGAGAGATTTTGGTGAGATATTCAATTTAATAAAATGAGATATGCTCTCATAATTACTTTTTTTATTTAATTAAATAACTTTATGTAATTAATTAGGAATGGCTTCTCATTTAATTAAATAATTTTTTTTAATTTATTAGAAGTAAGTACTCCATTTAATTAAATAATTTTGTTTAATTATTTCAAAATTCTTTTCAAAACTAGTCAACTCAAGTTAACCGTGGTTAAATCTGATCAACTTTTGGTCAAGCTTGATCGTTGTGTATGTGAATATAAGCAAATGTGAGTATGAATTCAAGCAAAAAATCGATAAAAATTCTGATTCAACCTTTCAAAATGAAGAGATGAGGGTCTCTTAAATAGACTTTCCTGGAATTCATCAACGGTTGAGATCAATTTCAATCAATGCTCAAGATTAAAGGCGAAGTTCAGTCATAAAGGGAGATATCCAAATTAAATGGAGTTAACAGATTTAATTTGAGTAAAATAAGGAGTTAACTGATTCAATTTGAGTAGAAAAAGGAGTCAACTGATATAACTCATTTTTGATCAATAATGAACTAGAAATTTTCCTTTTTCAAGTCAAGAGAGATTTTGTTGAGATATTTAATTTAATAAAATGAGATATGCTCTCATAATTACATTTTCTATTTAATTAAATAATCTTTAATTAATTAGAGACACTTTTCTTATTTAATTAAATAACTTCATTTAATTAATTAGGAATGGCTTCTCAGTTAATTAAATGACTTTGTTTAATTAATTATAAGTAAGTACTCCATTTAATTAAATAATTTCGCTTAATTATTTCAAAATTATTTTCGAAACTCGTCAACTCAAGTCAACCGTGGTTAAATCTAGTCAACTTTTTGTCAAACTTGATCTTTACGTATGTGTATATGAGCAAATGTGAGTATGAATTCCAATAACAATTCGATGCAAATTCTCGTTCAACCTTTCAAAATGAAGAGATGAGGGTCTCTTAATTAGACTTTCTTGGAGTTCATCAACGGTTGAGATCGATTTCAATCAATGGTCAGGATTGAAGGTGAAGTTCAGTTATAAAGTGAGATTTTCAAATTAAAGAGAGTTAACAGATTTAATTTGAGTAAAATAAGGAGTTAACTGATTCAATTTGAGTAGAAAAAGGAGTTAACTGATTTAACTCATTTTTTATCAATAGTGAACTAGAAATTTCTCTTTTTGAATTGAAGAGATCTTGTTGAGATATTTAATTTAATAAAATGAGATATGCTCTACTAATAACTTTTTCTATTTAATTAAATAATCTTTAATTAATTAGAGACACTTTTCTTATTTAATTAAATAATTTTATTTAATTAATTAGGAATGGCTTCTCATTTAATTAAATAACTTTGTTTAATTAATTAGAAGTAAGTACTGCATTTAATTAAATAATTTTGTTTAATTATTTAAAAATTCTTTTTGAAACTAGTCAACTCAAGTCAACCGTGGTTAAATCTGGTCAACTTTTGGTCAAACTTGATCTTTGCGTATGTGAATCTGAGTAAATGTGAGTATGAATTCCAGCAACAATTTGATGCAAATTCTCATTCAAACTTTCAAAATGAAGAGATGAGGGTCTCTTAAATAGACTTTCCTGAAATTTATCAACGGTTAAGATCGATTTAAATCAACGGTCAAGATTAAAGGTGAGGTTCAGTCATAAAGGGAGATTTCCAAATTAAATGGAGTTAACAGATTTAATTTGAGTAAAATAAGGAGTTAACTGAATCAATTTGAGTAGAGAAAGGAGTTAACTGATTTAACTCACTTTTGATCAATAGTGAATTGGAAATTTCAATTTTTGAACTGAAGAGAGATTTTGTTGAGATATTTTATTTAATAAAATGAGATATGCTCTCATAATTACTTTTTCTATTTAATTAAATAATCTTTAATTAATTAGAGACACTTTTCTTATTTAATTAAAAAACTTCATTTAATTAATTAGGAATGGCTTCTCATTTAATTAAATAACTTTGTTTAATTAACTAGAAGAAATTGCTCCATTTTATTAAATAATTTCGTTTAATTATTTCAAAATTCTTTTCAAAACTAGTCAACTCAAGTCAACCGTGGTTAAATCTGGTAAACTTTTGGTCAAACTTGATCTTTGCGTATGTGAATATCAGCAAATGTGAGTATGAATTCCAGCAACAATTCGATCCAAATTCTCATTCAACCTTTCAAAATGAAGAGGTGAGGGTCTCTTAAATAGACTTTCCTTGAATTCATCAACGGTTGAGATTGATTTCAATCAGCGGTCAGGATTAAAGGTGAAATTCAGTCATAAAGGGAGATTTTCAATTTAAAGTGAGTTAACAGATTTAATTTGAGTAAACTAAAGAGTTAACTGATTTAACTTGAGTAGAAAAAGGAGTTAATTGATTTAACTCATTTTTGATCAATAGTTAACTAGAAATTTCCCTTTTTGAATTGAAGAGAGATTTTGTTGAGATATTTAATTTAATAAAATGGGATATGCTCTCATAATTACTTTTTCTATTTAATTAAATAATCTTTAATTAATTAGAGGCACTTTTCTTATTTAATGAAATAACTTAATTTAATTAATTAGGAATGGCTTCTCATTTAATTAAATAACTTTGTTTAATTAATTAGAATTAAATACTCAATTTAATTAAATAATTTTTAAAAAATTATTTCAAAATTCTTTTCGAAACTAGTCAACTCAAGTCAACCGTTGTTAAATCTAGTCAACTTTAGGTCAAATTTGTTCTTTGCGTATGTGAATATAAGCAAATGTGAGTATGAATACCAACAACAATTCGATGCAAATTCTCATTCAACCTTCCAAAATGAAGAGATGAGGGTCCCTTAAATAGACTTTCATGAAATTCATCAACGGTCTAGATCGATTTCAATTAACGATGAAGTTCAGTCATAAATAGAAATTTTCGAATTAAAGGGAGTTAACAGATTTAATTTGAGTAAAATAAATGGTTAACTGATTCAATTTGAGTAGGAAAAGAAGTTAACTGATTTAACTCATTTTTGATCAATAGTGAACTGGAAATTTCCCTTTTTCAACGGAAGAGAGATTTTGTTGAGATATTTAATTTATTAAAATGAGATATGCTCTTATAATTACTTTTTCTATTTAATTAAATAATCTTTAATTAAGTAGAGGCACTTTTCTTATTTAATTAAATAACTTCATTTAATTAATTAAGAATGGCTTCTCATTTAATAAAATAACTTTGTTTAATTAATTAGAAGTAAGTACTCCATTTAATTAAATAATTTCATTTAAGTATTTCAAAATTCTTTTCAAAACTAGTCAACCATGGTTGAATCTGGTCAACTTTTGGTCAAACTTGATCTTTGCATATGTGAATATGAGCAAATGTGATTATGAATTTCAGCAACAATTCGATGAAAATTCTCATTCAACCTTTCAAAATGAAGAGATGAGGGTCTCTTAAATAGACTCTCCTGGAATTCATAAATGATTGAGATCGATTTCAATCAGCGGTCAGGATTAAAGGTAAAGTTCAGTCATAAAGGGAGATTTCTAAATTAAAGGGAGTTAACAAATTTAATTTGAGTAAAATAAGGAGTTAACTGATTCAATTAGAGTAGAAAAAGGAGTTAAATGATTTAACTCATTTTTTATCAATAATGAACTAAAAATTTCCCTTTTTGAACTGAAGAGAAATTTTGTTGAGATATTTAATTTAATAAAATGAGATATGATCTCATAATTACTTTTTCTATTTAATTAAATAATCTTTAATTAATTAGAGACAATTTTCTTATTTAATTAAATAACTTCATTTAAATAATTAGGAATGGCTTCTCATTTAATTAAATAACTTTGTTTAATTAATTATAAGTAAGTACTCCATTTAATTAAATAAGTTCGGTTAATTATTTCAAAATTCTTTTCGAAACTTGTTAAGTCAAGTCAACCGTGGTTAAATCTGGTCAACTTTTGGTCAAACTTGATCTTTGCGTATGTGAATATAAGCAAATGTGAGTATGAATTCCAGCAACAATTTGATGCAAATTCTCATTCAACCTTTCAAAATGAAGAGATGAGGATCTCTCAAATAGACTTTCTTGGAATTCATCAACGGTTGACATCGATTTCAATCAATGGTCAGTATTGAAGTTGAAGTTTAGTCATAAAGGGAGATTTTCAAATTAAAGGGAGTTAACAGATTTAATTTGAGTAAAATAAGGAGTTCACTGATTCAATTTGAATAGAAAAAGGAGTTAACTGATCTAACTCATTTTTGATCTATAGTGAAATGGAAATTTCCCTTTTTGAAATGAAGAGAGATTTTGTTAAGATATTTAATTTAATAAAATGATATATGCTCTCATAATTACTTTTTCTATTTAATTAAATAATCTTTAATTAATTAAAGACACTTTTTTTATTTAATTAAATAACTTCATTTAATTAATTAGGAATGGCTTCTCATTTAATTAAATAACTTTGTTTAATTAATTAGAAGTAAGTACTCTATTTAATTAAATAATTTTGTTGAATTATTTCAAAATTCTTTTTGAAATTAGTCAACTCAAGTAAACCGTAGTTAAATTTGGTCAACTTTTGGTTAAACTTGATTTTTGCGTACGTGAATCTGAGCAAATGTGAGTATGAATTCCAGCAACAATTCGATGCAAATTCTCATTCAACCTTTCAAAATGAAGAGATGAGGGTCTCTTAAATAGACTTTCCTAGAATTCATCAATGGCTGAGATCGATTTCAATCAATGGTTAGCATTAAAGGTGAGGTTCAGTCATAAAGGGAGATTTCCAAATTAAAAGGAGTTAACATATTTAATTTGAGTAAAATAAGGAGTTAACTGATTCAATTTGAGTAGAGAAAGGAGTTAACTAATTTAACTCACTTTTGATCAATAGTGAATTGGAAATTTCCCTTTTTGAATTGAAGAGAGATTTTGTTGAGATATTTAATTTAATAAAATGAGACATGCTCTCATTATTACTTTTTTTATTTAATTAAATAATCTTTAATTAATCAGAGACACTTTTCTTATTTAATTAAATAATTTTATTTAATTAATTAGGAATGGCTTCTCATTTAATTAAATAACTTTGTTTAATTAATTAGAAGTAAGTACTCCGTTTAATTAAATAATTTCATTTAATTATTTCAAAATTCTTTTCGAAACTAGTCAACTCAAGTCAACCATGGTTAAATTTGGTCAACTTTTGGTCAAACTTGATCTTTGCGTATGTGAATATAAGCAAATGTGAGTATGAATTCCAGCAACAATTTGATGCAAATTCTCATTCAACCTTTCAAAATGAAGAGATGGGGGTCTCTTAAATAGACTTTCCTAGAATTCATCAACAGTTGAGATCGATTTCAATCAACGGTCGGCATTAAAGGTGAAGTTCAGTCATAAAGGTAAATTTCAAAATTAAATGGAGTTAACAGATTTAATTTAAGTAAAATAAGGAGTTAACAGATTCAATTTGAGTAGAAAAAGGGGTTAACTGATTTAACTCATTTTTGATCAATAGTGAACTGGAATTTTCCCTTTTTGAACTGAAGAGAGATTTTGTTGAGATATTTAATTTAAGAAAATAAGATATGCTCTCATAATTACTTTTTCTATTTAATTAAATAATCTTTAATTAATTAGAGACACTTTTCTTATTTAATTAAATAACTTTATTTAATTAATTAGGAATGTCTTCTCATTTAATTAAATAACTTTGTTTAATTAATTAGAAGTAAGTACTCCATTTAATTAAATAATTTTGTTTAATTATTTCAAATTTCTTTTTGAAACTAGTCAACTCAAGTCAACCGTGGTTAAATCTGGTCAACTTTTTGTCAAACTTGATATTTGCGTATGTGAATATGAGCAAATCTGAGTATGAATTCCTGCAACAATTCGATGCAAATTGTCATTCAACCTCTCAAAATGAAGAGATGATGGTCTCTTAAATAGACTTTCTTAGAATTCATCAACGATTGAGATCGATTTCAATCAACGGTAAGGATTAAAGGTAAAGTTCAGTGATAAATGGATATTTCAAAATTAAAGAGAGCTAACAGATTTAATTTGAGTAAAATAAGGAGTTAACTGATTCAATTTAAGTAGAAAAATGAGTTAACTGATTTAACTCATTTTTGGTAAATAGTGAATTGAAAATTTCCCTTTTTGAACTGAAGAGATATTTTGTTGAGATATTTAATTTAATAAAATGAGATACGCTCTCATAATTTCGTTTAATTATTTCAAAATTCTTTTCAAAACTAGTCAACTCAAGTCAACTATGGTTAAATCTAGTTAAATTTTCATCAAACTTGATCTTTGCGTATGTGAATATGAGCAAATGTGAGTATGAATTCCAGCAAAAATTCGATGCAAATTCTCATTCAACCTTTCAAAACGAAAAAATGAGGGTCTCTTAAATAGACTTTCCTGGAATTCATCAACGGTTGAGATGGTTTTCAATCAACAGTCAGGATTAAAGGTGAAGTTCAGTCATAAAGGGAGATTTTCAAATTAAAGGAAGTTAACAGATTTAATTTGAGTAAAATAAGGAGTTAACTGATTCAATTTGAGTAGAAAAAGGAGTTAACTGATTTAACTCATTTTTCATCAATAGTGAGCTGGAAATTTCTCTTTTTGAACTAAAGAGAGATTTTGTTGAGATATTTAATTTAATAAAATGAGATATGGTCTCATAATTACTTTTTCTATTTAATTAAATAATCTTTAATTAATTAGAGGCACTTTTCTTATTTAATTAAATAACTTCATTTGGTTAGTTAGGAATGGCTTCTCATTTAATTAAATAACTTTGTTTAATTAATTAGAAGTAAGTACTCCATTTAATTAAATAATTTCGTTTAATTATTTCAAAATTCTTTTCGAAACTAGTCAACTCAAGTCAGTCGTGGTTAAATCTTGTCAACTTTTGGTCAAACTTGATCTTTGCGTATGCGAATATGAGAAAATGTGAGTATGAATTCCAGCAACAATTCGATGCAAATTGTCATTCAACCTTTCAAAATGAAGAGATGAGGGTCTGTTAACTACACTTTCCTGGAATTCATCAACGGTTGAGATCGATTTCAATCAACGGTCAGGATTAAAGGTGAAGTTCAGTCATAAAGGGATATTTCCAAATTAAAGGGAGTTAATAGATTTAATTTGAGTAAAATAAGGAGTTAACTAATTCAATTTGAGTAGAAAAAGGAGTTAACTGATTTAACTCATTTTTTATCAATAGTGAACTGAAATATTTTTTTTTTGAACTAGAGAGATTTTGTTGAGATATTTAATTTAATAAAATGAAATATTCTCTCATAATTACTTTTTCTATTTAATTAAATAATCTTTAATTAATTGGAGACACTTTTCTTATTTAATTAATTAGGAATGGCTTCTCATTTAATTAAATAACTTTTTTTAATTAATTAGAAGTAAGTACTCTATTTAATTAAATAATTTCGTTTAATTATTTCAAAATTCTTTTCAAAAGTAGTAAACTCAAGTTAACCGTGGTTAAATTTGGTCAACTTTTGGTCAAACTTGATCTTTGCGTATGTGAATATGAGCAAATGTGAGTATGACTTTCAGCAACAATTCGATGCAAATTGTCATTCAACCTTTCAAAATAAAGAGACAAGGGTCTCTTAAATAGACTGTCTTGGAATTCATCAACGGTTGAGATCGATTTCAATCAACGGTCAGGATTAAAGGTGAAGTTCAGTCATAAATGGAGATTTCCAAATTAAAGTGAGTTAACGGATTTAATTTGAGTTAAATAAGGAGTTAACTATGTAATGCCCCACCAAGGGATCCAAAGAATTTCACTAAATTTGCTAAAAAACTTTTTTTTTTTTAAAACATGAAAGATAAACCATTCATAACATTCGCGGAAGCAATAGAACATCCAACTGAACGTAAAATATAACATACATAACAGATTACATTCTTTAAAGATCCCTTAACGTTGAATTACATCTAAATCAACCATTCATCTAACATCACATCCTTATGAAATAATAATGATACATCCAATATTCATAAATTACATTTCAATTGCTCAATCATCCACTGTACATGACACATGGTATGAAAAGCTTAAATGAACATACATCTATATAAATAAAGAACATCATCATCCAATATTAATCCATGATGCAATAACATAAATGAAACCACATATCATACATGATACAACATCACAAAAGATGTAAACATCCATCATAAAAGATAACCATATATCACAAACATAAATACTAAGTGCACGGTTCCTTCCAACTGTAAATAGCATCATTAAACTATCGTGGATCCTAGCCATCCCTCTGTGCGTAACATTCCAAAGCACCAAAAAGATCATCAGTATTATCATAGTAGGAATGTCACTCCTAAAAACATCCTACTAACATGCAAAGGAAAGCATAGGATACCGTCATCTAACATATGAAAATCATCAATATAAGAAACATATCAGTAAATACATCCATCATAGGGTATATCATCTATCATAATGATGAAGATAAATACCAACCAAGAATACTCCAGCCATGGTGTCTTAGATGGATCTCAAATGATAAGAGTAGAAAATAAACTACCACCCGACTGCGTGGAACCTAAGTGGTCCACTCCCACCGTGCTAAGGAGATAATCTCAAGTCCCAAATAGGTTATCAAAATCACAAAGCATAAATTTCTATAAGTCCAAGAATCCTAAAAGTATACTAACTCAAAGGTTCCAATCACACAAAACTGACATCTAATTCTCAGATACACACAATGACATGCAAGAAACCTACTCTGCAAACGGAAAAGTGTCATCGTATTTAACACGTACAAGTTACCATGGCAGTTAGCTAAACTCCACGGGTCCATACTGATCTTATGCGGCCACTAGTATCCTCTCATACTGACGAGGCATACTACGGAATGCACGGTCGCAACCATGCGTTCTCACTACTCCTATCCTAGCCTATACAAGCACTCAAGGAATGGGCGAGAACATCAAAACAATTATCTTTTTAGGTTCATTTAATCCCCATTTAGTGTGTAAATGTTATCACTTATTAACAAAACTTACAATGAGCTACCCTAGCAGCCACTTAGGGCCCCAACCCCCATTGCGAGCCACTTCTCGACACTACAAGTAGATTACCTACCCTAAGCTCATGGAATCATAAATCACCACAGTCCTGTACAAGCGACTGTAAAGAAAATCCAAAAGATAATCCATAAAAAAGAATCATCAAATATCCATGATAAAAGCATAAAATATCCATAATAAGAATCATCAAATCTCCAAGATAAGAATCATCAAATCTCCATGAGCATCTGGAAAAAAATCCATAGAAAATCATGACCACAACAATTCTCTATTAACAACTGAAAGCATCACTGACAATCATAAGTATCCATTGATTCTTAATAACCGAAATATATCTCAAAATAAATCACAATATCCATTGGTTCTCAACAAGCAACCAAGAATATCTCAAAATCATACTAATCAAAGACTCCAAAATGGTTGAGTCAAACATGTCACAACATGACATCATCAAGAAATAAGCCAACATTTCAGTCCCATCAT
This sequence comes from Cupressus sempervirens, assembly GCA_028749045.1. Classification (NCBI taxonomy): domain Eukaryota; kingdom Viridiplantae; phylum Streptophyta; class Pinopsida; order Cupressales; family Cupressaceae; genus Cupressus; species Cupressus sempervirens. Next base: position 103,875,938 of record CM053791.1, read on the forward strand.
GGCGACTAGAAAGTAATCCAAGGATAACTGATCGATGACTCAAAAATGATTAGCTCAATTGTCTCAGATACATATACATCTCAGCTTCACACATGAAGACTGATGAACAATAACAATCAATAAATACAAATATTTCATAGAGCACATTATCACATTACCATGGTTGGGTTTATAAAGATCGAGACCAAATAAAACCAACATGCCATCACATCTCATAACCCTCGAGCCTCTGGTAACAACCTAAGACTGGTCAGCACTAGTCAACCCAAAAACCCAAAACAAGAAGCTTATAGAAAACACAATGCAAAAACATGTTTTGGTTTACTAAATTCACATAGTTGAATAATGTGTAGGGGTTTCCAGTTTTCTGTTTGCAAGTATACTTTCAAGTGTCTTAAGTTTCATCATTTGACCTATAAGTCAACCTAATTGTTCCCCGATAGCATTATCCTTCCATTATTAAGAATTACATTCTAAGCATAACTTAAGGATAAATATTCACTAAACTAATCATCACTGACCTTTAATTAAATTGTCCTCTATATTAACCATGATCCATATTCTAATTGATTAACGTTTCAACTTTTCTAGGATCATTATTCGTTATATTATAAGAGGACCATTTATCATTCTTCGAATAAGAGATCATAACTTTATTAGAATGATCAATTAATATCGGCTCACAATCCTTGACCTTTTATCATTCTAATAATTCTCAATGATATATTACTAAGTCCTCACCATTATAATATCTAAAGTCGTTATTCAAGTCATCGGAATAAGACCTATCAATTTTGATATCAGTATTTCATTAAAAGAATTATATCAATTAAATCTTCATTACATAACTTAATTATTAATTAAATCTAATGAACTCTCATTAATTGATTTAATTAATAATTGCATAACCATAGAAACGTTCCAATTAACATCAGTTGACTAATAACTAACTAGAATTCTGTAAGTTAAAAGTCAACTATAATTCAATACTTAAATGATCATATTAATAATTCAATAATAATAACTTGTTAATATTAATAACAAGCTATATTGAGAATCTTATTAATAGATCACATTCATCATGATAATCGTTTCAAGTTAAAACTCTATCGCATATAATCATATTGTCAACTCAATGAACATTAATTGATTAAAATCAATTATAATCCAAATCCAAAAATTATTATCTTTTACAAATTTTAATTAATAAATAATTTCTACTAGATTACTCTAATCGAATTAATTGATAGCTATTTAAACCATTTATATTATTATTTATTAATAATTTGTTAGACCCAACAAACATTAATAAATAATAAACTCATCAAAACTATAAATAATCGATCTAGAGAACCTTTACATAAATTTCATTAACTAACTCTTAATACCATTAAGGTATATCAATAATACATAATGTATTAATCATAACAATAATTCAAATTGTAGCTATGTTATAACAAGGTCAAAATGTAACAATGACCCATTGTCCAATATCATTAAAATTTGTGTCTCTTAATAATCATCATTAAACATCTTTATAATTATCACCTCTTAACTATTTAATATATATTAAATAGTACTTAATATACATTATAAAAAGTCCACTATATAAACTATATTAAAATATATTTTCTTTTAATTTTCTCTCATTTAAAAATCAATTTACTTAGATTGACTAATAATTAATTACACTTTTTCTACTATTAAATAAACTTATAATTAATTACACTTTTTCTACTATTAAATAATCTTAATTAAATTTGATTTAATTAGATTAGATAATAAATCATATAAAACTAATGCATTTTAATAAGATTCTAATAAGGGAAGATTGCAATAATATCTTTAATTCATTCCATGCTTTGATATATTATTTTTGTGAAGTTTAAGCATAAAGAACTCTTGATTATGTGAAATTGAAAAATATCTGTCCTTGAATAAAATAGTCTCAGTACGACGGTCATATCTCCCTGTGAACCGTTAGATCAAACTAAAATTGAAATATGTTGGAGAGGGCCAAGTTGGGCAAATTCTGACTAGAGCGATTGAATAAATTCGATCATAATAAAAAGTTATGAATGATTGAGTTTGGGTCTATCCAAGGGGCAGCAACAGGGCAGTTTGTGATGAATTAATTTTTTTTTAAAAAAATAATTGTTCTCTAAATTTAATCATTAAATTAAAGGGTTTCTTCATACACATCTAAAAATATAATTTGATAGAAAGATTACATCTAACCATTCGAATTTTGACCATAAAATTTCTATTTTAATTCCAAATCTTGTCTTTGTAAATTAATATAAATTCGAACCCAAACCCGTTTAAGATCTAATTTCTTCCTCAATTGGATTTAGTGTTTTCTATTGTTTTCTTTTCAACCAAATAAAACATCTAGGTTCCAATTTAAATTGCAAATTCATTCATGAAATATAATCAGACACATATAACAAACACGATGAAGACAAGAAGAGAAATAGTGCAAAGAGAATATGCGAATATCATGAGTGCACCTGGACACTGATGCTAATTTTGCCATGCTTCAGAAGTCCATAGAAAATCTTTTCCTTCTCCATCATTCGTAGTTCCTCCAAGATCCAAGCCAACTGAAAACCTCCAAGTGACTAGAAGTGCTAGAAGGAGCATAGTAGCATGTAGAAACATATGAGCATATGAGCTTCTCCAATGCATGTAAGATTTGAAGCTTCCAATTTAGCTTTTAGCTTGTAGCTTCCATTAAGCTTGTCCAAACACACTAGGAGAGCTTCTATTTAAAGGCCTCTAAGATGCATCTAGAGTGTCTTTAGAAACAACTAGAAGATAAGCATGACAACCAAGCATGGGTCTTCTCCAACTTTCTAATTGAGTCTTAAGGTTGTAGACACCATGTGCTCAAATAAAATGCTAACTCCTAAGTATAGACAACTAGTGCATTCTTAGAGTGCAAACTTCTGTGTTGTCTACATGACAACTCTCGAGAATTTGTAAACTCCTCAATATTAAAATAATGCACAATCATTAATATAATATTTACTTAACCCTTTCCAATTTTATTTAATTATTTATTAAATCTCATGCACTAACTTTAATAATTTCACTTTTCAATTTTAATATATTTATATTATAATCACATGAAATCTAGAATCTTTTAATAATTTTAAAAATATTTTCCACTTTTAAATTTCATTTCCCAAAACTTAATTGCTAAAATATTTATTAGCTTTAATAATATTATTATTTAGTCATTTATTTAAAAATGAACTCCAAATATATTATTATTAAAATAAATATTGTCACATTCCAAATTTAAACTTTTAACTTTTTATTTTTAAATTTAATTATTTAATTTAATTAATTTCTCAATTAATAAAGTAAAATAAATATTTAAATATCATATTATTTTTTATTTAATTAAACCATTAATTAAATCTTTTAATTAGGCTTAATTAATAGAAAATACATCAAAGACTCATAAGGTAAAAATATGAAAATCCATCACAACCAAAATACATACAAAATCAAACCAAGGGTTTATATCACGAATTACGTTATGCAACGTATTCGTAGGGTACTCAACTTAGATACTTTTCCTAATTTTTCAATTAGGACAAATGGCTTAAAGGGTTGGGATTTGGACTTGAGAATTTATCTCCCCTCTCTTATCATTGAGATAATGTGATAGGGTACGCTCATCCTGACAATTCAGGGAAGTTGATACCCGGTACCTGCATCTTGCATAAAAACTATGCATGTACAAACACAATATATACTAAACTAAACAGAAATTGGTAGGAAGTGGTGCATCGTGTAGATCCCAACTAGCAGGTGACTACGACTCCCTTCTTTAACCACATCAGACACACCATACAAAAGAAAACACACAAAGCAAACACGCACACCATACACATGCAAGTATGGGGTAAGTATCCATAAGAAAACACATATGATAATAAATTATCTTACTAATCATCATTAATAACTGAAAGCAATGTAATAATCATCATCAATAATTGAGAACACTAAAAATAATCATCATACATACATGAAATGTAGAATCTAAGTAATCTCATCACATAATAAACTGAATCCATAGCACAATATCTGATAATCTTAAAAGAATGCTGCTAACCAACAACATTAAACTAGCTCTAAAAGAGTTCAACAATGTTAGCAAAATGCCAACTAGGGCCAGACACTACAAACTGATTCAATTTGAGTAGAAAAAGAAGTTAACTAATTTAACTCATTTTTTATCAATAGTGAACTAAAAATTTTCCTTTTTGAACTGAAGAGAGATTTTGTTGAGATATTTAATTTAATAAAATGAGATATGCTCTCATAATTACTTTTTCTATTTAATTAAATAACTTCATTTAATTAAATAATTTTATCTAATCAATTAGAAGTAAGTACTCCATTTAATTAAATGATTTTGTTTAATTATATTAAAATTATTTTCGAAACTAGTCAACTCAAGTCAACCGTGGTTAAATCTGGTCAACTCTTGGTCAAACTTGATCTTTGCGTATGTGAATATGAGCAAATGTGAGTACGAATTCCAACAACAATTCAATACAAATTCTCATTCAACCTTTCAAAATTAAGAGATGAGGGTCTCTTAAATAGACTTTCCTGGAATTCATCAACGGTTGAGATCGATTTCAATCAATGGTCAGGATTAAATGTGAAGTTCAGTCATAAAGGGAGATTTCCAAATTAAAGGGAGTTAACAGATTTAATTTGAGTAAAATAAGGAGTTAACTGATTCAATTTGAGTAGAAAAAGGAGTTAACTGATTTAACTCATTTTTGATCAAGAGTGAACTGGAAATTTTCCTTTTTGAACTGAAGAGAGATTTTGTTGAGATATGTAATTTAATAAAATGAGATATGCTCTCATAATTACTTTTTCTATTTAATTAAATAATATTTAATTAATTAGAGACACTTTTCTTATTTAATTAAATAACTTCATTTAATTAATTAGGAATGGCTTCTCACTTAATTAAATAACTTTGTTTAATTAATTAGAAGCAAGTACTCCATTTAAATAAATAATTTCATTTAATTATTTCAAACTTTTTTTCGAAACTAGTCAACTCAAGTCAACCATGGTTAAATCTCTTCACTCTTTTCGAACTTGATCTTTGCGTATGTGAATATGAGTAAATGTGAGTATGAATTCTAGCAACAATTCGATGAACATTTTCATTCAACCTTTCAAAATGAATAGATAAGGGTCTTTTAAATAGACTTTCGCGAAATTCATCAATGGTTGAGATCAATTTCAGTCAACGGTCAGGATTAAAGGTGAACTTCAGTCATCAAGGAAGATTTCCAAATTAAAGGGAGTTAACATATTTAATTTGACTAAAATAACAAGTTAACTGATTCAATTTGAGTAGAAAAAGGAGTTAACTGATTTAACTCATTTTTGATCAATAGTGAATTAGAAATTTTCCTTTTTGAACTGAAGAGAGATTTTTTTGAGATATGTAATTTAATAAAATGAGATATGCTCTCATAATTACTTTTTCTATTTAATTAAATAATCTTTAATTAATTAGGAACACTTTTCTTAATTAATTAAATAACTTCATTTAATTAATTAGGAATGGCTTCTTATTTAATTAAATAACTTTGTTTAATTAATTATAAGTAAGTACTCCATTTAATTAAATAATTTCGTTTAATTATTTCAAACTTCTTTTCGAAACTAGTCAACTTAAGTCAACCGTGGTTAAATTTGGTCAACTTTTTGTCAAACTTGATCTTTGCATATGTGAATATGAGCAAATGTGAGTATGAATTTTAGCATCAATTCGATGCAAATTCTCATTCAACCTTTCAAAATGAAGAGATGAGGGTCTCTTAAATAGACTTTTCTAAAATTCATCAACGGTTGAGATCGATTTCAATCAACGGTCAGGATTAAAGGTGAAGTTCAGTCATAAAGGGAGATTTCCAAATTAAAGGGAGTTAAAAGATTTAATTTGAGTAAAATAATGAGTTAACTGATTCAATTTGAGTAGAAAAAGGAGTTAACTGATTTAATTCATTTTTTATCAATAGTGAACTAGAAATTTCCCTTTTTGAACTGAAGAGAGATTTTGTTGAGAAATTTAATTTAATAAAATGAGATGTGCTCTCGTAATTACTTTTTCTATTTAATTAAATAATCTTTAATTAATTATAGACACTTTTCTTATTTAATTAAATAACTTTATTTAATTAATTAGGAATGGCTTCTCATTTAATTAAATAACTTTGTTTAATTAATTAGAAGTAAGTACTCCATTTAATTAAATAATTTTGTTTAATTATTTCAAAATTCTTTTCAAAACTAGGCAACTCAAGTCAACCATGGTGAAATCTGGTCAACTTTTAGTCAAATTTGATGTTTGCGGATGTGAATATGAGCAAATGTGAGTATGAATTCCAACAACAATTCGATGCAAATTCTCATTCAACCTTTCAAAAGGAAGAGACGAGGGTTTATTAAATAGACTTTCCTGGAATTCATCAACTGTTGAGATTGATTTCAATCAACGGTCAGGATTAAAGGTGAAGTTCAGTCATAAAGGGAGATTTTCAACTTAAAGGGAGTTAAAAGATTTAATTTGAGTAAAATAAGGAGTTAACCAATTCAATTTCAGTAGAAAAAGGAGTTTACTAATTTAACTCATTTTTTATCAATAGTGAACTGAAAATTTCTCTTTTTGAACTGAAGAGAGATTTTGTTGAGATATTTAATTTAATAAAATTAGATATGCTCTCGTAATTACTTTTTCTATTTAATTAAATAATCTTTAATTAATTAGAGACACTTTTCTTATTTAATTAAATAACTTCATTTAATCAATTAGGAATGGCTTCTCATTTAATTAAATAACTTTGTTTAATTAATTACAAGTAAGTAATCCATTTAATTAAATAATTTCGTTTAATTATTTCTAAATTCTTTTCGAAACTAGTCAACTCAAGTCAACCATGGTTAAATCTGGTCAACTTTTGGTCAAACTTGATCTTTGCTTATGTGAATATGAGCAACTGTGAGTATGAATTTCAGCAACAATTTGGTGCAAATTTTCATTCAACCTTTCAAAATGAAGAGATGAGGATCCCTTAAATAGACTTTCCTAGAATTCATCAACGGTTGAGATCAATTTCAATCAACGGTCAGGATTAGACGTGAAGTTCAGTCATAAAGGGAGATTTTCAAATTAAAGGGAGTCAACAGATTTAATTTGAGTAAAATAAGGAGTTAACTGATTCAATTTGAGTAGAAAAAGAAGTTAACTAATTTAACTCATTTTTGATCAATAGTGAACTGAAAATTTTCTTTTTTGAACTGAAGAGAGATTTTGTTAAGATATTTAATTTAATAAAATGAGATATGCTCTCGTAATTACTTTTTCTATTTAATTAAATAATTTTTAATTAATTAGAGACACTTTTCTTATTTAATTAAATAACTTCATTTAATTATTTAGGAATCGCTTCTCATTTAATTAAATAACTTTGTTTAATTAATTAGAAGTAAGTACTCCATTTAATTAAATAATTTCATTTAATTATTTTAAAATTCTTTTCGAAACTAGTCAGCTCAAGTCAACCGTGGTTAAATCTGGTCAACTTTTGGTCAAACTTGATCTTTGCGTATGTGAATATGAGCAAATGTGAGTATGAATTCCAGCAACAATTCGATGCAAATTTTCATTCAACCTTTCAAAATGAAGAGATGAGGGTCTCTTAAATAGACTTTCCTGGAATTCATCAACGGTTGAGATCAATTTCAGTCAACGGTCAGGATTAAAGGTTAAGTTCAGTCATAAAGGGAGATTTCTAAATTAAAGGGAGTTAACAGATTGAATTTGAGTAAAATAAGGAGTTAATTGATTCAATTTGAGTAGAAAAAAGAGTTAACTGATTTAACTCATTTTTGATCAATAGTGAACTGGAAATTTTCTTTTTTTAACTGAAGAGAGATTTTGTTGAGATATTTAATTTAATAAAATGAGATATGCTCTCGTAATTACTTTTTCTATTTAATTAAATAATCTTTAACTAATTAGAGACACTTTTCTTATTTAATTAAATAACGTCATTTAATTAATTAGGAATGGCTTCTCATTTAATTAAATAACTTAGTTTAATTAATTAGAAGTAAGTACTTCATTTAATTAAATAATTTCATTTAATTATTTCAAAAAAAAATTCGAAACTAGTCAACTTATGTCAACCAGGGTTAAATCTGGTCAACTTTTGGTCAAACTTGATCTTTGCATATGTGAATATGAGCAAATGTGAGTATGAATTCCAGCAACAATTCGATGCAAATTCTCATTCAACCTTTCAAAATGAAGACATGAGGGTCTCTTAAATAGACTTTTCTGGAATTCATCAACGATTGAGATCGATTTCAATCAAGGGTCAGGATTAAAGGTGAAGTTCAGTCATAAAGGGAGATTTCCAAATTAAAAGGAGTTAACAGATTTAATTTGAGTAAAATAATAAGTTAATTGATTCAATTTGAGTAGAAAAAGGAGTTAATTAATTTAACTCATTTTTTATCAATAGTGAACTGAAAATTTCCCTTTTTGAACTGAAGAGATATTTTGTTGAGATATTTAATTTAATAAAATGAGATATGCTCTGATAATTACTTTTTTTATTTAATTAAAATATCTTTAATTAGTTAGAGACACTTTTCTTATTTAATTAAATAACTTCATTTAATTAATTAGGAATGGCTTCTCATTTAATCAAATAACTTTGTTCAATTAATTAGAAGTAAGTACTCCATTTAATTAAATAATTTCGTTTAATTATTTTAAAATTCTTTTTGAAACTAGTCAACTCAAGTCAACCGTGGTTAAATCTAGTCAACTTTTGCTGAAACTTGATCTTTGCGTATGTGAATATGAGCAAATGTGAGTATGAATTCTAGCAACAATTTGATGCAAATTCTCATTCAACCTTTCAAAATAAAGAGATGAGGGTCTCTTAAATAGACTTCTTTTGAATTCATCAACGGTTGAGATCGATTTCAATCAATGGTCAGAATTAAAGGTGAAGTTTAGTCATAAAGGGAGATTTCTAAATTAAAGGGAGTTAACAGATTTAATTTGAGTAAAATAAGGAGTTAACTGATTCAATTTGAGTAGAAAAAGGAGTTAACTAATTTATTTCATTTTTGATCAATAGTGAACTAAAAATTTCCCTTTTTGAATTGAGGAGAGATTTTGTTGAGATATTTAATTTAATAAAATGAGATATGTTGCTGTAATTACTTTTTCTATTTAATGAAATAATCTTTAATTAATGAGAGACACTTTTTTTATTTAATTAAATAACTTCATTTAATTAATTAAGCATGGCTTCTCATTTAATTAAATAACTTTGTTTAATTAATTAGAAGTAAGTACTCCATTTAATTAAATAATTTTGTTTAATTATTTCAAAATTATTTTCGAAACTAGTCAACTCAAGTCAACCATGGTTAAATCTGGTCAACTTTTTTTCAAACTTGATCTTTGCGTATGTGAATATGAGCAAATGTGAGTATGAATTCTAACAACAATTCGATGCAAATTATCATTCAACCTTTCAAAATGAAGAGATGAGGGTCTCTTAAATAGACATTCTTGGAATTCATCAACAGCTGAGATCGATTTCAATCAACGGTCAGGATTAAAGGTGAAGTTCAGTCATAAAGGGAGATTTCCAAATTAAAGGGAGTTAAATGATTTAATTTGAGTAAAATAAGAAGTTAACTGATTCAATTTGAGTAGGAAAAGGAGTTAACTAATTTAACTCATTTGTTATCAATAGTGAACTAAAAATTTCCCTTTTTGAACTAAAGAGAGATTTTGTTGAGATATTTAATTTAATAAAATGAGATATGCTCTCGTAATTACTTTTTCTATTTAATTAAATAATTTTTAATTAATTAGAGACACTTTTCTTATTTAATTAAATAACTTCATTTAATTAATTAGGAATGGCTTCTCATTTAATTAAATAACTTTGTTTAATTGTAATGCCCCACCAAGGGATCCAAAGAATTAACGTAGAGTTTCTCTAAGTTTTGTAACATTTTTTTTTTACATGAAAGTAAATACCATACATAACTTATTGACAATAATGGAAGCAATAGCAATCTCCATCTGAAAGTAAACATAACATACATAACAGATTACATTCTTTAAAGATCCCTTAACGTTGAATTACATACAAGAATCCATCTAGTACAACATCCACATGAAATAATAATGATAAATCCAATCTTTAAACATTACATTTCTAAATGCTCAATCATCTTCTGTACATGTCATAGGGTGTGACAAGCTCAAAGAATATACATATGTAGAATAAGGTGTACATCATCCTATTCCAATCCATGATACATCAAAGTAGAGATAACAATCACATGATACATCATCATAGAAGACATATACATCCATCATAAATATCAAACGAAATAAACTAAGTGCACAGTTCCTCCCAACTGTTAATAGCATCATTAGACCATCATGGATCTTAGCCATCCCTCTATGCGTAACATCCCAAATCACCGAAGAGATCATCGGTATTAACATAGTAGGACTATCACTCCTAACATATACAACATCATATGTAGAAAGTAATCTAACATGCAAATATAAGCATAAGATAACATCGTCTAACATATGCTAATCATCAATGAAAGGATACATATCCACAATCACGAAGGATGCATCAACCACGATGTCTTAATGAATTTCAAATGATAAGAGTGGAAAATACACTACCTCCCGATCGCATGATACCAAAGTGATCCACTCCCACCATGCTAAGGAGATAATCTCAAGTCCCAAACAGGCTATCAAAATCACATAGCACATATCTCTATAAGTCTAGGAATCATAAAAGTATACTAACTCAAAGGGTCCAATCACAAAACTGACATCTACTTCCCAGAGGCACACAATGACATGTAGGAACCTACTATGCAAGCGGGAAAGTGTCATCGCATTTATCACGTAAAACTTACCCTGGCAGTTAGCTAAACTCCACGAGTCCATACTGATCTCATGCGGCCACTAGTATCCTCTCATACTGACAAGGCATACTATGGAATGCAAGGTCGTAACAATGCTTCTCACTACTCCCATCCTAGCCTGTACAAGCACTCAAATCATGGGCGAGAACAAAACACTTATCTTTTTAGGTTCATTCAGTTAGTATTAGGTGTGAATGTTATCAATTATTAATTCAACTTACAATGAGTTACCTTGGTAGCCTCTTAGGACCCCGGCCCCCATTGCAAGCCACTTCCTGTCACTACATGCAGATATCCTACCCTAATGCTCATGGAATCATAAATCTCATAATCAAAAAAGATTATCCATAATAAAATCATCAAATATGCATAAAAGCATCAAATCTCCATGAGCAAACATCCATAGAAAATCATGACCACAACAGCTCTCTATTGGCAACTGAAGTTTCACTGATAATCAAATATCCAATGGTTCTCAATAACCAAAATATATCTCAATCATACTGATCGAAGACTCCAAAAATGGTTGAGTCAAACATGTCACAACATGACATCATCAAGAATAAGTCCACATCTCAGTCCCATCATGGCGACTAGAAAATAATCAAGGATAACTGATCGATGACCAAAATAATGGTTAGGTCAGGTGTCTCATACACAAGAATCTCAACTATAACAATCAGTAGTCACATCCAATACATAGAGCATTCCATCACAAACCATGGTTGGATTTATAAAGATCGAGATTAAAACATCATCATGACATCACAATCACATAACCCCCAAGCCTCTGGTAGACGTCCTATAACTGGTCAACACTAGTCAACCCAAAATCCAAAACAATAGCATAAAGAATACACAATGTAAACACATATTTTGGTTTTGCTAAGTTTTCAAATTTGAATTTAAAAGTCTCAGTTTATGTTTTTCAAAACTATATCAAGTGGAAAAATTTCACATTTTTTTTAACCCATGTATTTATTTGATAGATAAAAGTTTCTCCATTAGACTCAATTTTCTAATTGATCTAATAATATTTTATTCATATAATCTTTGTTTGAAAAATGACATTTCCATTGAACAAAATTTGCATATATCAAAACTTATATCACATTCTAATAATTAACCTTAATTAACTAAATTAAGTTAATTATTATTATCTCCTCATTATAATTATTAATCATATTCTTTTAATCTTTTATCTTTACAAAATGATCCATCTATATAAATCATTAAATAAGATAATTATTTATAACTATTATACATATACTTACACACACACACACACACACACACACACACACATATATACATATTTATATATTAATATCAATTGATAATAACTTTTTTTTAAAATTATATAAAAATCGATCACAATTTATAACCAAAGCCGAAAGTAATTTATATGTTTGAATCGCCATCAATGACGTACGATCATACCTGTCGCGGGTACCCTGCATCCTCCTAAGAGGCTGCCAGGGTAACTCATTGTAAGTTGGATTAATAAGTGATAACATTCACAGCTAATACTAACTGAATGAACCTAAAAAGATAAGCGTTTTGTTCTCACCCATGCCTTGAGTGCTTATACAGGCTAGGATGGGAGTAGTGAGACGCATGGTTGCGACCTTGCATTCCATAGTATGCCTTGTCAGTATGAGAGGATACTAGTGGCCGCATGAGATTAGTATGGACCCGTGGAGATAAGCTAACTGCTAGGGTAACTTGTACGTGATAAATGTGATGACACTTTCTCGCTTGCATATTAGGTTCCTACATGTCATTGTGTGCCTCTAGGAAGTAGATGTCAGTTTTGTGATTGGAACCTTTGAGTTAGTATACTTTTAGGATTCTTGGACTTATAGAGATATGTGCTATGTGATTTTGATAGCCTGTTTGGGACTTGAGATTATCTCCTTAGCACGGTGGGAGTGGACCACTTTGGTACCACGCGGTCGGGTGGTAGTGTATTTTTCACTCTTATCATTTGAGACTCATTGAGACATCGTGACTGATGCATCCTTTGTGATGGTGGATATTTATCCTTTCATTGATGATTAGCATATGTTAGATGATGTTATCTTATGCTTATCTTTTCATGTTAGATTACTTTCTACATATGATTTGGCTAAACAATCAACAGTTCTATTCCATTCACGAGGAATATATGTGAACCTAATGAACTGAAAAGAGGAAGAGAAGAAAAGAATCTGCTTAACAATAGTGGCCAACTGCCAACTAACATCCTCAAGCTCTTGCGAAGAAAGCATGTTCACCACCACCTGGGAATCAAACTCACAGATAATCTTACTCCACCCCGCAAGAAACACTGCTCCATAGCATATAAAATAGCCTGAGCTTCCATGAGATTGTTAGTATAATCACCCTTATGAACTGAGAAGAAAAATTTAACATCCCCAGAACTACAACTAGCCACTTTGCCAATACTAGCCGGACCAGGATTCCCACGGGAAGAACCATCAGTGTTAATTTTCAGAACTCCACAGCGAGGAGGAGTCCAGTGCCCATCCAGGTTAACATGACCCTTCCTCTGATGGTGAAGCTGCCTGGACATAGAAGGAAACCTATGAGTAGCAACCCCATCCTGCAGATGAAAATTGAGGTGATTACAGATAGCAAGATCAACCGGATCCATACCCCCATCAAGCTCACACTTCACAAGAATAGTTTCCTGAAGAGAATGTGATATTTTCTACCAAAGATGCAAAACACCAAGCTGAACATCTTGGAATATGTGACGATTTCTCTCTAACCAGATATGCCAAAGCATTAAAGATGGGCCAGCAATCCAAGCAGCATGGAGAAAAGAAGACTTGGAGGGAGCAGTACCCAAGTGGGCCCAGAACTCGGGCAAAGAGGAAGCATGCCTACAAGACAAAGCCCAAGTGCTCCACCAAAGGTGCCATATCTGAGTAGAATAGGAGCAATGGAAGAACAGATGAGAGATAGACTCCTCTCCATTACCACACAAAACACAATAAGAGGGGCCCTGAAATCCACGTTTACAAAGATTATCCCAGGTAAGACAACGGTTGTGAGCCACTAGCCACATAAAAAAATTTCACTTGGACCAAGAAACTTTATTCCAAACTTGCTTCCACCAAGGGACCTCAGCATCCCCAAATAATTGTCTAGTTATCTCTTGATACCCAACAGAGACATGATATTTACCAGACAAGGTACCGCCCCAAGCCAAAACATCTAGACCAAGCAAAGAAGAACACTCTCTAGAGGCTAGAATTTGAGAAAGCTCTTGACGATCCATGTCTATACCTCCAGTAGGCCAATCAGAAGAATGCTTCCATCTGTAACCAACAACAGGTCCCAATTGATAAGGAGTCTTATAATGAGCCACTTTATCCCATCCAGCAGTAAGAAAAGAGTCACAAAGAGGCTAAGATGAGGGTATATGGATAAAATGGAAGGGAATCCATCCAAAGCATCAGACCAAAACAAAGCCTGAGAACCTCCTTTACATATCCAAAACAGACCCCTCTTTACCAACATCGCACCTGTCTTCAAAGTATGCCAAACCATTGAGTCACGACCTTCAAGAGGAAGTGTAGAAATAGAGCAAGGATCAGCACCATGAAAATATTTATGAGTGATAATACGAGCCCAAAGTTGATGTTTTCTAGACCACCATCGCCAATAAAGTTTAGCAGCCAAAGCTTGACTACTCAATAGAGCAGATCGAAGACCAAGACCACCCTCCTTTTTAGGCCTACAAACAGTTTCCCAATTAACCAAGCTCCATTTAGTACTACACAAATTACCACTCCAAAGGAATTGTCGAGAAAGAGCATCAAACTCCTTGAGAAAGTAAATAGGTGCAGCGTGAACCATGCTTCGATAAATAGGAAGAGCTTGGATAATAGCTTGAAGAAGAATAACCCGGGCAGTAGTAGAAAGCCATCTATGAGTCCAATGATTTACCTTATCTTGAAGCTTGGTAATCAAATTTTGCAAGAAGAGATGTGGCTTCCTAGAAATAGCAATAGGGATGCCAAGATAAGTCAAAGGAAGTGATCCTATCTGAAACCATAGGATACCAACAATCCTGTGCTAAATAGAATCAGGAGTGTTAAAAAAGTAAATGGAAGATTTTTGCTCATTAACTTTCTGGCCTGAACCTGCCAAATAAACGTCCAAAGCATGTCGAAAGGCTTTAGCTTCCTTGATCCTAGCAAGACCAACAAGAGTAGAATCATCAACAAATTGAAGATGGGAAAGAGAAGGTAAGCCATTACCCCACCACCAGCCTTGAATAGAATTCTGGGACACCTGATGCTTAATGAATCTTCCCAAGCCTTCAGCCATGATGATGAATAGATATGGAGAGAGAGGGTCACCCTGGTGGAGGCCTCTAGAAGCACCAAATAGTTGAGAAGGTTGACCATTACTAAGAACAGAAAAAGAGGCAGAAGTAACACAACTCATAATCCAACTCACCCAGTCAGAGCTAAATCCAAAAGAAAGAAGAATACTCCTTAGGAAGCTCCATTTAACTCTATCGTAGGCCTTAGCCATATCCAGCTTAACAAACATGGCTCTCTGCCTTGAAGTAGCCATAGAGTGAATAGCCTCAATAGCAATAACCACCCCATCCAAAATTTGTCTGCCAGCAAAAAAACCACCTTGTTCTTCTGAGATAATAATGGGAAGCCACCTTTTCAATCTCTCAGCAATCAACTTAGTAATAACTTTGTAAACCACATTACATAAGGCAATTGGTCTAAAAAACTCCAATTGATTAGCACCCCCTCTCTTAGGAATAAGAGTCAAGAATGTAGAGTTCAAAGCTCGAAGCATCTGCTTGCTAGCATAGGATTCTTTAACCACCTCCAACAAATCATGATTAATGATGTCCCAAAATTTCTGAAAGAATTCAACTACAAAGCCATCAGGACCAGGAGCCTTCCCCTTAGGCATGCCAAAGACCACCTCCTCCAGCTCTTCCAAAGAAATAGGATGCATGAGATAATCATTCATTTCCTGAGTGATAAGGGAAGGAATACAAAACAAAATAAGATTTTCTTCGTTATCAGCAGGAGGAGAGTCCTCAAAGAAGAGGGTAGAGAAGTATCAAATAGCCTCCTGGAACAAAGCTTGCAAGGAATTCATTTGGACACCTTGAGAATTAACCAAAGAAGAGATAGTGCTTTGATTCTGGCAAGATTGCACTGTTTTATGGAAAAAGGCAGTGTTATGATCACCTTCCTGGAGCCAATCAACTCTAGCCTTTTGCTTCCAAAAAATTTTCTCTCAAAGTTCCCATTCTTCTAGAGCTCTAGAAGCAAGGGATTCAGCCTTGCCAAGATCCTCTAAGAAACCTTGATCTCTAATCTCCCTTGTGATGACATCAAGATCTTCTTGAGCAAGCCTCTTCATCAAGTGAAGGTTCCCAAAGCATTCCCTATTCCATATCTTGAGCTGCCTTTTATCATATTGAAGCCTTTTAGAAAATGAGAACATTGAAGTACCATATGTAGGAGCACCATCTTTCCACCAATAGAAAACAAAATCATGAAGAGAGGAGTCCCGAAGCCACATCAACTGGAACTTAAAAGGAGGATGCTTCAGAACATAAGCCCCTATAGCGGAAAATTTGATTGGCCAATAATTTGAACCCCTTCAATCAAGGATTTCTGAAGAGATAGTAAGGGTGCCACTAACCCAGAAGCAAGAAACAAGAAATCTATCTAGACGTTCTGAGATAGCAGCAACACCAGTCCTACGATTATTCCAGGTATAGAGACCATTAGAAGGCTTAACATCAAAGAGATGCAAAAGAGATATATGTTGTTGAAGAAGAGCAGAAGAAGGCCCCAATCTAGCCAAACCACCATGCTTCTCCTCTAGACTTAAAACTGAATTGAAGTCCCCTGCTACCACCCAAGGATGATAAGGATGAAAATTTCTAACATATTGAATATGTTCCCAAAGTTCCTCCTTTACCAGAAGATCAACAGGTGCATACACATTAGTAACCATGATTACCTCTCCTGAGTCTAGAGCAGAAGCTACCATAGAGAGAGCTGAGCGAGAAGACATCCAACCAAGAGGATAAATTTTTTGAGGATCCCAAAATATAGCTAAACCACCCGCACTTCCTGTTGCCCCAACACACTGGCATTGGCCACGAGACCAAATACTAGAATCATGTTGGACCATAGACTCCACAGAGAGCTTAGTCTCTTGGATACAAAAAACGTCAGGGCTATGATCAACCACCAAGTTATGAATAGCCTTTTGTCTAGGGATGCTATTCAACCCCTTTACATTCCATGAGAGAATAATCATCATTGGGTAGAATTAGGAAAATGAGAATCCAAAGGTTTCACTGAACCAGACTCAATCAATATATCTCTTGTGAGTTTAATCTTCTCTTGGTTTTTTTTGCGCGCACTCCTTAGAGGGGGACTAGAAGAAGCTCGCTTAAAGGGTCGAGGCATCAACCCTAAGGGGAGAGGAGAACCCTTGCCCTTACCTGATGGTAGCACATCCTTAACCAAGTCAGCTAAAACAACATCATTATCCTCCAATGCTATAGGAGTCACCAGAGCCTCTGTCACAGGAGCTACAGGGACCTCACAATTCTGACATACTACAACTTGGGATGCCCCACAAGCATCATTAGGAATAGATATCTCATCTGGGCAAACTGGATCAGAAGAGATAGGAGGAGGAATACCCTCCTCTAGAACCATATTATCCAGCACCTCAAAGTGGTTAAAACCTAAATCAGATAATCTTTCTTTCAAAGGCCTCTTTTGACCACATCCCTTAGCTTGAGGGCGAACAGGGGTAAATCCATCCTTATCCTGCATTTGAGCCTTACCCTTACCTATAGCATCTTGCAGATTCATCCCCTTGGTAGTATTAGCCATTTGAGATTGTCCTTTCTTTGTAGTATCTGCCAAACCTCCAGTATTTCCAGTTGTAGAACCGTCCACTCCTTTGAAACTTGAGTTATGAGGGCACTGACACTGTAAATGACCATACTCATGAAAAATTCGGCAATGGAAAGGGAGAGATTCATAATCTAACTACTGCACCCAAGAAAAATCCCCCATACAAATTTCAAAAGAATCTGGTAATGGGTTATTCAAATTAATTTCAATAGAAATTCTACCATAAGAAATAACCTTTTTATCAAGGGATTGATGTGCGATCGCAGCTGGCTTCCCCAACAAAGCAGCAATTTGTCAAAGGATGTCTTCATGCCAAAATTCCAAGGGAAGACGAGGCAAGCAAACCCAAACTGGTACTGTTGAAGGGAGATCCTTTGCAAAATTAAAACCTAAATGCCAAGGTTTGACAAATAACCCCACATGGTTGTAGAAATAAGGGCCACTTTCAAAAACACGATCCCGATCAGACATGCAAGAGAATATAACAAAAAATAACTATTCCCCACCAACATAATCTCCATATCGCCTTCCACCTGCCATGAGCGGCGGATCCATGCCTCAGGAGCGGATAGGGAAATCCGAATTCCAAGAAACTTGCATATCAAAGCATGTTTGGTCCAATAATCAATGTCCTCCATTACAGTCGTTGGAGGAATAACTAGAACAAGGCGATCATGGCTATGCGGAAAACAACCATTAACTTTTTTCAGCTTGGAGCTCTCCCCTGAATAAAACGATTCCGATCACATTGCACGCATAGTTGGAGAAGAACCATCTGTTCTCACCAACGGAGAAGAAATCCTAGGCCCTGCCATGCAAACCATAAAACCCCAATCCAAAATTGACTGCAGAAGATTTCCAAAAACACTAACACAAATTATGTTTAGTAGCTAGCAATCCAAACAAAATAGAAAAATAGTAAAGATCAAACACCAAGAACAGGCTAGGGGAAAAACCCTAGCCCAGCCGGCAGCCAATGCTTCTCCACATTCTCCCAACCATTCTTCATTTCAAATGGCTTCTCATTTAATTAAACAACTTTTTTTAATTAATTAGAAGTAAGTACTCCATTTAATTAAATAATTTCGTTTAATTATTTCAATTTTTTTTCGAAACTAGTCAACTCAAGTCAACCGTGGTTAAATTTGGTCAACTTTTGGTCAAACTTGATCTTTGCGTATGTGAATATGAGCAAATGTGAGTATGAATTCCAACAACAATTCGATGCAAATTCTCATTCAACCTTTCAAAATGAAGAGATGAGGGTCTCTTAAATAGACTTTTCTTGAATTCATCAATGGTTGAGACTGATTTCAATCAACGGCCAGGATTAAAGGTGAAGTTCAGTCATAAAGGTAGATTTCCAAATTAAAGGGAGTTAACAGATTTAATTTGAGTAAAATAAGGAGTTAACTGATTCAATTTGAGTAGAAAAAGGAGTTAACTGATTTATCTCATTTTTTATCAATAGTGAACTGAAAATTTCCCTTTTTGAATTGAAGAGAGATTTTGTTAAGATATTTAATTTAATAAAATGAGATATGCTCTCGTAATTACTTTTTCTATTTAATTAAATAATCTTTAATTAATTAGAGACACTTGTCTTATTTAATTAAATAACTTCATTTAATTAATTAAGAATGGCTTCTCAAATAATTAAATAACTTTGTTTAATTAATTAGAAGTAAGTACTCCATTTAATTAAATAATTTTGTTTGATTATTTAAAAATTCTTTTTGAAACTAGTCAACTCAAGTCAATCGTAGTTAAATCTGGTCAACTTTTGGTCAAGCTTGATCTTTGCGTATGTGAATATGAGCAAATGTGAGTATGAATTCCAACAACAATTCGATTCAAATTCTCATTCAACCTTTCAAAATGAAGAGATGAGGGTCTCTTAAATAGACTTTTCTGGAATTCATCAACGGTTGAGATCGATTTCAATCAACGGTCAGGATTAAAGGTGAAGTTCAGTCATAAAGGTAGATTTCCAAATTAAAGGGAGTTAACAGATTTAATTTGAGTCAAATAAGGAGTTAACTGATTCAATTTGAGTAGAAAAAGGAGTTAACTGATTTAACTCATTTTTGATCAATAGTGAACTAAAAATTTCCCTTTTTGAACTGAAGAGAGATTTTGTTAAGATATTTAATTTAATAAAATGAGATATGCTCTCATAATTACTTTTTCTATTTAATTAAATAATCTTTAATTAATTAAAGACACTTTTCTTATTTAATTAAATAACTTCATTTGATTAAATAGGAATGGCTTCTCATTTAATTGAATAAGTTTGTTTAATTTATTAGAAGTAAATACTCCACTTAATTAAATAATTTTGTTTAATTATTTCAAAAAAAATTACAAAACTAGTCAACTCAAGTCAACCATGGTTAAATCTGGTCAACTTTTGGTCAATCTTGATCTTTGCGTATGTGTATATGAGAAAATTTGAGTATGAATTCTAGCAACAATTCGATGCAAATTCTCATTCAACCTTTCAAAATGAAGAGATGTGGGTCTCTTAAATAAACGTTCCTAGAATTCATCAATGGTTGAGATCGATTTCAATCAACGGTCAGGATTAAAGGTGAAGTTCAGACATAAAGGGAGATTTCCACATTAAAGGGAGTTAACAGGTTTAATTTGAGTAAAATAAGAAGTTAACGGATTCAATTTGAGTAGAAAAAGGAGTTAACAGATTTAATTATAGTAAAATAATGAGTTAACTGATTCAATTTGAGTAGAAAAAGGAGTTAACTGATTTAACTCATTTTTGATCAATAGTGAACTAAAAATTTCCATTTTTGAAATGAAGAGAGATTTTGTTGAGATATTTAATTTAATAAAATTAGATATGCTCTAGTAATTACTTTTTCTATTTAATTAAATAATCTTTAATTAATTAGAGACACATTTCTTATTTAATTAAATAACTTCTTTTAATTAATTAGGAATGGCTTCTCATTTAATTAAATAACTTTGTTTAATTAATTAGAAGTAAGTACTCCATTTAATCAAATAATTTCATTTAATTATTTCAAAATTCTTTTCGAAACTAGTCAACCCTGGTTAAATATGGTCAACTTTTGGTCAAACTTGATCTTTGCGTATGTGAATATGATCAAATGTGAGTATGAATTCCAGCAGCGATTCGATGCAAATTCTCATTCAACCTTTCAAAATGAAGAGATGAGGGTC
The DNA here is from genome assembly GCA_028749045.1 of Cupressus sempervirens. Classification (NCBI taxonomy): domain Eukaryota; kingdom Viridiplantae; phylum Streptophyta; class Pinopsida; order Cupressales; family Cupressaceae; genus Cupressus; species Cupressus sempervirens. The sequence continues at coordinate 103,897,114 of CM053791.1, forward strand.
TCTTAAATAGACTTTCCTAGAATTCATCAACGGTTGAGATCGATTTCAATCAACGGTCAGGATTAAAGGTGAAGTTCAGTCATAAAGGTAGATTTCCAAATTAAAGGGAGTTAACAGATTTAATTTGAGTCAAATAAGGAGTTAACTGATTCAATTTGAGTAGAAAAAGGAGTTAACTGATTTAACTCATTTTTGATCAATAGTGAACTAAAAATTTCCCTTTTTGAACTGAAGAGAGATTTTGTTAAGATATTTAATTTAATAAAATGAGATATGCTCTCATAATTACTTTTTCTATTTAATTAAATAATTTTTAATTAATTAAAGACACTTTTCTTATTTAATTAAATAACTTCATTTGATTAAATAGGAATGGCTTCTCATTTAATTAAATAAGTTTGTTTAATTTATTAGAAGTAAATACTCCACTTAATTAAATAATTTTGTTTAATTATTTCAAAAAAAATTACAAAACTAGTCAACTCAACTCAACCATGGTTAAATCTGGTCAACTTTTGGTCAATCTTGATCTTTGCGTATGTGTATATGAGAAAATTTGAGTATGAATTCCAGCAACAATTCGATGCAAATTCTCATTCAACCTTTCAAAATGAAGAGATGTGGGTCTCTTAAATAAACGTTCCTAAAATTCATCAATGGTTGAGATCGATTTCAATCAACGGTCAGGATTAAAGGTGAAGTTCAGACATAAAGGGAGATTTCCAAATTAAAGGGAGTTAACAGGTTTAATTTGAGTAAAATAAGAAGTTAACGGATTCAATTTGAGTAGAAAAAGGAGTTAACAGATTTAATTATAGTAAAATAATGAGTTAACTTATTCAATTTGAGTAGAAAAAGGAGTTAACTGATTTAACTCATTTTTGATCAATAGTGAACAGAAAATTTCCATTTTTGAAATGAAGAGAGATTTTGTTGAGATATTTAATTTAATAAAATTAGATATGCTCTAGTAATTACTTTTTCTATTTAATTAAATAATCTTTAATTAATTAGAGACACATTTCTTATTTAATTAAATAACTTCTTTTAATTAATTAGGAATGGCTTCTCATTTAATTAAATAACTTTGTTTAATTAATTAGAAGTAAGTACTCCATTTAATTAAATAATTTCATTTAATTATTTCAAAATTCTTTTTGAAACTAGTCAACCCTGGTTAAATATGGTCAACTTTTGGTCAAACTTGATCTTTGCGTATGTGAATATGATCAAATGTGAGTATGAATTCCAGCAGTGATTCGATGCAAATTCTCATTCAACCTTTCAAAATAAAGAGATGAGGGTCTCTTAAATAGACTTTCCTAGAATTCATCAACGGTTGAGATCGATTTCAATCAACGGTCAGGATTAAAGGTGAAGTTCAGTCATAAAGGTAGATTTCCAAATTAAAGGGAGTTAACAGATTTAATTTGAGTCAAATAAGGAGTTAACTGATTCAATTTGAGTAGAAAAAGGAGTTAACTGATTTAACTCATTTTTGATCAATAGTGAACTAAAAATTTCCCTTTTTGAACTGAAGAGAGATTTTGTTAAGATATTTAATTTAATAAAATGAGATATGCTCTCATAATTACTTTTTCTATTTAATTAAATAATCTTTAATTACTTAAAGACACTTTTCTTATTTAATTAAATAACTTCATTTGATTAAATAGGAATGGCTTCTCATTTAATTAAATAAGTTTGTTTAATTTATTAGAAGTAAATACTCCACTTAATTAAATAATTTTGTTTAATTATTTCAAAAAAAATTACAAAACTAGTCAACTCAAGTCAACTATGGTTAAATCTGGTCAACTTTTGGTCAATCTTGATCTTTGCGTATGTGTATATGAGAAAATTTGAGTATGAATTCCAGCAACAATTCGATGCAAATTCTCATTCAACCTTTCAAAATGAAGAGATGTGGGTCTCTTAAATAAACGTTCCTAGAATTCATCAATGGTTGAGATCGATTTCAATCAACGGTCAGGATTAAAGGTGAAGTTCAGACATAAAGGGAGATTTCCAAATTAAAGGGAGTTAACAGGTTTAATTTGAGTAAAATAAGAAGTTAACGGATTCAATTTGAGTAGAAAAAGGAGTTAACAGATTTAATTATAGTAAAATAATGAGTTAACTGATTCAATTTGAGTAGAAAAAGGAGTTAACTGATTTAACTCATTTTTGATCAATAGTGAACTGAAAATTTCCATTTTTGAAATGAAGAGAGATTTTGTTGAGATATTTAATTTAATAAAATTAGATATGCTCTAGTAATTACTTTTTCTATTTAATTAAATAATCTTTAATTAATTATAGACACATTTCTTATTTAATTAAATAACTTCTTTTAATTAATTAGGAATGGCTTCTCATTTAATTAAATAACTTTGTTTAATTAATTAGAAGTAAGTACTCCATTTAATTAAATAATTTCATTTAATTATTTCAAAATTCTTTTCGAAACTAGTCAACCCTGGTTAAATATGGTCAACTTTTGGTCAAACTTGATCTTTGCGTATGTGAATATGATCAAATGTGAGTATGAATTCCAGCAGCGATTCGATGCAAATTCTCATTCAACCTTTCAAAATGAAGAGATGAGGGTCTCTTAAATAGACTTTCCTAGAATTCATCAACGGTTGAGATCGATTTCAATCAACGGTCAGGATTAAAGGTCAAGTTCAGTCATAAAGAGATATTTCAAAATTAAAATGAGTTAACAGATTTAATTTGAGTAAAATAAGGAGTTAACTGATTCAATTTGAGAAGAAAAAGGAGTTCACTGATTTAACTCATTTTTGATCAATGGTGAACTGGAAATTTCCCTTTTTGAACTAAAGAGAGATTTTGTTAAGATATTTAATTTAATAAAATGAGATATGCTCTCATAATTACTTTTTCTATTTAATTAAATAGTCTTTAATTAATTAGAGACACTTTTCTTATTTAATTAAATAACTTCATTTAATTATTTGAGAATTGCTTCCCATTTAATTAAATAAATTTGTTTAATTAATTAGAAGTAAGTACTCTATTTAATTAAGTAATTTCATTTAACTATTTCAAAATTCTTTTCGAAACTAATCAACTGAAATCAACTGTTGTTAAATCTTGTCAACTTTTGGTCAAACTTGATCTTTGCAGATGTGAATATGAGCAAATGTGAGTATGAATTCCAGCAACAATTCGTTGCAAATTCTCATTCAACCTTTCAAAATGAAGAGATGAGGGTCTCTTAAATAGACTTTCCTGGAACTCATCAACGGTTGAGATCGATTTCAATCAACGGTCAAGATTAAAGGTGAAGTTCAGTCGTAAAGGGAGATTTCCAAATTAAAGGGAGTTAATAGATTTAATTTGAGCAAAATACGGAGTTAACGGATTCAATTTGAGTAGAAAAAGGAGTTAACAGATTTAATTTTAGTAAAATAATGAGTTAAATGATTCAATTTGAGTAGAAAAAAGAGTTAACTGATTTAACTCTTTTTTGATCAATAGTGAATTGAGAATTTCCAATTTTGAACTGAAGAGAGATTTTGTTGAGATATTTAATTTAATAAAATGAGATATGCTCTCGTAATTACTTTTTCAATTTAATTAAATAATCTTTATTTAATTAGAGACACATATCTTATTTAATTAAATAACTTCATTTAATTAATTAGGAATGGCTTTTCATTTAATTAAATAACTTTGTTTAATTAATTAGAAGTAAGTACTCCAATTAATTAAATAATTTCATTTAATTATTTCAAAATTCTTTTCGAAACTTGTCAACCATGGTTAAATATGGTCAACTTTTGGTCAAACTTGACCTTTGCATATGTGAATATGAGCAAATATGAGTATGAATTCCAGCAACAATTCGATGCAAATTCTCATTCAACCTCTCAAAATGAAGAGATGAGGGTCTCTTAAATAGAGTTTCTTGGGATTCATCAACGGTTGAGATTGATTTCAATCAACGGTCAGGATTAAAGGTGAAGTTCAGTCATAAAGGGAGATTTCCAAATTAAAGTGAGTTAACAGATTTAATTTGAGCAAAATAGGGAGTTAACTGATTCAATTTCAGAAGAAAAAGGAGTTAACTTATTTAACTCATTTTTTATCAATGGTGAAGTTGAAATTTCCCTTTTTGAACTGAAGAGAGATTTTTTTGAGATATTTAATATTATAAAATGAGATATGCTCTCATAATTACTTTTTCTATTTAATTAAATAGTCTTTAATTAATTAGAGACGCTTTTCTTATTTAAATAAATAACTTCATTTAATTATTCAGGAATTGCTTCCCATTTAATTAAATAACTTTGTTTAATTGATTAGAAGTAAGTACTCCATTTAATTAAGTATTTTCATTTAATTTTTTCAAAATTCTTTTCGAAACTAGTCAACTCTTGTCAACTATAGTTAAATCTGGTCAACTTTTGGTCAAACTTGATGTTTGCGTATGTGAATATGAGCAAATGTGAGTATGAATTTCAGCAACAATTTGATGCAAATTCTCATTCAACCTTTCAAAATGAAGAGATGAGGGTCTCTTAAATAGACTTTTCTGAAATTCATGAACGGTTGAGATCGATTTCAATCAACGGTTAGGATTAAAGGTGAAGTTCAATCATAAAGGAAGATTTCCAAATTAAAGGGAGTTAATAGATTTAATTTGAGTAAAATAAGGAGTTAACTGATTCAATTTGAGTAAAAAAAAGAGTTAATCAATTTAACTCATTTTTTGATCAATAGTGAACTGAAAATTTTACTTTTTGAACTGAAGAGAGATTTTGTTGAGATATTTAATTTAATAAAATGAGATATGCTCTAATAATTACTTTTTCTATTTAATTAAATAATCTTCAATTAATTAGAAACACATTTCTTATTTAATTAAATAACTTCATTTAATTAATTAGGAATGGCTTCTCATTTAATTAAATAACTTTGTTTGATTAATTAGAAGTAAGTAATCCATTTAATTAAATAATTTCGTTTAATTATTTAAAAATTCTTTTCGAAACTAGTCAACCGTAGTTAAATCTGGTCAACTTTTGGTCAAACTTGATCTTTGCGTATGTGAATATGAGCAAATGTGAGTATGAATTCTAGCAACAATTCGATGCAAATTCTTAGTCAACGTTTCAAAATAAAGAGATGAGGGTCTCTTAAATAGACTTTCCTGGAATTCATCAACGGTTGAGATCGATTTCAATCAGCAGTCAGGATTAAACGTGAAATTCAGTCATAAAGGGAGATTTCCAAATTAAAGGGAGTTAACAGATTTAATTTGACTAAAATAAGAAGTTAACTGATTCAATTCGAGTATAAAAAGGAGTTAACTGATTTAACTCATTTTTTATCAATAGTGAACTGAAAATTTCACTTTTTGAACTAAAGAGTGATTTTGTTAAGATATTTAATTTAATAAAATGAGATATGCTCTCATAATTACTTTTTCTATTTAATTAAATAATCTTCAATTAATTAGAGACACTTTTCTTATTTAATTAAATAACTTCATTTAATTACTTAGGAATGGATTCTTATTTAATTAAGTAGAAGTAAGTACTCCATTTAATTAAATAATTTTGTTTAATTATTTCAAAAAAATTTAGAAATTAGTCAACTCAAGTCAACTGTGCTTAAATCTGGTCAACTTTTGGTCAAATTTGATCTTTGCGTATGTGAATATGAGCAAATGTGAGTATGAATTCTAACAACAATTCGATGCAAATTCTCATCCAACCTTTCAAAATGAGCAGATGAGGGTCTCTTATATAGACTTTCATGGAATTCAACAACGGTTGAGATCGATTTCAACCAGCAGTCAGGATTAAAGGTGAAATTCAGTCATAAAGGGAGATTTCCAAATTAAAGGGAGTTAAAAGATTTAATTTGACTAAAATAAGGAGTTAACTGATTCAATTTGAGTAGAAAAAGGAATTAACTGATTTAACTCATTTTTTATCAATAACTTTTTCTTATTTAACTAAACAACTTCATTTAATTAATTAGGAATGGCTTCTCATTTAATTAAATAAATTTGTTTAATTAATTAGAAGTAAGTACTCCATTTAATTAAATAATTTGGTTTAATTATTTCAAAATTCTTTTCAAAACTACTCAACTCAAGTCAACTGTGGTTAAATCTGGTCAACTTTTGGTCAAACTTGATCCTTGCGTTTGTGAATATGTGCAAATGTGAGTATGAATTCCAGCAACAATTCGATGCAAATTCTCATTCAACCTTTCAAAATGAAGAGATGAGGGTCTCTTAAATAGACTTTCTAGAAATTCCTCAACGGTTGAGATCAATTTCAATCAGTGGTCAGGATTAAAAGTGAAGTTTAGTCATAAAGGGATATTTCCAAATTAAAGGGAGTTAATAGATTTAATTTTAGTAAAATAAGGAGTTAACTGATTCAATTTGAATAGAAAAAAGAGTTAACTCAATTACTTTTTCTATTTAATTAAGTAATCTTTAATTAATTAGACACACTTTTTTTATTTAATTAAATAACTTTATTTAATTAATTAGGAATGGCTTCTCATTTAATTAAATAACTTTGTTTAATTAATTAGAACTAAGTATGCCATTTAATTAAATAATTTCGTTTAATTATTTCTAAATTCTTTTCGAAATTGGTCAACTCAAGTCGACCGTGGTTAAATCTAGTCAACTTTTAGTCAAACTTGATCTTTGCGTATGTGATATGAGCAAATGTGAGTATGCATTCTAGCAACAATTCGATGCAAATTCTCATTCACCCTTTCAAAATGGAGAGATGAGGGTTTCTTAAATAGACATTCCTAGAATTCATCAACGGTTGAGATTGATTTCGATCAATGGTCAGGATTAAAGATGAAGTTCAATCATAAAGGGAGATTTTCAAATTAAAGAGAGTTAACGGATTTAATTTGAGTAAAATAAAGAGTTAATTGATTCTATTTGAGTAGAAAAAAGAGTTAACTGATTTAACTCGTTTTTTATCAATAGTGAACTGGAAATTTCCCTTTTTGAACTGAAGAGAGATTTTGTTGAGATATTTAATTTAATAAAATTAGATATGCTCTCATAATTACTTTTCTATTTAATTAGGTAATCTTTAATTAATTAGAGACACTTTTCTTATTTAGTTAAATAACTTCATTTAATTAATTAGGAATGGCTTCTCATTTAATTAAATAACTTTGTTTAATTATTTAGAAGTAAGCACTCGATTTAATTAAATAATTTAGTTTAATTATTTCGAAATTCTTTTCGAAATTAGTCAACTCAAATTAACCGTGGTTAAATCTGGTCAACTTTTTGTGAAACTTGATATTTGCGTAGCTGACTATGAGCAAATGTGAGTATGAATTCCAGTAACAATTCGATGCAAATTCTCATTTAACCTTTCAAAATGAAGAGATGAGGGTCTCTTAAATAGACTTTATTGGAATTCATCAACGGTTGAGATCAGTTTTAATCAACGGTCAGGATTAAAGGTGAAGTTCAGTCATAAAGAGAGATTTCCAAATTAAAGAGAGTTAACAGATTTAATTTGAGTAAAATAAGGAGTTAACTGATTCAATTTGAGTAGAAAAAGGAGTTAACTGATTTAACTCATTTTCGATCAATAGTGAACTAGAAATTACTCTTTTTGAACTGAAGAGAGATTTTTTTGACATATTTAATTTAATAAAATGAGATATGCTCTTATAATTACTTTTTCTATTTAATTAAGTAATCTTTAATTAATTAGAGACACTTTTCTTATTTAATTAAATAACTTCATTTAATTAATTAGTAATGGCTTCTCATTTAATTAAATAAATTTGTTTATTTAATTACAAGTACTCCATTTAATTAAATAATTTCCTTTAATTATTTCAAAATTCTTTTCGAAACTAGTCAACTCAAGTCAACCGTGGTTAAATCTGATCAATTTTTGGTCAAACTTGATCGTTGCGTATGTGAATATGAGCAAACGTTAATATGAATTCTAGCAACAATTCAATGCAAATTCTCATATAACCTTTCAAAATGAAGAGATGAGGGTCTCTTAAATAGACTTTCCTAGAATTCATCAACGGTTGAGATCGATTTCAATCAACGGTCAGGATTAAAAGTGAAGTTCAGTCATAAAGGGAGATTTTAAAATTAAAGGGAGTTAACAGATTTAATTTGAGTAAAATAAGAAGTTAACTAATTCAATTTGAGTAGAAAAAGGAGTTAACTGATTTAACTATTTTTTGATCAATAGTGAACTGAAAATTTTTCTTTTTGAACTGAAGAGAGATTTTGTTAAGATATTTAATTTAATAAAATGAGTTATGCTTTCATAATTACTTTTTCTATTTAATTAAGTAATCTTTAATTAATTAGAGACACTTTTCTTATTTAATTAAATAAGTTCACTTAATTAATTAGGAATGGCTTCTCATTTAATTAAATAACTTTGTTTATTTAATTAGAAGTAAGTACTCCATTTAATTAAATAATTTCATTTAATTATTGAAAATTTTATTTTGAAACTAGTCAACTCGAGTCAATCATGGTTAAATCTGGTCAACTTTTGGTCAAACTTGATCTTTACGTATGTGAATATGAGCAAATGTGAGTATGAATTCTAGCAACAATTCGATGCAAATTCTCATTTAACCTTTCAAAATCAAGAGTGAGGGTCTCTTAAATAGACTTTCCTGGAGTTCATCAATGGTTGAGATCGACTTCAATCAATGGTCATGATTAAAGGTGAAGTTCAGTCATAAAGGGAGATTTCCAAATTTAAGAAAGTTAACAGATTTAATTTGTGTAAAATAAGGAGTTAACTGATTCAATTTGAGTAGAAAAAGGAGTTAAATAATTTAACTCATTTTTGATCAATAGTGAACTGAAAATTTCTCTTTTTGAACTAAACAAAAATTTTGTTGAGATATTTAATTTAATAAAATGAGATATGCTCTCATAATTACTTTTTCTATTTAATTAAATAATCTTTAATTAATTAGAGACACTTTTCTTATTTAATCAAATAACTTCATTTATTTAATTAGGAATGGCTTCTCATTGAATTAAATGAATTTGTTTAATTAATTAGAACTAAGAACTCCATTTAATTAAATAAATTTTTTTTAATTGTTTGAAAAAAATTTTGAAACTAGGGAACTCAAGTCAACTGTGGTTAAATTTGGTCAACTTTTGGTCAAACTTGATCTTTGCATATGTGAATACGAGAAAATGTGAGTATGAATTCCAGCAACAATTCCATGCAAATTCTCATTCAACTTTTCAAAATGAAGATATGAGGGTTTCTTAAATAGAATTTTCTAGAATTCATCAACGGTTGAGATCGATTTCAATCAACCGTCAGGATTAAAGGTGAAATTCAATCATAAACGAATATTTCCAAATTAAAGGGAGTTAACAGATTTAATTTGAGTAAAATAAGGAGTTAACTAATTCAATTTGAGTAGAGAAAGGAGTTAACTGATTTAACTCATTTTCAATCAATAGTGAACTGAAAATTACCCTTTTTGAACTGAAGAGAGATTTTGTTGACGTATTTAATTTAATAAAATGAGATATGCTCTTATAGGTACTTTTTCTATTTAATTAATTAATCTTTATTTAATTAAAGACACTTTTCTTATTTAATTAAATAACTTCATATAATTAATTAGGAATGGCTTCTCATTTAATTAAATAACTTTGTTTATTTAATTAGAAGTAAGTACTCCATTTAATTAAATAATTTTTTTAAATTATTTCAAAATTCTATTCGAAACTAGTCAACTCAAGTCAACCGTGGTTAAATCTGATCAACTTTTGGTCAAGCTTGATCTTTGCGTATGTGAATATGAGCAAATGTTAATATGAATTCTAGCAACAATTCAATGCAAATTCTCATATAACCTTTCAAAATGAAGAGATGAGGGTCTCTTAAATAGACTTTCCTACAATTCATCAATGGTTGAGATCGATTTCAATCAACGGTCAGGATTAAAAGTGAAGTTCAGTCATAAAGGGAGATTTTAAAATTAAAAGAAATTAACAGATTTAATTTGAGTAAAATAAGAAGTTAACTAATTCAATTTGAGTAGAAAAAGGAGTTAACTGATTTAACTATTTTTTAATCAATAGTGAACTGAAAATTTTTCTTTTTGAACTGAAGAGAGATTTTGTTAAGATATTTAATTTAATAAAATGAGATATGCTCTCATAATTACTTTTTCTATTTAATTAAGTAATCTTAAATTAATTAGAGACACTTTTCTTAATTAATTAAATAACTTCACTTAATTAATTAGGAATGGCTTCTCATTTAATTAAATAACTTTGTTTATTTAATTAGAAGTAAGTACTCCATTTAATTAAATAATTTTATTTAATTATTTCAAAATTAATTTTGAAACTAGTCAACTCAAGTAAATCATGGTTAAATCTAGTCAACTTTTGGTCAAACTTGATCTTTACGTATGTGAATATGAGCAAATGTGAGTATGAATTCCAGCAACAATTCGATGCAAATTCTCATTCAACCTTTCAAAATGAAGAGATGAGGGTCTCTTAAATAGACTTTCCTGAAATTCATCAATGGTTGAGATCGATTTCAATCAACGGTCAGGATTAAAGGTGAAGTTCAGTCAAAAAGGGAGATTTCCAAATTTGAGAGAGTTAACAGATTTAATTTGAGTAAAATAAGGAGTTAACTGTTTCAATTTGAGTAGAAAAAGGAGTTAAATAATTTAACTCATTTTTTATCAATAGTGAACTGAAAATTTCTCTTTTTGAACTGAACAAAATTTTTGTTGAGATATTTAGTTTAATAAAATGAGATATGCTCTCATAATTACTTTTTCTATTTAATTAAATAATCTTTAATTAATTAGAGACACTTTTCTTATTTAATCAAATAACTTCATTTATTTAATTAGGAATGGCTTCTCATTTAATTAAATAAATTTGTTTAATTAATTAGAAGTAAGTACTCCATTAAATTAAATAATTTTGTTTAATTGTTTCAAAAAAAATTCGAAACTAGGCAACTCAAGTCAACCGTAGTTAAATTTGGTCAACTTTAGGTCAAACTTGATCTTTGCGTATGTGAATATGAGCAAATGTGAGTATGAATTCCAGCAACAATTCGATGCAAATTCTCATTCAACATTTCAACATGAAGATATGAGGGTCTCTTAAATATAATTTCTTAGAATTCATCAATGGTTGACATCGATTTCAATCAACCATTAGGATTAAAGGTGAAATTCAATCATAAAGGAAAATTTTCAAATTAAAGGGAGTTAACGGATTTAATTTGAGTAAAACAAGGAGTTAACTGATTCAATTTTAGTAGAAAAAGGAGTTATATGATTTAACTCATTTTTGATGAATAGTGAACTTGAAATTTCCCTTTTTGAACTGAAAAGAGATTTTGTTGAGATATTTAATTTAATAAAATGAGATATGCTCTCATAATTACTTTTTCTAATTATTTGAATAATCTTTAATTAATTAGAGACACTTTTCTTATTTAATTAAATCACTTCATTTAAATAATTAGGAATGGCTTCTCATTTAATTAAATAACTTTCTTTAATTAATTAAAAATAAGTACTCTATTTAATTAAATAATTTTGTTTAATTATTTCAAAAAAAAAATTTGAAACTAGTCAAATCAAGTCAACCGTGGTTAAATCTAGTCAACTTTTGGTCAAACTTCATCTTTGCATATGTGAATATGAGCAAATGTGAGTATGAATTCCAGCAACAATTCGATGCAAATTCCCATTCAACCTTTCAAAATGAAGAGATGAGGGTCTCTTAAATAGACTTTTCTGAAATTCATCAACGGTTGAGATCAATTTTAATCAACGGTCAGGATTAAAGGTGAAGTTCAGTCGCAAAGGGAGATTTCCAAATTAAAAGGAGTTAACAGATTTAATTTGAGTAAAATAAGGAGTTAACTGATTCAATTTGATCAGAAAAAGGAGTTAACTGATTTAACTCATTTTTGATTAATAGAGAAACTGAAAATTTCCATTTTTGAACTGACAAAAGATTTTGTTGACATATTTAATTAAATAAAATGAGATATGCTCCCATAATTACCTTTTCTATTTAATTAAGTAATCTTTAGTTAATTAGAGACACTTTTCTTATTTAATTAAATAACTTCATTTAATTAATTAGGAATGGCTTCTCTTTTAATTAAATAACTTTGTTTAATTAATTAGAAGTAAGTACTCCATTTAATTAAATAATTTCGTTTAATTATTTTAAAAAAATTTCTAAACTAGTCAACTGAAGTCAATCGTGGTTAAATCTGGTCAACTTTTGGTCAAAGTTGATCTTTGCGTATGTGAATATGAGCAAATGTAAGTATGAATTCTAGCAATAACTCGATGCAAATTCTCATTCAACCTTTCAAAATGAAGAGATGAGGGTCTCTTAAATAGACTTTCTTGGAATTCATCAATGGTTGAATTCGATTTCAATCAACGGTCAGAATTAAAGGTGAAGTTCAGTCATAAAGGGAGATTTTAAAATTAAAGGGAGTTAACAGATTTAATTTGAGTAAAATAATGAGTTAACTAATTCAATTTGAGTAAAAAATGGATTTAACTCATTTAACTCATTTTTGATCAATAATGAACTGGAAATTTCACTTTTTAAACTGAAGATAGATTTGGTTGAGATATTTAATTTAATAAAATGAGATATGTTCTCCCAATTACTTTTTCAATTTAATTACGTAATCTTTAATTATTTAGAGACACTTTTCTTATTTAATTAAATAACTTTACTTAATTAATTAGGAATGGATTCTCATTTAATTAAATAACTTAGTTTAATTAATTAGAACTAAGTACTCCATTCAGTTAAATAATTTTTTTAAATTATTTTAAAATTATTTTCAAAAATAGTCAACTCAAGTCAACCATAGATTAATCTAGTCAACTTTTGGTCAAACTTGATCTTTGCGTATGTGAATATGAGCAAATGTGAGTATGAATTCCAGCAAAAATTCGATACAAATTCTCATTCAACCTTTCAAAGTGAAGAGATGAGGGTCTCTTAAATAGACTTTACAGGAATTCATCAATGGTTGAGATCGATTTAAATCAGTGGTCAGGATTAAAGGTGAGGTTCAGTCATAAAGGGAGATTTCCAAATTAAAGGGAGTTAACATATTTAATTTGAGTAAAATAAGGAGTTAATTGATTCAATTTGAGTAGAAAAAGGAATTAACTGATTTAATTCATTTTTTATCAATAGTGAACTGGAAATTTTTTTTTTTGAATTGAAGAGTGATTTTGTTGAGCTATTTAATTTAATAAAATGAGATATGCTCTCATAATTACTTTTTCTATTTAATAAAGTAATCTTTAATTAATTAGAGACACTTTTCATATTTAATTAAATAACTTTATTTAATTAATTAGGAATGGCTTCTCATTTAATTAAATTTGGTCAACTTTTGGTCAAAATTGATCTTTGCGTATGTGAATATAAGCAAATGTGAGTATGAATTCCAGCAACAATTTGATGCAAATTGTCATTCAACCTTTCAAAATGAAGAGGTGAGAGTCTCTTAAATAGACTTTGCTAGAATTCATCAACAGTTGAGAATGATTTCAATCAACGGTCAGGATTAAAGGTGAAGTTCAGTCATAAAAGGAGATTTCCAAATTAAACTGAGTTAACAGATTTAGTTTGAGTAAAATAAGATGTTAACTGATTCAATTTCAGTAGAAAAAGGAGGTAACTAATTTAACTTATTTTTTATCAATAGTGAACTGAAAATTTTCCTTTTTTAATTGAAGAGAGATTTTGTTTAGATATTTAATTTAATAAAATGAAATATGCTCTCACAATTACTATTTATATTTAATTAAACAATCTTTAATTAATTAGAGACACTTTTCTTATTTAATTAAATACCTTTATTGAATTAATTAGGAATAGCTTTCCATTTAATTAAATAACTTTGTTTAATTAATTAGAAGTAAGTACTCCATTTAATTAAATAATTTCGTTTAATTATTTCAAAATTCTTTTCGAAACTAGTCAACTCAAGTCAATCGTGGCTAAATTTGGTCAACTTTTGGTCAAACTTGATCTTTGCGTATGTGAATATGAGCAAATGTGAGTATGAATTCCAGCAACAATTCGATACAAATTCTCATTCAATCTTTCAAAATGAAGAGATGAGGGTCTCTTAAATAGACCTTCCTGGAATTCATCAACGGTTGATATCGATTTCAATCAACGGTCAGGATTAAAAGTGAAGTTCAATCATAAACGGAGATTTCCAAATTAAAAGAATTAATAGATTTAATTTGAGTAAAATAAGGAGTTAACTGATTCAATTTGTGTAGAAAAAGGAGTTAACTGATTTCACTTATTTTTGATCAATAATGAACTGGAAATTTTCCTTTTGAACTCAAGAGAGATTTTGTTGAGATATTCAATTTAATAAAATGAGATATGCTCTCATAATTACTTTTTCTATTTGATTAAATAATCTTTAATTAATTAGAGGCACTTTTCTTATTTAATTAAATAACTTCATTTAATTAATTAGGAATGGCTTGTCATTTAATTAAATAACTTTGTTTAATTAATTATAAGTAAGTACTCTATTTAATTAAATAATTTTGTTTAATTATTTAAAAAAAAATTCAAAACTATTGAACTCAAGTCAACCGTCCTTAAATCTGGTCAACTTTTGGTCGAACTTGATCTTTGCGTATTTAAATATGAGTAAATGTGAGTATGAATTCTAGCAACAATTCGATGCAAATTCTCATTCAACCTTTGAAAATGAAGAGATGAGGGTCTCTTAAATAGACTTTCCTTGAATCCATCAACGGTTGAGATCGATTTCAATCAACGGTCAGTATTAAAGATGAAGTTCAGTCATAAAGGAAGATTTCCAAATTAAAGGGAGTTAACAAATATAATTTGAGTAAAATAATGAGTTAACTGATTCAATTTGAGTAGAAAAAGGAGTTAACTAATTTAACTCATTTTTGATCAATAGTGAACTGGAAATTTTCCGTTTTAAACTGAAGAGAGATTTTGTTGAGATATTTAATTTAATAAAATGAGATATGCTTCTCATTTAATTAAATAAATTTGTTTAATTATTTCAAAAAAAAATTCGAAACTAGTCAACTCAAGTCAACCGTGGTTAAATATGGTCAACTTTTGGTCAAACTTTATGTTTGCATATGTCAATATGAGCAAATGTGAATATGAATTCTAGCAACAATTCGATGCAAATTCTCATTGAATTTTTCAAAATGAAGAGATGAGGGTCTCTTAAATAGACTTTCCTGGAATTCATCAACGGTTGAGATCGATTTCAATCAACGGTCATGATTAAAGGTGAAGTTCAATCATAAAGGAAGATTTCCAAATTAAAGAGAGTTAACAGATTTAATTTGAGTAAAATAAGGAGTTAACTAATTCAATTTGAGTAGAAAAAGGAGTTAACTGATTTAACTCATTTTTTATCAATAGTGAACTGAAAATTTTGCTTTTTGAACTGAAGAGAGATTTTGTTGAAATATATAATTTAATAAAATGAGATATGGTCTCATAATTACTTTTTCTATTTAATTAAATAATCTTTAGTTAATTAGAGGCACTTTTCTTATTTAATTAAATAACTTCATTTAATTAATTATGAATGGCTTCTCATTTAATTAAATAACTTTGATTAATTAATTAGAAGTAAGTACTCCATTTAATTAAATAATTTCGTTTAATTATTTCAAAATTCTCTTCGAAACTAGTCAACTCAAGTCAATCGTGGTTAAATCTAGTTAACTTTTGGTGAAACTTGCTCTTTGCGTATGTGAATATGAGAAAATGTGAGTATGAATTCCAACAACAATTCGATACAAATTCTCATTCAACCTTTCAAAATGAAGAGATGATGGTCTCTTAAATAGACTTTCATGGAATTCATCAACGGTTGAGATTGATTTCAATCAACGGTCAGGATTAAAGGTGAAGTTCAATCATAAAGGAAGATTTCCAAATTAAAAGGAGTTAACAGATATAATTTGAGTAAAATAATGAGTTAACTGATTCAATTTGAGTAGAAAAAGGAGTTAACTGATTTAACTCATTTTTGATCAATAGTGAACTAGAAATTTCCCTTTTTGACCTGAAGAGAGATTTTGTTGAGATATTTAATTTAATAAAATGAGATATGCTGTCATAATTACTTTTTCTAATTAATTAAATAATCTTTAATTAATTAGAGACACTTTTCTTATTTAATTAAATAACTTTCTTTAATTAATTAGGAATGGCTTCTCATTTAATTAAATAACTTTTTTTAATTAATTAGAAATAAATTCTCCATTTAATTAAATAATTTCATTTAATAATTTCAAAATTCTTTTTAAAACTAATCAAGTCAAGCCAACCGTAGTTAAATCTGGTCAACTTTTGGTCAAACTTGATATTTTCATATGTGAATATGAGCAAATGTGAGTATGAATTCCAGCAACAATTCGATGCAAATTCTCATTCCACCTTTCAAAATGAAGAGATGAGGGTCTTTTTGATAGACTTTCCTGGAATTCATCAATGGTTGAGATCGATTTCAATCAACGGTCAGGATTAAAGGTGAAGTTCAGTCATAAAGGGAGATTTTGAAATTAAAGGGAGTTAACAGATTTAATTTGAGTAAAATAAGGAGTTAACTAATTCAATTTGAGTAGAAAAAGGAGTCGACTGATTTAACTAATTTTATATGAATAGTGAACTCGAAATTTCCCTTTTTGAACTGAAGAGAGATTTTGTTGAGATATTTAATTTAATAAAATGAGATATGCTCTCATAATTACTTTTTCTATTTAATTAAATAATCTTTAATTAATTAGAGTCACTTTTCTCATTTAATTAAATAACTTCATTTAGTTAATTATGAATGGCTTCTCATTTAATTAAATAACTTTGTTGAATTAATTAGAAGTACTCCATTTAATTAAATAATTTCATTTAATTATTTAAAAGTTCTTTTCGAAATTAGTCAAGTCAAGTTAACCGTGGTTAAATCTGGTCAACTTTTGGTCAAACTTAACCGTTGCGTATTTGAATATGAGAAAATGTGACTATGAATTCCAGCAACAATTCGATTAAAATTCTCATTCAACCTTTCAAAATGAAGAGATGAGGGTCTCTTAAATAGACTTTCTTGGAATTCATCAATAGTTGAGATCGATTTCAATCAATGGTCAGGATTAAAAGTGAAGTTCAGTCATAAAGGGAGATTTACAAATTAAAGGGAGTTAACAGATTTAATTTGAGTAAAATAAGAAGTTAACTGATTCAATTTGAGTAGGAAAAGAAGTTAACTGATTTAACTCAGTTTTGATCAATAGTGAACTGGAAATTTCCCTTTTTAAACTGAAGAGAGATTTTGTTGAGATATTTAATTTAATAAAATGAGATATGCTCTCATAATTAATTTTTTTGTTTAATTAAACAATCTTTAATTAATTAGAGACACTTTTCTTATTTAATTAAATAACTTCATTTAATTAATTAGGAATGACTTCTCATTTAATTAAATAACTTTGTTTAATTAATCAGAAGTAAGTACTCCATTTAATTAAATAATTTTGTTTAATTATTTCAAAATTCTTTTTGAAACTAGTCAACTCAAGTCAACCGTTGTTAAATCTGATCAACTTTTGGTCAAACTTGATGTTTGCGTATGTGAATATGAGCAAATGTGAGTATGAATTCCAGTAACAATTCGATGCAAATTCTCATTGAACCTTTCAAAATGAAGAGATGAGGGTCTCTTAAATAGACTTTCCTGTAATTCATCAATGGTTGAGATCGATTTCAATCAACGGTCAGGATTAAAGGTGAAGTTCAGTCATAAAGGGAGATTTTCAAATTAAAGGGAGTTAACAGAATTAATTTGAGTAAAATAAGGAGTTAACTGATTCAATTTGAGTAGAAAAAGGAGTTTACTAATTTAACTCATTTTTAAACAATAGTGAACTGGAAATTTCCCTTTTTGAACTGAAGAGAGATTTTGTTGAGATATTTAATTTAGTAAAATGAGATATGCTCTCATAATTACTTTTTCTATTTAATTAAACTTTTTTTAATTAATTAGAGACACTTTTCTTATTTAATTAAATAATGTAGTGCCTACCCTCATTCACATCTTTTCTGGACATTGTTGTTATTATTAGACTTTAATAGACTAGTTTTATGTTGATGGATTAGTGGTATTGTTTTGACACTATCAAACATTATGTTATGGATTTAGTGGTTATATGATGAAATCATTTAGATTTTACATTTTATGCATACATGATGATCATTATACTATTTTCAGTTATTATTGATGATTAGATGGTTGATTTATTATCTTATGTGTTTTATTATGGATACTTACCCCATACTTGCATGTGTATGGTGTGCATGTTTTCATATTGTATGGCGTTTCTGATGTGGTTATGGAAGGGAGCCATAGTCACCTGCTTAGTCGGGATCTACACGATGCACCACTTCCTGCTATTATTTTTTTAGCTTAGCATTATATATATATTGTATGTACATTCATAGTTTTTCTGTAGGTTGCAGGTACCGGGTATCGACTTTCCTGAATTGCCAGGATGAGCGTACCCTATTATACTATCTCAATGATAAGATAAGGGAGAGAAATTCTCAAGTCCAAATCCCAAACCTTTAAGCCAATTGTCCTAGTGAGGTAGGACAAGTATCTGAATATTTTACCCACTGAATGTGTCGGATGACATGATTCGTGATTTTTAACCCTTTAGACTGATTTTGAGTGATTTGCTCTATGATGAGTTTTCATATTTTATCTTGGAGGTCTTTGTGAATTATCTATTAATTAAGTCTTAATAAATGGATTTAATTAATAAATTAATTATTTGAGAAAATTAATATAAAATATCATGTTATTGATATTATGATTGTAATAAATTAAATGTGAATTATTCAGGAAAAATGAATTAAATAAAAGAAAATTAAAAAATTAAAATTAATAATAATAATAAAACAATAATAAAGTAATAAATAAATAATAATAATAAAAGTTATAAAAATTAAAATGAAAGTTATAAATATTTAAATGGAAATTATTTAAATAGTGAATTGGAGTTATAAGCTTACATGGGAGTTAGCGCACTTCTCTATTTCTCATGTGTCAACAACACAGAGGTTAGTGCATCAATTAAGCACATGGTGTCTACAACCCTATGGCTCATCAAAAAGGTTGGAAAAGACCCATGCTTAGTTGGTGACACCTTCTAGTTGTTTCTAGAAGCATTCTAGATATTTCCCGAAAGCTCTTTATATTCAGGCATTCCTAGAAGCTTAGTGAGAGCGTTTGGAGTGCAATTAGAGCATTGGAGGATTCGAGAAATTTGAAGAAGGGAGCTTGCTTTGTGTTTTTTCTGAGGAAGAGCGATTTAGCATCAGAATCTAGATAGATTCTTGTGTTTTTACTTATGCTATTTTCGCATCATGCATTTCCTGTCTTCTTCGTGTCTTCCATATGTCTTCTGAAGAATTTCATAATTTACTGTACATTCTCAATATGGGTAGATTAATTTATTTGAGATTTTTTATATGCATGGATCTAAAAAAAAACATGGGGATCTAAACGTAGCGTACCCCGTCACAGTCCCTGCAACTGTAGGGTCCTGCGTACCGGTGGTTATATTAATAATGTGTGTGTTGTTTTTTTTAAAAAAAATGTTTGCCATATTCGATTTGGCATTAATCGAATTTGATTAGATCAATTTTGTTAAATGATAAATAATTTATATATTCATATATGTATTTATATGTATATATTTTAATAAATATATATATAAGTATGTATATAATATGTAAATATAATTATATGTTTTATAATTATGAATTTGTTAATTGGTATATATCAAGGGCTCATGATTAAAATTAATTGTTTTATTAAAAATGGATTTGGAAGGAGAACATTTGGATTGAAATTATAATTAAAGAATGGATTTGTATTCATATATAAATGTTTCTTCAAATTCTTTCTCTTAACTTGGAAACATAAATTGAGATCTCTACATTTAAATTCAAGTTGTAAACTTTGTTGGAAATGAGAATAGAGTAACTTAGAGGGGGAGGGGGAGAATCAGTTATTCCAAAAACTTTCCACAGTCCCTAAGATGTCTGAATATACCCTTGATCTGATTAATAAAATGTTGAAACTTGATAATGCAGCAAATCACAAATATTAAGAACTGATATGTTATCATGCACAAAACAATTTAGTAATTAAGAAAGCAGGAGACACCAGATTTAACGTGGAAACCCAATATGGAAAAAATCACCAATGTAACTAGGTACTATTTTTCACTCTTCTGAAGTGAGCCCTGTTAGGAGCCAACCCTGTTAAAGGTTACAAAAACCCACTGTTAGGTGTGACCCTATTAAAGGATTTAATCACCCTGTTAGGAGTGGCCTTGCTAGAGGTCTTTAGAAAAATTCAACTGAACTGTCACCTTGTTAGAAGATTTATTGAATGGTTGTTAAACCAACTCAGTTAAGAGATTTTGAATACATTGTTACAATGGTTAGAAAGCAACAATGAAGTGACCTGACATAAGGTACAACTTATCTTTGCTAATTGCAGATCTCTGTTATGCTTGACTGAATCCTTACTAATCAAATACAACTTTGCAGCTCCTTCAACACGTCTAATCCTTCATCAGACTTTTCTCAACATTCGTCTCTTCATACTATAATTCGCATTCATAACTTTCCCCTTTTTTTTTAATAATCACACACTTTAATTCATAACTTGAATGACCATATATACCTTTCAGATTATCTTAGTCGGCTCAAATCATTGACTAAAACAAACAGTTACAACAGTCAGCTAAAAGTAATTAATTAGCAAATCCCTATACTGGCCGACCCTACATGGTGAACTTTGTTCAGAAAATAATTCCAGTGTTAACCGACTGAGCTCGATTGATACAACGAACTTCGTGACAATCCTTCAATCGCTGGGAGAACTCAGTAAGTACCGAGTTTTCTAAGATAACCGAGTGAGCTCGATTGGAAACTAACCTTTGGAGACCGAGTGAAGCTCGGTTAACACTGACTTTTCCATGATTCATTTGATGACTGAGTGAGCTTGGTGGAAACTGACCTTTGGAGACCGAGTGAAGCTCAGTTAACACTAATTTTTCCATGATTCATTTGATGACTGAGTGAGCTCGGTGGAAACTAACCTTTGGAGACCGAGTGAAATTTGGTTAACACTGACTTTTCACATTTCCTTCATTGACCGAGTTAGCTTGGTTAACACTGTTTTCCACATTTCCTTTGATGACTAAGTGAGCTCGATTGACACTGTCTTCCACATTTCCTTCGATGACCGAGTGAGCTCGGTTGGCACTGTAAATTGTATTGCAGACTGTCTGAGCTCAGTAAACTTGAGACTAATGACTGATATGACATTTGTGTGACATCAAGGACAACATTATTCAACAATCTCCCTCTTTGGCATTGATGGCAACACAACATGTCATAACAGAAATGAAATTTTGAAAACAAGTTCAACAAGATAACAGACTTCTCCCTCTTTCAATAGTCTCCCTCTATTAAGGGACTTCATGGAAAATTTTTCAAAACTTCACAAATTTCAGAAGGATATGACAGTAAAATCTCTCCCTCTTTGACAACACATGCCAAAGACAATAGAAGTTAAGTGATTTATAATATACCTTTAGTACTAATTCATATACAATGATTTCTGATGAAACTGCATCAACAGATAGATTTTTAATCCTACATGTGTTGATGCATTACTAGAACTTATTTCTAGTGAACTTTAGATAGGGGAATGACCCCTAACTTACCTCTGAGATACAAAAATGCATCCTTAGGTAAAGGCTTTGTGAATATGTCAGCAATTTGTTCTTTTGTATTGACATATTCCAATCTGATCTCCTTGACTTGTACCAACTCTTTGACAAAATGATATTTTATTGCAATATTCTTGGTGTTGGAATGCATCACTAGATTCTTAGATATGTTGATTGCACTAGTATTGTCACAGAATATGACGATTGGTTCTTTGATTTCCATCTTCATTCCTTGCAATAACTGCTTAAACCAAACAATATTTGAACAATTTACTGATGCAGCAACATACTTTGCCTCTGCTGTAGATTGGGATGTACAATTCTACTTTTTGCTTGTCCAGGAAACCAATCTTTTTCCAAGAAAGAATGCTCATCCACTTGTGCTTTTTCTGTCATCAAGGTTTCTTGCCCAATCAGCATCAGTAAACACTTTCAAATTCAAATTACCTCCAAATTTGTACCATAAGCCATAATCTTCGGTTCCTTTCAAATATCTCATTATTCTTTTGATTGCCATCAAGTGAGTTTCTCTTGCCTTAACTAAAAATCTTGCAATAATACCAACTGCAAGGGCAATATCTGGCCTAGTATGAACTACGTATTGCAATTTTCCAATCATAGATCTATATAATGTTTGATCTACCTCTTTGGATTCATCATCTTTGGTAAGTTTCAATCCAGTACACATTGGAGTTCCAACAGGTTTACAGTCTTCCATACCAAACTTTTTCAATATCTCCTTGATGTATTTTGATTGAGTGATGTAGATGCCATTCTTATTTTGTTGAATTTGAAGACCAACAAAGAATTTTATTTCACCAAACATAGACATTTTAAATTCGTTGTTCATTTGTTCTGAAAATTCTTTGCAAAGATTATTATGTCCTATGAAAATAGTATCATCTACAAATATTTTTGCCAGGACAATCTTATTATCTGTTCCTTCCTTTATATACAAGCTACTGTTATCATTAGTTCTTTGAAAACTAATCTGAATAAGTTAGTTATGCAATCTTTCATACCATGCTCTAGGGGCTTGTTTCAGACCATACAGTGCCTTATGTAATTTGCAGACTATGTTCCTTTTATCTGGATCAACAAAGCCTTCAGGTTGTTCAATGTAAACCTCTTCATCTAGTATTCCATTGAGGAATGCTGACTTGACATCCAACTGATAAACTTTGAATCCTTTGTGAGTAGCATATGCAAGTAAGGTTCTGACTCCTTCCAATCTTGCAACAGGAGCAAAGGTTTCTCCATAATCTATGCCTTCTTCTTTAGAGTATCCTTTGCATACTAATCTGGCTTTGTTTCTAGATACCTTACCATCTTCAGTCAACTTGTTTCTGAATACCCACTTGGTTCCAATTACATTCTTATTTTTAAGCCTGGGTACAAGAGTCCATGTCTTGTTCTTCTCTATCTGTTCTATTTCCTCGTTCATTGCCTCAATCCAACTATCATTTGCCAATGCATCTTTAATGCTTCTAGGTTCAAAATCAGCAAGTAAACAAGTATTTTTCTTGCTTCTTGTCAAGGTTCCTTTAGATTTGTCTCCAATGATCTGATCTGGTGCATGATGTCTTCTGACATATTTAGCTAACACAGGTTCTTTGCCTCTTGAATGAGTTTCATTGCTATCTCCTTTTATTTCAATTTCATGTTCAGGCTGTTCTGGCTCGGTAAGAATTGGCTCAGGCACTTTAGACTCGGTAGAAACTTGCTTGGTAGTGTTTGAATGTTGCTATGGCTCAGTTTGAACTTTTTGCAACTCGGTTATTGATGACTCAGGAGTTGATGAGTCTTGAGTGAACTGTATGCTTGGTATAGTATCTGGTTCAATGTAAACAAATCTTTTGTAATCTTCAGGTACCTTTTTGCTTTCTTCCTCAGATTTGTCTGCAAACTCATCAACTTTCACATGTGCACTTTCTATGACTTTGTGAGTGGATAGATTTAAACATCTATATGCTTTTCTTTTGCACGAATATCCTAAAAATATTCCTTCATCACCTTTTACATCAAATTTTCCTTTTCTAGATTCTTTCAAAATATAACATTTGCTTCCAAATACTTTCAGATAACTTACATTGTGATAGAGGGCCACACCACTCTAACAACTCACAACCAAGAGTGCAACAATATGGAGACCAAGAGAAAAAAAAATGCTTCACAAATAATTTTATTATACTTGAAAAATCTTTACAACACCCACAAGATGATATGACTTCTTCAACATAAGAGAAATCCTAAATAAGAGTTTTCACACCGAGAGCTTCACCAATAACTTCTACTTGAAGAGCTACACCTTTAGAGTTTTCATGCCTTCTAGCTTCTACTTCTCAAACTTGATCACACATGATAATAAGCCTTGCTTAAATAGGCAATTACCACCCCATGCATGACTTATCCACAACCCTCTAGAATTCCTCCACAACCTTCTACAACTTCCATAACCTTCTAGAATTACAACTAAGCACCACCATGTGGCCCAATTAGAAAATTATATTTCCTTTATGGATCACAACAAATATTAAATGCAAGATTTAAGAAACTTTCCATAAGCTTCTAAGATGCCACCTAGACACCTTGATTAATGGAATGACAACTAATTTCTCATTTTTTTATTTTATGCCACCTATGCACCTCGAAAATAGAAATTCCTCCTTTTTTTCTTTTTCTCCTTTTCCCTTTTTTATTTATTTATTATTTCTCCTCTAATTTTCGTCACTTTCTCTCTCCTCCAAATTTTTTTTTTTTTTTTTTTTGCCAATAATTTTTCCATGCAAGATGCTCCTGTATCAGACTCCCCCGGTAGATAGAAAAGTGTGTCCCACACTTTGACACCAAAAAGAAAGATCTACCACCATCTTCATCTTCACCAAAGGTTTCCACCTCAATAGGGACAAAAAAACCATCATGCATATCCTCCACATATGCATCACTCTATCAAACACCAGAATCTCAACCATCCAATCAATATGCTCACTCCTAGGAACAAATTGAACATAATTCTTCATCAACAAACCCTCATTCACATCAGCAACTAGTGAATCCACACCAGTAGAAACAAACCCCGCATCAGCAACAACAAACTCCATATCAGTACCAACATGTAGATCTCCATCAATACATGCCAAACTCTGAACACCAGCAACCTCATTGCTCACAACAAGATGCTTTGCAATACATAACTCACCTCCAACAACAACTGGATCATCCACGACCAAGTGCTCTACAACATACAAGTCATCACCAACATCAACTGGATCATCCACGACCAAATGCTCTGTAGTCTCCATGTCAAACTCAACCAACTGATCATGAAAACCAACATTTGTCCCAACATCAACAAGGTTAGGAATATCCTTAGCAGCAACCTCGATTTGCTTTACAAGTTCTACATCAGGCTCCACAAACTGATCAGCAAAACCATCCCCTTCCACCTTGACCTTCTTAGCTTGATTAGCCAATCTAGCATCCAACCGAGAAATCATCTTAGAAAAATTCCTCTCCACTATATCATGGATTTTTGCAATCATCCTAGGGTCCAATCCTCTTGGAGCCATCTCCCAAGATCTTCATAAACCCTCTACAACAAATCCTTCCCACGCTCCTTGTGACAACCTTGAATTGTTTGCAAGTCAGATCGCAACTTGTCATCTTGCACGAACAATCAAGAACCAAATCACAAGTCTAGGACAACGGATTTGCAATCCACCAACTCTCCACAATCATGACTCAACAAGTTCAGTCTTCCATCTTCGCATCAATAAATCAATCTGCATGTCCTCGCAAGGTCCTAGTGCAAACTACCTTAGCTTCGGTGATCTGTTTACATGCTCAGAAACTCCTGCTCTGATAACACTTGATAGAGGGCCACACCACTCTAACAACTCACAACCAAGAGTGCAACAATATGGAGACTAAGAGAAAAAAAAATTCTTCACAAATAATTTTATTATACTTGAAAAATCCTTACAACACCCACAAGATGATATGACTTCTTCAACATAAGAGAAATCCTAAATAAGAGTTTTCACACCAAGAGCTTCACCAATAACTTTTACTTGAAGAGCTACACCTTTAGAGTTTTCACACCTTGAAGTCTTCATGCCTTCTAGCTTCTACTTCTCAAACTTGATCACAAATGATAATAAGCCTTGCTTAAATAGGCAATTACCACCCCATGCATGACTTATCCACAACCCTCTATAATTCCTCCACAACCTTCTACAACTTCCATAACCTTCTAGAATTACAACTAAGCACCACCATGTGGCCTAATTAGAAAATTATATTTCCTTTATGGATCACAACAAATATTAAATGCAAGATTTAAGAAACTTTCGACAAGCTTCTAAGATGCCACCTACACACCTTGATTAATGGAATGACAACTAATTTCTCATTTTTTTATTTTATGCCACATATGCACCTCGAAAATAGAAATTCCTCCTTTTTTTCCTTTTCTCCTTTTTCCTCTTTTATTTATTTATTATTTCTCCTCTAATTTTTGTCACTTTCTCTCTCCTCCAATTTTTTTTTTTTTTTTTTTTTGCCAATAATTTTTCCATGCAAGATGCTCCTGCATCACATTGGGTTTGTAGCCATACCATAATTCATAGGGAGTTTTGAATGAGCCCTTCTTCAACTGTACTTGGTTTAAGGTATGAACTGTTGTGCTAATGGCTTCCTTCCAGTATTGATAGCAATGTTCTTTTCTATCATCAGGGTTCTTGCACAATCCATGATGGATCTGTTTCTTCTTTTAGCTATTCCATTTTGTTTAGGAGTTTCTGGTGCTGAAACTTGTCTTTTAATACCT
This sequence comes from Cupressus sempervirens, assembly GCA_028749045.1. Taxonomy (NCBI): domain Eukaryota; kingdom Viridiplantae; phylum Streptophyta; class Pinopsida; order Cupressales; family Cupressaceae; genus Cupressus; species Cupressus sempervirens. Next base: position 103,923,845 of record CM053791.1, read on the forward strand.
TTCTCAATGCAGAAGTTGTTGAATTCATGTGAGATGAATTCACCACCTCTATCTGACCTTAAGCATTTTAGTCTTTTTCCTATTTCTTTTTCTACTCTTGCCAAATACCATTTGAATTTCTCAAATGCTTCTGATTTGTTCCTTAGATACATGACAGTCATCATTCTTGAGTAGTCATCAACAAAAAGAATAAAATTTTTTTCTCTAGAATAGCTTTCTATTCCAATGGGTCCACATAAATCAGTATGCACAATTTCTAATATATCTTCAGACTGATAGTTTTTACTTTTAAAACTAGTCTTACCCATTTTACCAATCTGACAATTCTTGCACAGACCAACCTCAGGTTTCTTAATGTTAGGAATGCCTCTTACTTTCTTAAATTTGCTTATTTTTACCAGGTTATCAAAATTGACATGACACAACCTTTTATGCCATAACCAACTTTCTTCAATTTGAGCAATAAAACATGAGCATTCACCAAGTTCTAGATAAAAACAAGTTACCTTTAGTTTGGGTGCCAGATCCAATCAACTTTCCTTGCTCATTCAACAGTCTTTCCTTTCCATGCATGAATTCCACCTTGAATCCAGTATTGAGTAACTGTGCCACACTTAGCAAATTATGTTTAAGACCTTCAACCCAATAGGCATTATTACATACAAGTTCTTTGGTTAGATAGATTCTTCCTCTTCTTTTTATGAAACAAGGTTCATTATTACCAAACCTTACACTGCCACCATCATAGTCTTCAAATTGATCAAACTTAGTTTTATCACCAGTCATATGATGTGAGCAACCACTATCTATAATCCATGTATCATTCTTACTTATATGAGAGATAAGTGCCATTTTATCTTCCTCATCACTATCAGAATCATCTTTAATGGAAATATAAACAATTTCATCCTCACTATTATCAGAATCTTTAGAATTTTCAGCCATGAAGCATGATTTCTTACCTTTGTTCTTGGATGATTTGAAGTCTTTTTTGCCATTCCATTTGTAATCTTTCTTTTCATCATTGTTTTTCTTGTTTGGACACCTTGCTGCAATATGACCAATTTCTTCACAAGAAAAATAGATTAGAGGAACTTTACCTTTCTATTTTCCTCTGCCTCTAGAGTATTTTCTTGCTAGTAGGGCTTCAATCACTTCGAGGTCATTGTCTGAACTTTGGCTTGATTCATCTTCACTTTCTGACTGAGATTCCTTCTCCTTTTTTTTTTTCGCTTCAAGTGAGAGCTTGGCTTGAAATGTTGATTCAATATTTTTGGAGGCTAGAACATAGTTATCAAAGTTATCTAGTTCAAATGCAGATAGTCTTCCAACTATGGCCTCAAGATTTATCTGATGATTTTCTTCACACCTTCTTTCCTAAATTGCAGAAACTCTGATTGCATAAACAGGAGACAAGGTTCTGAGAACTTTGCTTATAACTGTTTCTCCTTTGATATCACCTCCAGATGCTCTGATTGCACTCACACATGCTTTAACTCTTTCAACATACTTTGCAACATTTTAATCCTCTTTCATCCTTATTTGATCAAATTGTCCTCTTAGACTTTCTACTTTTGCTCTTCTTACATTATCATCTCCTCCATAGATCACTTTTAGCTTGCTCCACATCTCAAAGGCAGTTGTGCAGTCCTTAATGTCATCAAATTCTTCATAACTGAGAGCGGATGCTATGTCTATCATCATATTGTTGTGAGTCTTCTTTTCAGCAATGTCATTGACAGACAATGTGCCAGGAGGTTCTTCATATTTTTCTTCAAGGTATTTTAGTCCAGTATCACCAATAGTAGCCAGATGAAGTCTCATCAATCCTTGCCATGCGGAGAAGTTATCTCTATTGAGTTTTGGAATTTCTCTTTTGTAAGACATCTTGATCTTTGTCTTAGATCCTTGAAATCTTTTCTTGCAAGCACCAAAAGCTCTGATACCAATTGTTGGAAATGAGAATAGAATAACTGAGAGGGGGAGGGGGTGAATCAGTTATTCCAAAAACTTTCCACAATCCTTAAGATGTATGAATATACCCTTGATCTGATTAATAAAATGTTGAAACTTGATAATGCAACAAATGATAAATATTAAGAACTGATATGTTATCATGCACAAAGCAATTTAGCAATTAAGAATGCAGGAGACACTAGATTTAACGTGGAAACCCAATATGGGGAAAACCACCAATGTAACTAGGTACTGTTTTTCACTCTTCTAAAGTGAGCCCTGTTAGGAGTCAACCCTGTTAAAGGTTACAAAAACACACTGTTAGGTGTGACCCTGTTAAATAATTTAATCACCCTGTTAGGAGTGGCCTTGCTAGAGGTCTTTAGAACAATTCAACTGAATTGTCACCTTGTTAAAGGATTTATTGAATGGCTATTAAACCAACTCAGTTAAGAGATTTTGAATACACTGTTACAATGGTTAGAAAGCAACAGTGAAGTGACCTGACATAAGGTACAACTTATCTTTGTTGATTGCAGATCTCTGTTATGCTTGACTGAATCTTTACTGATCAAATACAACTTTGCAACTCCTTCAACACATCTAATCCTTCATCAGACTTTTCTCAAAAAACTTAACCAAACCAAAACGTGTGTTTACATTGTGTATTCTTAATGCTACTATTTTGGGTTTTTCGTTGACTAGTGTTGACCAATATAGGATGTTTACCAAAGGCTTGGGGGTTATGTGATTATGGTGACATGATGATGTTTTAATCTCGATCTTTATAAATCCAACCATGGTTATGTGATGGAATGCTCTATGTATTGGTTGTGATTACTGATTGTTATAGTTGAGATTCTTATGTATGAGACACTTGATTTAACCATTATTTTGGTCATCGATCAGTTATCCTTGGTTATTTTCTAGTCACCATGATGGGACTATAATGTGGATTTATTTTGATGATGTCATGATGTGACATGTTTGACTCAACCATTTTTAGAATCTTCGATCAGTATGATTGAGATATATATATTTTGGTTATTGAGAACCATTGGATATTTGATTATCAGTGATACTTCAGTTGCCAATAGAGAGCTGTTGTGTTGATGATTTTCTATGGATGTTAGCTCATGGAGATTTGATGCTTTTATGCATATTTGATGATTTTATGGATTATCTTTTGTAATTTTGAGATTTATGAGTCCATGAGCATTAGGGTAGGATATTTGCATGTAGTGACGGGAAGTGGCTTGCAATGGGGGTCGGGGCCCTAAGAGGCTGCCAAGGTAACTCATTGTAAGTTGGATTAATAAGTGATAACATTCACACCTAATACTAACTGAATGAACCTAAAAAGATAAGTGTTTTGTTCTTGCCCATGCCTTGAGTGCTTGTACAGGCTAGGATGGGAGTAGTGAGACGCATGGTTGTGACCTTGCATTCTGTAGTATGCCTCATTAGTATGAGAGGATACTAGTGGCCACATCAAATCAGTATGGACCTGTGGAGTTTAGCTAATTGCTAGGGTAACTTGTACATGATAATTGCGATGACACTTTCCTGCTTGCATAGTAGGTTCCTACATGTCATTGTGTGCCTCTGGGATTAGATGTCAGATTTTGTGTTCGGAACCTTTGAGTTAGTATACTTTTAGGATTCCTGGACTTATAGAGATATGTGGTATATGATTTTGATAGCTTGTTTGGGACTTGAGATTATCTCCTCAGCACAGTGGGAGTGGGCCACTTAGGTACCATGCGGTCGGGTGGTAGTGTATTTTCCACTCTTATCATTTTGGGATTCATTGAGACATTGTGGCTGATGCGTCCTTCATGATGGTGGATATGTATCCTTTTTCATTGATGATTAGCATATGTTAGATGATGTTATCTTATGCTTTTATTTGCATGTTAGATTAGTTCTACATATGATGATGTATTTATTAGGAGTGACATTCCTACTATGTAATACCGGTGATCTCTTCGGTGATTTGGAATGTTATGCACGGAAGTTTGGCTAGGATCCACGATGGTCTAATGATGCTATTGACGGTTGGGAGGAACCGTGCACTTAGTTTATTATGTTTGATCTTTATGATGGATGTATATGTTCTTTATGATGTTGTATCATGTGATTATCTCTATTTTGATGTATCATGGATTAGAATAGGATGATGTACCTTATTTTATGTATGAATATTTTTAAGCTTTTCATACCCTATGACATGTATAGTGGATAAATGAGAATTTGAAATGTAATGTATAAACATTGGACTTATCATTTCATGAGGATGTTGTACTAGATGGATTCATGTATGTAATTCAACGTTAAGAGATCTTAAAGAATGTAATATGTTGTTTATGTTATGTTTACTTTCAGATGGACAATGTTATTGCTTCCGTTATTATGCATAAGTTATATGTGATGTTTACTATCATGAAAAAAAAAATTATTTCTAAACTTAGTGAAAATTCTAGGTTAATTCTTTGGATTCCTTGGTGGGGCATTACATTTGGTATCAGAACCTAAGTTTCTACATTGGGAGCTTTGGGTATATTGGAACAACTAGGACTATGAACGATTAAGTATAACTTTTCAAACTTGATCTAGGTGAACTGAAACAAAACAGAACTCAAACTATTACTTGAGTATATTTTTTTTACTTCAACACTTAGTTTCAAAGCTTGAAATTTTACTTAAACCTAGACATAGAACTGAACTTAGTACCTTGTACTATTGTAGGATGGTATCAGGGACTAGGTCTTTTGTTAGAGGCCATTGTAGAGGCTGTGGTCATGGCAGAACTATCGATGTCCATGAGTCTGCCCATGAGGGATCGGCTCATGTAGAGAGTAGGGAAGAGCAGTCTAGTAGGCAATAGGAAGAGAACCATAGAGAGGACCAAGCTGAGTCTGAAGAGGTCAGTTTGAGATAGATGATGCAAACTATTCTAGAACATCTACCTCCTATTCAAGAACAACCTAAAGTGCATCAGACAGAACAAGAGCATAGACCCAGATCTAGAAGTCCTCGAAAGGATCATCAGAGGTCCATTGTGTCCACTCAGATGAATGATCTTTGAAGATCCAAGGTTAAGCCATTCAATGGGCAAGGTTCTGGTTATGTGGCCAAGCAGTGGCTTATTTCTCTCGACAAGATTTTTGCCATGCAGGAGTTCGACAACAATGTTAAGGCAAGGTTTGCGATCACTAATCTACAAAATTTTGGGGCCACTTGGTGGACGATAGAGGAGAAGAATTTGGGAATCGATATGAGCAGTGTTACATGGGAGTTATTCCTAGAGAGTTTTTGTGAATGATTCCTACCAAAGGAATGGAAACAATAAAGGGATGATGAATTTCATAATCTCAGATAGTACACTTTGTCAGTGACCGAGTATGAGCATAAGTTTTATGAGCTTATGCCTTTTTTAGGGTTCAGTGAAAATTCAACTCAGTTGACACAACATTTTATTAGGGGTTTGAATAACTGTATTATTGGGGGAGTTAAGGTATTTGAGCCAAAAACCCTCAAGGATGCGGTGCATTGAGCTATCCTTGTTGAGCAAAGTATCAACCTTGGTCAAGGTAGTTTTGTAGGAGCGCCAGCGGCATTAGGATCTAGAGGCAACTACAATTCAGGTGGTAACAAGAAGTTTTCTTTCTCTAAGGGGAAATAGTATCAGCAGCAGTCTCAATAGACACAGCAATAGAAGGGCTCAAATTCTCAAGCTCAAGGTGGTGGTAAAGGTTCTAACACTAAGAACAATCGCAATGCTCAACGCAATAAACAAAATTAGACCAATCAACCAGCTCATAGTAGCCAGTCTTTTAGAAGCAAGAATAGTTGTCAACAATCAAATGTACCACCTATGGGAAGAGGTTCTGGTAGAAATAAGAAATGCTTTTCATGTGGTCAGATTGGACATTATGCAGCCCAATGTCCTTAGCGAGCACCTCAGTTTTTAGGTCCTAGACCTATAGTTTCAGAGTCTACAGTTGGTGATGCAGGTAGAGCTCATAGAGTTTTTGCAGTAGTTGAGCAGTGTCAGGCAGATCACCAGGGAACACTGGTTGAGACCACAGGAGCTATTAGAGGTATATCTCTTGTAGTATTGTTTGATTAAGGAGCTACATATTCATTTATTTCACCATCTATAGTTACTAAGTGTAAGTTGGATGCGGTGAAACAAGATCATTGTTGGCAAGTGGAATTAGCCTCGGGCAATAAGGTTTCCACAGATTCTATAGTTCATAAGTGTGGGCTTAGTTTAGGAAGCTTTGATATGGTAGTGCATCTTTGAGTCATACCCCTTGGTTCCTATGATGTGGTTTTAGGCATGGACTGGCTTGGATCTCATATAGCCAGTATAGATTGCCGAAAGAAGATTATTATGTGCCAGGATGACCAAGGGAATGATGTGCAGATAGTTGGGATACCGAGGCCTATATCTCTACAGATGATTTTTGCTATGCAATTGAAGTGAAGTTTTCGTAAGGGATGTCAAATATTTTTTGTTATGGTAAATGATCTTGATGAGGAAGATTCCATGAGGAAGACTTTGGATCACCCAATTTTGGAGGAGTACGCAGATGTTTTTCCAAGTGAGATTCTAGGCATTCCTCCGAAGAGGGACATTGACTTTAGTATTGATCTGATTCCTAGAGCAGAGCCTATTTCTAAAGCTCCTTATCGCATGACTACTCAGGAATTGGTTGAGCTATGTCTTCAGCTAGAGGAACTTCTGGCCAAAGGGAGCATTCAACCTAGTGTATCACCATGGGGAGCTCCAGTACTCTTTGTGAAGAAGAAAGACGGTTCTTTGTGCCTTTGTATTGACTATAGACAGTTGAATAAGGTGACTATCAAGAACAGGTATCCTTTACCTAGGATTGATGAATTATTCGATCAGATCAAGGGAGCTACAATATTCTCCAAGATTGATCTTAAGTCAGGATACCACCAACTTTGCATTAAGGAAGCAGATATTCACAAGACTGCTTTTTAAACTCATTATGGGTATTATGAGTCCATAGTGGTACCTTTTGGATTGACTAATGCTCCATCAATTTTTATGAGTTTGATGAATGGTGTGTTTTGATCTTATCTGGACAAGTTTGTACTCGTGTTTCTTGATGACATATTGATATATTCTAAGACTCAGAAGGAGCATGAGGAACACCTGCGGTTGGTATTGCAGTGTTTCAGAGACAATCAGCTTTATGCTAATGCAGCTAAGTGTGAATTCTTCAAATCAGAGATTTAGTATTTAGGGCATGTTATTTCAGGTGATGGTATTTCAGTGGATCCTACAAAGATTCAATCAATAATAGATTGGCCGAAAGTAACTAATGTGTCAAAGATTCATAGTTTCATGGGTTTAGCTGATTATTATCGCAGATTTGTCCAGAACTTCTCTAGGATAGCACATCCTATCACTTCTCTTCAAAGGAAAGGAAAAAAGTTCGTATGGATAGAGAAATGCGAAGAAGCTTTTCAGAAGCTCAAGGAGCTTTTGACTAGTGTACCGATTCTAGTTGTACTTGATCCAGAAGGTGATTTTATGGTATGTACAGATGCTTCTCTTGAAGGGATTGGGGCAGTATTGATGCAGAATGGATGGGTGATTGCGTATGAATCACGCAAGCTCAAGGATCATGAGTTAAAATATCCTACACATGATCTTGAGTTAGCAGTAGTAGTTCATGCTTTGACAAGGTGGAGACATTTCTTGGTAGGGCATAGATTTGAGCTACATAGTGATCATCATAGTCTTCAGTACATTTTTACTCAGCCTAATTTGAATGCTCGCCAGAGGCGATGGATGGAGTTTCTATGCGAGTATGATTTTGAGGTTAAGTACATTTAGGGTAAGGAGAATGTGGTGGCGGATGCTTTGAGTCATGAAAGTCCATCGTACACCTTACTCAGCACATCCAGGTGTCAAGAAGATGCATGTTGATTTGAGACATTTGTTCTTTTGGTCTGGGATGAAGTGAGATATTTCTAATTTTGTGGCTAGGTGCCTTAAGTGCCAAAGAGTTAAGGCAGAATATCAGCACCCGGCTAGACTTTTGCAGCCTAATCTCATTCCTTCTTGGAAGTGGGATATCATCTCCATGGATTTCATTGTGGGATTACCTATGACAGTTCGACGTCATGATGCTATCACGGTCACTATTGATCGATTGACTAAGGTGGCACATTTTTCACCGATTAGGTCTTCCTACACAACAACTTCTCTAGCTAATGTCTTTATGCGTGATATTATGAGATTACATGGTATTCCTAGAAAGATCATTTCTAAGAGGGATCCTGTATTCACATCTGCATTCTGGACATCGTTGTAGTATGAGCTTCAAGCGCAGTTAAACTTCAGTTCGGCATATCATCTAGAGACTGATGGTCAGACAGAGAGGGTGAATCAAGTTTTGGAGGATATGTTACAGATGTATGTGATGGATAGGTAGACACATTGGGAGGATTATCTCTACCTAGAGGAGTTTAATTACAACAATGGATATCATAGTTCTATTGGTATGGCACCATTTTAGGCATTATATGGACGTCCTTGTCGTACACCATTGAGTTGGGATAGTCTTGAGGATCGCATCCTATTGGGTCATGAGATGCTTCGTGATATGGAGCAACAGGTAGTGCGTATCCGTGAGCACTTGACTACAACACAGGATAGGCAAAAGAAGTATGCCGATGCTCATAAGATTGATAAGCAGTTTGCTATGGGTGATAAAATTTTCTTGAGAGTGCGACCGCGAAAGAATCCAATCCGATATGGAAAGGGTTCTAAGCTAGCACCTCATTTTGTGAAACCATTCAAGATTCTAGAGAGGATTGGCCCGGTTGCTTACCGTCTTTCTCTACCACCCAGCCTATCTCGCATTCATGATGTTTTCCATATTTTAGTGCTTCGACAGTATATTCTTGATATTTTACATGTTCTTGATTGGAATGCGTTGTAGGTAGAGGATAGGCAGTTGGCTTTGGAGCCGGTTCGTATTCTGGAGCAGCAGGAGTTGACCCTCAGGGGTTGAACCATCAAGCAGGAAAGGGTCCAATGGGACCCTACTGATGATTCTTCAGCTACTTGGGAGGATGCAGCTAGATTGAAGGAGTTATATCCCTACTTGTTTGTAGGCTTCTAGGAGTAAGCCTAACCCAAGGGGGGGTGGATGTAGTGCCTACCCTCGTTCACATCTTTTTTGGACATTGTTGTTATTATTAGACTTTAATAGACTAGTTTTATGTTGATGAATTAGTGGTATTGTTTTGACACTATCAGACATTATGTTATGGATTCAGTGGTTATATGATGAGATCATTTAGGTTTTACATTTCATGCATACATGATGATCATTATACTATTTTCAGTTATTATTGATGATTAGATGGTTGGTTTATTATCTTATGTGTTTTATTATGGATACTTACTACATACTTGCATGTGTATGGTGTACGTATTTTCATATTGTATGCAGTTTCTGATGTGGTTAAGGAAGGGAGTCATAGTCACCTGCTTAGTCGAGATCTACACGATGCACCACTTCCTGCCATTGTGTGTTTAGCTTAGCATTATATATATATATATATATATATATATATATATATATATATATATATATATATATATATTGTATGTACATGCATGATTTTTTTGCAGGTTGCAAGTACCGGGTATCGACTTCCCTGAATTGCTAAGATGAGCGTACCCTATTATACTATCTCAATGATAAGATAAGGGAGATAAATTTTCAAGTCCAAATCCCAAACCTTTAAGCCAATTGTCCTAGTGAGGTAGGACAAGTATCTGGATATTTTACCCACTGAATGTGTCGGATGACATGATTCGTGATTTTTAACTCTTTAGACTGATTTTGAGTGATTTTCTCTATGATGGGTTTTCATATTTTATCTTGGAGGTCTATGGTGAATTGTCTATTAATTAAGTCTTAATAAATGGATTTAATTAATAAATTAATTATTTGAGAAAATTAATATAAAATATCATGTTATTTGATATTATGATTGTAATAAATTAAATGTGAATTATTGAGGAAAAATGAATTAAATAAAAGAAAATTAGAAAATTAAAATTAATAATAATAATAAAGTAATAATAAAGTAATAAATAAATAATAATAATAAAAGTTATAAAAATTAAAATGAAAGTTATAAATATTTAAATGGAAATTATATAAAAAGTGAATTGGAGTTATAAGCTTGCATGGGAGTTAGTGCACTTCTCTATTTCTCATGTGTCAACAACACGGAGGTTAGTGCATCAATTAAGCACATGGTGTCTACAACCCTATGGCTCATCAAAAAGGTTGGAAAAGACCCATGGTTAGTTGGTGACACCTTCTAGCTATTTCTAAAAGCGTTCTAGATGTTTCCTGAAAGCTCTTTATATTCAGGCATTCCTAGAAGCTTAGTGAGTGCGTTTGGAGTGCAATTGGAGCATTGGAGGATTCGAGAATTTTGAAGAAGGAAGCTTGCTTTCCGAGTTTTCTGAGGAAGAGCCATTTAGCATCAGAATCTGGGAAAATTCTTGTGTTTTTACTTATGCTACTTTTGCATCATGCATTTCCTGTCTTCTTCGTGTTTTCCATATGTCTTCTGAAGAATTTCATAATTTACTGTGCATTCTCAATATGGGTAGATTAATTTATTTGAGAGTTTTTATATGCATGGATCTAAAAAAAAACATAGGGCTAGGGTTGAAATTTATTCTCAAACCCATTAGATTAATTATTGAAAATTTTTGGAGATTAAAGGTCTAAGGAGGAATTCTGAAAATTGAAATTTGTATTCATATATTGTCAATTTTTTTATACATACATACATACATACATACATACATATATATATATATATATATATAAATGCTCATATGCTGTGATATTTTAATTCTGTATATATATATATATATATATATGTATGTATATATATATATGTATGTATGTATGTATATATATATATATATATATATATATATATATATATATGTATGTATGTATATATATATATATATATATGTATATATATATGTGTGTGTGTGTGTGTGTGTGTATATATATATATACATACATATATATATATATATATACATATACCTTTATATGTATATATATATATACATAGATATATATACATATGTATATAATATATATATACATATATATATATGTATATAGATATATATACATATGTATATAATATATATATATATATTATATACATATGTATATATATCTATATACATATACATATATATATATGTATATATATATATAGATATATATACATATGTATATAATATATATATATACATATATATGTATATAGATATATATACATATATTTATAATATATATATATATTATATACATATGTATATATATCTATATATATACATATATATATATATATGTTTGTTAAAAAAATCAGATGACATACCTGTGGGCAGAAATGTTTTAAAAAACATTTTTTGCAAATGAAAAATTGCGTAGCAATTTTTAAAAGAATAAACATTTTTAAGCATTTAGTCGGGGTGGGATGAGACCCGCACCCCACTACGGATGTAGCGTACCCCGTCGCAGGTACTGTGATGGCAGTGGTACGCAGTACCACTGATGCCGCAGTCCCTGCAACCGCAGGGTCCTGCGTACCGACGATTATATTAATAATGTGTGTGTTATTTTTTTTTTTAAAACGTTTGCCATATTCGATTTGGCATTAATCGAATTTGATTAAATTAATTTTGTTAAATGATAATTAATTTATATATTCATATATATATATATATATATATATATATATATATATATATATATATATATATATATATATATATATATATATATATATATATATATATATATATATATATATATATATATATATATATATATATATATATATATATATATATATATATATATATAAGTATGTATATAATATGTAAATATAATTATATGTTTTATAATTATGAATTTGTTAATTGGTATATATCAAGGGCTCATGATTAAAATTAATTGTTTTATTAAAAATGGATTTGGAAGGGGAACGTTTGTATTGAAATTATAATTAAAGAATGGATTTGTATTCATATATAAATGTTCCTTCAAATTCATTCTCTTAACTTGGAAACATAAATTGAGATCTCTACATTTAAATTCAAGTTGTAAACTTAGCCAAACCAAAACTTGTGTTTACATTGTGTATTCTTAATGCTACTGTTTTGAGTTTTGGATTGACTAGTGTTGACCAGTATAGGACGTTTACCAGAGGCTTGGGGGTTATGTGATTGTGGTGACATGATGATGTTTTAATCTCGATCTTTATAAACCTAACCATGGTTATGTGATGGAATGCTCTATGTATTGGTTGTGATTACTGATTGTTATAGTTGAGATTCTTATGTATGAGACACTTGACTTAACCATTATTTTTGTCATCAATCAGTTATCCTTGGTTATTTTCTAGTCGCCATGATGGGACTGTAATGTGGATTTATTTTGATGATGTCATGATGTGACATGTTTGACTCAACCATTTTTTGAGTCGTCGATCAGTATGATTGAGATATATATATTAGGGTAGGATATCTGCATGTAGTGACGGGAAGTGGCTTGCAATGGGGGCCGGGGCCCTAAGAGGCTGCCAGGTTAACTCATTGTAAGTTGGATTAATAAGTGATAACATTCACACCTAATACTAACTGAATGAACCTAAAAGATAAGTGTTTTGTTCTCGCCCATGCCTTGAGTTCTTGTACAGGCTAGGATGGGAGTAGTGAGACACATGGTTGCGACTTTGCATTCTGTAATATGCCTCATCAGTATGAGAGGAAACTAGTGGTCGCATGAAATTAGTATGGACCTGTGGAGTTTAGCTAACTACTAGGATAACTTGTACGTGATAATTGCGATGACACTTTCCCGCTTGCATAGTAGGTTCCTACATGTCATTGTGTGCCTCTGGAATTAGATGTCAGATTTTGTGTTTGGAACCTTTGAGTTAGTATACTTTTAGGATTCCTGGACTTATAGAGATATGTGCTATGTAATTTTGATAGCTTGTTTGGGACTTGAGATTATCTCCTCAGCACGGTGGGAGTGGACCACTTAGGTACCACGTGATCGGGTGGTAGTGTATTTTCCACTCTTATCATTTTGAGATTCATTGAGACATCGTAGCTGATGCATCCTTCATGATGGTGGATATGTATCATTTTTCATTGATGATTAGCATATGTTAGATGATGTTATCTTATGCTTTTATTTGCATGTTAGATTACTTCTACGTATGATGATGTATTTATTAGGAGTGACATTCCTACTATGTAATATCGATGATCTCTTCAGTGATTTAGAATGTTACGCATGGAGGGTTGGCTAGGATCTGCAATTGTCTAATGATGCTATTGACGGTTGGGAGGAACAGTGCACTTAGTTTATTATGTTTGATCTTTATGATGGATGTATATGTTCTCTATGATGTTGTATCATGTGATTATCTCTATTTTGATGTATCATGGATTAGAATAGGATGATGTACCTTATTCTATGTATGAATATTTTTGAGCTTGTCATACCCCGTGACATGTACAGTGGATGAATGAGCATTTGAAATGTAATGTATAAACATTGGACTTATCATTTCATGAGGATGTTTTACTAGATGGATTCATGTATGTAATTCAACGTTAAGGGATCTTAAAGAATGTAATCTATTGTTTATGTTATGTTTACTTTCAGATGGACAATGCTATTGCTTCCGTTATTATGCATAAGTTATATGTGATGTTTACTATCATGAAAAAAAAATTTATTTCTAAACTTAGTGAAAATTCTAAGTTAATTCTTCGGATCCCTTGACAGGGAATTACAAATAACTTCATTTAATTAATTAGAATTAAGTACTCCATTTAATTAAATAATTTCGTTTAATTATTTCAAAATTCTTTTCAAAAATAGTCAACTCATGTCAACCGTGGTTAAATCTGATCAACTTTTGGTCAAAGTTGATATTTGCGTATGTGAATATGAAAAAATGTGAGTATGAATTCTAGAAACAATTCGATGCAAATTCTCATTCAACCTTTAAAAATGAAGAGATGAGGGTCTCTTAAATAGACTTTCCTAGAATTCATAAACGGTTGAGATCGATCTCGATCAGCGGTCAGGATTAAAGGTGTGGTTTAGTCATAAAGGGAGATTTCCAAATTAAAGGGAGTTAATAGATTTAATTTGAATAAAATAAGGAGTTAACTGATTCAATTTGAGTAGAAAAAGGAGTTAACTGATTTAACTCATTTTTTATCAATAGTGAACTGGAAATTTAACTTTTTGAACAAAAGAGTGATTTTGTTGAGATATTTAATTTAATAAAATGAGATATGCTCTCATAATTACTTTTTCTATTTAATTAAGTAATCTTTAATTAATTAGAGACACATTTCTTATTTAATTAAATAACTTCATTTAATTAATTAAGAATGACTTCTCATTTAATTAAATAACTTTGTTTAATTAATTAAAAGTAAGTACTCCATTTAATTAAATAATTTCGTTTAATTATTTCAAAATTGTTTTCGAAACTAGTCAACTCAAGTCAACCGTGGTTAAATCTGGTCAACTTTTTATCAAACTTGATATTTGCATATGTGAATATGAGAAAATGTGAGTATGAATTCCAGCAATAATTTGATGCAAATTCTCATTCAACCATTAAAAATGAAGAGATGAGGGTCTCTTAAATAGACTTTCTTGGAATTCATCAACAGTTGAATTCGATTTGAATCAACGGTCATGATTAAAGGTGAAGTTTAGTCATAAAGGGAGATTTCCAAATTAAAGGGAGTTAACAGATTTAATTTGAGTAAAATAAGGAGTTAACTGATTCAAGTTGAGTAGAAAAAGGAGTTAACGGAGTTAACACATTTTTTATCAATAGTGAGCTAGAAATTTCCCTTTTTCAACTGAAAAGAGATTTTGTTGAGATATTTAATTTAATAAAATGAAATATGCTTTCATAATTACTTTTTCTATTTAATTAAATAATCTTTAATTAATTAGAGACATTTTTCTTATTTAATTAAATAACTTCATTTAATTAATTAGGAATGGCTTCTCATTTAATTAAATAACTTTGTTTAATTAATTAGAAGTAAGTACTCCATTTAGTTAAATAATTTTGTTTAATTATTTTAAAATTCTTTTCAAAACTAGTCAACTATGGTTAAATATGGTCAACTTTTGGTCAAACTTGATCTTTGCGTATGTGAATATGAGCAAATGTGAGTATGAATTTCAGCAAAAATTTGATGCAAATTCTCACTCAACCTTTCAAAATAAAGAGATGAGGGTCTCTTAAATAGACTTTCCTTGAATTCATCAATAGTTGAGATCGATTTCAATCAGCGGTCAGGATTAAAGGTGAAGTTCAGTCATAAAGGGAGATTTTAAAATTAAATGGAGTTAACAGATTTAATTTGAGTAAAATAAGGAGTTAACTGACTCAATTTGAGTAGAAAAAGGAGTTAATTGATTTAACTCATTTTTGATCAATAGTGAACTGAAAATTTCCCTTTTTAAACTAAAGAGAGATTTTGTTAAGATATTTAATTTAATAAAATGAGATATGCTCTTATAATTACTTTTTCTATTTAATTAAGTAATCTTTAATTAATTATAGACAATTTTCTTATTTAATTAAATAACTTCATTTAATTAATTAGTAATGGCTTCTCATTTAATTAAATAATTTTGTTTAATTAATTAAAAGTAAGTACTCCATTTACTTAAATAATTTTTTTTAATTATTTCAAAAATTTTTTTTAAATTAGTCAACTCAAGTCAACTGTGGTTAAATCTGGTCAAATTTTGGTCAAACTTGATCTTTGTGTATGTGAATATGAACAAATGTGAGTATGAATTCTAGCAACAATTCGATGCAAATTCTCATTCAACCTTTCAAAATGAAGAGATGAGGGTCTCTTAAATAGACTTTCCTATAATTCATCAACGGTTGAGATCGATTTCAATCAACGATCAGGATTAAAGGTGAAGTTCAGTCATAAAGGGAGATTTTCAAATTAAAGGGAGTTAACATATTTAATTTGAGTAAAAGAAGGAGTTAACTGATTCTATTTGAGTAGAAAAATGAGTTACCTGATTTAACTCATTTTTGATCAATAGTGAACTGGAAATTTCCCTTTTTGAACTGAAGAGAGATTTTGTTGAGATATTTAATTTAATAAAATGATATATACTCTCCTAATTACTTTTTCTATTTAATTAAGTAATCTTTAATTAATTAGAAACACTTTTCTTATTTAATTAAGTAACTTCATTTAATTAATTAGGAATGGCTTCATATTTAATTAAATAACTTTTTTTAATTAATTAAAAGTAAGTACTTCATTTAATTAAATAATTTTGTTTAATTATTTAAATTTTTTTTTGAAAACTAGTCAACTCAAGTCAACCGTGGTTAAATCTGGTCAATTTTTGGTCAAACTTGATCTTTGCGTATGTGAATATGAGCAAATGTGAGTATGAATTTCAGCAACAATTCATGCAAATTCTCATTCAACCTTTCAAAATGAAGAGATGAGGGTCTCTTAAATAGACTTTTCTGGAATTCATCAATGGTTGAGATCGATTTCAATCAGCAGTCAGGATTAAAGGTGAAGTTCAGTCATAAAGGGAGATTTTCAAATTAAAGGGAGTTAACAGATTTAATTTGAGTAAAAGAAGGAGTTAACTGATTCTATTTGAGTAGAAAAAGGAGTTAACTGATTTAACTCATTTTTGGTCAATAGTGAACTGGAAATTTCCTTTTTTGAACTGAAGAGAGATTTTGTTGAGATATTTAATTTAATAAAATGATATATACTCTCCTAATTACTTTTTCTATTTAATTAAGTAATCTTTAATTAATTAGAGACACTTTTCTTATTTAATTAAATAACTTCATTTAATTAATTAGGAATGGCTTCATATTTAATTAAATAACTTTTTTTAATTAATTAAAAGTAAGTATTCCATTTAATTAAATAATTTCGTTTAATTATTTTTAAAAAAAATTGAAAACTAGTCAACTCAAGTCAACCGTGGTTAAATCTGGTCAATTTTTGGTCAAACTTGTTCTTTGCGTATGTGAATATGAGCAAATGTGAGTATGAATTCCAGCAACAATTCATGCAAATTCTCATTCAACCTTTCAAAATGAAGAGATGAGGGTCTCTTAAATAGACTTTTCTGGAATTCATCAATGGTTGAGATTGATTTCAATCAACAGTCAGGATTAAATGTGAAGTTGAGTTATAAAGGGAGATTTCTAAATTAAAGAGAGTTAACATATTTAATTTGAGTAAAATAAGGAGTTAACTAATTCAATTTGATTAGAAAAAGGAGTTAACTGATTTAACTCATTTTTGATCAATAGTGAACTAAAAAAATTTATTTTTGAACTGAAGAGAGATTTTGTTGAGATATTTAGTTTAGTAAAATGAGATATGCTCTCATAATTACTTTTTCTATTTAATTAAGTAATTTTTAATTAATTACAGACACTTTTCTTATTTAACTAAATAACTTCATTTAATTAATTAGGAATGGCTTCTCATTTAATTAAATAACTTTGTTTAATTAATTAGAAGTAACTACCCCATTTAACTAAATAATTTCGTTTAATTATTTCAAAATTCTTTTGGAAACGAGTCAACTCAAGTCAACCATGGTTAAATTTGGTCAACTTTTGGTCAAACTTGATCTTTGCATATGTGAATATGAACAAATGTGAGTATGAATTCCAGCAATAATTCGATGCAAATTCTCATTCAACCATTCATAATGAAGAGATGAGGGTCTCTTAAATAGACTTTACTTAAATTCATCAACGGTTGAGATCGATTTCAATCAACGGTCAAAATTAAAGGTGAAGTTTAGTCATAAAGGAGATTTCTGAATTAAAGGGAGTTAACGGATTTAATTTGAGTAAAATAAGGAGTTAACTGATTCAATTTGAGTAGAAAAAAAGAGTTAACTAATTTAACTAATTTTTGATCAATAGTGAACTGAAAATTTTCCTTTTGAAACTGAAGAGATATTTTGTTGAGATATTTAATTTAATAAAATGAAATATGCTCTCATAATTACTTTTTCTATTTAATCAAGTAATTTTTAATTAATTAGAGACACCTTTCTTATTTAATTAAATAAGTTCATTTAATTAATTAAGAATGGCTTCTCATTTAATTAAATAACTTTGTTTAATTAATTAGAAGTAAGTACTCCATTTAGTTAAATAATTTTGTTTAATTATTTCAAAATTATTTTCGAAACTAGTCAACTCAAGTCAATCCTGGTTAAATCTGGTCAATTTTTGGTCAAACTTGATCTTTGCATATGTGAATATGAGCAAATGTGAGTATGAATTCCAGCAATAATTTGATGCAAATTCTCATTCAACCTTTCAAAATGAAGAGATGAGGGTCTCTTAAATAGACTTTTTTGGAATTTATCAACGATTGAATTCGATTTCAATCAGCGGTCAGGAATAAAGGTGAAGTTTAGTCATAAAGGGAGATTTTCAAATTCAAGGGAGTTAATGGATTTAATTTGAGTAAAATAAGGAGTTAACTGATTCAATTTGAGTAGAAAAAGGAGTTAACGGATTTAACACATTTTTTATCAATAGTGAGCTGGAAATTTCCCTTTTTGAACTGAAAAGAGATTTTGTTGAGATATTTAATTTAATAAAATGAGATATGCTTTCATAATTACTTTTTCTATTTAATTAAATAATCTTTAATTAATTAGAGACACTTTTCTTATTTAATTAAATAACTTCATTTAATTAATTAGGAATGGCTTCTCATTTAATTAAATAACTTTATTTAATTAATTAGAAGTAAGTACTCCATTTAGGTAAATAATTTCGTTTAATTATTTTATAATTCTTTTTGAAACTAGTCAACTATGCTTAAATATGGTCAACTTTTGGTCAAACTTGATCTTTGCGTATGTGAATATGAGCAAATGTGAGTATGAATTTCAGCAACAATTTGATGCAAATTCTCCTTCAACCTTTCAAAATGAAGAGATGAGGGTCTCTTAAATAGACTTTCCTTGAATTGATCAATGGTTGAGATCAATTTCAATCAGCGGTCAGGATTAAAGAAGAAGTTCAGTCATAAGGGGAGATTTTCAAATTAAAGGGAGTTAACAGATTTAATTTGAGTAAAATAAGGAGTTTACTGACTCAATTTGAGTAGAAAAAAGAGTTAATTGATTTAACTCATTTTTTATCAATAGTGAACTGAAAATTTCCCTTTTTAAACTAAAAAGAGATTTTGTTGAGATATTTAACTTAATAAAATGAGATATGCTCTTATAATTACTTTTTCTATTTAATTAAGTAATCTTTAATTAATTAAAGACAAATTTTCTTATTTAATTAAATAACTTGATTTAATTAATTAGGAATGGCTTCTCATTTAATTAAATAACTTTGTTTAATTAATTAGAAGTAAGTACTCCATTTAATTAAATAATTTTGTTAAATTAATTCAAATTTTTTTTAAAACTAGTCAACTCAAGTCAACTGTGGTTAAATCTAGTCAACTTTTGGTCAAAATTGATCTTTACGTATGTGAATATGAGAAAATGTGAGTATGAATTCTAGCAACAATTCGATGCAAATTCTCATTCAACCTTTCAAAATGAAGAGATGAGGGTCTCTTAAATAGACTTTTCTAGAATTCATCAACGGTTGAGATCGATTTCAATCAACGGTCAGGATTAAATGTGAAGTTCAGTCATAAAGGGAGATTTTCAAATTATAGGGAGTTAATAGATTTAATTTGAGTAAAATAAGGAGTTAACTGATTCAATTTTAATGAAAAAAGGAGTTAACTGATTTAACTCATTTTTAATCAATAGTGAATTGGAAATTTCCCTTTTTGAACTAAAGAGAGATTTTGTTGAGATATTTAATTTAATAAAATTAGATATGCTCTCATAATTGATTTTATATTTAATTAAATAATCTTTTATTAATTTGAGACACTTTCCTTATTTAATTAAATAACTTCATTTAATTAATTAGGAATGGCTTCTCATTTAATTAAATAACTTTGTTTAATTAATTAGAAGTAAATACTCCATTTAATTAAATAATTTCATTTAATTAATTCAATGTTATTTTCGAAACTAGTCAACTCAAGTCAATTGTGGTTAAATTTGTTTAACTTTTAGTCAAACTTAATCTTTGCATATGTGAATATGAGCAAATGTGAGTATGAATTCTTGCAACAATTCGATGCAAATTCTCATTCAACCTTTCAAATGAAGAGATGAGGGTCTCTTTGATAGACTTTCTTAGAATTCATGAACGATTGAGATCGATTTCAATCAACGGTCAGGATTAAAGTTGAAGTCCAGTCATAAAGGAAGATTTCCAAATTAAAAGGAGTTAATAGATTTAATTTGTGTAAAATAAGGAGTTAACTGATTTAATTCGAGTAGAAAAAGGACCCAACTGATTTAACTCAATTTTGATCCATAGTGAACTGGAAATTTTCTTTTTTGAACTGAAGAGAGATTTTGTTCAGATATTTAATTTAATAAAATGAGATATGCTCTCATAATTACTTTTTCTATTTAATTAAACAATCTTTAATTAATTAGGGACTTTTTTCTTATTTAAATAAATAACTTCATTTAATTAATTAGGAATGGCTTCTCATTTAATTAAATAAATTTATTTAATTAATTAGAAGTAAGTAGTCCATTTAATTAAAATATTTCGTTTAATTATTTCAAAATTCTTTTCGAAACTAGTCAACTCAAGTCAATCATGATTAAATATGGTCAACTTTTTGTCAAACTTTATCTTTGTGTATTCATCAACGGTTGAGATCAATTTCAATCAACGGTCAGGATTAAAGGTGAAGTTCAGTCATAAAGGAAGATTTTCAAATAAAAGGGAGTTAACAGAGTTAATTTGAGTAAAATAAGGAGTTAACTGATTCAATTTGAGTAGAAAAATGAGCTAACTGATTTAACTCATTTTTGATCAATAGTGAACTGGAAATTTCCCTTTTTGAATTGAAGAGAGATTTTGTTGAGATATTTAATTTAATAAAATGAGATATGCTCTCATAGTTACTTTTTCTATTTAATTAAATAATCTTTAATGAATTAGAGACACTTTTCTTATTTAA
This sequence comes from Cupressus sempervirens, assembly GCA_028749045.1. NCBI lineage: Eukaryota > Viridiplantae > Streptophyta > Pinopsida > Cupressales > Cupressaceae > Cupressus > Cupressus sempervirens. The sequence goes on from CM053791.1 coordinate 103,945,059, forward strand.
TTAAATAACTTCATTTAATTAACTAGGAATGGCTTCTCATTTAATTAAATAACTTTGTTGAATTAATTAGAAGTAACTACTCCATTTAATTAAATAATTTTGTTTAATTATTTCATAATTCTTTTCGAAACTAGTCAACTCAAGTAGACTGTGGTTAAATCTGGTCAACTTTTGGTCAAACTTGATCTTTGCGTATGTGAATATGAGCAAGTGTGAGTATGAATTCCAGGAACAATTCGATGCAAATTCTCATTCAACCTTTCGAAATGAAGAGTTGAGGGTCTCTTAAATAAACTTTTCTGAAATTTATCAATGGTTGACATCAATTTAAATCAATGATCAGGATTAAAGTTGAAGTTCAATCATAAAGGGAGATTTCCAAATTAAAGGGAGTTAACAGATATAATTTGAGTAAAATAAGGAGTTAACTGATTCAATTTGAGTAGAAAAAGGAGTTAACTATTTAACTCATTTTTGATCAATAATGAACTGAAAATTTCGCTTCCTTAATTGAAGAGAGATTTTGTTTAGATATTTAATTTAATAAAATGAGATATGCTCTCATAATTACTTTTTCTATTTAATTCAATAATCTTTAATTAATTAGAGACACTTTTCTTATTTAATTAAATAACTTCATTTAATTAATTAGGAATGGCTTCTCATTTAATTAAATAACTTTGTTTAATTAATTAGAAGTAAGTACTCCATTTAATTAAACAATTTCGTTTAATTATTTCAAAATTCTTTTTGAAACTACTCAACTCAAGTCAACCGTGGTTAAATCTGGTCAACTTTTGGTCAAACTTAATTTTCGCATATTTGAATATGAGTGAATTTGAGTGTGAATTCTGGCAACAATTCGATGCAAATTCTCATTCAGCCTTTCAAAATGAAGAGATGAGGGTCTCTTTGATAGATTTTCTTAGAATTCATCAACGGTTGAGATCGATTTCAATCAACAGTCAGGATTAAAGGTGAAGTTCAGTCATAAAGGGAGATTTTCAAATTAAAGGGAGTTAACAGATTTAATTTGAGTAAAAGAAGGAGTTAAGTGATCAATTTGAGTAGAAAAAGGAGCCAACTGATTTAACTCAATTTTGATCAATAGTGAACTGGAAATTTCCCTTTTTGAACTAAAGAGAGATTTTGTTGAGATATTTAATTTAATAAAAGGAGATATTCTCTCATAATTACTTTTTCTATTTAATTAAATAATCTTTAATTAATTAGGGACACTTTTCTTATTTAATTAAATAACTTCATTTAATTAATTAGGAATGGCTTCTCATTTAATTAAATAACTTTGTTTAATTATTTCAAAATTATTTTCGAAACTAGTCAACTCAAGTCAACCATGGTTAAATCTAGTCAACTTTTGGTCAAACTTGATCTTTGCGTATGTGAATATGAGCAAATGTGAGTATGAATTCCAGCAACAATTCGATGCAATTCTCATTCAACCTTTCAAAATGAAGAGATGAGGGTCTCTTAAATAGACTTTCCTGGAATTCATCAACGGTTGAGATCAATTTCAATCAACGGTCAAGATTAAAGGTGAAGTTCAATAATAAAGGAAGATTTCCAAATTAAAGAGAGTTAACAGATTTAATTTGAGTAAAATAAGGAGTTAACTAATTCAATTTGAGTAGAAAAAAGAGTTAACTCATTTAACTCATTTTTGATCAATAGTGAATTGGAAATTTCCCTTTTTGAACTGATGAGAGATTTTGTTGAGATATTTAATTTAATAAAATGATATATGCTCTCATAATTACTTTTTCTATTTAATTAAATAATCTTTAATTAATTAGAGGCACTTTTCTTATTTAATTAAATAACTCCATTTAATTAATTAGGAATGACTTCTCATTTAATTAAATAACTTTGTTTAATTAATTAGAAGTAAGTACTCCATTTAATTAAATAATTTCGTTTAATTATTATAAAATTCTTTTCGAAACTAGTCAACTCAAGTCAACCATGGTTAAATCTGGTCAACTTTTGGTCAAACTTGATCTTTGCGTATGTGAATATGAGCAAATGTGAGTATGAATTCCAACAACAATTCGATGCAAATTCTCATTCAACCTTTCAAAATGAAGAGATGAGGGTCTCTTAAATAGACTTTCCTTGAATTCATCAACGGTTGAGATCGATTTCAATCAATGGTTAGGATTAATGGTGAAGTTCGGTGATAAAGGGAGATTTCCAAATTAAAGGGACTTAACAGATTTAATTTGAGTAAAATAAGGAGTTAACTGATTCAATTTGAGTAGAAAAAGGAGTTAACTGATTTAACTCTTTTTTGTTTAATAGTGAACTGGAAATTTTCCTTTTTGAACGGAAGAGAGATTTTGTTGAGATATTTAATTTAATAAAATGAGATATGCTCTCATAATTACTTTTTCTATTTAATTAAATAATCTTTAATTAATTAAAGACACTTTTCTTATTTATTTAAATAACTTGATTTAATTAATTAGGAATGGCTTCTCAGTTAATTAAATAACTTTGTTGAATTAATTAGAAGTAAGTACTCCATTTAATTAAATAATTTCGTTTAATTATTTCAAAATTCTTTTCAAAGCTAGTCAACTCAAGTCAACTGTGGTTAAATCTGGTCAACTTTTGGTCAAACTTGATCTTTGGATATGTGAATATGAGAAAATGTGAGTATGAATTCCAACAACAATTCGATGCAAATTCTCATTCAACCTTTCAAAATGAAGAGATGAGGGTCTCTTAAATAGACTTTCCTGGAATTCATCAACGGTTGAGATCGATTTCAATCAACGGTCAGGATTAAAGGTGAAGTTCAGTCATAAAGGCAGATTTTAAAATTAAATGGAGTTAAATCCACTAAGCTTCAAGTAACTCAAGATGGAGGTTTGGTTTCACTAACCCAAGTAAAAAGCAACTCATTTTCGAAATCAGCCCATAATAGGGTTTTTAGGAGACCCTAAGAGTCAACCTAGGAGGCTGAAGGGTTGGAAAGTACCCCCACCCATACCCTTACCCATAGGGGTGCTCAAATTTAATGTTTCTAAGCCTTTAAAGGCTTATTTGGAACAATTAAAGGTTGGGAGAATAGTAAGATCAAATTACAACCTTTAAAGAATTACAATATAAAGTTAGCACAAAATTAACAAGTAGTTTATCTCCGCTTTTCCGTTGAGTTGTTTCGACTAATTCTTCCTGCACACTCATTGCACACATCAGTAGGTCCAAAACCACATGCATAATGTGAATTACATATTAGAGGAATTATATGAATAAAAACATCAATTTCTTAATAAATAGTTGTTTATCTAATTCTACTCATATTTTTAACCTTTCAACTTGCATAACCAAATGTGTTAGTGTTGCATACATTTTCTTCATCGTTATGCATATTTAGAAGCATTAAATGACAAAATCAAATAACTGAAGTAAACATCACACATCGTAAAAATAGCTTAACAATGTTCAATGTATCCAATAATGTTCTGACATAACAAGCATGAGTATGAAAATAACAATGTATCATCGGTGCTAGGATGGGTCGGGGCGAGGCCTCACATCCTCCCCCACTAGGCATGAACTTCCTCCTAGAGTTCATAAAAAATATAAGGGTACTATGCTCACATATGCGCTGCATCCTCCCAAGAAGCCGTAACCTCATCGTAGCAATCCCACTGAACTCTAACCTGGTCCAGCTCTCGACCTCAAAGTGCTAGGGTCCATCGGGCAATAATACGGATGGGCTGTAGCGCTAACTAGTCGTCTGACTCCACCTGCAAAGCATCCCAATCTATAATATGAGACTCATCATAAATGTATCCTCTAAGTATGGAAATGTGAAACACATCATGGATGCGTGATAGGCTAGGTGGCAAGGCTAAACGGTAAGAAACTGGTCCTATCCTCTTTAGGATCTCGAATGGTCCAATGAAACGGGGTGCCAACTTAGAGCCCTTTTCGAAATCAATTGGACTCTTATGTGGCCACACCCTCAAGAAAACTCTATCGCCAATCTAATATTCTCGATCTATCCTCTTCACATCTGCATACTTCTTCTGTCGATCCTGTGCCTCTCTCAAGCATTGTCTAATCAGAGTCACCTGCTGCTCCATCTCCTTAACCAACTGACGGGCAATAGATACTTGTTCCTCGATCTTGTCCCAACTCAACGATGTCCTGCAAGGTCTTCCGTACAAGGCCTCATAAGGTGGCATACCTATGGAAGAATGGTGCCCATTATTATAGGCAAACTCGACAAGATGTAGGTATTCCTCCCAATTGACCTGATGGTCCATCACGTACATGCGCAACATGTCCTCCAAAACCTGATTCACTCACTTGGTCTACCCATCGGTCTGAGGATGGTACACTGTAGTAAAATTGAGCGTAGTGCCCAATGCTAACTGCAACTCTCTCGAAAAAGATGAGGTGAACAAGGAATCCCTATCGAAGATGATCTTATAGGGAACGCCATGAAGTCTGACAATATCCCATAGAAATACCTGTGCTATGTTCCGTGTTGTATATATAGTACACATGGGAGAGAAGTGGGCAACCTTGGTCAATGTGTCAACTATCACCAAAATGGCATCATGGCAATGAGACGACAAGGGGAGACCAACAATAAAGTCCATAGATATAACATCCCACTTCCACTTAGCGATCTCGTGAGGTTGAAGGAGCCCATCAGGATGCCAATGCTCTGCCTTCACCCTTTAGCACTCGAGGCATCTCACAACTATGTTAGCAATCTACACTCTCATGCCTGGCCAATAATATAACTATCTCAAATCTGCATGTAACTTCTTAACACCGGGGTGCGCTGCATAAGGTGCTCTATGAGCCTCAAGTATAACGAACTCACACATTCCCCCAGTGGAAGGTACGTACATATGTCCTCTATGGTGCAAGAGTCTGTCGGACTCCAAGGGATACTCTAAATACTTCCCTTCTAAGGGTCTCTGAGAATGCACCACTTGACTAACCTCTGTATAAAGCTCATCCACTGGCAAGTGCTAAAGAATCCTAACCCTCAAATCAGTACAAGTTGCCATAGATGATAACTCATGGCACCTTCTACTTAAGGCATCTAAAACTACATTCTCCTTCCCCTTGATGTAATGGACATCAAAATCGTACTCACAAAAGAACTCCATCCACCTTCTCTGCCTAGCATTAAGGTTCGGCTGTGTGAATATGTACTGTAAGCTCTGGTGGTCAAAATGAAGCTCAAATCTATGACCCAGTAGGAAGTGTCACCACCTCACTAAGGCATGAACTACTACCACAACTTCTAGGTCGTGAGTAGGGTAGTTGAGTTCATGAGTCTTGAACTTCCTAGACTCGAAGGAAATAGATCAGCCATCCTGCATAAGAACTACCCCTATATCATCCAAAGATGCATCAGTGCACACCACGAAGTCCGCAAATGGGTATGGTACTACAAGAATCGGTGAACTCGTGAGAGCTCTCTTGAGCTCTTGAAAAGCTCTATCACACTTCTTGATCCACTCATACTTCTTTCCCTTCCTTTGAAGAGATGTGATGGGGTGTGCCAATCTGGAGAATCCTGCAATGAAGCATCAATAATACCCTGCTAGACCCATAAAGCTCCTCACCTCAGTGACACTGGTGGGTGTTATCCAATCCATGATAGCCCTAATCTTCGATGGCTCTACTGAGACACCATCACCTAATATGACATGACCCAAATAATGTATCTTAGGTCTAAAGAATGCACACTTCGACAAGCTGCCAAACAACTGGTTCTTCCTCAATTTCTACAATACCTGTCTCAAGTGCTCTTCGTGCTCCTTCTCATCACATGAATATATCAAGATGTCATCCAAGAAAACAACCACAAACTTATCCAAAAAGGTACGAAATACTCCATTCATGAGGCTCATGAATACAGCTGGAGCATTCGTGAGGCCAAATGGTACCACAGTGAACTCGTAGTGACCATACCTAGTACGAAATGCAGTCTTAGGAATATCACTATCCACAATCCTCAACTGATGATAGCCTGACTTGAGATCAATCTTCAAAAATACTCGAGTGCCCTGCAACTGATCAAAGAGGTCATCAATCCTAGGAAGAGGGTATCAGTTCTTGATGGTTACTTTGTTCAATTACTGATAATCAATACACAACCTAAGTGACTCGTCCTTCTTCTTAACAAAGATCACTGGTGCACCCCAAGGTGACACACTAGGTCAAATATGCCCCTTCTCTAAGAGTTCCTCCAACTGAAACTTAAGTTCACTAAGCTCATGAGTAGTCATCTTATACGGTGCTCTTGAAACTGGCTCTGCTCCTGGCACAAGATCAATATGAAAATCCATTGCTCTAGGTGGAGGCCTACTAGGGAGCTCTGAAGGAAAAACATCTGCAAACTCTTGCAAAATAGGAAAATCATCAAGGGATGGCTCCCCCTCTGGATCTTCCTCCCTGTTGCTAATGGTGATAGCGAGCAACTAACATCCCCTCCGCATGTACCGTCTAAGCTACATAGTGGAAATCATACGAAAGGATATGGGTCTCTTAACTCCAAGGATCACTCTAGAGATACCATACTCATCCACACATTCCACTCTCTTTTGTCAACAATCCATCTTGGCGTTGTGGGCATATAGCCAATCCATGCCAAGAACAACATCATAAGAACCTAGAGGGGTAATACATAGATCCGACATCGTGGACATGTCTCCAATCTGAATCGGGCAACTATGCACCATGGAACTAACTGACACTCTAGCTCCTGAGGCTAACTCTACCTCCCAATGGACATCCTAACTAACTACCACTAGCCCGCAATGCTCCATGATGAAAGGAGATATAAATGAATCAGTAGCTCCAAAATCAAATAAAATAGTAACCATGCCACCTCGTATACTACTTGTAGCCTCAATAACCGTGGCCTGATGCTCGGCTTGGCGGTTGTCAACCGCTGCAAAAACTCTGTGGGATCTGCCTACATCGCCAATTGTCAACTTTGAAAATGCCCCTCTCTGACCACTAGAGGACTGTCCCTGAGAACACTCTCTAGCAATATGCCCCATGCCACCACAAGTGTAACATGGTCCTCATGTATAGGATTGGGCACCCTATGATCCAGACTGCTGTGGGCCTCCTGACCTACTAGATCCACTGAATCCACCCCTAGAAGACTGTTGAGTCTTCGCTAGCTGTGACTGTGGGTCCTGCACTTTTTGATCCTGCCTCAAACCCTGTGAATGCCATTGCTTGGGCTTGGAGCCCTAATAACCTTGTGAGGGTTTCTGCTGCTACTACTGCTGGGGTTTTTGCTGCTGAGGCTGTTGGCTCCTAGAGGACCCTGCTGTGTAGTTCTGATTCCCTTTCCAAGGGGATTTCTGTTGGGTAGAGTTTTAGTTCTGAAACTGATCCCGTGACTCCTGTCTAACTCGAGTGTCCTCTGCCACTAGTTCCATCTCAACAACCTGTCTGAAGGTGGTAGGAAAGGCCATGCGAACTGGACCTTGAAGTGAAAAATTTAGGCCCATGATAAATCGATGCACTCACAGTTTCTCATCTTTCATGTACTCGACATAAGGAAGGAGCTCGAGAAACTTTCTCTCATACTGAGCCACGGTGAGACCCCTCTGATGTAGTGAATGAAATTCCTCTATCTGCTTCTGCCTGAAATGCTCAAATAGGTACCTCTCCCTGAACCTCTCTAGGAATGACTCCCAGGTGAGGGTATCCATGCTCACTCCTCCAATGGTCTCCTCCTGATGCCACCAATTGGAGGCATCACCTCTCAACTGATGAACTGCTAGTCGTGCCTTTAGATTACTCCCATATGGACGTAATCCAAAGCACCGCTGTAGGCTTTGTAACCATGCCTCTACTACTGTCCCCTCAGTGGAACTAGTAAGTAAAGGTGGTCTAAGTCGAATCAATTCCCTGATATCATCTCCTAGATGTCTAGGAGGACTGTCATGTGGGGGTTCTCTCTGGTGTATTGACTCTTCCTCGTTCTCACCCTGTCCCTCTAATTGTCTCAGTGGGGGACTCCTAGTCCTCTCTCTAACTCAGGGTCCACCTCCTCCGGGTCCCTCTGCTTCCACAACTGGAATCTGCTGATGTGGCTGAACTACAGGTCCTACACTTTGCTAAACTACACCGATCAAAGTCTAAAGTGCATCTATAATGTCCTGTTTCGGGTTTGGTGGTGGTGGAGGTGGAGGTGGTGGCAGAGGTGGAGGTGGTGGTGGAGGTGGAGGTCCATCCTCCTGTCTTGCTCTACCACCTCTCGCCCTATGACCTCTACCTCATCGGTTGCTCCGTGTAACAGGAGGCATCCTACACAATTAAAGTTTTTAGTTAAGTTCAAAAGCATAATGGTTTTAGGTTCCTAGTGTTGAAACACGGGCTTTGATACCAAAATGTCATGCCCAAAAAAGTAAGGACAAAAACAAATGCAATTTTTTTTTAAAAACTAATTAAGATAATGGGGTCCACAAATGTTCTTATGATTAACTAAGATTAAGCAAGACAACGTGGTCAAAAAGGTTTTAGGGGTTTTACTATAATGGAACTAATCGTGATCAATTTTTACAACCTTAAGGATGGTCTAATTAACTAGGCCCTTACTACTAAATGAATATCTTGATTGTCGTTACATCTTTAATCCATTGCCCTAGGCTTAATGTCGTGAATTAACTTCTTTCAACTTCATTCAGATTACTTTTTAAAATTTTAAACCAGAATCCATCTAACCTTTATGTACATACCAAGTAGATAACAACATTAACGATTTTACTTTCTACATTTTAAATTTTCAAATTTATTTCCTTCATTCTCATATCGATCTAATTAATTAATTTAATGTTCAGTATTAAGGTTGGTGACTATGCTCAATGAATACATATTTTAAATCTAAGCTTTATTCAAATTATCACAATTTAAGTCTATATTAAAATTAATCAATGAAGCTCGTAATAGAATAAAACTAATTAATGAGACATCAAATTTGTTTAAATTACTATATTCAATTTTCCAAGTTAAAACTTTTAAAATAACTTATTTAATATTAACATCATTTCTTACATCAATACATTACCTCCTAATGCCATCAAATTACACTTTAGTTTATCGATTAATGCCATTCTTAATTTAAAATGACCAATCTATAACTTAACTAAACATAAACATTAGCTAGAACGAACCTTGACTACTAAAAATAAATTAACTTAAATTAAATTTTACACTATCCTAATTATACTTAAAATTGAAACAATTTAATCTAATCTTAAATAATAAATTTAACTAAAAACAAAAATAAACTAAAACAAATACTAATAAATATAATGTTAACCTAACATCTAAGAAAACTAACATACTAACTAAACAACTAATATACTAACTAAACTGTCCTAGCCTAAACTATACCCTAGCCACCCTAAGTCCATACACGTACCCTACACGTCGCCCCATGCTGTCTTGCATGTTGATTGAGACTCCAGCGCAGACCTGACTCTACTGCACCTACCCCACGCTAACCCCAGGTTATGCCTACCCACGCTAACCCCAGGCTATGCCCACCCACCCTAGGCCTATTCCTTGTGGATCCAAAGCCTGTCCGTGGCAGGCCTGTCCCCCGTCCCACGTGGGAAGACATGACGTAGGGGGAAGACCTTGCGTTGGGGAAGATGATGGGGGACAAGGAGTAAGTACATCCCTGCCCCCCCCCCCCCCCCCTCCCCCCCCCCCTCTTTTAAATGAAGCAAGGTCAGTGCTAATTACGGAGAAGACATGACGTGCATTAAATGGAAGGAGATTTTAAACTAATTCTGCCCTCCCTCATGATGGGTCGACCCCCTGTGCTTGCTAACAGGTGGGTGCAAATTTTAATTTTTAATCGTTTCTATATGATTCGACTTGCATCAAAGTTCTATAGAATTAAATGCCAAAATTTTTATAGTTGAGAGATGAATTTTAAAAGCATTAACATATATAATATAGATGCTTTATATTCAAACTTATTAAAGTTATATTATAAAATGAATTAACAATGATTTTTAATTTGCAATGCAAGGAAGGATATTACATGGAATATTCTATATGACATGGGAATTTTAAGGCTTCTAAGGGCAAGGTTGTAAGTTTTTATATATAGTCATCATAACAAGGTATGTATTCTTTCATCTTCACTTAAATTCAAGAAATTTAAAACCTCTTAATCAAATTGCTCTTGTTCTTTGTGAATCTTATCAAGGAATTATGAACCTAAATTTAGAGTTCAAAAAGGTGATGAATAATTCTTATCAAATTCAATTGTATTACTAATGGGCCTTAACAATGAATGTACTAGCTTGGTGATCACAATGTAGGAGTATGAATTCCAGCAACAATTTGATGCAAATTCTCATTCAACCTTTCAAAATGAAGAGATGAGGGTCTCTTTGATAGACTTTCCTAAAATTCATCAACGGTTGAGATCGAATTCAATCAACGGTCAGGATTAAAGGTGAAGTTCAGTCATAAAGGGAGATTTCCAAATTAAAGGGAGTTAACAGATTTAATTTCAGTAAACTAAGGACTTAACTGATTCAATTTGAGTAGAAAAAGGAGTCAACAGATTTAACTCATTTTTGATCAATAGTGAACTGGAAATTTCCCTTTTTGAACTGAAGAGAGATTTTGTTGAGATATTTAATTTAATAAAAAGAGATATGCTTTCATAATTACTTTTTCTATTTAATTAAATAATCTTTAATTAATTAGAGGCACTTTTTTTATTTAATTAAATAACTTCATTTAATTAATTAGGAATGGCTTCTCATTTAATTAAATAACTTTGTTTAAATAATTAGAAGCAAGTACACCATTTAATTAAATAATTTCATTTAATTATTTAAAAATTCTTTTCGAAACTAGTCAACTCAAGTCAACCGTGGTTAAATCTGGTCAACTTTTGGTCAAACTTGATCTTTGCGTATGTGACTATGAGCAAATGTGAGTATGAATTCCAGCAAAAATTCGATGCAAATTCTCACTCAACCTTTCAAAATGAAGAGATAAGGGTCTCTTAAATAGACTTTCCTGGAATTCATCAACAGTTGAGATCGATTTCAATCAACGGTCAGGATTAAAGGTGAAGTTCAGTCATAAAGGGAGATTACCAAATTAAATGGAGTTAACAGATTTAATTTGAATAAAATAAGGAGTTAACTGATTCAATTTGAGTAGAAAAAGGAGTTAACTGATTTAACTCATTTTTGATCAATAGTGAATTGGAAATTTCCCTTTTTGAACTGAAGAGAGATTTTGTTGAGATATTTAATTTAATAAAATAACATATGCTCTCATAATTACTTTTTCTATTTAATTAAATAATCTTTAATTAATTAGAGGCACTTTTCTTATTTAATTAAATAACTTCATTTAATTAATTAGGAATGGCTTCTCATTTAATTAAATAACTTTTTTTAATTAATTAGAAGTAAGTACTCCATTTAATTAAATAATTTCGTTTAATTATTTCAAAATTATTTTCGAAGCTAGTCAACTCAAGTCAACCGTGGTTAAATCTGGTCAACTTTTGTTCAAACTTGATCTTTGCGTATGTGAATATGAACAAATGTGAGTATGAATTCCAACATCAATTCGATGCAAATTCTCATTCAACCTTTCAAAATGAAGAGATGAGGGTCTCTTAAATAGACTTTCCTGGAATTCATCAACGGTTGAGATCGATTTCAATCAACGGTCAGGATTAAAGGTGAAGTTCAGTCCTAAATTGAGATTTCCAAATTAAAGGGAGTTAACAGATTTAATTTGAGTAAAATAAGGAGTTAACTGATTCAATTTGAGTAGAAAAAGGAGTCAACTGATTTAACTCATTTTTGATCAATAGTGAACTGGAAATTTCCCTTTTTGAACTCAAGAGAGATTTTGTTGAGATATTTAATTTAATAAAAAGAGATATGCTCTCATAATTACTTTTTGTATTTAATTAAATAATCTTTAATTAATTAGAGGCACTTTTCTTATTTAATTAAATAACTTCATTTAATTAATTAGGAATGGCTTCTCATTTAATTAAATAACTTTGTTTAATTAATTAGAAGCAAGTACTCCAGTTAATTAAATAATTTCGTTTAATTATTTCAAAATTCTTTTCGAAACTAGTCAACTCAAGTCAACCGTGGTTAAATTTGGTCAACTTTTGGTCAAACTTGATCTTTGCGTATGTGAATATGATCAAATGTGAGTATGAATTCTAGCAACAATTCGATGCAGATTCTCATTCAACCTTTCAAAATGAAGAGATGAGGGTCTCTTAAATAGACTTTCCTGGAATTCATCAACGGTTGAGATCAATTTCAATCAACGGTCAGGATTAAAGGTGAAGTTCAGTCATAAAGGGAGATTTCCAAATTAAAGGGAGTTAATAGATTTAATTTGAGTAAAATAACGAGCTAACTGATTCAATTTGAGTAGAAAAAGGAGTCAACTGATTTAACTTATTTTTGATCAATAGTGAACTGGAAATTTCCCTTTTTGAACTCAAGAGAAATTTTGTTGAGATATTTAATTTAATAAAAAGAGATATGCTCTCATAATTACTTTTTCTATTTAATTATATAATCTTTAATTAATTAGAGGCACTTTTCTTATTTAATTAAATAACTTCATTTAATTAATTAGGAATGGCTTCTCATTTAATTAAATAACTTTGTTTAATTAATTAGAAGCAAGTACTCCATTTAATTAAATAATTTCATTTAATTATTTCAAATTTCTTTTCGAAACTAGTCAACTCAAGTCAACCGTGGTTAAATCTGGTCAACTTTTGGTCAAACTTGATCTTTGCGTATGTGAATATGAGAAAATGTGAGTATGAATTCCAGAAAAAATTTGATACAAATTCTCATTCAACCTTTCAAAATGAAGAGATGAGGGTCTCTTAAATAGACTTTCCTGGAATTCATCAACAGTTGAGATCGATTTCAATCAACGGTCAGGATTAAAGGTGAAGTTCAGTCATAAAGGGTGATTTCCAAATTAAAGGGAGTTAACAGATTTAATTTGAATAAAATAAGGAGTTAACTGATTCAATTTGAGTAGAAAAAGGAGTTAACTGATTTAACTCATTTTTGATCAATAGTGAACTGGAAATTTCCCTTTTTGAACTGAAGAGAGATTCTGTTGAGATATTTAATTTAATAAAATGAGATATGCTCTCATAATTACTTTTTCTATTTAATTAAATAATCTTTAATTAATTAGAGGCACTTTTCTTATTTAATTAAATAACTTCATTTAATTAATTAGGAATGGCTTCTCATTTAATTAAATAACTTTGTTGAATTAATTAGAAGTAAGTACTCCATTTAATTAAATAATTTCGTTTAATTATTTCAAAATTCTTTTCGAAGCTAGTCAACTCAGGTCAACTGTGTTTAAATTTGGTCAGCTTTTGGTCAAACTTGATCTTTGCGTATGTGAATATGAGCAAATGTGAGTATGAATTACAGCAACAATTCGATGCAAATTCTCATTCAACCTTTCAAAATGAAGAGATGAGGGTCACTTAAATAGACTTTCCTAGAATTCATCAATGGTTGAAATCGATTTCAATCAACGGTAAGGATTAAAGGTGAAGTTCAGTCATAAAGGGAGATTTCCAAATTAAAGGGAGTTAACAGATTTAATTTGAGTAAACTAAAGAGTTAACTGATTCAATTTGAGTAGAAAAAGGAGTTAACTCATTTAACTCATTTTTGATCAATAGTGAACTGAAAATTTTCCTTTTTGAACTGAAGAGAGATTTTGTTGAGATATTTAATTTAATAAAATTAGATATGCTCTCATAATTACTTTTTCTATTTAATTAAATAATATTTAATTAATTAGAGAAACTTTTCTTATTTAATTAAATAATGTAGTGCCTACCCTCGTTCACATCTTTTCTGGACATTGTTGTTATTATCAGACTTTAATAGACTAGTTTTATGTTGATGGATTAGTGGTATTGTTTTGACACTATCAGACATTATTTTATGGATTAAGTGGTTATATGATGAGATCATTTAGATTTTACATTTCATGCATACATGATGATCATTATACTGTTTTCAGTTATTATTGATGATTAGATGGTTGGTTTATTATCTTATGTGTTTTATTATGGATACTTACCCCATACTTGCATGTGTATGGTGTGTGTGTTTTCATATTGTATGGCATTTCTGATGTGATTAAGGAAGGGGGTCGTAGTCACCTGCTTAGTCGGGATCTACACGATGCACCACTTTCTACCATTGTCTATTTAGCTTAGCATTATATATATATATATATATATATATATATATATATATATATATATATATATATATATATATATATATATATATATATATATATATATATATATATTGTATGTACATGCATAGTTTTTTTATAGGTTTCAGGTACCGGGTATCAACTTCCCTGAATTGCCAGGATGAGCATACCCTATTATACTATCTCAATGATAAGAGAAGGGAGATAAATTCTCAAATCCAAATCTCAAACCTTTAAGCCAATTGTCCTAGTGAGGTAGGACAAGTATCTGGATATTTTACCCACCGAATGTGTCGGATGACATTATTTGTGATTTTTAACCCTTTAGACTGATTTTGAGTGATTTTCTCTATGATGGGTTTTCATATTTTATCTTGGAGGTCTATGGTGAATTGTCTATTAATTAAGTCTTAATAAATGGATTTAATTAATAAATTAATTATTTGAGAAAATTAATATAAAATATCATGTTATTTGATATTACGATTGTAATAAATTAAATGTGAATTATTGAGGAAAAATGAGTTAAATAAAAGAAAATTAAAAAATTAAAATTAATAATAATAATAAAATAATAATAAAGTAATAAATAATTAATAATAATAAAAGTTATAAAAATTAAAATGAAAGTTATAAATATTTAAATCGAAATTATATAAAAAGTGAATTGAAGTTATAAGGTTGCATGGGAGTTAGCGCACTTCTCTATTTCTCATGTGTCAAAAACACGGAGGTTAGTGCATCAATTAAGAACATGGTGTCTACAACCCTATGGCTCATCAAAAAGGTTGGAAAAGACCCATGCTTAATTGATAACACCTTCTAGTTGTTTCTAGAAGCATTCTAGATGTTTCCTGAAAGTTCTTTATATTCAGGCATTCCTAAAAGCTTAGTGAGAGCATTTGGAGTGCAATTAGAGCATTGGAGGATTCGAGAGTTTTGAAGAAGGGAGCTTTCTTTGCGAGTTTTCTGAGGAAGAGTGATTTAGCATCAGAATCTGGGTAGATTCTTATGTTTTTACTTATGTTATTTCTGCATCATGCATTTCCTGTCTTCTTCGTGTCTTCCATATGTCTTCTGAAGAATTTCATAATTTACTGTGCATTCTCAATATGGCTAGATTAATTTATTTGAGAGTTTTTATATGCATGGATTTTTTTAAAAAACATGGGGCTAGGGTTGAAATTTAAAGTCAAACCCATTAGATTAATTATTGGAAATTTTTGGAGATTAAAGGTCTAAGGAGGAATTTTGAAAATTGAAGTTTGTATTCATATATTGTCAATTTGTTTATACATACATACATACATACATACATGCATACATATATATATATATATGCAATTATATATATATATATATATATATATATATATATATATATATATACGCTCATATGCTGTGATATTTTAATTCTGTATATATATATATATATATACGCTCATATGCTGTGATATTTTATTTCTATATATATATATATATATATACCTTTATATATATATGTGTGTGTGTATATATATATATGTTTGTTAAAAAAACTAGATGACATACTGGTGGGTGGAAATGTTCTAATAAACATTTTTGGCAAATGAAAAATCGTGTAGCAATTGTTAAAAGAATAAACATTTTTAAGCATTGAGTCAGGGTAGGACGAGACCCGCACCCCACTGCGGATGTAGCATACCTCGTCACAAGTACTATGACGGCAGTGGTATGCAGTACCACTGATGTCGTAGTCCCTGCAACCGCAGGGTCCTGCGTACCGACGGTTATATTAATAATGTGTGTGTTGTTTTTAAAAAAAAAATATTTTCCATATTCGATTTGGCATTAATCGAATTTGATTAAATCGATTTTGTTAAATGATAAATAATTTATATATTCATATATGTATTTATATGTATATATTTTAATAAATATATATATATATATATATAAGTATGTATATTATATGTTTTATAATTATGAATTTGTTAATTGGTATATATCAAGGGCTCATGATTAAAATTAATTGTTTTATTAAAAATGGATTTGGAAGGGGAATGTTTGGATTGAAAATATAATTAGAGAATGGATTTGTATTCATATATAAATGTTCCTTCAAATTCTTTCTCTTAACTTGGAAACATAAATTGAGATCTCTACATTTAAATTCAAGTTGTAAACTTTGTACGAAATAAGAATAGAGTAACTGAGAGGGGGAGGGGGTGAATCAGTTATTCCAAAAACTTTCCACAGTCCCTAAGATGTCTGAATATACCCTTGATCTGATTAATAAAATGTTGAAACTTTATAATGCAGCAAATGACAAATATTAAGAACTGATATGTTATCATGCACAAAGCAATTTAGCAATTAAGAATGCAGGAGACACCAGATTTAACGTGGAAACCCAATATGGGAAAAACCACCAATGTAACTAGGTACTATTTTTCACTCTTCTGAAGTGAGCCCTGTTAGGAGCCAACCCTGTTAAAGGTTACAAAAACACACTGTTAGGTGTGACCCTGTTAAAGGATTTAATCACCCTATTAGGAGTGGCCTTGCTAGAGGTCTTTAGAACAATTCCACTAAACTGTCACCTTGTTAGAGGATTTATTGAATGGCTGTTAAACCAACTCAGTTAAGAGATTTTGAATACATTGTTACAATGGTTAGAAAACAACAATGAAGTGACCTAGCATAAGGTACAACTTATCTTTGCTGATTGTAGATCTCTGTTATGCTTGACTGAATCCTTACTGATCAAATACAACTTTGATGCTCCTTCAACACATCTGATCCTTTATCAGACTTTTCTCAACATTCACCTCTTCATACTATAATTTGCATTCATAACTTCCCCCCCTTTTTTTTAATAATCACACACTTTAATTCATAACTTGAATGACCATATATACCTTTCAAATTATCTTAGTCGGCTCAAATCACTGACTAAAACAAACAATTACAACAGTCGGCTAAAAGTAATTAATTAGCAAACCCTATACTGGCCAACCCTACATGGTGAACTTTGTTCAAAAAATAATTCTTGTGTAACCGACTGAGCTTGGTTGATACAGTGAACTTCATGACAATCCTTCAATCACTGGGAGAACTCAATAAGTACTGAGTTTCTTGAGATAACCGAGTGCGCTCGGTTGGAAACTAAACTTTGGAGACCGAGTGAAGCTCGGTTAACACTAACTTTTCCATGATTCATTTGATGACCGAGTGAGCTTGGTGGAAACTATCCTTTGGAGACTGAGTGAAGCTTGGTTAACACTGAATTTTCCATGATTCATTTGATGACCGAGTGAGCTCGATGGAAACTAACCTTTGGAGACCGAGTGAAATTCGGTTAACACTGACTTTTCACATTTCTTTCGTTGATCGAGTTAGCTTGGTTAACACTGTCTTCCACTTTTCCTTTGATGACCGAGTGAGCTCGGTTGACACTGTCTTCCACATTTCCTTCGATGACCGAGTGAGCTGGGTTGGCACTGTAAATTGTATTGTAGACTATCTGAGCTCGGTGAACTTGAGACTAATGACTACTATAACATTTGTGTGACATCAAAGAAAACAATATTCAACAATCTCCCTCTTTGGAATTGATGGCAACACAACATGTCATAACAGAAATGAAATTTTGAAAACAAGTTCAACAAGATAACAGACTTCTCCCTCTTTCAATAGTCTCCCTCTGTTAAGGGACTTCATGGGAAACTTTTCAAAACTTCACAAATTTCAGAAGGATATGACAGTAAAATCTCTCCCTCTTTGACAACACATGCCAAAGACAATAGAAGTTAAGTGATTTATAATATACATTTAGTACTGATTCATATGCAATGATTTCTGATGAAACTGCATCAACAGATAGATTTTCAATCCTATATGCGTTGATGCATTACTAGAACTTATTTCTAGTGGACTTCAGATAGGGGAATGACCCCTAACTTACCTCTGAGATACAAAAAAGCATCCTTAGGTAAAGGCTTTGTGAATATGTCAGCAAATTTGTTCTTTTGTATGGACATATTCCAATCTGATCTCCTTGTCTTGTACCAAGTCTCTGACAAAATGATATTTTATTGCAATATGCTTGGTCTTGGAATGCATCACTGGATTCTTAGATATGTTGATTGCACTAGTATTGTCACAGAACATGACGATTGGTTCTTTGATTTCCATCTTCATTCCTTGCAATAATTTCTTAAACCAAACAATATTTGAATAGTTTACTGATGCAGCAACATACTCTACCTCTATTGTAGATTGGGATGTACAATTCTTCTTTTTGCTTGTCCAAGAAACCAATCTTTTTCCAAGAAAGAATGCTCCTCCAGTTGTGCTTTTTCTATCATCAAGGTTTCCTGCCCAATCAGCATCAGTAAAAACTTTCAAATCCAAATTACCTCCAAATTTGTACCATAAGCCATAATCTTCAATTCCTTTCAAATATCTCATTATTCTTTTGATTGCCATCAAGTGAGTTTCTCTTGGCTTTGCTGAAAATCTTGCAATAATACCAACTGCAAGGGCAATATCTGGCCTAGTATGAACTACGTATTGCAATTTTTCAATCATAGATCTATATAATGTTTGATCTACCTCTTTGGATTCATCATCTTTGGTAAGTTTCAATTCAGTACACATTGGAGTTCCAACAGGTTTACAGTCCTCCATACCAAACTTTTTCAATATCTCCTTGATGTATTTTGATTGAGTGATGTAGATGCCATTCTTATTTTGTTGAATTTGAAGACCAACAAAGAATTTTATTTCACCAAACATAGACATTTCAAATTTGTTGTTCATTTGTTCTGAAAATTCTTTGCAAAGATCATCATGTCCTGTGAAAATAGTATCATCTACAAATATTTCTTCCAGGACAATCTTATTATCTGTTCCTTCCTTTATATACAAGATACTATTATCATTAGTTCTTTGAAAACCAATCTGAATAAGATAGTTATGCAATCTTTCATACCATGCTCTAGGGGCTTGTTTCAGACCATACAGTGCCTTGTGTAATTTGCAGACCATGTTTCTTTTATCTGGATCAACAAAGCCTTCGGGTTGTTCAATGTAAACCTCTTCATCTAGTATTCCATTGAGGAATGCTGACTTGACATCCAACTGATAAACTTTAAATCCTTTGTGAGTAGCATATGCAAGTAAGGTTCTGCTTCCTTCCAATATTGCAACAGGAGCAAAGGTTTCTCCATAATCTATGCCTTCTTCTTGAGAGTATCCTTTGCATACTAATCTGGCTTTGTTTCTGGATACCTTACCATCTTTAGTCAACTTGTTTCTGAATACCCACTTGGTTCCAATTACATTCTTATTTTTAAGCCTGGGTACAAGAGTCCATGACTTGTTCTTCTCTATCTGTTCTATTTCCTCATTCATTGCCTCAATCCAACTATCATTTGCCAATGCATCTTTAATGCTTCTAGGTTCAAAATCAACAAGTAAACAAGTATTTTTCTTTCTTCTTGTCAAGGTTCCTTTAGATTTGTCTCCAATGATCACCTTTTACATCAAATTTTCTTTTTCTAGATTCTTTCAAAATATAACATTTTCTTCCAAATACTTTCAGATAACTTACATTGGGTTTGTAGCCATACCATAATTCATAGGGAGTTTTGAATGAGTCCTTCTTCAACTGTACTCGGTTTAAGGTATGAACTGCTGTGCTAATGGCTTCCTTCCAGTATTTGATAGCAATGTTCTTTTCTATCATCAGGGTTCTTGCACAATCCATGATGGATCTGTTTCTTCTTTCAGCTATTCCATTTTGTTCAGGAGTTCTTGGTGCTGAGACTTGTCTTTTAATACCTTTTTCAATGCAGAAGTTATTGAATTCAAGTGAGATGAATTCACCAACTCTATCTGACCTTAAGCATTTTAGTCTTTTTCCTGTTTCTTTTTCTACTCTTGCCAAATACCATTTGAATTTCTCAAATGCTTCTGATTTATTCCTTAGATACATGACAGTCATCATTCTTGAGTAGTCATCAACAAAAAGAATAAAAAACTTTTCTCCAGTATAGCTTTCTATTCCAATGGGTCCACATAAATCAGTATGCACAATTTCTAATATATCTTCAGACTGATAGTTTTTACTTTTAAAACTAGTCTTACCCATTTTACCAATCTGACAATTCTCGCACAGACCAACCTCAGGTTTCTTAATGTTAGGAATGCCTCTTACTTTCTTGAATTTGCTTATTTTTACTAGGTTGTCAAAATTGACATGACACAACCTTTTATGCCATAACCAAATTTCTTCAATTTGAGCAATAAAACATGAGCATTCACCAAGTTCTAGATAAAACAAGTTACCTTTAGTTTGGGTGCAAGATTCTATCAGCTTTCCTTGCTCATTCAACAGTCTTGCCTTTCCATGCATGAATTCCACCTTGAATCCAGTATTGAGTAACTGTGCCACACTTAGAAAATTATGTTTAAGACCTTCAACCCAATAGGAATTATTACATACAAGTTCTTTGGTTAGAAAGATTCTTCCTCTTCCTTTTATGAAACAAGGTTCATTATTACCAAACCTTACACTGCCACCATCATAGTCTTCAAACTGATCAAACTTAGTTTTATCACCATTCATATGATGTGAGCAGCCACTGTCTATAATCCATGTATCATTCTTACTTATATGAGAGACAAGTGCCATTTTATCTTCCTCATCACTATCAGAATCATCCTTAATGGCAATATAAACAATTTCATCCTCACTATTATCAGAATAATTAGAATTTTCAGCCATGAAGCGTGATTTCTTACCTTTGTTCTTGGATGATTTGAAGTCTTTCTTTCCATTCCATTTGTAATCTTTCTTTTCATCATTGTTTTGCTTATTTGGACACCTTGCTGCAATATGACCAATTTCTTCACAAGAAAAATAGATTACAGGAACTTTACCTTTGTATTTTCCTCCTGCCTCTAGAGTATTTCCTTTCTAGTAGAGCTTCAATCACTTCGAGGTCACTATCTGAACTTTGGCTTGATTCATCTTCACTTTCTGACTAAGATTCCTTCTCCTTTTTTTTTTTCGCTTTGAGTGAGAGCTTGGCTTGAAATGCTAATTCAATGTTTTTGGAGGCTGGAACATAGTTATCAAAGTTATCTAGTTCAAATGCAGTTAGTCTTCCAACTATGGCCTCAAGATTTATCTGATGATTTGCTTCACACCTTGTTTCCTGAATTGCAGAAACTCTGATTGCATAAATAGGAAGCAAGGTTCTGAGAACTTTGCTTATAACTATTTCTCCTTTGCTATCACCTCCAAATGCTCTGATTGCACTCACACATGCTTTAACTCTTTCAACATACTTTGCAACATTTTCATCCTCTTTCATCCTCATTTGATCAAATCGTCCTCTTAAACTTTTTGCTTTTGCTCTTCTTACATTATCATCTCCTCCATAGATCTCTTTTAGCTTGTTCCACATCTCAAAGGTAGTTGTGCAGTCCTTAATGTCATCAAATTCTTCATAACTAAGAAGGGATGCTATGTCTATCATCATATTGTTGTGAGTCTTCTTTTCAGCAATATCATTGACGGACAATGTGCAAGGAGGTTCTTCATATTTTTCTTCAAGGTATTTTAGTCCAGTATCACCAAAAGTAGCCAGATGAAGTCTCATTAATCCTTGCCATGCAGAGAAGTTATCTCTGTTGAGTTTTGGAATTTCTCTTTTGTAAGACATCTTGATCTTTGTCTTAGATCCTTGAAATCTTTTCTTGCAAGCACCAAAAGCTCTGATACCAATTGTTGGAAATGAGAATAGAATAACTGAGAGGGGGAGGGGGTGAATCAATTATTCCAAAAACTTTCCACAGTTCCTAAGATGTCTGAATATACCCTTGATCTGATTAATAAAATGTTGAAACTTTATAATGCAACAAATGACAAATATTAAGAACTGATATGTTATCATGCACAAAGCAATTTAGCAATTAAGAACGCAGGAGAAACCAGATTTAACATGAAAACCCAATATGAGAAAAACCACCAATCTAACGAGGTACTATTTTTCACTCTTCTGAAGTGAGCCCTGTTAGGAGCCAACCCTATTAAAGGTTACAAAAACACACTGTTAGGTGTGACCCTATTAAAGGATTTAATCACCCTGTTAAGAGTGGCCTTGCTAGAGCTCTTTAGAACAATTCAACTGAATTATCACCTTGTTAGAGGATTTATTGGATGGCTGTTAAACCAACTTAGTTAAGAGATTTTGAATACACTATTACAATGGTTAGAAAGCAACAATGAAGTGACCTAACATAAGGTACAACTTATCTTTGCTGATTGTAGATCTCTGTTATGCTTGACTGAATCCTTACTGATCAAATACAACTTTGCAGCTCCTTCAACACATCTGATCCTTCATCAAACTTTTCTCAACGAACTTAGCCAAACCAAAACATGTGTTTATATTGTGTATTCTTAATGCTACTATTTTGGGTTTTGGGTTGACTAGTGTTGACCAGTATAGGACGTTTACCAGAGGCTTGGAGGTTATGTGATTGTGGTGACATGATGATGTTTTAATCTCGATCTTTATAAATCCAACCATGGTTATGTGATGGAATGCTCTATGTATTGGTTGTGATTACTGATTGTTATAGTTGAGATTCTTATGTATGAGACACTTGATTTAACCATTATTTTGGTCATCGATCAATTATCCTTGGTTATTTTCTAGTCGCCATGATGGGACTGTAATGTGGATTTATTTTGATGATGTGATGATGTGACATGTTTGACTCAACCGTTTTTGGAGTCTTCAATCAGTATGATTGAGATATATATTTTTTGGTTATTGAGAACCATTGGATATTTGATTATCAGTGATACTTTAGTTGCCAATAGAGAGCGGTTGTGTTCATGATTTTCTATGGATGTTAGCTCATGGAGATTTGATGCTTTTATGCATATTTGATGATTTTATGGATTATCTTTTGTAATTTTGAGATTTATGAGTCCATGAGCATTAGGGTAGTATATCTCCATTTAGTGATGGGAAGTGCCTTGCAATGGGGGTCGAGGCCCTAAGAGGTTGCCAGGGTAACTCATTGTAAGTTGGATTAATAAGTGATAACATTCACACCTAATACTAACTAAATGAACCTAAAAAGATAAGTGTTTTTCTCTCGCCCATGCCTTGAGTGCTTGTAGAGGCTAGGATGGGAGTAGTGATACACATGGTTGTGACCTTGCATTCTGTAGTATGCCTCGTCAATATGAGAGGATACTAGTGGTCGCATGAAATCAGTATGGACCCATGGAGTTTAGCTAACTGCCAGGGTAACTTGTGCGTGATGATTGCGATGACACTTTCCCACTTGCATAGTAGGTTCCTACATGTCATTGCATGCCTCTGGGATTAGATGTCAGATTTTGTGTTTGGAACCTTTGAGTTAGTATACTTTTAGGATTCCTAGACTTATAGAGATATGTGCTATGTGATTTTGATAGCTTGTTTGGGACTTGAGATTATCTCCTCAGCATAGTGGGAGTGGACTACTTAGGTACCACAGGGTCGGTGGTAGTGTATTTTCCACTCTTATCATTTTGAGATTCATTGAGACATCGTGGCTGATGCATCCTTCATGATGGTGGATATGTATCCCTTTTCATTGATGATTAGCATATGTTAGATGATGTTATCTTATGCTTTTATTTGCATGTTAGATTAGCTCTACATATGATGATGTATTTATTAGGAGTGACATTCCTACTATATAATATTGATGATCTCTTCGGTGATTTGGAATGTTATGCACGGAGGGATGGCTAGGATCCACGATGGTCTAATGATGCTATTGACTGTTGTAAAGAACCGTGCACTTAGTTTATTATGTTTGATCTTTATGATGGATGTATATGTTCTCTACGATGTTGTATCATGTGATTATCTCTATTTTGATGTATAATGGCTTAGAATAGGATGATGCACCTTATTCTATGTATGAATATTTTTGAGCTTTTCATACCCTCGGACATGTACAGTGGATGAATGAGCATTTGAAATGTAATGTATAAAAATTAGACTTATCATTTCATGAGAATGTTGTACTAGATGGATTCATGTATGTAATTCAACATTAAGGGATCTTAAAGAATGTAATCTGTTGTTTATGTTATGTTTATTTTCAGATGGACAATGCTATTACTTCTGTTGTTATGCATAAGTTATATGTGATGTTTACTATCATGAAAAAAAAAATTGTTTCTAAACTTAGTGAAAATTATAGGTTAATTCTTTGGATCCCTTGGTGGGGCATTACATTTGGTATCAAAGCCTGAGTTTCTACATTGGGAGCTCTTGGTATTTTGGAACAACTAGGACTATGAACTATTAAGTATAACTTTCTAAACTTGATCTAGGTGAACTGAAACAAAATAGGACTCAAACTGTTACTTGAGTATTTATTTTTTACTTCAACACTTAGTTTCAAAATTGGAAATTTTACTTAAACCTAGACATAGAACTGAACTTGGTACCTTGTACTGTTGTAGGATGGTATCTGGGACTAGGTCTTCTATTAGAGGCCATGGTAGAGGTCATGGCTGTGTCAGAACTATCGATGTCCATGAGTCTGTCCATGAGGGATCGGCTCATGTAGAGAGTAGGGAACAGAACTCTAGTAGGCAGTAGGAAGAGAGCCGTAGAGAGGACCAAGCTGAGTCTGAAGAGGTCAGTTTGAGATAGATGATGCAAACTATTCTAGAATGTCTACCTCCTATTCAACAACAGCCTAAAGTGCATCAGACAGAACAAGAGCATAGACCCAGATCTAGAAGTCCTTGGAAGGATCGTTAGAGGCCCATTGTGTCCACTCAGATGAAGGATCTTTCAAGATCCAAGGTTAAGCCATTCAATGGGCAAGGTTCTGGTTATGTGGTCGAGCAGTGGCTTATTTCTCTTCACAGGATTTTTACCATGTAGGAGTTTGACAGTAATGTTAAGGCAAGGTTTGCGATCACTAATCTACAGAATTTTGGGGCCACTTGATGGACGATAGAGGAGAAGAAGTTGGGAATCAATATGAGAAGTACTACATGGGAGTTATTCCTAGAGATTTTCCATGAATGATTTCTACCAGAGGAATGCAAACAGAAAAAGGCTAATGAATTTCATAATCTCAGATAGTACACTTTGTCAGTGATCGAGTATGAGCATAAGTTTTATGAGCTTATGCCTTTTTCAGGGTTCAGTGAAAATTCAGCTCAGTTGACACAACATTTTATTAGGGGTTTGAATAACTATATTATTGGGGGAGTTAAGGTATTTGAGCCAAAAACCCTCAAGGATGCGGTGCATTGAGCTATCCTTGTTGAGCAATCAGGATCTAAAAGGAACTACAATTCAAGTGGTAACAAGAAGTTTTCTTTCTCTAAGGGGAAATAGTATCAGCAGCAGTCTCAACAGACACGGCAATAGAAGGGCTCAAATTCTCAAGCTCAAGGTGGTGGCAAAGGTTCTAACACCAAGAAAAACCACAATGCTCAATGCAATAAATAGAACCATACCAATCAGGCAGCTCAGAGTAGCCAGTCTTTTGTAAGCAGGAACATTCGTCAGCAATAATATGTACCACCTATGGGAAGACGTTTTGGCAAAAATACAGAATACTTTTCATGTGGTCAGATTGGACATTATGCAGCCCAGTGTCCTCAGTGAGCACCTCAGTTTTTAGGTCCTAGACCTATAGTTTCAGAGCCTACAGTTGGTGATCCAGGTAGAGCTCATTGAGTTTTTGCAGTAGTTGAGCAGCGCCAGGCAGATCACCAGGGAACAGTCATTGAGACCACAGGAGCTATTAGAGGTATATCTCTTGTAGTATTGTTTGATTTAGGAGCTACAGATTCATTTATTTCACCATCTATAGTTACTAAGTGTAAGCTTGATGCGGTGAAGCAAGATCCTGGTTGGCAAGTGGAATTAGCCTCAGGCAATAAGGTTTTCACAGATTCTGTAGTTCATAAGTGTGGGCTTAGTTTAGGAAGCTTTGATATGGCAGTGCATCTTCGAGTCATACCCCTTGGTTCCTATGATGTGGTTTTAAGCATGGACTGGCTTGGATCTCATAGAGCCAGTATAGATTGTAGGAAGAAGATTATTATGTGCCAGGATGACCAAGGGAATGATGTGCAGATAGTTGGGATACCGAGGCCTATATCTCTGCGGATGATTTCTGCTATGCAATTGAAGCGAAGTTTTCGTAAGGGATGTCAGATATTTGTTGTTATGGTAAATGATCTTGATGAGGAATATTCCATGAGGAAGACTTTGGATCACCCAATTTTGTAGGAGTACGCAGATGTTTTTCCAAGTGAGATTCCAGGCATGCCTCCGAAGAGGGACATTGACTTTAGTATTGATCTGATTCCTGGAGCGGAGCCAATTTCTAAAGCTCCTTATCAGATGACTACTCAGGAATTGGGTGAGCTATGTCTTTAGGTAGAGGAACTTCTGGCCAAAGGGAGCATTTGACCTAGTGTATCACATGGGGAGCTCCAGTGCTCTTTGTGAAGAAGAAAGGCGGTTCTTTGCGCCTTTGTATTAACTATAGACAGTTGAATAAGGTGACTATTAAGAACAGGTATCCATTACCTAGGATTGATGAATTATTCGATCAGATCAAGGGAGCAACAATATTCTCCAAGATTGATCTTAAGTCAGAATACAACCAGCTTTGCGTTAAGGAAGCAGATATTCACAAGACTTCTTTTCAAACTCATTATGGGCATTATGCTTGACTAAATCCTTACTGATCAAATACAACTTTGCAACTCCTTCAACACATCTAATCCTTCATCAGACTTTTCTCAACAAACTTAGCCAAACCAAAATGTGTGTTTACATTGTCTATTCTTAATGATACTGTTTTGAGTTTTGGGTTGACTAGTGTTGACCAGTATAGGACATTTACCAGAGGCTTGGGGGTTATGTGATTGTGGTGACATGATGATATTTTAATCTCGATCTTTATAAACCCAACCATGGTTATGTGATGGAATGCTCTATGTATTGGTTGTGATTATTGATTGTTATAGTTGAGATTCTTATGTATGAGACACTTGACTTAACCATAATTTTGGTCATTGATCAGTTATCCTTGGTTATTTTCTAGTCGCCATGATGGGACTGTAATGTGGATTTATTTTGATGATGTCATGATGTGACATGTTTGACTCAACCATTTTTCGAGTCTTCGATTAGTATGACTGAGATATATATATTTTGGTTATTGAGAACCATTAGATATTTGATTATCAGTGATACTTTAGTTGCCAATAGAGAGCTGTTGTGTTCATGATTTTCTATGGATGTTAGTTCATGAAGATTTGATGCTTTTATTTGATGATTTTATGGATTATCTTTTGTAATTTTGAGATTGATGAGTCCATGAGCATTAGGGTAGGATATCTGCATGTAGTGACGGGAAGTGGCTTGCAATGGGGGCAGGGGCCTTAAGAGGCTGCCAAGGTAACTCATTGTAAGTTGGATTAATAAGTGATAACATTCACACCTAATACTAACTAAATGAACCTAAAAAGATAAGTGTTTTGTTCTCGCCCATGCCTTGAGTGCTTGTACAGGCTAGGATGGGAGTAGTGAGACGCATGGTTGCGAATTTGCATTTCGTAGTATGCCTTGTCAGTATGAGAGGATACTAGTGGTTGCATGAAATCAGTATGGACTCGTGGAGTTTAGCTAACTGCCAGGGTAACTTGTACGTGATAATTGTGGTGATACTTTCTCGCTTGCATAGTAGGTTCCTACATGTCATTGTGTGCCTCTGGAATTAGATGTCAGATTTTGTGTTTGGAACCTTTGAGTTAGTATACTTTTAGGATTCCTGGTCTTATAGAGATATGTGCTATGTGATTTTGATAGCTTGTTTGGGACTTGAGATTATCTCCTCAGCACGGTGGGAGTGGACCACTTAGGTACTACGCGGTCGGGTGGTAGTGTATTTTCCACTCTTATCATTTTGAGATTCATTGAGACATCGTGCCTGATGCATCCTTCATGATGGTGGATGTGTATCCTTTTTCATTGATGATTAACATATGTTAGATGATATTATCTTATGCTTTTATTTGCATGTTAAATTACTTTTACGTATGATGATGTATTTATTAGGAGTGACATTCCTACTATGTAATATCGATGATCTCTTCGGTGATTTGGAATGTTACGCACGGAGGGCTGGCTAGGATCCACGATTGTCTAATGATGCTATTGACAGTTGGGAGGAACCATTCACTTATTTTATTATGTTTGATCTTTATGATGGATGTATATGTTCTCTATGATGTTGTATCATGTGATTATCTCTATTTTGATGTATCATGGATTAGAATAGGATGATGTACCTTATTCTATGTGTGAATATTTTTGAGCTTGTCATACCCTGTGACATGTGCAGTGGATGAATGAGCATTTGAAATGTAATGTATAAACATTGGACTTATCATTTCATGAGGATGTTGTACTAAATGGATTCATGTATGTAATTCAATGTTAAGGGATCTTAAAGAATGTAATCTATTGTTTATGTTATGTTTACTTTCAGATGGACAATGCTATTGCTTCTATTATTATGCATAAGTTATATGTGATGTTTACTATCATGAAAAAAAAAAATTTCTAAACTTAGTGAAAATTCTAGGTTAATTCTTTGGATCCCTTGGCGGGGCATTACAAATAACTTCATTTAATTAATTAGAAATGACTTCTCATTTAATTAAATAACTTTTTTTAATTAATTAGAATTAAGTACTCCATTTAATTAAATAATTTTGTTTAATTATTTTAAAATTCTTTTCGAAACTAGTCAACTCAAGACAACCGTGGTTAAATCTGGTCAACTTTTCGTCAAACTTGATCTTTGCGTATCTGAATATGAGCAAATGTGAGTATGAATTCCAGCAACAATTTGATGCAAATTTTCATTCAACCTTTCAAAATGAAGAGATGAGGCTCTCTTAAATAGACTTTATTTGGAATTCATCAACGGTTGAGATCGATTTCAATCAACGGTCAGGATTAAAGGTGAAGTTCAGTCATAAATGGAGATTTCCAAATTAAATGGAGTTAACAAATTTAATTTGAGTAAAATAAGAAGTTAACTGATTCAATTTGAGTAGAATAAGGAGTTAACTGATTTAACTCCATTTTGATCAATAATGAACTGAAAATTTCTCTTTTTGAATTGAAGAGAGATTTTGTTGAGATATTTAATTTAATAAAATGAGATATGCTCTCATAATTACTTTTTCTATTTAATTAAATAAATTTTAATTAATTAGAGACACTTTTCTTATTTAATTAAATACCTTCAATTAATTAATTAGAAATGGCTTCTCATTTAATTAAATAACTTTGTTTAATTAATTAGAAGTAAGTACTCCATTTAATTAAATAATTTCATTTAATTATTTATAAATTCTTTTTAAAATTAGTCAACTCAAGTTAACCGTGGTTAAATCTGGTCAACTTTTGGTCAAATTGGATATTTGCGTATATGAATATGAGCAAATGTGAGTATGAATTTCAGCAACAATTCGATGCAAATTCTCATTCAACCTTCCAAAATGAAGAGATGAGGGTCTCTTAAATAGACTTTCCTGGAATTCATCAACGGTTGAGATCAATTTCAATCAACGGTTAGGATTAAATGTGAAGTTCTGTCATAAAGGGTGATTTCTAAATTAAAGAGAGTTAACAGATTTAATTTGAGTAAAATAAGGAGTTAACTGATTCAATTTGAGTAAAAAAAGAAGTTAACTCATTTAACTCATTTTTTATCAATAATGAATGGGACATTTCCCTTTTTGAACTAAAGAGAGATTTTTTTAAGATATTTAATTTAATAAAATGAGATATGCTCTCATAATTACTTTTTCAATTTAATTAAATAATCTTTACTTAATTAGAGGCACTTTTCTTATTTAATTAAATAACTTCTTTTAATAAATTAGGAATGGCTTCTCATTTAATTAAATAACTTTGTTTAATTAATTAGAATTAAGTACTCCATTTAATTAAATAATTTCATTTAATTATTTCAAAAAAAATTTCGAAACTAGTCAACTCAAGTCAACTGCGGTTAAATCTGGTCAACTTTTGCTCAAAGTTGATCTTTGCGTATGTGAATATGAGCAAATTTGAGTATGAATTATAGCAACAATTCGATGCAAATTCTCATTCAACCTTTCAAAATGAAGAGATGAGGGTCTCTTAAATAGACTTTCCTAAAATTCATCAACGGTTGAGATCGATTTCAATCAACGATCAAGATTAAAGGTGAAGATCAGTCATAAAGGGAAATTTTTAAATTAAAGGGAGTTAACAAATTTAATTTGAGTAAAATAAGGAGTTAACTAATTCAATTTGAGTAGAAAAAGGAGTTAACTGATTTAACTCGTTTTTTATCAATAGTAAACTGAAAATTTCTCTTTTTGAACTGAAGAGAGATTTTTTTGAAATATTTAATTTAATAAAATGAGATATGCTCTCATAATTACTTTTTCTATTTAATTAAATAATCTTTAATTAATTAGAGGAACTTTTCTTATTTAATTAAATAACTTCATTAATTAATTAGGTATGGCTTTCCATTTAATTAAATAATTTTTTAAAATTAATTAGAAGTAAGTACTCCATTTAATTAAATAAGAAAAGTGTCTCTAATTAATTAAAGATTATTTAAATAAATAGAAAAAGTAATTATGAGAGCATATCTCATATTATTAAATTAAATATCTCAACAAAATCTCTCTTTAGTTCAAAAAGGGAAATTTCCAGTTCACTATTCATCAAAAATGAGTTAAATCAGTTAACTACTTTTTCTACTCAAATTAAATCAGTTAACTCCTTATTTCACTCAAATTAAATCTGTTAACTTCCTTTTATTTGGAAATCTCCTTTTATGACTGCACTTCACCTTTAAACCTGACCGTTGATTGAAATCGATCACAACCGTTGATGAATTCCACAAAAGTCTATTTAAGAGACCCTCATCTTTTCATTTTGAAAGGTTGAATGAGAATTTGCATCAAATTGTTGATGGAATTCATACACACATTTGCTCATATTCACATACGCAAAGATCAAGTTTGACAAAAAGTTGACCAGATTTAACCACAGTTGACTTGAGTTGACAAGTTTCAAAAAGAGTTTTGAAATAATTAAATGAAATTATTTAATTAAATGGAGTACTTACTTCTAATTAATTAAACAAAGTTATTTAATTAAATGAGAAGTCATTCCTAATTAATTAAATAAAGTTATTTAATTAAATAAAAAAAATGTCTCTAATTAATTAAAGATTACTTAATTAAATAGAAAAAGTAATTATGAGAGCATATCTCATTTTATTAAATTAAATATCTCAACAAAATCTTTCTTTAGTTCAAAAAGGGAAATTTCCAGTTCACTATTGATCAAAAATTAGTTAAATCAGTTAACTCCTTTTTCTACTCAAATTGAATTAGTTAACTCCTTATTTTACTCAAATTAAATCTGTTAACTCCCTTTAATTTGGAAATCTCCTTTTATGACTGAACTTCCCCTTTAATCCTGACCGTTAATTGAAATCGACCTCAACCGTTGATGAATTCTAGGAAAGTCTATTTAAGAGACCCTCACCTCTTCATTTTCAAAAGTTGAATGATAATTTGTATCGAATTGTTGCTGGAATTCATACTCACATTTGCTCATATTCACATACGCGAAGATCAAGTTTGACCAAAGCTTGACCAGATTTAACCATGGTTCACTTGAGTTCACTAGTTTTGAAAAGAATTTCAAAATAATTAAACAAAATTATTTAATTAAATGGAGTTCTTACTTCTAATTAATTAAACAAAGTTATTTAATTTAATGAAAAGTCATTCCTAATTAATTAAATGAAGTTATTTAATTAAATAAAAAAACTGTCTCTAATTAATTAAAGATTATTTAATTAAATAGAAAAAGTAATTAAGAGAGCATATCTCATTTTATTAAATTAAATATCTCAACAAAATCTCTCTTCAGTTCAAAAAGGAAAATTTTAAGTTCACTTTTGATCAAAAATGAGTTAAATGAGTTAACTCCTTTTTCTACTCAAATTGAATTAGTTAACTCCTTATTTAACTCAAATTAAATTTGTTAATTCTCTTTAATTTGGAAATCTCCCTTTATGACTGAACTTCACCTTTAATCCTGACCGTTGATTGAAATCGATCTCAACCGTCGATGAATTTCAGGAAAGTCTATTTAAGAGACTCTCATCTCTTCATTTTGAAAAGATGAATGAGAATTTGCATCGAATTGTTGTTAGAATTCATACTCACATTTGCTCATATTCACATACGCGAAGATCAAGTTTGACCAAAAGTTGATCAGATTTAACCACGGTCGACTTGAGTTGACTAGTTTTGAAAAGAATTTTGAAATAATTAAACGAAATTATTTAATTAAATGGAGTACATACTTCTAATTAATGAAACAAAGTTATTTAATTAAATTAGAAGCCATTCTTAATTAACTAAATGGAGTTATTTAATTAAATAAGATAAGTGTCTCTAATTAATTAAAGATTATTTAATTAAATAGAAAAAGTAATTATGAGAGCATATCTCATTTTATTAAATTAAATATCTCAACAAAATCTCTCTTCAGTTCAAAAAGGGAAATTTTTAGTTCACTATTGATCAAAAATGAGATAAATCAGTTAACTCCTTTTTTTACTCAAATTGAATCAGTTAACTCTTTATTTTACTCATATTAAATCTATTAACTCCCTTTAATATGGAAATCTCCTTTTATGACTGAACTTCACCTTTAATCCTGACCGTTGATTAAAATCGATCTCAACTGTTGATGAATTCAAGGAAAGGCTATTTAAGAGACCCTCATCTCTTCATTTTGAAAGGTTGAATTAGAATTTGCATCGAATTGTTGCTAAAATTCATACTCACATTTTCTCATATTCACATATGCAAAGATCAAGTTTGACCAAAAGTTGACCAGATTTAACCACGATTAACTTGAGTTGACTAGTTTCAAAAAAAAATTTGAAATAATTAAACAAAATTATTTAATTAAATGGAGTACTTACTTCTAATTAATTAAACAAAGTTATTTAATTAAATGAGAAGCCATTCCTAATTAATTAAATGAAGTTATTTAATTAAATAAGAAAAGTGTGTCTAATTAATTAAAGATTATTTAATTAAATAGAAAAAGTAATTATGAGAGCATATCTCATTTTATTAAATTAAATATCTCAACAAAATCTCTCTTCAGTTCAAAAAGGGAAATTTTCGGTTCAGTATTGATAAAAAATGAGTTAAATCAGTTAACTCCTTTTTCTACTCAAATTCAATCAGTTAACTCCTTATTTTACTCAAATTAAATCAGTTAACTCCATTTAATTTTGAAATCTCCCTTTATGACTGAACTTCACCTTTAATCCTGACCGTTGATTGAAATTGATCTCAACCATTGGTGAATTCCACGAAAGTCTATTTAAGAGACCCTCATCTCTTCATTTTGAAAGGTTGAATGAGAATTTGCATCAAATTGTTGCTAAAATTCATACTCACATTTGCTCATATTCACATACGCAAAGATCAAGTTTGACCAAAAGTTGACCAGATTTAACCACGATTGACTTGAGTTGACTAGTTTTGAAATTTTTTTTTAAAATAATTAAACAAAATTATTTAATTAAATGGAGTACTTACTTCTAATTAATTAAACAAAGTTATTTAATTAAATGAGAAGCCATTCCCAATTAATGAAATGAAGTTATTTAATTAAATAAGAAAAGTGTCTCTAATGAATTAAAGATTATTTAATTAAATAGAAAAAGTAATTATGAAAGCATATCTCATTTTATTAAACTAAATATCTCAACAAAATCTCTCTTCAGTTCAAAAAGGGAAATTTTCGATTCACTATTGATCAAAAATGAGTTAAATCAATTAACTCCTTTTTCTACTCAAATTGAATCAGTTAACTCCTTATTTTACTCAAATTAAATCTGTAAACTCCCTTTAATTTGAAAATCTCCCTTTATGACTGAACTTCACCTTTAATCTTGACCGTTGATTGAAATCAATCTCAACCGTTGATGAATTCCAGGAAAGTCTATTTAAGAGACCCTCATCTCTTCATTTTGAAAGGTTGAATGAAAATTTGCATCGAATTGTTACTAGAATTCATACTCACATTTGCTCATATTCACATATGCAAAGATCAAGTTTGATCAAAAGTTGACCAAATTTAACCACGATTGACTTGAGTTGACTAGTTTCGAAAAGTATTTTGAAATAATTAAACGAAATTATTTAATTAAATGGAGTACTTACTTCTAATTAATTAAACAAAGTTATTTACATAAATGAGAAGCCATTCCTAATTAATTAAATGAAGTTGTTTAATTAAATAAGAAAAGTGTCTCTAATTAATTAAAGATTACTTAATTAAATAAAAAAACTAATTATGAGAGCATATCTCACTTTATTAAATTAAATATTTCAACAAAATCTCTCTTCAGTTCAAAAAGAGAAATTTCCAGTTTACTATTGATCAAAAATGAGTTAAATTAGTTAACTCCTTTTTCTACTCAAATTTAATCAGTTAACTTCTTATTTTACTCAAATTAAATCTGTTAACTCCTTTTAATTTGGAAATCTCCCTTTATGACTGAACTTCACCTTTAATCCTGACCGTTGATTGAAATCGATCTCAACCGTTGATGAATTCAAGGAAAGTCTATTTAAGAGACCCTCATCTCTTCATTTTGAAAGGCTGAATGAGAATTTGCATCGAATTGTTGCTGGAATTCATACTCACATTTGCTCATATTCACATACGCAAAGATCAGGTTTGACCAAAAGTTGACCAGATTTAACCACGGTTGACTTGTGTTGACTAGTTTCGAAAAGAATTTTGAAATAATGAAACGAAATAATTTAATTAAATGGAGTACTTACTTCTAATTAATTAAACAAAATTATTTAATTAAATGAGAAGCCATTTTTAATTAATTAAATGGAGTTATTTAATTAAATAAGATAATTGTCTCTAATTAATTAAAGATTATTTAATTAAATAGAAAAAGTAATTATGAGAGCATATCTCATTTTATTAAATTAAATATCTCAACAAAATCTCTCTTCAGTTCAAAATGAGAAATTTTTAGTTCACTATTGATCAAAAATGAGTTAAATCAGTTAACTCCTTTTTCTACTCAAATTGAATCAGTTAACTCTTTATTTTAGTCATATTAAATCTATTAACTCCCTTTAATTTGGAAATCTCCTTTTATGACTGAACTTCACCTTTAATCCTGACCGTTGATTAAAATCGATCTCAACCATTGATGAATTCCAAGAAAGGCTATTTAATAGACCCTCATCTCTTCATTTTGAAAGGTTGAATGAGAATTTGCATCGAATTGTTGCTAAAATTCATACTCACATTTGCTCATATTTACATTCGCAAAGATCAAGTTTGACCAAAAGTTGAGCAGATTTAACCACAATTGACTTGAGTTGACTAGTTTCGAATTTTGTTTTGAAATAATTAAATGAAATTATTTTATTAAATGGAGTACTTACTTCTAATTAATTAAAAAAAGTTATTTAATTAAATGAGACGCCATTCCTAATTAATTAAATGAAGTTATTTAATTAAATAAGAAAAGTGTCTCTAATTATTTAAAGATTATTTAATTAAATAGAAAAAGTAATTATGAGAGCATATCTCATTTTATTAAATTAAATATCTCAACAAAATCTTTCTTTAGTTCAAAAAGGGAAAATTTCAGTTCACTATTGATCAAAAATGAGTTAAATCTGTTAACTCCTTTTTCTACTCAAATTGAATCATCTAACTCCTTATTTTACTCAAATTAAATCTGTTAACTCCATTTAATTTGGAAATCTCCCTTTATGACTGAACTTCACCTTTAATCCTGACCATTGATTGAAATCGATCTCGACCATTGATGAATTCCACGAAAGTCTATTTAAGAGACCCTCATCTCTTCATTTTTAAAGGTTGAATGAGAATTTGCATCGAATTTTTGCTGGAATTCATACTCACATTTGGTCATATTCACATACGCAAAGATCAAGTTTGACCATAAGTTGACCAAATTTAACCACGGTTGACTTGAGTTGACTAGTTTCAAAAAAAAATTTAAAATAATTAAACAAAATTATTTAATTAAATGATGTACTTACTTCTAATTAATTAAACAAAGTTATTTAATTAAATGAGAAGCCATTCCTAATTAATTAAATGAAGTTATTTAATTAAATAAGAAAAGTGTCTCTAATTAATTAAAGATTATTTAATTAAATAGAAAAAGTAATTATGAGAGCATATCTCATTTTATTAAATTAAATATCTCAACAAAATCTCTCTTTAGTTCAAAATGGGAAATTTCCAGTTCACTATTGATCAAAAATGAGTTAAATCAGTTAACACCTTTTTCTACTCAAATTGATTCAGTTAACTCCTTATTTCACTCAAATTAAATCTTTTAACTCCCTTTAATTTGGAAATCTCCCTTTATGACCTAACTTCACCTTTAATCCTGACCGTTGATTGAAATCGATCTCAACCATTAATGAATTCCAGGAAAGTCTATTTAAGAGACCCTCATCTCTTCATTTTCAAAGGTTGAATGAGAATTTGGATCGAATTGTTGCTAGAATTCATACTCACATTTTCTCATATTCATATACGCAAAGATCAAGTTTGACCAAAAGTTAACCAGATTTAACCACGATTGACTTGAGTTGACTAGTTTCGAAAAGAATTTTGAGATAATTAAACGACATTATTTAATTAAATGGAGTACTTACTTCTAATTAATTAAACAAAGTTATTTAATTAAATGGGAAGCCATTCCTAATTAATTAAATGAAGTTATTTAACTAAATAAGAGAAGTGTCTCTAATTAATTAAAGATTAGTTAATTAAATAGAAAAAGTAATTATGAGAGCATATCTGATTTTATTAAATTAAATATCTCAACAAAATCTCTCTTCATTTCAAAAAGGGAAATTTTCAGTTCAATATTGATCAAAAATTAGTTAAATCAATTAACTCCTTTTTCTGCTCAAATTGAATCAGTTAACTCCTTATTTTACTCAAATTAAATCTATTAACTCCCTTTAATTTGGAAATCTCCCTTTATGACTGAACTTCACCTTTAATCTTGACCGTTGATTGAAATTGATCTCAACCGTTGATGAATTTCAGAAAAGTCTATTTAAGAGACCCTCATCTCTTCATTTTGAAAGGTTGAATGAAAATTTGCATCGATTTGATGCTAGAATTCATACTCACATTTGCTCATATGCACATATGCAAAGATCAAGTTTGATCAAAAGTTGACCAAATTTAACCACAGTTGACTTGAGTTGACTATTTTCGAAAAGAATTTTGAAATAATTAAACGAAATTATTTAATTAAATGGAGTACTTACTTCTAATTAATTAAACAAAGTTATTTAAATAAATGATAAGCCATTCCTAATTAATTAAATGAAGTTATTTAATTAAGTAAGAAAAGTGTCTCTAATTAATTAAAGATTATTTAATTAAATAAAAAAAGTAATTATGAGAGCATATCTCGTTTCATTAAATTAAATATTTCAACAAAATCTCTCTTCAGTTAAAAAAGGGAAATTTCCAGTTCACTATTGATCAAAAATGAGTTAAATTAGTTAACTCCTTTTTCTACTCAAATTTAATCAGTTAACTCCTTATTTTACTCAAATTAAATCTGTTAACTCCCTTTAATTTAGAAATCTCCCTTTATGACTGAACTTCACCTTTAATCCTGACCGTTGATTGAAATCGATCTCAACCGTTGATGAATTCAAGGAAATTCTATTTAAGAGACCCTCATCTCTTCATTTTGAAAGGTTGAATGAGAATTTGCATCGAATTGTTATTGGAATTCATTCTCACATTTGCTCATATTCACATACGCAAAGATCATGTTTGACCAAAAGTTGACCAAATTTAACCACGGTTGACTTGAGTTGACTAGTTTTGAAAAGAATTTTGAAATAATGAAACGAAATTATTTAATTAAATGGAGTACTTACTTCTAATTAATTAAATAAAGTTATTTAATTAAATAAGAAGCCATTCCTAATTAATTAAATGAAGTTATTTAATTTGTGAGGCCTCACCCAATTCATCATAGTACCAATGAGATAATTGCATTACGGTGATTTTAATCCTATGTTTGATACACTTTTAAGACTGTATGGTTATGTCATTTTAATATTTGCATTTTGATGATCCATAATTACCTCTGCATATTATGACCTAATTGATGCATTTAATGATTCTATTTCATGTTGTAAGCTATTGACATTGGTTTAATTGAATTTGAATGGTAGAAATGCTTGTAATATAAGAAGGTAATGTTGAAGTGGAAATTAGAGTTAAAAGATAAATTTTGTTATGCATCGAGATCTAAACCGCATACCTAGGGATTTAATAGTTATGGATTCAGCATCTTGTCATAGAATATGAAGTTATTCAAAATATTAAATTGACCATGTTATGTTGATAAGTAAAGTTTAGTTTTATAGCATTTTGAACATTTTACATGGAAATTGTTAGAAGAAGTAATGTAATTATAAGTAATGAAGTATGTAACTCAAATGTCGAATGTGATATGTAAGTTTTGATATTTTAATATTTTGAAGGTTATATTTGAAATGATTAAGAAAGGGAAAGTTAATTTGAGATGATGAAATATATGCAAGTCTAATGTTGAATGAGATAATGATTTATTTTACATATGCTTATATGATTTTCTTGGACTAATGATGCTTGAGTTTAGTGTGCAGGAATTTGACCATGGGTTAAAGGGGAATTAAGGCTCAAACTACTACAAACATGAAATAACCAAGGTTGAATCAGTGGAAAAGATTCAAACCTAATTGTAATGTGTTTTATTTCGTATATGTGAATTGTATGTGTGCGTAGTAGCCTAGTTCATGTATTATTGTAAAACAAGTCATTTTTTTTAATATAATGTGATATTTTGTGTGTGTCACTTGACACTTGTGCTTGTTATGTGATATGACATGTTATTTGTCAATGGATCATCTAGCCACCTTATTCTGTGATAAATGCCTCAATTGAGGAATTTGATTATTGCCTTAGTCAGTAAAAGGACAAGGTCATCACCTTGGAGAATTTGAAATTTGAATCACCTAGCTTTGGGAGGGTCATAAAGTAACTTTAAGGTAAGTTGGGATTAAAATTAACCCCACCCATGTTAGTACTATAGGCTATGGAGCTATTAATGACCTCTAGGGTGTCTAGTGGACCTAGGAGACCCCATGAAAATGACATTCTTTATGGAATCCGAAAATGAGAAGGATATATATATATAGAGGTATGGCTAAATGAGAAACCACTTGGCCACTCTCTAATTTTAGAGACAGTTAGGTTTTGGAGGGAGAGGAGGAGAGCTCTATTGCAACTATCATTACCCTAGCTTGGACCAAGGTTGGTATCTCAAGCTTGCTTCCTTTCCTTTTTCTTTCTTTTAGCATGGTTAAGCCAATCTACAAGTGTGGAGTTTATCAATGGAGTATGCATTGCATAGCATTCTGGAGTAGCATTCATGTGAGTGTTTGAATGGTGTTCATTCCATGTAGATTAGTGTGACACCATTGTGCATCTTGTTGTATTGTGTGGAGTGTTGTGAGTATGAGGTTTGGATTTCCTCTATTTCCTTGTTGCATTATGGGTGTTGATATTGTGTTGTGATAATGTGATGTGCTCTTGAAAATCTTTTGTTTTATTGCTACTTGGTTTTATTTTCTTGTTTTTCTTGAGTGTTCTTATGGGTGTGGGACTTACACTCACCCTTGTGGGAAGGGAAGAGAAGTCAAGGGTGAATGGGCAGCAGTTGGATTGCATAGTTGAGGACCTTGGAGTATGGGCTCCATTGTATACCATTGTCATATTCATATTTTTCCTTGGGGGAGGATAAGAAAAAAAAAAAAGAAAAAAAATGGTGAGGAAGGAAGTAACTGAAGTATGCATTTGTAGGAAGCTAAAGTTGTTGGTTGTGTCTGGTGGAGGATGTTGTGTTGGTAGTGTGTGTGGTGGAAGATGTTTATGAAGCACCGAAAGGGCCTTGTATTTTGTTGATTTAGCCCTCAAAGGGCATGAGTTTTATGGAAAATATGATATGAAATGGTAAACCTCCTTGTGTTTCCACCTTCACCCTATGTTCAAGGTTCCAATGGTGAGCCTTTGTGAAATATCCTTGGGATGGGATTTCTTGCAGTGTTGTTATGTGGTGTATATGTTTCTTACAAGTGTGTATGTGGATTTTTTTTGAGCCTTGTTCCCCTAGCGCGGGGGTGGTCTCTTTGAGGCCTATGGTTGGGTGGAAAGCAACCATGGTCCTTGTTGTTTTGTTGTGATGCATTTGCAAGTTCATAGAGAAAAATCTTGGAAACTTGGAGTCCTTGTTATCTTCCATGTGCATAGGAGGAGAAGACAATATTGCATTGAGATGAGATAGAGATAAAAACTCCATTTTGTTATGTGAGCCTAAATGTATTGTAAGAGAAAGCTACTATCTTGGTTTGATTGTCAATGGA
Organism: Cupressus sempervirens; assembly: GCA_028749045.1. Taxonomy (NCBI): domain Eukaryota; kingdom Viridiplantae; phylum Streptophyta; class Pinopsida; order Cupressales; family Cupressaceae; genus Cupressus; species Cupressus sempervirens. The sequence goes on from CM053791.1 coordinate 103,986,055, forward strand.
AAGGTTGTGAGTGCTCATGTGTAGTAAAAGTATTTTCCATTGTGTATATTATGATATGTTGACTTCACCACCTTTTTGTGTATCATGAGGGTATCACTGAAGATAATTCATTGTAATAATATTGTTGTTTTATTGGATGATAACACCAATCAGAGATCCAAATTACTTGATGCTCTTGAGTGGAATGCAAAAGAAATTTGATATCATAGAAGAGATAATATTAATAGGAAGGATTATCCTAGTGGATTGCTATTATCATTTTAGTTCCATTGTTTACCAATTGTGAATGTACATTCAAATCTAGATCTACATAAGAAGATAATGTTGAGAAAATGGTTTCTAAATTTCATAATTATAGATAGGGATAATCCAGATATCTTCATATAAAGTCTTGTCATGAAATGTTGAGTTATTGGATTAAGTTAATGTTTTGAATGCTAAATGAATCACAATTTTAAAACTATACTTAGTTTATAATTATCTCCTAATTATCCTTGCAATAACTTACCTTGAATATCCTAGATTACAGAAGAAGAAAATCAAGTGATGATATAAAATATACAAGACTTAAGACATAAGCTTGCTGTAGGTGCACATTTTATCCTCTGGAAAATGTATGAGAAAGTAAAATAAATCTCTTCTCTTAATACAGACATTAAAATATTCAAGAGTATTCCTTAGACTCCTAGGACCCTATAACCTATAAAGCATATTTTAACATAATAAACTAACCATCATATTAATTGCATTAGAAGGGACCTCATATGAGACACATAACTCGAGTCAACACGCTATCAAATCAAAAGAAACTTTTTAAAAAAATATATATACAATGCTCATGTTAAACAAACCTAAACTAGCACCAAGTAATATTTTAAACAAGACATAGCGTGACAAACAACCTACTATATTATCTACCCTAGGCTAGCATGGGTTGGTGAATAAGAAAAAAAATTAATATACTATGGAGACCAAGATATTCAATTTCTCTGACATGACCAAGAATTATTTCATCCACCTATTCCCTAGGTGCTTTGTTCGTTCAAATATTATATGGGAGTACCGTACAAGTTTATGACATAATTATGACAAGAGGGAATGGCTTCCATTTTGTCCTTGACGCCTTGATTTGCCTTGGAAGAAGTTATGGCATTTTATATGTCTTTCTTCACCCACCTAATTAAGACTAGGATAAACTCCATGCTGCCAACAATATGGGACCAAGTAGCAAGTCGATTTAACATGGGAATTCGAAATGCATATCTTCTACCTCAAAATTAATAGGATTTGACTCATGGAAAAGGCGACTATTCTTTGTCTTGGCCAAAAATTTGGTAAGTGAGTCCACCATGGAGAGAAACCCAAGGAATTTGCTTGGTCTATGGGTAAGTGAAGAAGATTATGGGGTAGTAGCATGTGGGTAGTAGGGTGATTTAGAACTTTGCTAGAGAAAAAGTATTTCATCTTCTTAAAAGAAATGTGAGTGGGGTCAAGTTAATGGACTATGACTAATAGGGTATTTTAGATAGATGGATAGTTAATATGTTCATATGCATTCATATTGTTACCTTAGTATTAGTAAGGATAGATAATCTTATAAAATCATTCTTTTATGATATATGTTTATATAAATGAATTGATCATTCTTTTCACTACAATTTCAATTGTAGTAGGTATTGACCCTAATATTAAAATGTGATGTCACATGCATTAGAGATATAATATAAATAATAAATAGATAATTCAATCTTAATAACTATGTCAATGAAAGATGTAAGTTGAAAAAATAAAAATATACACCCATTGATTTTGGGAACATTTTAAATACTCTAGAAAAGTGTTAATTATGTATATATTGTTATTTGAATCGATTGCCTAGAGTAGCATAGTTGGCATCAAAGTTGATGATAGTTCTAATGCATGGTTAATCAAGGGTTACATGCATTGAAGAAATGTTAACTCATATGAAAAATTAGTAAAGATAACTTTGAAATGTGGAGTACAGATTGAAGTAGTAGGTATGAGTATTCTCTTTCCAAACCCTGGGCCAGGAGATGTCAGAGGGATGTCCAACTCGGTGATGATATAGTTGTAACACACATATGTCTTTTGGAGGTTATTTAGGCTTATGAAATTAATTAATTAAGAATAATAATAATAATAATTTAAAAAAAAAAATTGTGCTTAATGTACATTTAGGGTAAATTAAGGGCATGACATAATTAAATAAGAAAAGTGTCTCTAATTAATTAAAGATTATTTAATTAAATAGAAAAAGTAATTATGAGAGCATATCTCATTTTATTAAATTAAATATCTCAAAAAAATCTCTCTTCAGTTCAAAAATGGAAATTTTTAGTTCACTATTGATAAAAAATGAGTTAAATCAGTTGTAATGCCCCGCGAAGGGATCCCTTAACATTGAATTACATACATGAATACATCTAGTGCAACATCCTCATGAAATAATAATGATAAGTCCAATGTTTACACATTACATTTCAAATGCTCATTCATCCACTATACATGACAAGCTCAAAAATATACATATGCAGAATAAGGTACATCATCCTATTCTAATCCATGATACATCAAAGTAGAGATAATCACATGATACAACATCATAGAGAACATATACATCCATCATAAAGATCAAACATAATAAACTAAGTGCATGGTTCCTCCCAACCGTCAATAGCATTATTAGACCATCGTGGATCCTAGCCAACCCTCCGTGTGTAACATTCCAAACCACCGAAGAGATCATCGGTATTACATAGTAGAAATGTCACTCCTAATAAATACAATATCATATGTAGAATTAATCTAGCATGCAAATAAAAGCATAAGATAACATCATCTAACATATGCTAATCATCAATGAAAAAGGATACATATCCACCATCATGAAGGACGCATCAGCCACGATGTCTCAATGAATCTCAAAATGATAAGAGTGGAAAATACACTACCACCCGACCGCGTGGTACATAAGTGGTCCACTCCCACCGTGCTAAGGAGATCATCTCAAGTCCCAACCAGGCTATCAAAATCACATAGCACATATCTCTATAAGTCTAGGAATCCTGAAAGTATTCTAACTCAAAGGTTCCAAACACAAAATCTGACATCTAATCTCTAGAGGCACACAATGACATGTAGGAACCTACTATGCAAGCGGGAAAGTGTCATCACAATTATTATGTACAAGTTACCTTGGTAGTTAGCTAAACTCCATGGGTCCATACTGATTTCATGCGGCCACTAGTATCCTCTCATACTGACGAGGCATCCTATGGAATGCAAGGTCGCAACCATGCATCTCACTACTCCCATCCTAGCCTGTACAAGCACTCAAGGCATGGGCGAGAACAAAACACTTATCTTTTCAGGTTCATTCAGTTAGTATTAGCTGTGAATGTTATCACTTATTAATCCAACTTACAATGAGTTACCCTGGAAGCCTCTTAGGGCCCCGGCCCCCATTGCAAGCCACTTCCCATCACTACATGCAGATATCCTACCCTAATGCTCATGGAATCATAAATCACAAAATCACAAAAGATAATCCATAATGAAATCATCAAATATGCACAAAAGCATCAAATCTCCATGAGCTAACATCCATAGAAAATCATGAACACAACAGCTCTCTATTGGCAACTAAAGTATCACTAACAATCAAAAGTATCCAATGGTTCTCAATAACCAAAATATATATATCTCAATCAAATCGATCGAAGACTCCAAAAATGGTTGAGTCAAACATGTCACATCATGACATCATCAAAATAAATCCACATTACAGTCCCATCATGGCGACTAAAAAAATAACCAAGGATAACTTATTGATGACCAAAAATAATGGTTAAGTCAAGTGTCTCATACATAAGAATCTCAACTATAAAAATCAGTAATCACAACCAATACATAGAGCATTCCATCACATAACCATGGTTGGGTTTATAAAGATCAAGATTAAAACATCATCATGTCACCACAATCACATAACCTCCAAGCCTCTGGTAGACGTCCTATACTGGTCAACACTAGTCAACCCGAAACCCAAAACAATAGCATAAAGAATACACGATGTAAACACATGTTTTGGTTTTACAACTTGAATTTAAATGTGGAGATCTCAGTTTAAGTTACCAAGTCTGAAGAATGAATGGAGAACACACATATTGTTTTTGGATAATTAAAAGTTTCCTTATTAGAACTAAAAAAATCTATTTTCCAATTAATAACATTTGTTTGATACATCCCCCACTCAACTATAAATTCCTTATTTAATAATTTAAAACATTTAAATTATTAAATAGTTGAAAATTATTAAAGAGTCACATTTATGAAAATAAACCATCAATATAAGTCATTATCAAATAATAACTTAAATAACATATTTACATATTACATATACACATATACATATATACATATATATATATATATATATATAAATATATATATACATACATATATATGTAAATACATTTTCATAAAATCAAATTAACAATTTTCGATTGACTTCATATTACATAGTAATGAGAAATCGACTGTATATAAATGTTTTAACATAAATGTTATTTTTTTTTTTTTTGCATAACATAAACATCAATTAAAACCCCCCCAACTCTTGCTGCAGTATGCAGTACCTACGGTCGTAGACACTGTGCTAACAGCGGGTATGTAGTATCCCTGTCGCCACAGACTTGTGACGGCAGGCCTCTGCCTTCCGCCGGCGCAGGGCATGAAATGTGCCCACGGCATATAATATATATACTCTGTTCCATGTGATACAAATCGCGATGCGAACTAATAAATTTTCCACTACGATTTAATCAATTGCTCAATTCGATGCATTATATATAAATATACATACATACATACATACATACATACATATATATATATATATATATATATATATATCAATATATATATATGTATGTATGTATATATTCAAATTTTATAATAGATCCATAATAAATGTATACATATGCATATATATAAATATATATTTATATATATGTATATGTATGCAGATCTGAATATATAACCATGTATTTTTTCACAAAAATTATATCTCCAATTAAGAATAAGATATTTGCATTATAGAATGCATATAAAGTTCTCCAATTAAATTAATCTACCCACATTGAGAATGCATATAAATATGAAACTTCTCAGAAGACATATGGAAGACACGAAGAAGACAGGGAATGCATGATGCAAAAATAGCATAAGTAAAATCACAAGAATCTACCCAAATTTTGATGCTAAATCGCTCTTCCTTAGAAAATTTGCAGAGCAAGCTCCTCCCTTCTTTAGAATGCTCGAGTCCTCCAATGCTCCAATTGCTCTCCAAACGCTATGTCTAAGCTTCTATGAATGCCTGAATATAAAGAGCTTTCAGGAAACATCTAGAATGCTTCTAGAAATAGCTGGAAGGTGTCACCAACTAAGCATGGGTCTTTTCCAACCTTCAAGATGAGCCTTAGGGTTGTAGACACCATGTGCTTAATTGATGCACTAACCCCCGTGTTGTTGACACTTAAGAAATAGAGAAGTGCGTTAATTCCCATGCAAGCTTATAACTCCAATTACTTTTTATATAATTTTTATTTAAATATTTATAACTTTCATTTTAACTTTATAACTTTTATTATTATTATTTATTTATTACTTTATTATTATTTTATTATTATTATTAATTTTAATTTCTAATTTTCTTTTATTTAATTCATTTTTCTCAATAATTCACATTTAATTAATTACAATCAAAATATCAAATAACATGATATTTTATATTAATATTCTCAAATAATTAATTTATTAATTAAATTCATTTATTAAGACTTAATTAATAGAAACTTCACCATAGACCTCCAATATAAAATATGAAAACCCATCATAGAGAAAATCACTCAAAATCAGTCTAAAGGGTTAAAAATCACGAATCATGTCATCCAACACATTCGGTGGGTAAAATATCTAGATACTTGTCCTACCTCACTAGGACAATTGGTTTAAAGGTTTGGGATTTGGACTTGAGAATTTATCTCCCTTCTCTTATCATTGAGATAGTATAATAGGGTACACTCAACCTGGCAATTTAGGGAAGTCGATACGCGATACCTGCAACCTACAGAAAAACCATGCATGTACATACAATATATATAATGCTAAGCTAAACAGACAATGGCAAGAAGTGGTACATCGTGTAGATCTTGACTAAGCAGGTGACTACGACTCCCTTCCTTAACCACATCAGAAACGCCATACAATAAGAAAGCACTCACACCATACACATGCAAGTATGCAAGTATGGGGTAACTAGTCTATTAAAGTCTGATAATAACAACAATGTCCAGAAAAGATGTGAATGAGCGTAGGCACTACATCCACCCCCCCTTGGGTTAGGCTTACTCCTGGAAGCCTAAAAACAAGTGGGGATATAACTCCCTCAATCTAGTTGCATCCTCCCAAGTAGCTGAGGAATCATTAGTAGGATCCCATTGGACCCTTACCTGCTCGATGGTTCGACCCCTAAGGGTCAACTCCCACTACTCTAAAATACGAATCGGCTCCAAAGCCAGCTGCCCCTCCTCTACCTGCAATGCATTCCAATCAGGAACATGTACAATATCAGGTATATACTGCTGAAGCACTGAAACATGGAAAACATCGTGAATGCGAGCTAGGTTGGGCAGTAGAGCAAGACGATAAGCAACTGGGCCAATCCTCTCTAGAATCTCGAATGGTCCCACAAAGCGAGGTGCTAGCTTAGAACCCTTTTCATATCAGATCAGACTCTTTCGCGGTCGTACTCTCAACAAAACCTTATCTACCATAGCAAACTATTTATCTGTCCTATGAGCATCGACATACTTCTTCTGCCTATCCTGTGCTGTAGTCAAATGCTCACGAATATGCACTACCTGTTGCTCCATATCGTGAAGCATCTCAGGACCCAATAGGATGCGATTTTCAAGATTGTCCCAACTCAATGGTGTATGACAAGGATTCCCATATAATGCCTGAAATGGTGCCATACCAATAGAACTATGATATCCATTGTTGTAAGAAAACTCCACTAGGTAGATATAATCCTCTCAATGTGTGTGCCTATCCATCACATACATCCATAACATATCCTCCAAAACCTGATTCACCCTCTCTGTCTAACTATTAGTCTCTAGATGATATGCCAAACTGAAGTTTAACTACGCTCCAAGCTCATGTTGCAGCGATGTCCAGAATGCAGATGTGAATATAGGATCTCTATCAAAAATGATCTTTCTAGGAATACCATGTAATATCACAATATCATGCATAAAGACATTAGCTAGAGAAGTTATTGTGTAGGAAGACCTAATCGATGAAAAATGTGCCACCTTAGTCAACTTATCAACAGTGACCGTGATAACATCATGACGTCAAACTGTCATAGGTAATCCCACAATGAAATCCATGGAGATGATATCCCACTTCCAAGAAGGAATGAGATTAGGCTGCAAAAGTCCAGCCGGGTGCTGATGTTCTGCCTTAACTCTCTGACACTCAAGGCACCTAGCCACAAAATCAGCAATATCTCACTTCATCCCAGACCAAAAGAACAAATGTCTCAAATCAGCATGCATCTTCTTGACACCTGGATGTGCTAAGTAAGGTGTACGATGGGCTTCTGCCAGTATCAAGGTGCGAAGCTAATCCGAAAATGGCACATAAATCCTCCCCAGATGTCTCAAAAGACCATCTAATTCTTGAACATAACTGGCAAACTTTCCTTCCAAAGATCTTCTTGAATCAATCTCTCTGCACACTTCCTAATACTAGGAATCCATAGGAAGTGCCTGAAGAATCTGACTCCTCAAATCCACACTAAGAGCCATCGATGATAACACATGTCTCCTGTGACTCAAAGCATCTGCCACCACATTCTCCTTACCCTGAATGCACTTAACCTCAAAATCATACTCGCATAGAAACTCCATCCATCGCCTCTGGCGAGCATTCAAATTAGGCTGAGTAAAAATGTACTGAAGACTATGATGATCACTATGTAGCTCAAGTCTGTGCTCCAACAAGAAATGTCTCCACCTTGTCAAGGCATGAACTACTGCTGCTAACTAAAGATCATTTGTAGGGTAATTTAACTCTTGATCCTTGAGCTTGTGTGATTCATATGCAATCACCCGTCCATTCTACATTAATACTACCCCAATCCATTCAAGAGAAGCATCTGTACATACCATGAAATCAACTTCTGGATCAGGTACAACTAGAATCGGTACACTGGTCAAAAGCTCCTTGAGCTTCTGGAAAGCTTCCTCACATTTCTCTGTCCATACGAAATTCTTTCCTTTCCTTTGAAGAGAAGTGATAGGATGTGCTATCCGAGAGAAGTTCTGGACAAATCTGCAATAATAACCAGCTAAATCCATGAAATTATGAATCTCTGACACATTAGTCGGTGTCGGCCAATCTATTATCACCTAAATCTTTGCAGGATCCACTAAAATACCATCACCTAAAATAACATGCCCTAAATACTGAATCTCTATTTTGAAGAATTCACACTTAGCCGCATTAGCATAAAGCTGATTGTCCCTTAAACACTGCAAAACCAATCATAGGTGTTCCTCATGCTCCTGTTGAGTCCTAGAATATATCAATATGTCATCAAAAAACATGAGTACAAACCTGTCCAGATAAGATCGAAACACACCATTCATCAAACTCATGAAAATCGATGGAGCATTAGTCAATCCAAAAGGTACCACTGTGAACTCATAATGCCCATAACGAGTTTGAAAAGCAGTCTTGTGAATATCTGCTTCCTTAATGTGAAGTTGGTGGTATCCTGACTTAAGGTCAATCTTGGAGAATATTGTAGCTCCCTTGATTTGATCAAATAAGTCATCAATCTTAGGAAAGGATACCTGTTCTTAATAGTCACCTTATTCAACTGTCTATAGTCAATACAAAGGCGCAAAGAACCATCTTTCTTCTTCACAAAGAGCACTGGAGCTCCCCATGGTGATACACTAGGTGGAATGCTCCCTTTGGCTAGAAGTTCCTCTAGCTGAAGATGTAGCTCACCTAATTCATGATTAGTCATGCAATAAGGAGCTTTAGAGATAGGCTCCACTCCAGGAATTAGATCAATACTAAAATCAATGTCCTCTCTTCAGAGGCATGCCTGGAATCTCTCTTGGAAAAACATCTACATACTCCTTCAAAATCAGCTGATCCAAAGTCTCCCTCATGGGATCTTCTCCATCAAGATCATTTACCATAACAACAAATATCTAACATCCCTTATGAAAACTTCGCTTCAATTGCATAGCAAAAATTGTCTGCAGAGATATAGGCCTCGGTATCCCAACTATCTGCACATCATTCCCTTGGTCATCTTGGAACATAATAATCTTCTTCCTGCAATCTATACTAACTCTATGAGATCCAAGCCAGTCCATGCCTAGAACCACATCATAGGAACCAAGGGGTATGACTCGAAGATCCATTGCTGTATCGAAGCTTCCTAAACTAAGCCCACACTTATGAACTACAGAATATGTGGAAACCTTAATGCCTGACGCTAGTTCCACTTGCCAACCATGGTCTTGCTTCACCACATCCAACTTACACTTAGAAACTATAGATGGTGAAATAAATGAATTTGTAGCTCCTAAATCAAACAATACTGAAAGAGATATACCTCTAATAGCACCTGTGTTTTGAACCACTGTTCCTTGATGATCTACCTGACGGTGGTCAACTGCTACAAAAACTCTATGAGCTCTACCTACATCATCCACTATAGGCTCTAAAACTGTAGTTCTAGGTCCTAAAAATTGAGGTGTTCACTGTGGACACTGAGCTGCATAATGTCAAATCTGACCACATGAAAAACATTTCGTATTTCTGCCAGAACCTCTTCCCATAGGTGGTACATTAGATTGTTGGCGACTGGTCCTGCTAACAAAAGATTGGCTACTCTGAGCTGGCTAATTGGTCTGATTCTGTTTATTGCGCTGAGCATTGTGGTTATTCTTGCTGTTAGAACCTTTGCCACTGCCTTGAGCTTGAGAATTTGAGCCCTTCTATTGATGTGTCTGTTGAGACTGCTATTGATACTATTTCCCCTTAGAGAAAGAAAACTTCTTGTTACCACCTGAATTGTAGTTGCTTTTAGATCCTGATGCCGTTGGCGCTCCTACAAAACCACCTTGACCAAGCTTGACACTTTTCTCAACAAGGATAGCTCAATGCACCGCATCCTTGAGGGTTTTTGGCTCAAACATCTTAACTCCCCCAATAATATGGTTATTCAAACCCCTAATAAAATGTTGTGTCAATTGAGCTGAATTTTCACTGAACCCTAAAAAAGACATGAGCTCATAAAAATTACGCTCATACTCGGTCACTGACAAAGTGTACTGTCTGAGTTTATGAAATTCATCAGCCCTTTGTTGTTTCCATTCCTCTGGTAGGAATCATTCACGAAAACTCTCTAGGAATAACTCCCATGTAACACTGCTCATATCGATACCCAACTTCTTATCCTCAATCGTCCACCAAGTGGCCCCAAAATTCTCTAAATTAGTGATCGCAAACCTTGCCTTAACATTTCTGTTGAACTCCTGGATGGCAAAAAACTTGTCGAGAGAAATAAGCCACTGCTCGGCCACATAACCAGAACCTTGTTCATTGAAAGGTTTAACCTTGGATCTTGAAAGATCCTTCATCTGATTGGACACAATGGACCTCTGACATTCCTTTCGAGGACTTCTAGATCTGGGTCTATGCTCTTGTTCTATCTGATGCACTTTGGGCTATTTTTGAACAGGAGGTAGACATTCTAGAATAGTCTACATCATCTACCTCAAACTGACCTCTTTAGACTCAGCTTGGTCCTCTCTATGGCTCTCTTCCTGCTGCCTACTAGAGTGCTCTTCCCTGCTCTCTACATGAGTCGATCCCTCATGGGCAGACTCATGGACACTAATAGTTCTGCCATGACCACGACCTCTACCATGGCCTCTAATAGAAGACCTAGTCCCAGATACCATCCTACAATAGTACAAGGTACTAAGTTCAATTCTATGTCTAGGTTTAAGGAAAATTTCCAGTTTTGAAACTAAGTGTTGAAGTATGAAAAATACTCATGTAACAGTTTGAGTTCTATTTCAATTCACCTAGATCAAGTTTGGAAAGTTATACTTAATAGTTTGAAGTTCTAGTTGTTCCAAAATACCTAGAGCTCCCAATGTAGAAACTCAGGCTCTGATACCAAATGTAATGCCCCGCCAAGGGATCCAAAGAATTAACTTAGAATTTCACTAAGTTTTAGAAATAAATTTTTTTTTCATGATACTAAACATCACATATAACTTATGCACAATAATGGAAGCAATAGCATTGTCCATCTGAAAGTAAACATAACATAAATAACAGATTACATTCTTTAAGATCCCTTAACATTGAATTACATACATGAATCCATCTGGTACAACATCCTCATGAAATAATAATGATAAGTCTAATGTTTACACATTACATTTCAAATGCTCATTCATCCACTATACATGCAAAGCTCAAAAATATACATACATAGAATAAGGTACATCATCCTATTCTAATCCATGATATATCAAAGTAGAGATAATCACATGATACAACATAATAGAGAACATATACATCCATCATAAAGATCAAACATAATAAACTAAGTGCACGGTTCCTCCCAACCGTCAATAGTATCATTAGACCATCGTGGATCCTAGCCAACCCTCCATGCATAACATTCCAAATCACTGAAGAGATCATCAGTATTACATAGTATGAATGTCACTCCTAATAAATACAATATCATATGTAGAAGTAATCTAGCATGCAAATAAAAGCATAAGATAACATCATCTAACATATGCTAATCATCCATGAAAAAAGATACATATCCACCATCATGAAGGATGCATCAGCCACGATGTCTCAATGAATTTCAAAATGATAAGAGTGGAAAATACACTACCACTCGACCGCGTGGTACATAAGTCGTCCACTCCCACCGTGCTATGGAGATAATCTCAAGTCCCAAGAAGGCTATCAAAATCAAATAGCACATATCTCTATAAGTCCAGGAATCCTAAAAGTATTCTAACTCAAAGGTTCCAAACACAAAATCTGACATTTAATCTCTAGAGGCACACAATGACATGTAGGAACCTACTAAGCAAGTGGGAAAGTGTCATCGCAATTATCACATACAACTTACCTTGGCAGTTAGCTAAACTCCACCGGTCCATACTGATTTCATGTAGCCACTAGTATCCTCTCATACTAACAACGCATACTACAGAATGCAAGGTCGCAACCATGCATCTCACTACTCCCATCCTAGCTTGTACAAGCACTCGACACATGGGTGAGAACAAAACACTTATCTTTTTAGGTTCATTCAGTTAGTATTAGGTGTGAATGTTATCACTTATTAATCCAACTTACAATGAGTTACCCTGGCAGCCTCTTAGGGCCCCGACCCCCATTGCAAGCCACTTCCTGTCACTACATGCAGATTTCCTACCCTAATGCTCATGGAATCATAAATCACAAAATCAAAAAAGATAATCCATAAAAAAAGCATCAAATATGCACAAAAGCATCAAATCTCCATGAGCTAACATCCATAGAAAATCATGAACACAACAGCTCTCTATTGGCAACTGAAGTATCACTGATAATCAAAAGTATCCAATGGTTCTCAATAACCAAAATATATATATCTCAATCAAATTGATCGAAGACTTCAAAAATGGTTGAGTCAAACAAGTCAAATCATGACATCATCAAAATAAATCCACATTACAGCCCATCATGGCAACTAGAAAAATAACCAAGGATAACTGATCGATGACAAAAAATAATGGTTAAGTCAAGTGTCTCATACATAAGAATCTCAACTATAAAAATAAGGAATCACAACCAATACATAGAGCATTCCATCACATAACCATGGTTGGATTTATAAAGATCAAGATTAAAACATCATCATGTCACCACAATCACATAACCTCCAAGCCTCTGGTAGACATCCTATACTGGTCAACACTAGTCAACCAAAAACCCATAACAATAGCATAAAGAATAAGCGATGTAAACACATGTTTTGGTTTTACAACTTGAATTTAAATGTGGAGATCTCAGTTTAAGTTACCAAGTCTAAAGAATGAATGGTGAACACATATATTGTTTTTGGATAAATAAAAGTTTCCTTATTAGAACTAAAAGTATCCATTTTCCAATTAATAACATTTGTTTGATACATCCCCCACTCAACTATCAATTCCTTATTTAATAATTTAAAACATTTAAATTATTAAATAGTTGAAAATTATTAAAGAGTCACCTTTATGAAAAAAAACCATCAATATAAGTCATTATCAAATAATAACTTGAATAACATATTTACATATTACATACATATATATATATGTGTGTGTGTGTGTGTGTGTGTGTGTGTGTGTGTGTGTGTGTGTGTGTGTGTTTTCATAAAATCGAATTAACAATTTTCAATTGACTTCATATTACATAGTAATGAGAAATCGACTATATATAAACATTTTAACATAAACATTATTATTATTTTTTTTTTGCATAACATAAACATCAATTAAAACCCCCCAACTCTTGCTGTGGTACGCAGTACATGCAATCGCAGGCACTGCGCCGACAGCCGGTACGTAGTACCCCTGTCGCCACAGACCTGTGACGACATGCCTCTGCCTTCCACCGGCACGGGGTATGAAATGTGCCCACAACATATAATATATAAACTTTGTTCCATGAGATACAAATTGTGATGCGAATTAATAAATTTTCCACTGCGATTTAATCAATCGCTCAATTCGATGCATTATATATAAATATACATAGGTATATACACACACGCACACACACACACACACATGTGTGTGTGTGTGTGTGTATATTCAAATTTTATAATAGATCCATAATAAATGTATACATATGCATATATATATAAATATATATTTATATATATGTATATGTATGCAGATCTGAATATATAACCATGTATGTTTTTCACAAAGATTATATCTACAATTAAGAATAAGATATTTGCATTATAGAATGGATATAAAGTTCTCCAATTAAATTAATCTACCCACATTGAGAATGCATATAAATATGAAACTTCTCAGAAGACATATGGAAGACACGAAGAAGACAAGGAATGCATGATGCAAAAATAGCATAAGTAAAATCACAAGAATCTACTCGGATTTTGATGCTAAATCGCTCTTCCTCAGAAAATCCGCAGAGCAAGCTCCTCCCTTCTTCAGAATGCTCGAGTCCTCCAATGCTCCAATTGCTCTCCAAATGCTATGTCTAAGCTTTTATGAATGCTTGAATATAAAGAGCTTTCAAGAAACATCTAGAATGCTTCTAGAAATAGCTGGAAGGTGTCACCAACTAATCATGGGTTTTTTCCAACCTTCAAGATGAGCCTTAGGGTTGTAGACACCATGTGCTTACTTGATGCACTAACCCCCATGTTGTTGACACTTGAGAAATAGAGAAGTGTGTTAATTCCCATGCAAGCTTATAACTCCAATTAATTTTTATATAATTTTTATTTAAATATTTATAACTTTCATTTTAACTTTATAACTTTTATTATTATTATTTATTTATTACTTTATTATTATTTTATTATTATTATTAATTTTAATTTCTAATTTTATTTTATTTAATTCATTTTTCTCAATAATTCACATTTAATTAATTACAATCAAAATATCAAATAACATGATATTTTATATTAATCTTCTCAAATAATTAATTTATTAATTAAATCCATTTATTAAGACTTAATTAATAGAAAATTCACCATAGACCTCCAAGATAAAATATGAAAACCCATCATAGAGAAAATCACTCAAAATCAGTCTAAAGGGTTAAAAATCACAAATCATGTCATCTGACACCTTTGGTGGGTAAAATATCTAGATACTTGTCCTACCTCACTAGGACAATTGGTTTAAAGGTTTGGGATTTGGACTTGAGAATTTACCTCCCTTCTCTTATCATTGAGATAGTATAATAGGGTACGCTCATCCTGGCAATTCAGGAAAGTCGGTACCCGATACCTGCAACTTGCAAGAAAACTATGCATCTACATACAATATATATAATGCTAAGCTAAACAGACAATGGCAGGAAGTGGTGCATTGTGTAGATCCCAACTAGGCAGGTGACTACGACTCCCTTCCCTAACCACATCAGAAATGCCATACAATAAGAAAACACACACACCATACACATGCAAGTATGGGTAAGTATCCACAATAAAACAAATAAGATAATAAACCATCGATCTAATCATCAATAATAACCGAAAAAAGTATAATGATCATCATGTACGCATGAAATGTAAAATCTAAATGATCTCATCATATAACCACTGAATCCATAACATAATGTCTGATAGTGTCAAAACAATACCATTAATCCATCAACATAAAACTAGTCTATCATAGTCCGAAGATAATAACAATGTCCAGAAAAGATGTGAACGAGGGTAGGAACTACACCAGTTAACTCCTTTTTCTACTCAAATTGAATCAGTTAACTCCTTATTTTACTCAAATTAAATTTGTTAACTCCATTTAATTTGCAAATCTCCCTTGATGACTGAGCTTCAACTTTAATCCTGACCGTAGATTGAAATCGAACTCAACCATTGATGAATTCCAGGAAAGTCCATTTAAGAGACCCTCATCTCTTAATTTTGAAAGGTTGAATGAGAATTTGCATCGAATTGTTGCTGGAATTCATACTCACATTTGCTCATATTCACCTACGCAAAGATCAAGTTTGACCAAAAGTTGACTAGATTTAACAACGATTGACTTGAGTTGACTACTTTCGAAAAGAATTTTGAAAAAATTAAACAAAATTATTTTATTAAATGGAGTACTTACTTCTAATTAATTAAATAAAGTTATTTAATTAAATGAGAAGCCATTCCTAATTAATTAAATGAAGTTATTTAATTAAATAAGAAAAGTGTCTCTAATTAATTAAAGATTATTTAATTAAATCGAAAAAGTAATTATGAGAGCATATCTCATTTTAATAAATTAAATATCTCAACAAAATCTCTCTTCAGTTCAAAAAGGGAAATTTTTAGTTCACTATTGATCAAAAATGAGTTAAATTAGTTAACTCCTTTTTCTACTCAAATTGAATCAGTTAACTCCTTATTTTACTCAAATTAAATCTGTTAACTTCTTTTAATTTGGAAATCTTCCTTTATAACTAAACTTCACCTTTAATCCTGACCGTTGATTGAAATCGATCCCAACGATTGATGAATTCCAGGAAAGTCTATTTAAGAGACCCTCATCTCTTCATTTTGAAAGGTTGAATGAGAATTTTCATCGAATTGTTGCTGGAATTCATACTCACATTGTCTGGTATTCACATACGCAAAGATCAAGTTGGACCAAAAGTTGACTAGATTTAACCAAGGTTGACTTGAGTTGACTAGTTTCGAAAAGAATTTTAAAATAATTAAATAAAATTATTTAATTAAATGGAGTACTTACTTCTAATTAATTAAACAAAGTTATTTAATTAAATAAGAAAAGTGTCTCTAATTAATTAAAGATTATTTAATTAATTAGAAAAAGTAATTATGAGAGAATATCTCATTTTATTAAATTAAATATCTCAACAAAATCTCTCTTTAGTTCAAAAAGGAAAATTTTTGGTTCACTATTGATCAAAAATTAGTTAAATCAGTTAACTCCTTTTTCTACTCAAATTGAATCAGTTAACTCCTTATTTTACTCAAATTAAATCTGTTAACTTCCTTTAATTTTGAAATCTCCCTTTATGATTGAACTTCAAATTTAATCCTGACCATTGATTGAAATCGATCTCAACCGTTGATGAATTTCAGGAAAGTCTATTTAAGAGACCCTCATCTCTTCTTTTTGAAAGGTTAAACGAGAATTTGCATCGAATTTTTGCTGGAATTCATACTCACATTTGTTCATATTCACATACGCAAAGATCAAGTTTGACAAAAAGTTGACCAGATTTAACCACAGTTGACTTGAGTTGACTAGTTTCAAAAAAAATTGAAATAATTAAACGAAATTATTTAATTAAATGGAGTACTTACTTCTAATTAATTAAACAAAGTTATTTAATTAAATGAGAAGCCATTCCTAATTAATTAAATGAAGTTATTTAATTAAATAAGAAAAGTGTCCCTCATTAATTAAAGATTATTTAATTAAATAGAAAAAGTAACTATGAGAGCATATATCATTTTATTAAATTAAATATCTCAACAAAATCTCTCTTCAGTTCAAAAAAGGAAATTTAAAATTCACTATTGATAAAAAATGAGTTAAATCAGTTAACTCCTTTTTCTAATCAAATTGAATAAGTTAACTCCTTATTTTACTAAAATTAAATTTGTTAACTCTCTTTAATTTAAAAATCTCCCTTTATGACTGAACTTCACCTTTAATACTGACCGTTGATTGAAATCGATCTCAACCGTTGATGAATTCTAGGAAAGTCTATTTAAGGGACCATCATCTCTTCATTTTGAAAGGTTGAATGAGAATTTGCATCGAATTGTTGCTAGAATTCATACTCACATTTTCTCATATTCACATACGCAAAGATCAAGTTTGACCAAAAGTTGACCAGATTTAACCACAGTTGCCTTGAGTTGACTAGTTTCGAAAAGAAGTTTGAAATAATTAAATAAAATTATTTAATTAAATGGAGTACTTCCTTCTAACTAATTAAACAAAATTATTTAATTAAATGAGAAGCCATTCCTAATTAATTAAATGAAGTTATTTAATTAAATAAGAAAAGTGTCTCTAATTAATTAAAGATTATTTAATTAATTAGAAAAAGTAATTATGAGAGCATATCTCATTTTATTAAATTAAATATCTCAACAAAATTTCTCTTTAGTTCAAAAAGGGAAATTTCCAATTCACTATTGATAAAAAATGAGTTAAATGAGTTAACTCCTTTTTCTGCTCAAATTGAATCAGTTAACTCCTTATTTTACTCAAATTAAATTTGTTAACTCCTTTTAATTTGAAAATATCCCTTTATGACTGAACTTCACCTTTAATCCTGACCGTTGATTGAAATTGATCTCAACCGTTGATGAATTCCAGGAAAGTCTATTTAACAGACCCTCATCTCTTCATTTTGAAAGGTTGAATGAGAATTTGCATCGAATTGTTGCTGGAATTCATACTCACATTTGCTCATATTCACATACGCAAAGATCAAGTTGGATCAAAAGTTGACTAGATTTAACCAAGGTTGACTTGAGTTGACTAGTTTTGAAAAGAATTTTGAAAGAATTAAGTGAAATTATTTAATTAAACGGAGTACTTACTTCTAATTAATTAAACAAAGTTATTTAATTAAATGAGAAGCCATTCCTAATAAATTAAATGAAGTTATTTAATTAAATAAGAAAAGTGTCTCTAAGTAATTAAAGATTATTTAATTAAATAGAAAAAGTAATTATGAGAGCATATCTCATTTTATTAAATTAAATATCTCAACAAAATCTCTCTTTAGTTCAAAAAGGGAAATTTCCAATTCATTATTGATCAAAAATGAGTTAAATCAGTTAACTCCTTTTTCTACTCAAATTGAATCTGTTAACTCTTTATTTTCCTCAAATTAAATCTATTAACTCCCTTTAATTTGAAAATCTTCTTTTATGACTAAACTTCACCTTTAATCCTGACCGTTGATTGAAATCGATCTCAACCGTTGATGAATTCTAGGAAAGTCTATTTAAGAGACCCTCATCTCTTCATTTAGAAAGGTTGAAAGAGAATTTGCATCGAACTGTTGATGAAATTCATACTCACATTTGCTCATATTCACATACGGAAACATCAAGTTTGTTCAAAAGTTGACTGGATTTAACAATGGTTGACTTGAGTTGACTAGTTTCGAAAAGAATTTTGAAATAATTAAAAGAAATTATTTAATAAAATGGAGTACTTACTTCCAACTAATTAATCAAAGTTATTTAATTAAATGAAAAGCAATTCCTAATTAATTAAATGAAGTTATTTAATTAAATAAGAAAAGTGTCTCTAATTAATTAAAGATTATTTAATTAAATAGAAAAAGTAATTATGACAGCATATCTCATTTTATTAAATTAAATATCTCAACAAAATCTCACTTTAGTTCAAAAAGAAAAATTTTCAGTTCACTATTGATCAAAAATGAGTTAAATCAGTTAACTCCTTTTTCTACTCAAATTGAATGAGTTGACTCCTTATTTTACTCAAATTAAATCTGTTAAGTCCCTTTAATTTGGAAATCTCCCTTTATGACTGAACTTCACTTTTAATCCTGACCGTTGATTGAAATAGATTTCAACCGTTCATGAATTCCAAAAAAATCTATTTAAGAGACCCTCATCTCTTCATTTTGAAAGGTCGAATGAGAATTTGCAATAAAATTATTTAATTAAATAGAGCACTTACTTCTAACTAATTAAACAAAGTTATTTATTTAAATAAGAAGCCATTCTGAATTAATTCAATGAAGTTATTTAATAAAATAAGAAAAGTGTCTCTAATTAAATAAAGATTATTTAATTAGATAGAAAAAGTAATTATAAAAGCATATCTCATTTTATGAAATTAAATATCTTAACAAAATCTATCTTCAGTTCAAAAAGGGAAATTTTCTGTTGAGTATTGATAAAAATGAGTTAAATCAGTTAACTCCTTTTTCTACTCAAATTGAATCAGTTAACTCCTTATTTTACTCAAATTAAATCTGTTAACTCCCTTTAATTTGGAAATCTCCCTTTATGACTAAACTTCACCTTTAATCCTGACCGTTGATTGAAATCGATCTCAAACGTTGATGAATTCTAGGAAAGTCTATTTAAGAGACCCTCATCTCTTCATTTTGAAAGGTTGAATGAGAATTTGCATCGAATTGTTGCTGGAATTCATAGTCACATTTGCTCATATTCACATACGTAAAGATCAAGTTTGACCAAAAGTTGATCAAATTTAACCACGGTTGACTTAAGTTGACTAGTTTCGAAAAGAATTTTGAAATAATTAAACGAAATTATTTAGTTAGATGGAGTACTTTACTTCTAATTAATTAAACAAAGTTATATAATTAAATGAGAAGCCATTCCTAATTAATTAAATGAAGTTATTTAATTAAATAAGAAAAGTGTCTCTAATTAATTAAAGATTATTTAATTAAATGGAAAAAGTAATTATGAGACCATATCTCATTTTATGAAATTAAATATCTCAACAAAATCTCTCTTCAGTTGAAAAAGGGAAATTTCCAGTTCACTATTGATCAAAAATGTCTTAAATCAGTTAACTCCTTTTTCTACTCAAATTGAATCAATTAACTCCTTATTTCACTCAAATTAAATCTATTAACTCTTTTTAATTTGGAAATCTCCCTTTATGACTGAACTTCACCTTTAATCTTGACCGTTGATTGAAATCGATCTCAACAGTTGATGAATTCTAGGAAAGTCTATTTAAGAGACCCAAATCTCGTCATTTTGAAAGGTTGAATGAGAATTTGCATCGAATTGTTGCTGAAATTTATACTCACATTTGCTCATATTCACATACGCAAAGATCAAGTTTGACCAGAAGTTGACAAGATTTAACCACAGTTGACTTGAATTGACTAGTTTCAATTTTTTTTAAATAATTAAACTAAATTATTTAATTGAATGTAGTACTTACTTCTAACTAATTAAAGAAAGTTATTTAATTAAATGAGAAGCCATTTTTAATTAATTAAATGAAGTTATTTAATTAAATAAGAAAAGTGTCTCTAATTAAAGATTATTTAATTAAATAGAAAAAGTAATTATGAGCGCATATCTCATTTTATTAAATTAAATATTTCAACAAAATCTCTCTTCAGTTCAAAAAGGGAAATTTCTAGTTCACTATTGATAAAAAATAAGTTAAATCAGTTAACTCCTTTTTCTACTCAAATTGAATCAGTTAACTTTTTATTTTACCCAAATTAAATCTGTTAACTCCCCTTAATTTGGAAATCTCCCTTTATGACTGAACTTCACCTTTAATCCTGACCGTTGATTGAAATCGATCTCAACCGTTGATGAATTCCAAGAAGGTCTTTTTAAGAGACCCTGATCTCTTCAATTTGAAAGGTTGAATGAGAATTTGCATGGAATTGTTGCTAGAATTCATACTCACATTTGCTTATATTCACATACGCAAATATCAAATTTGACCAAAAGTTGACCAGATTAAACCACGGTTGACTTGAGCTGACTAGTTTCGAAAAGAATTTTAAAATAATTAAATGAAATTATTTAATTAAATAGAGTACTTACTTCTAATTAATTAAACAAAGTTCTTTAATTAATTGAGAAGCCATTCCTAATTAATTAAATGAAGTTATTTAATTAAATAAGAAAAATGTCTCTAATTAATTAAAGATTATTTAATTAAATAGAAAAAGTAATTATAAGAGCATATCTCATTTTATTAAATTAAATATCTCAACAAAATCTCCCTTCAGTTCACAAATGGAAATTTCCAGTTTATTATTGATAGAAAATGAGTTAAATCAGTTAACTCCTTTTTCTACTCAAATTGAATGAGTTAACTCCTTACTTTACTCAAATTAAATCTGTTAACTCCCTTTAATTTGGAAATCTCCCTTTATGACTGAACTTCACCTTTAATCCTGACCATTGATTGAAATCGATCTCAACCGTTGATGAATTCTAGGGAAGTCTATTTAATAGACCCTCATCTCTTCATTTTGAAAGGTTGAATAAGAATTTGCATCGAATTGTTGCTTGAATTCATACTCACATTTGCTCATATTCACAAATGCAAAGATCAAGTTTGACCAAAAGTTGACCAGATTTAACCACGGTTGACTTGAGTTGACTAGTTTTGAAAAAAAATTTGAAATAATTAAATGAAATTATTTAATTAAATGAAGTACATAATTCAAATTAATTAAACAAAGTTATTTAATTAAATGAACAGCCATTCCTAATTAATTAAATGAAGTTATTTAATTAAATAAGAAAAGTGTCTCTAATTAATTAAAGATTATTTAATTAAATAAAAAAAGTAATTATGAGAGCATATCTCATTTTATTAAATTAATTATCTTAACAAAATCTCTCTTCAGTTCAAAATGGGAAATTTCAAATTGACTATTGATCAAAAATGAGTTAAATCAGTTAACTCTTTTTTCTACTCAAATTGAATCAATTAACTCCTTATTTTACTCAAATTAAATTTGTTAACTTCCTTTAATTTGAAAATCTCCCTTTATGACTGAACTTCACCACTAATCCTGACCGTTGATTGAAATCGATCTCAACCGTTTATGAATTCCAAGAATGTCTATTTAAGAGACCCTCATCTCTTCATTTTGAAAGGTTGAATGAGAATTTGCATCGAATTGTTGCTGGAATTCATACTCACATTTTCTCATATTCACATACGCAAAGATAAAGTTTGACCTAAAGTTGACCAGATTTAACCACGGTTGACTTAAGTTGACGAGTTTTAATTTTTTTTTTGAAATAATTAAACAAAATTATTTAATTAAATAGAGTACTTACTTCTAATTAATTAAACAAAGTTATTTAATTAAATGATAAGCCATTCCTAATTAATTAAATGAAGTTATTTAATTAAATACGAAAAGTGTCTCTAATTAATTAAAGATTATATAATTAAATAGAAAAAGTAATTATGAGAGCATATCTCATTTTATTAAATTAAATATCTAAACAAAATCTCCCTTCAGTTCAAAAAGGGAAATTTTTAGTTCACTATTGATAAAAAATGAGTTAAATCAGTTAACTCTTTTTTCTACTCAAATTGAATCCGTTAACTCGTTATTTTACTCAAAATTAAATCTGTTAACTCCCTTTAATTTGGAAATCTCCCTTTATGACTAAACTTTAGCTTTAATAATGATCGTTGATTGAAATTGATCTCAACCATTGATGAATTCCAGGAAAGTCTATTTAAGAGACCCTCATCTCTTCATTTTGAAAGGTTGAATAAGAATTTGCATTGAATTGTTGCTAAAATTCATAATCACATTTGCTCATATTCACATATGCAAAGATCAAGTTTGACCAATAGTTGACCAGATTTAACCACGGTTGACTTGAGTTTACTAGTTTCAAAAAGAATTTTGAAATAATTAAACAAAATTATTTAATTAAATGGAATACTTACTTCTAATTAATTAAACAAAGTTATTTAATTAAATGAGAAGTCATTCCTAATTAATTAAATGAAGTTATTTAATTAAATCAGAAAAGTGTCTCTTATTAATCAAAGATTACTTAATTAAATAGAAGAGGTAATTATGAGAGCATATCTTATTTTATTAAATTAAATATATTAACAAAATCTCTCATCAGTTCAAAAAGAGAAATTTTTAGTTCACTATTGATCAAAAATGAGTTAAATGAGTTAACTCTTTTTTCTACTCAAATTGAATCAGTTAACTCCATATGTTACTCAAATTAAATCTGTTAACTCCCTTTAGTTTGAAAATCTCCCTTTATGACAGAACTTCACCTTTAGTCCTGATCGTTGATTGAAATCGATTTCAACTGTTGATGAATTCCAAGAAAGTCTATTTAAGAGACCCTCATCTCTTCATTTTGAAAGGTTGAATCAAAATTTGCATCGAATTGTTGATAGAATTCATACTCACATTTGCTCATATTCACATACGCAAAGATCAAGTTTGTTCAAAAGTTAACTTGATTTAATCACGGTTTACTTGAGTTGACTAGTTTAGAAAAGAATTTTGAAATAATTAAACGAAACTATTTAGTTAAATGGAGTACTTACTTCTAATTAATTAAACAAAGTTATTTAATTAAATGAGAAGCCATTCCTATTTAATTAAATGAAGTTATTTAATTAAATAAGAAAAGTGCCTGTAATGAATTAAAGATTATTTAATTAAATAGAAAAAGTAATTATGAGACCATATCTCATTTTATTAAATTAAATATCTCAACAAAATCTCTCTTTAGTTCAAAAAAGAAAATTTCCAGTTCACTATTGCTCAAAAATGAGTTAAATCAGTTAACTGCTTTTTCTACTCAAATTGAATCAGTTAACTCTTTATTTTACTCAAATTAAATATGTTAACTCTCTTTAATTTGAAAATTTCCCTTTATGACTGAACTTCAACTTTAATACTGACCGTTGATTGAAATTGATCTCAACCATTAGTGAATTCTAGGAAAGTCTATTTAAGAGACCCTCATCTCTTCATTTTGAAAGGTTGAATGAGAATTTGCATCGAATTGTTGCTAGAAATCATACTCACATTTGCTCATATTCACATACGCAAAGATCAAGTTTGACCAAAAGTTGACCAGATTTAACCACGGTTGACTTGAGTTGACTAGTTTCGAAAAGAATTTTTAAATAATTAAACGAAATTATTTATTTAAATAGAGTACTTACTTCTAATTAATTAAACAAAGTTATTTAATTAAATGAGAAGCCATTCCTAATTAATTAAATGAAGTTATTTAATTAAATAAGAAAAGTGAATCTAATTAATTAAATAGAAAAAGTAATTATGAGAGCATATCTCATTTTATTAAATTAAATATCTCAACAAAATCTCTCTTCAGTTCAAAAAGTTAAATTTTCAGTTCAGTATTGATAAAAAATGAGTTAAATTAGTTAACTCCTTTTTCTACTCAAATTGAATCAGTTAACTCTTTTTTTTACTCACATTAAATCTGTTAACTCTCTTTAATTTGAAAATCTCCCTTTATGACTAAACTTTGCCTTTAATTCTGACCGTTGATTGAAATCGATCTCAACCGTTTATGAATTCCAAAATAGTCTATTTAAGAGACCCTCATCTCTTCATTTTGAAAGGTTGAATGAGAATTTGCATCGAATTGTTGCTGAAATTCATAGTCACATTTGCTCATATTCACATATGCAAAGATCAAGTTGGAGCAAAAGTTGACTAGATTTAACCATGGTTGACTTGAGTTGACTAGTTTCAATTTTTTTTTGAAATAATTAAACAAAATTATTTAATTAAATAGAGTACTTGCTTCTAATTAATTAAACAAAGTTATTTAATCAAATGAAAAGTCATTCCTAATTAATTAAATGAAGTTATTTAATTAAATAAGAAAAGTGTCTCTAATTATTGATCAAAAATGAGTTAAATCAGTTAAGTGCTTTTTTCTACTCAAATTGAATCAAAATTCCTTATTTTACTCAAATTAAATCTGTTAACTCTCTTTAATTTTGAAATCTGTAGTAGCTACCCCTGGTTCGCATTTTCTTATCATTGCTGAACTCTTTTAAAGCTAGTTTCATGTTGATAGTTAGTAACATTATTATGAGGTTATCAGATATTGTGCTATGGATTCAGTTGATATGTGATGAGATTATTTAGACTCTTCATTTCATGTATGTATGATGATTATTTTCAGTGTTTACAGTTATTAATGATGATTAGTAAGATGATTTATTATCATATGTGCTTTCTTATGGATACTTACCCCATACTTGCATGTGTATGGTGTGCATGTTTGCTTTGTGTGTTTGCTTTTGTATGGTGTGTCTGATGTGGTTAAGGAAGGGAGTCGTAGTCACCTGCTAGTCGGGATCTAGATGATGCACCACTTCCTGCCATTTCCTGTTTAGTTTAGTATATATTGTGCTTGTACATGCATTGCTTTTGTGCAGGTTGCAGGTACTGGGTATCGACTTCCGTGAATTGTCAGGATGAGTGTACCCTATCACATTATTTCAATGATAAGAGAAGGGAGATAAATTCTCCAGTCCAAATCCCAACCCTTTAAGCCATTTGTTCTAATTGAAAAATTAGGACAAGTATCTAAGTTGAGTACCTTCCGAATGCGTTAGATGATGTAATTCGTGATATGAACCCCTTGGTTTGATTTGTATGTATTTTGGCTATGATGAATTTTTCGTATTTTTAACTTTATGAGTCTTTGGAGTATTTTCTATTAATTAAGCCTAATTAAAAGATTTAATTAATGGTTTAATTAAATAAAAAATTAATATGATATTTTAATATTTATTTTATTTAATTAATTAGAAAATTAATTAAATTTGAAAATAAAATAATTAAATTGGAGTTATAAGCTTGCATGAGAATTAACATGTGTCAACAACATGGGGGTTAGTGCATCAATTAAGTACAAGGTGTCTACAACTCTATGACTCATCAAAAAGGTTGGAAAAGACCCATGCTTAGTTGGTGACAGCTTCCAGCTGTTTCAAGAAACATTCTAAAAGTTTCTTGAGAGCTCTTTATATTCAAGCATTCATAGAAGCTTAAATGAAAAGCTTAATGGAAGCTACAAGTTTAATGGAAGCTACAAGCTTAATGGAAGCCATGAGCTACAAGTTAAAATAGAAGCTTCAAAGCTTACATGAATGGGAGAAGATTCATATGCTCATATATTTTCTACTTGCTTCTATGCTCCTTCTAGCACTTCTAATCACTTGGAGGATTCGACCAGCTTGGATTTTTGAAAGAATTGCAAATGATGGAGAAGTAAGAGATTTTCTATGGACTTCTGAGGCATGGTAAATTAGCATCAGTGTCCAGGTGCACTTGTGATATTCTCATATTCCCTTTGCACTCTTTTTCTTCCTGTCTTCATCATATTTGTTTTATGTGTCTGAAGACTCTCTGTGATTGAATCTACTATTTGAAATTGGAATCTAGATATTTTATTTGGATGAGAAGAAAACAATAGAAAAATCCTAGTTCAAAATGAGAAAGAAATTAGATTTTAATCGGGTGTGAATTCGAATTTATATTAAATTAGAAAGACAAGATTTGGAATTAAAATAGAAATTTTATGGTGAAAATTCGAATGATTAGATGTAATCTTTCTATCAATTATATTTTTAGATGCATATGAACAAATCCTTTTATGGTTAAATTTAGAGAACAATTATTTTAAAAGAAAATTCTTAATTCATCACAAATTGTCCTGTCGCTGCCCCTTGGATAGACCCGAACTCAGTCATTCATAACTTTTTATTGTGATTGAATTTATTTGATCACTCCAGTCAGAATTGGTGCAACTTGGCCCTCTCCAGCATATTTTAATTTCAGCCCGATCCAACAGTTCATTAGGGAGATATGGCCATCGTACTGGGACTATTTTATTCAAGAAAAGATATTTCTCCATTTCCCATAACCAAGAGTTTTTTATGCTTAAACTTCACAAAAATAATATATCAAAATATGGAATGAATTAAAGATATTATTGCAATCTTCCCTTACTAGAATCTTATATACTAATCTAATTTAATTAAGATTAGTTAATAGTAGAAGAAGTACAATTAATCTATTTATCAACCAACATAAGAGATATTTAGTTGAGAAAATTATATATGATTTTAAAAGAACAATTCTTCTTAGAGATATTAATATTTACTTGATATTCATTGAATGATTGAATGAGTGATGAATCATATTTAAATATTGATCATTATAATATTGATCATTATAATAATGAAATTATTAATGGGTTTATTATTTATTAATAATTGTTAAGGTTAGCAATTATTCATGAATGATAAGTATAGATGGTATAACTATTAACTAATTCAATTAAATTCAAATTGAGATTAGTTAATAATTGAAGTATAGCAATAAGTTATAGATCAATAATCGATTTAGCCAAAATCTCAGGAGGTATAAGACGTAAGGTTAAAGTAGGTGTTAGTTAATGATACTAAGAGATAGTTAACTTTATATCATTTGGAATGCATCGAAAAATAGTTATGAAAGTTTTTCTAGATTGATCAATATGAATTTGTTAAGAAAATATTAGTATGACGAATGAGGTCATTATAGATAAGATTTCCAAAGTAACTTGTTATTATTATTATTGAAATATTAATACTTGTGTATTGGATTGAAGTTGACTTTCTACGTACAAACTATTGTTAGTGAATAGTCAACTAATATTCATTAGGTCGTTGATATGGTTATGTAATTATTAATTAAATCAATTAATTATAGTTAATTAGATTTAATTAATAATTAAGTTATATAATAAAGTTTTTAATTGGTATGATTCTTTAGCAAAGTTGCAAAGTAAATACATCGAAGTTGATAAGTCTTATTCTAATGACTTGAATAATGACTTAGATATTTTAATGGTTATTAGTGATCATTTAATTGTTATAAATTAAAAAGCTCAAACTTTAGTAATATTTAAATAAGTTTTACTTGAGAACCATTAGAATGTTAAAGAGTCATGGATTATGTACCTATGTTAATTGGTAGATTAAATTGATCATTTTAATTAAGTTATATTCTTCTTATTCAAAGAATGATAATTGGTCCTCTTATAATATAACGAATAATGATCTTAGAAAAGTTGAAAGGTTAATCAATTAGAATGTGGATCATAGTTAAATAAAGAGAACAATTTAATTAAAGGTCAATGATGATCAGTTTAATGAGTAAATATTTATCCTTAAGTTATTCTTAGAATGTAATTCTTAATAATGGAAGGATAATGCTATCGGGGAACAATTGGATTAACTTGTAGGTCAAATGATGAAACTTAAGACACTTGAAAGTATACTTGCAAACAGAATACTGTAAACCCCTATACTTGATTCAACTATGAGATTTTAGCAAAATCAAAACATGTGTTTGCATCGTGTATTCTCTATGCTTCTTGTTTTGAGTTTTGGGTTGACTAGTGTTGACCAGTCCTACGTTGTTACCAGAGGCTCAGGGGTTATGAGATGTGATGGCATGTTGATCTTATTTGGTCTCGATCTTTATAAGCCTAACCATGGTAATGTAATCGTATGCTAGTTGAAATGTTTGTATTTACTGATTGTTATTGTTCATCAGTCTTCATGTGTGAAGCTGAGATGTATGTGTATGAGACACTTGAGCTAATTATTTTTGAGTCATCGATCAGTTATCCTTGAATTACTTTTTAGTCGTCATGATGGGACTGAAATTTTGATTTATTTCTTGATGATGTCATGTTGTGACATGTTTTGACTCAACCATTTTGGAGTCTTCGATCAGTATGATTTTGAGATATTCTTGGTTACTTAATAAGAACCAATGGATATTGTAATTTATTTTGAGATATATTTTGGTTATTGAGAACCAATGGATACTTATGATTATCATTGATACCTTCAATTGCCAATAGAGAATTGTTGTGGTCATGATTTTCTATGGATGCTTTTCTAGATGCTCATGGAGATTTGATGATTCTTATCTTGGAGATTTGATGATTTTTATCTTAGAAATTTGATGATTCTTATTATGGATATTTGATGCTTTTATGCATATTTGATAATTTTATTATGGATTATCTTTTATGATTTTGAGATTTATGATTCCATGAGCTTAGGGTAGGTAATCTACTTGTAGTGTCAGAAAGTGGCTTGCAATGGGGGCCAGGGCCCTAAGTGGTTGCTAGGGTAACTCATTGTAAGTTTGGTTAATAAGTGATAACATTTACACACTAAATGAGGATTAAATGAACCTTAAAAAGATAAATTTTTTGGTTCTCGCCCATGCCTTCAGCGCTTGTACAGGCTAGGATGGGAGTAGTGAGAACGCATGGTTGTGACAGTGCATTCTGTAGTATGCCTCGTCAGTATGAGAGGATACTAATGGCCGCATGAGATCAATATGGACCCGTGAAGTTTAGCTAACTGCCAGGGTAACTTGTACGTGATAATTGCGATGACACTTTTTCACTTGCATAGTAGGTTTCCTACATGTCATTGTGTGCCTCTGGGAATTAGATGTCAGTTTTGTTGGATTGAAACCTTTGAGTTAGTATACTTTTAGGATTCCTGGACTTATAGAGATTTATGCTTTGTGGATTGATAGCCTGTTTAAGACTTGAGATTATCTCTTCAGCACGGTGAGAGTGGACCACTTAGGTTCCACGCGGATGGGTGGTAGTGTATTTTCCACTCTTATCATTTGAGATCCGTCGGAGACACCGTGGCTGGAGCATTCTTGGTTGGTATTTATCTTCATTATGTTCTTGGAGCATTATGATAGATGATATACCTTATGATGGATGTATTTGCTGGTATGTTTTTTATATTGATGATTTGCATATGTTAGATGATGGTATCCTATGCTTTACTTTGCATGTTAGTAGGATGTTTTAGGAGTGACATTCCTACTATGTTAATACTGATGATCTCTTCGGTGCTTTGGAATGTTATGCACGGAGGGATGGCTAGGATCCACGATGGTCTAATGATGCTATTCGGTTGGGAGGTATCATAGACTTAGTTTATTTTGTTTGATCTTTATGATGGATGTATATGTCTTCTATGATAATGTATCATGTGATTATCTCTACTTTGATGTATCATGGATTAGAATAGGATGATGTACCTTATTTCACATATGTATATTCTTTTAACCCTTCATACCCTGTGACATGTACAGTGGATGATTGAGCATTTGGAAATGTAATGTATGAACATTGGACTTATCATTATTATTCAGGTGGATGTTGTACTAGATGGATTCATGTATGTTAGTTAGTTTAGATGTAACTCAACGTTAAGAGATTCTTGAAGAATGAAATCGATTATGTATGTTATGTTTACTTTTAGATGGACATTGCTATTGCTTTCGTTATTATGTACAAGTTATATGTGGTATTTACTTTCATGTTATTAAAAAAAAAAATGTTACCAAACTTAGTGAAATTCTAGGTTAATTCTTTGGATCCCTTGGCAGGGCATTACATTTGGTATTAGAGCTCGAGTTTTAACATTGGGAGCTCTTGGTATATTGGAATGTCACTAGTTGTTAACTAGTTAAACAAAATGAAAATATTGAACTATCATGTGTATCTTTTTCAAACTGAAAACTTGAAACTAGGTGATTTGAAACAGAACTTAAAGATGATACTTGCATATTTTTTCTACTTAAACCTAAACATGGGTAAAATTGGAAAATTAAAACTCATTCTAGTTGCAAAATATGTATCTTTTATCTATGCTGTAAGGTAGTAAACCTCTGTTTATCTTTGCAAGCATTAAGTTGCTCTTGTTTAGAATGTATTAAGGAATCTATTTTAGTAGTTGTTAAAAGAAAAAATGTTCAATCAGTGTGGTGTTTGTTTTACCATTAAACTAGAATCATATTTCTCTAAGTGTATTGTAGTGTCCTCAGTAGAATCATATCCTCCTACAAGGGAAAAGGGTTCAATGGGACCCACATAGTGAGTATCTTAGCTTTTCATTCTTGTAGGCTTTCAAGAGTAAGCCTAATCCCAGGGGGGGTGGATGTAGTGCCTACCCCTGATTCACATTTTGTTATCATTGCAGAACTCTTTTAGAGCTAGTTTCATGTTGATGGTTAGTAACATTATTATGAGATTATCAAATATTGTGCTATAGATTCAGTTGATATGTGATGAGATTAATTAGACTCTATATTTCATGTATGTATGATGATTATTTTCAGTGTTTGCAGTTATTAATGATGATTAATAAGATGATTTATTATCATATGTGTTTTCTTATGAATACTTACCCCATACTTGCATGTGTATGGTGTGTGTGTTTGCTTTGTGTGTTTCCTTTTGTATGGTGTGTCTGATGTGGTTAACGAAGGGAGTCGTAGTCACTTGCTAGTCAGGATCTACACGATGCACCACTTCTTGCCATTGCTTGTTTAGTTTAGTATATATTGTCCTTGTACATGCATAGTTTTTATGCAGGTTGCAGGTATCGGGTATCCACTTTCTTGAATTGCCAAGATGAGCGTACCCTATCACATTATCTCAATGATAAGAGAAGGGAGATAAATTCTCAAGTCCAAATCCAAAACCTTTAAGCCATTTGTTCTAATTGAAAAATTAGGACAAGTATCTAAGTTGAGTACCCTCCGAATGCGTCAGATGATGTAATTCGTGATATGAACCCCTTGGTTTGATTTGTATGTATTTTGGCTTTGATAGGTTTTTCGTATTTTTACCTTTGTGAGTCTTCGGAGTATTTTCTATTAATTAAGCTTAATTAAAAGATTTAATTAATGGTTTAATTAAATAAAAATTAATATGATATTTTAATATTTATTTTATTTAATTAATTAAAAAATTAATTAAATAAAATAATTAAATTTGAAAATAAAATAATTAAATTGGAGTTATAAGCTTTCATGGGAATTAACATGTGTCAACAACACAGGGGTTAGTGCATCAATTAAGCACAAGGTGTCTACAACTCTATGACTCGTCAAAAAGGTTGGAAAAGACCCATGCTTAGTTGGTGACACCTTCCAGCTGTTTCAAGAAGCATTCCAAAAGTTTCTTGAGAGCTCTTTATATTCAAGCATTCATAGAAGCTTAAATGAAAAGCTTAATGGAAGCTACAAGTTGAATGGAAGCTACAATCTTAATGGAAGCCATGAACTACAAGCTAAAATAGAACCTTCAAAGCTTACATGCATGGGAGAAGATTCATATGCTCATATATTTTCTACTTACTTCTATGCTCCTTCTAACACTTCTAATCACTTGGAGGATTTGATCAGCTTGGATTCTTGAAAGAATTGTGAATGATGGAGAAGGAAGGGATTTTTTATGAACTTCTGAGGCATGGCAAATTAGCATCAGTGTCCAGGTGCACTTGTGATATTCTCATATTCCCTTTGCACTCTTTCTCTTCCTATCTTCATCATATCTGTTTTATGTGTTTGAATACTCTCTGTGATTAAATCTACTATTTGAAATTGGAATCTAGATATTTTATTTGGATGAGAAGAAAACAATAGAAAAACCCTAATTTCAAATGAGAAAAAAATTAGAGTTTAATCGAGTTTGGGTTCAAATTTATATTAAATTACAAAGACAAGATTTGGAATTAAAATAGAAATTTTATGGTGAAAATTCGAATGATTAGATGTAATCTTTCTATCAATTATATTTTTAGATGCATATGAACAAACCCTTTTATGGTTATATTTAGAGAACAATTATTTTAACAAAAAAAATTTAATTCATCACAAATTGTCCTGTCGCTGCCCCTTGGATAGATCTGAACTCAGTCATTCATAACTTTTTATCGTGATTGAATTTACTCGATTGCTCCGGTCAGAATTGACGCAACTTGGCCCTCTCCAACATATTTCAATTTCAGCCGATCAAACACTTCATTAGGGAGAAATGGCCGTTGTACTGAGACTGTTTTATTCAAAGACAGATATTTCTCCATTTTCCATAACCAAGAGTTCTTTATGCTTAAACTTCACAAAAATAATATATCAAAGTATGGAATGAATTAAAGATATTATTGCCATCTTCCCTTAGTAGAATCTTATATACTAATCTAATTTAATTAAGATTAGTTAATAGTAGAATAAGTATAATTAATCTATTTATCAACCAACATAAGAGATATTTAGTTGAGAAAATTATATATGATTTTAAAAGAACAATTCTTCTTAGAGATATTAACATTTGCTTGATATTCATTGAATGATTGAATGAGCGATGAATCTGATTTAAATATTGATCATTATAATAATGAAATTATTAATGGGTTTATTATTTATTAATAATTGTTAAGGTTAGCAATTATTCATGAATGATAAGTATAGATGGTATAACTATTAATTAATTCAATTAAATTCAAATTGAGATTAGTTAATAATTGAAGTATAGCAATAACTTATAGATCAATAAGTGGTTTAGCCAAAATCTCAAGAGGTATAAGACGTAAGGTTAAAGTAGGTGTTAGTTAATGATATTAAGAGATAGTTAACTTTATATCATTTGGAATGCATTGAAAAATAGTTATGGAAGTTTTTCTAGATCGATCAATATGAATTTGTTAAAAAAATATTAGTATGACAAATGAGGTCATTATGGATAAGATTTTCAAAGTAACTTGTTATTATTATTATTGAAATATTAATACTTTTGTATTGGATTGAAGTTGACTTTCTACGTACAAACTATTGTTAGTTAACAATCAACTGATATTCATTCAGTCGTTGACATGGTTATGTAATTATTAATTAAATCAATTAATTAGAGTTAAGTAGATTTAATTAATAATTAAGTTATATAATAAAGTTTTTAATTGATATGATTCTTTAGCAAAGTTGCAAAGTAAATACATCGAAGTTGATAAGTCTTATTCTAATGACTTGAATAATGACTTAGATATTTTAATGGTTATTAGTGATGATTTAACTGTTATAATGATTAAATTAGAAGGCTCAAACTTTAGTAGTATTTAAATAAGTTTTACTTGAGAACCATTAGAATGTTAAAGAGTCATGGATTATGTACCTATGTTAATTGATAGATTAAATTGATCATTTTAATTAAGTTATATTCTTCTTATTCGAAGAATCATAATTGGTCCTCTTATAATATAATAAATAACGATCCTAGAAAAGTTAAAAGGTTAATCAATTAGAATGTAGATCATAGTTAAATAAAGAGAACAATTTAATTAAAAGTCAATGATGATTAGTTTAATGAGTAAATATTTATCCTTAAGTTATTCTTAGAATGTAATTCTTAATAATGGAAGGATAATGCTATCGGGGAACAATTGGGTTGACTTGTAGGTCAAATGATAAAACTTAAGACACTTGAAAGTATACTTGCAAACATAAAACTGGAAACCCCTATACTTGATTCAACTATGAGATTTTAGCAAAACCAAAACATGTGTTTGCATCGTGTATTCTCTATGCTTCTTGTTTTGGGTTTTGGGTTGACTAGTGTTGACCAGTCCTAAGTTGTTACCAGAGGCTTTCTGGATTATGAAATGTGATGGCATGTTGATCTTATTTGGTCTTGATCTTTATAAGCCCAACCATGTTAATGTGATCGTATGCTCTATGAAATGTTTGTATTTACTAATTGTTATTGTTCATCAGTCTTCATGTGTGAAGCTAAGATGTATGTGTATGAGACACTTGAGCTAATCATTTTTGAGTCATCGATCAGTTATCCTTAGATTACTCTCTAGTCGTCATGATGGGACTGAAATGTTGATTTATTTCTTGATGATGTCATGTTGTGACATATTTTCACTCAACCATTTTGGAGTCTTCGATCAGTGTGATTTTGAGATATTCTTGGTTGCTTGTTGAGAACTAATGGACATTGTGATTTATTTTGAGATATATTTTGGTTATTGAGAACCAATGGATACTTATGATTATCAGTGATACCTTCAGTTGCCAATAGAAAACTGTTGTGGTCATGATTTTCTTTGGATGTTTTTTCAGATGCTCATGGAGATTTGATGATTCTTATCTTGGAGATTTAATGATTCTTATCTTGGAGATTTGATGATTCTTATTATGGATATTTGATGCTTTTATGCATATTTGATGATTTTATTATGGATTATCTTTTGTGATTTTGAGATTTATGATTCCATGAGCTTAGGGTAGGTAATTTACTTGTAGTGTCAGGAAGTGGCTTGCAATGGGGTCGGGGCCCTAAGTGGCTGCCAGAGTAACTCATTGTAAGTTTGGTTAATAAGTGATAACATTTACACACTAAATGGGGATTAAATGAACCTAAAAGGATAATTGTTTTGGTTCTCGCCCATGCCTTGAGCACTTGTATAGGCTAGGACGGGAGTAGTGAGAATGCATGGTTGCGACTGTGCATTTCGTAGTATGCCTCGTCAATATGAGAGGATACTAGTGGCCGCATTAGATCAGTATGGACCCGTGGAGTTTAGCTAACTGCCAGGGTAACTTGTACGTGATAATTGCGATGACACTTTCCCGCTTGCATAGTAGGTTTCCTACATGTCATCGTGTGCCTCTAGTAATTAGATGTCAGTTTCGTAAGGTTCAAAGGTTGAATGAGAATTTGCATCGAATTGCTGCTGGAATTCATACTCACATTTTCTCATATTCACATACGCAAAGATCAAGTTTGACCAAAAGTTGAGCAGATTTAACC
Source organism: Cupressus sempervirens (assembly GCA_028749045.1). Lineage (NCBI taxonomy): Eukaryota > Viridiplantae > Streptophyta > Pinopsida > Cupressales > Cupressaceae > Cupressus > Cupressus sempervirens. The sequence goes on from CM053791.1 coordinate 104,022,170, forward strand.
AAGGTTGACTTGAGTTGACTAGTTTCGAAAAGAATTTTGAAATAATTAAACAAAATTATTTAATTAAATGGAGTACTTACTTCTAATTAATTAAACAAAGTTATTTAATTAAATGAGAAGTCATTCCTAATTAATTAAATGAAGTTATTTAATTAAATAAGAAATGTGTCTCTGATTAATTAAAGACTATTTAATTAAATAGAAAAAGTAATTATGAGAGTATATCTCATTTTATTAAATTAAATATCTCAATAAAATCTCTCTTCAGTTCAAAAACAAAAAGTTTCCAGTTGACTATTGATAAAAAATGAGTTAAATCAGTCAACTCCTTTTTCTACTCAAATTGAATCAGTTAACTCCTTATTTTACTCAAATTCAATATGTTAACACCCTTTAATTTGAAAATCTCCCTTTATGACTGAACTTCGCCTTTAATCTTGACCGTTGATTGAAATCAATCTCAATCGTTGATGAATTCTAGGAAAGTCTATTTAAGAGACCCTCATCTCTTCATTTTGAAAGGTAGAATGAGAATTTGCATCGAATTGTTGCTGGAATTCATACTCACATTTGCTCATAATTACATACTCAAAGATCAAATTTGACCAAAAGTTGACCAGATTTAACCACGATTGACTTGAGTTGACTAGTTTCGAAAAGAATTTTGAAATAATTAAACAAAATTATTTAATTAAATTGAGTACTTACTTCTAATTAATTAAAAAAAGTTATTTAATTAAATGAGCAGCCATTCCTAATTAATTAAATGAAGTCATTTAATTAAATAAAAGAAGTGTCTCTGATTAGTTAAAGATTATTTAATTAAATAGAAAAAGAAATTATGAGAGCATATCTCATTTTATTAAATTAAATATCTCTACAAAATCTCTCTTCAGTTCAAAAAGGGAAATTTCTAGTTCACTATTGATCAAAAGTGAGTTAAATCAAATATTTCCTTTTTCTACTCAAATTGAATCAGTTAACTCCTTATTTTACTCAAATTAAATTTGTTGACTCCCTTTAATTTGGAAATCTTCCTTTATGACTGAACTTCACCTTTAATCCTGACAGTTGATTGAAATCGATCTCAACCATTGATGAATTCCAGGAAAGTCTATTTAAGAGACCCTGATCTCTTCATTTTGAAAGGTTGAATGAGAATTTACATCGAATTGTTGCTAGAATTCATACTCACATTTGCTCATATTCACATACGCAGAGATCAAGTTTGACCAAAAGTTGACCATATTTAACCATGGTTGACTTGAATTGACTACTTTCGAAAAGAATTTTGCAATAATTAAATGAAATTATTTAATTAAATGGAGTACTTACTTCTAATTAAATGAAAAAGATTATTTAATTAAATAGAAAAAGTAATTATGAGAGCATATCTCATTTTATTAAATTAAATATCTTAACAAAATCTCTCTTCAGTTCAATAACTGAAATTTCCAGTTCGCTATTGATCAAAAATGAGTTAAATCAGTTAACTCTTTTTTCTACTCAAATTGAATCACTTAACTCATTATTTTACTCAAATTAAATCTGTTAACTCCTTTTAATTTGGAAATCTCCCTTTATGACTGAACTTCACCTTTAATCCTAACCGTTGACTGAAATAGATCTCAACCGTCTATGAATTCCAGCAAAGTCTATTTAAGAGACCCTCATCTATTTATTTTGAAAGGTTGAATGAGAATTTGCCTCGAAATGTTGTTAGAATTCATACTCAAATTTGCTCATATTCACATATGCAAAGATCAAGTTTGACCAAAAGTTGACCAAATTTAACCACAGTTGACTTGAGTTGACTAGTTTCAAAAAGAATTTTAAAATAATTAAACAAAATTATTTAATTAAATGGAGTACTTACTTCTAATTAATTAAACAAAGTTATTTATATAAATGAGAAGCCATTCCTAATTATTTAAATGAAGTTATTTAATTAAATAAGAAAAGTGTCTCTAATTAATTAAAGATTATTTAATTAAATTGAAAAAGTAATTATGATAGCATATCTCATTTTATTAAATTAAATATCTCAAAAAAATCTCTCTTCAGTTCAAAAAGGGAAATTTCCAGTTTACTATTGATCAAAAATGAGTTAAATGAGTTAACTCCTTTTTCTACTCAAATTGAATCAGTTAACTCCTTATTTTATTCAAATTAAATTTGTTAACTCCCTTTAATTTGGAAATCTCCCTCTATGATTGAACTTCACCTTTAATCTTGACCGTTGATTGAAATCGATCTCAACTGTTGATGAATTCTAGGAAAGTCTATTTAAGAGACCATCATCTCTTCATTTTGAAAGGTTGAATGAGAATTTGCACCGAACTGTTGCTAGAATTCATACTCACATTTGCTCATATTCAAATACGCAAAGATCAAGTTTGACCAAAAGCTGACCAGATTTAACCACGGTTAACTTGAGTTGACTAGTTTCGAAAAGAAGTTTGAAATAATTTAACGAAATTATTTAATTAAATGGAGTACTTACTTCTAATTAATTAAACAAAGTTATTTATATAAATGAGAAGCCATTCTTAATTAATTAAATAAAGTTATTTAATTAAATAAGGAAAGTGTCTCTAATTAATTAAAGATTATTTAATTAAATAGAAAAAGTAATTAAGAGAGCATATCTCATTTTATTAAATTAAATATCTCAACAAAATCTCTCTTCAGTTCAAAAAGGGAAATTTTCAATTCACTATTGATCAAAAATGAGTTAAATCAATTAACTCCTTTTTCTACTCAAATTGAATCAATTAACTCTTTATTTTACTCAAATTGAATTTCTTAACTACCTTTAATTTGGAAATCTCCCCTTATGACTAAACTTCATCTTTAATCCTGACCGTTGATTAAAATCGATCTCAAACGTTGATGAATTCCAGGAAAGTCTATTTAAGAAATGCTCATCTCTTCATTTTGAAAGGTTGAATGAGAATTTGCATCGAATTGTTGTTGGAATTCATACTCACATTTTCTCATATTCACATACGCAAAGATCAAGTTTGACCAAAAGTTGACCAGATTTAACAAAGGTTGACTTGAGTTGACTAGTTTCAAAAAGTATTTTGAAATAATTAAATGGAATTATTTAATTAAATGGAGTACTTACTTCTAATTAATTAAACAAAGTTATTTAATTAAATGAGAAGCCATTCCTAATTAATTAAATGAAGCTATTTAATTAAATAAGAAAACTGTCTCTGATTAATTAAAGATTATTTAATTAAATAGAAAAAGTAATTATCAGAGCATATCTCATTTTATTAAATTAAATATCTCAATAAAATCTCTCTTCAGTTCAAAAATGAAAAATTCCCAGTTGACTATTGATAAAAAATGAGTTAAATCGGTTAACTCCTTTTTCTACTCAAATTGAATCAGTTAACTCCTTATTTTACTCAAATTCAATATGTTAACACCCTTTAATATGAAAATCTCCCTTTATGATTGAACTTCACCTTCAATCCTAACTGTTGATCGAAATCAATCTCAACCGTTGATGAATTCTAGGAAAGTCTATTTAAGAGACCCTCATCTCTTCATTTTGAAAGGTAGAATGAGAATTTGCATCGAATTGTTGATGGAATTCATACTCACATTTCCTCATACTCAGATACTCAAAGATCAAGTTTGACCAAAAGTTGACCAGATTTAACCACGGTTGACTTGAGTTGACTAGTTTCGAAAAGAATTTTGAAATAATTAAACAAAATTATTTAATTAAATAGAGTACTTACTTCTAACTAATTAAACAAAGTTATTTAATTAAATGAGCAGCCATTCCTAATTACTGAAATGAAGTCATTTAATTAAATAAGAAAAGTGTGTCTGATTAGTTAAAGATTATTTAATTAAATAGAAAAAGTAATTATGAGAGCATATCTCATTTTACTAAATTAAATATCTCTACAAAATCTCTCTTCAGTTCAAAAAGGGAAATTTCCAGTTCACTATTGATCAAAAATGAGTTAAATCAGTTAACTCCTTTTTCTACTCAAATTGAATCAGTTAACTCCTTATTTTACTAAAATTAAATCTATTGACTTCCTTTAATTTGAAAATCTTCCTTTATGACTAAACTTCACCTTTAATCCTGACAGTTGATTGAAATCGATCTCAACCGTTGATGAATTCTAGGAAAGTCTATTTAAGAGACCCTCATCTCTTCATTTTGAAAAGTTGAATGAGAATTTACATCGAATTGTTGCTGGAATTCATACTCACAGTTGCTCATATTCACATACGCAAAGATCAAGTTTGACCAAAAGTTGACCATTTTAAATCACGGTTGACTTGAGTTGACTAGTTTCGAAGAGAATTTTGAAATAATTAAATGAAATTATTTAATTAAATGGAGTACTTACTTCTAATTAACTAAACAAAATTATTTAGTTAAATGAGAAGCCATTCTCAACGAATTAAATGAAGTTATTTAATTAAATAAGAGAAGTGTCTCTAATTAATTAAAGATTATTTAATTAAATAGAAAAAGTAATTATGAGAGCATATCTCATTTTATTAAATTAAATATCTCAACAAAATCTCTCTTCAGTTCAAAAATGTAAATTTTTAGTTCACTATTGATCAAAAATGAGTTAAATCAGTTAACTCCTTTTTCTACTCAAACTGAATCACTTAACTCATTATTTTACTGAAATTAAATCTATTAACTCCCTTTAATTTGGAAATCTCCCTTTATGACTGAACTTCACCTTTAATCCTGACCATTGACTGAAATTGATCTCAACCGTCTATGAATTCCAGAAAAGTCTATTTAAGAGACCCTCATCTCTTCATTTTAAAAGGTTGAATGAGAATTTACATCGAAATGTTGCTAGAATTCATACTCACATTTGCTCATATTCACATATGCAAAGATCAAGTTTGACCAAAAGTTGACCAAATTTAACCACGGTTGACTTGACTTGACTAGTTTTGAAATTTTTTTAAAAATAATTCAATGAAATTATTTAATTAAATGGAGTACTTACTTCTAATTAATTAAACAAAGTTAGTTATAAAAATGAGAAGACATTCGTAATTAATTAAATGAAGTTATTTAGTTAAATAAGAAAATTGTCTCTAATTAATTAAAGATTATTTAATTGAATAGAAAAAGTAATTATGAGAGCATATCTCATTTTATTAAATTAAATATCTCAACAAAATCTCTCTTCAGTTCAAAAAGGGAAATTTCCAGTTTACTATTGAACAAAAATGAGTTAAATGAGTTAACTCCTTTTTTTACTCAAATTGAATCAGTTAACTCCTTATTTTACTCAAATTAAATCTGTCAACTCTCTTTAATTTGGAAATCACCCTTTGTGACTGAACTTCACCTGTAATCATGACCGTTGATTGAAATCGATCTCAACCATTGATGAATTCCAAGAAAGTCTATTTAAGAGAATCTCATCTCTTCATTTTGAAAAGTTGAATGCGAATTTGCATCGAATTGTTGCTAGAATTCAAACTCACATTTGCTCATATTCACATACCCAAAGATCAAGTTTAACCAAAAGTTGAACAGATTTAACCACGGTTGACTTGAGTTGACTAATTTCAATTTTTTTTTGAAATAATTAAACAAAATTATTTAATGAAATGGAGTAGTTACTTCTAATTAACTGAACAAAGTTATTTAATTAAATGAGAATCCATTCCAAATTAATTAAATGAAGTTATTTAATTAAATAATAAAAATCACTCTAATTAATTAAAGATTATTTAATTAAATAGAAAAAGTTTTTATGAGACCATATCTCATTTTATTAAATTAAATATCCCAATAAAATCTTTCTTCAGTTCAAAAAGGGAAATTTCCAGTTGACCATTGATCAAAAATGAGTTAAATTAGTTAACTCCTTTTCTACTCAAATTGAATAAGTTAACTCCTTATTTTACTCAAATTAAATCTTTTGACTCCCTTTAATTTGGAAATCTCCCTTTATGACTGAACTTCACCTTTAATCCTGACCGTTGATTGAAATCGATCTCAATCGTTGATAAATTTCAGGAAAGTCTATTTAAGAGACCCTCATCTCTTCATTTTGAAAGTTGGAATGAGAATTTGCATTGAACTGTTGCTGGAATTCATACTCACATTTGCTCATATTCACATACGCAAAGATCAAGTTTGACCAAAAGTTGACTAGATTTAACCACGGTTGACTTGAGTTGAATAGTTTCAAAAAGAATTTTGAAATAATTAAACGAAATTATTTAATTAAATGGAGTACTTACTTCTAATTAACTAAACAAAGTTATTTAATTAAATGAGAAGTCATTCCTAATTAATTAAATGAAGTTATTTAATTAAATAAGAAAAGTGTCTCTAGTTAATTAAAGATTATTTAATTAAATGGAAAAAGTAATTATGAGAGCATATCTCATTTTATTAAATTAAATATCTCAACAAAATCTCTATTCAGTTCAAAAAGAGAAATTTTCAGTTCACTATTGATAAAAAATGAGTTAAATTAGTTAACTCTTTTTTCTACTCAAATTGAATCAGTTAACTCCTTATTTTACTCAAATTAAATCTGTCAACTCCCTTTAATTTGGAAATCTCCCTTTATGACTGAACTTCACCTTTAATCCTGACCGTTGATTGAAATCGATCTTAATCGTTGATGAATTCCAGGAAAGTCTATTTAAGAGACCCTCATCTCTTCATTTTGAAAGGTTGAATGAGAATTTGCATCGAATTGTTGCTAAAATTTATACTCACATTTGCTCATATTCACATATGCAAAGATCAAGTTTGACCAAAAGTTGACCAGATTTAACTACGATTGACTTGAGTTGACTAGTTTAAAAAAAAAATTGAAATAATTGAATGAAATTATTTAATTAAATGGAGTACTTACTTCTAATTAACTAAAAAAAATTATTTAATTAAATGAGAAGCCATTCCTAATTAATTAAATGAAGTTTTTTAATTAAATAAGAAAAGTGTCTCTAATTAATTAAAGATTATTTAATTAAATAGAAAAAGTAATTATGAGAGCATATCTCATTTTATTAAATTAAATATCTTAACAAAATTTCTCTTCAGTTCAAAAAGGGAAATTTTTAGTTCACTATTGATCAAAAATGAGTTAAATCAGTTAACTCCTTTTTCTACTCAAATTGAATCAGTTAACTCCTTATTTTACTCAAATTAAATCTGTTAACTTCCTTTAATTTGCAAATCTCCCTTCATAACTGAACTTCACCTTTAATCCTGACTGTTGATTGAAATCGATCTCAAGCGTTGATAAATTTCAGCAAAGCCTATTTAAGAGACCCTCATCTCTTCATTTTGAAAAGTTGAATGAGAATTTGCATCGATTTGTTGATGGAATTCATACTCACATTTGCTCATATTCACATATGCAAAGATCAAGTTTGACCTAAAGTTGACCAGATTTAACTATGGTTGACTTGAGTTGACTAGTTTCAAAATGAATTTTGAAATAATGAAACGAAATTATTTAATTAAATGGAGTACTTACTTCTAATTAATTAAACAAGGTTATTTAATTAAATTAGAAGCCATTCCTAATTAATTAAATGAAGTTATTTGTAATGCCCCGCCAAGGGATTCAAAGAATTAACCTAGAATTTCACTACGTTTTAGTAGCATTTTTTTTGAAAATAAATACCATACTTATGCACAATAACGGAGGCAATCGCAATGTCCATCTGAAATTAAACATAGCATAAATATTAGATTACATTGTTTAAGATCCCTTAACGTTGAATTACATATATAAATCCATCTAGTACAACATCTTCATAAAATAATAATGATAAGTCCAATGTTTATACATTACATTTCTAATGCTCTTTCATCCACTGTACATGTCACAGGGTATGACAAGCTCAAAAATATACATACATAGAATAAGGTACATCATCCTATTCCAATCCATGATACATTAGAGTAGAGATAATCACATGATACAATATCATAGAGAACATATACACCCATCATAAAGATCAAACATAATAAACTAAGTGCATGGTTCCTCCCAACCATTAGTAGCATCATTAGACCATTGTGGATCCTAGCCATCCCTCTGTGCGTAACATTCCAAATCATCGAAGAGATCATCGGTATTACATAGTAGGAATGTCACTCCTAATAAATACAACATCATATGTAGAAGTACTCTAACATGCAAGTAAAAGCATAAAATAACATCATCTAACATATGCTAATCATCAATGAAAAAGGATACATATCGACCATCATGAAAGACACATCAGCCACGATGTCTCAATGAATCTCAAAATGATAAGAGTGGAAAATACACTACCACCTGACCACGTGGTACCTAAGTGGTCCACTCCCACCATGCTAAGGAGATAATCTCAAGTCCTAAACAGGCTATCAAAATCACATAGTACATATCTCTATAAGTCCAGGAATCCTAAAAGTATACTAACTCAAGGTTCCAAACACAAAATCTAACATGTAATCCCAGAGGCACACAATGACATGTAGGAACCTACTATGCAAGCGGAAAAGTGTCATCGCAATTATCATGTACAAGTTACCCTGGCAATTAGCTAAACTTCACAGGTCCATACTGATTTCATGCGGCCACTAGTATCCTCTCATACTGACGAGGCATACTGCAGAATGCAAGGTCACAAACATGCGTCTCACTACTCCCATCCTAGCATGTACAAGCACTCAAGGCATGGGTGAGAACAAAACACTTATCTTTTTAGGTTCATTCAGTTAGTATTAGGTGTGAATGTTATCACTTATTAATCCAACTTACAATGAGTTACCCTGGCAGCCTCTTAGGGCCCCGACCCCCATTGCAAGCCACTTCCCATCACTACATCCAAATATCCTACCCTAATGCTCATGGACTCATAAATCTCAAAATCACAAAAGATAATCCATAAAATCATCAAATATGCATAAAAGCATCAAATCTCCATGAGCTAACATCCATAGAAAATCATGAACACAACAGCTCTCTATTAGCAACTGAAGTATCACTGATAATCAAATATCCAATGGTTCTCAATAACCAAAATATATATATCTCAATCATATTGATCAAAGACTCCAAAAATGGTTGAGTCAAACATGTCACATCATGACATCATCAAAATAAATCCACGTTACAATCCCATCATGGTGACTAGAAAAATAACCAAGGATAACTGATCGATGACAAAAAATAATGGTTAAGTCAAGTGTCTCGTATATAAGAATCTCAACTATAACAATCAGTGATCACAACCAATACATAGAGCATTCCATCACATATCTATGGTTGGGTTTATAAAGATCGAGATTAAAACATCATCATGTCACCACAATCACATAACCCAAGCCTCTAGTAAATGTCCTATACTGGTCAACACTAGTCAACCCAAAATTCAAAATAATAGCATAAAGAATACACGATGTAAACACATGTTTTGGTTTGGCTAAGTTTACAACTTGAATTTAAATGTAGAGATCTCAATTTATGTTTCCAAGTTAAGAGAAAGAATTTGAAGGAACATTTATATATGAATACAAATCCATTCTTTAATTATAATTTCAATCCAAACGTTCCCCTTGCAAATTCATTTTTAATAAAACAATTAATTTTAATCATGAGCCCTTGATATATACCAATTAACAAATTCATAATTATAAAACATATAATTATATTTACATATTATATACATACTTATATATATATATATATTTATTAAAATATATACATATAAATACATATATGAATAAATTATTTATCATTTAACAAAATCGATTTAATCAAATTTGATTAATGCCAAATCGAATATGGCAAACATTTTTTAAAAAAACAACACACACATTATTAATATAACCTCCGGTATGCAGGACCCTACGGTTGCAGGGCTTACGATGTCAGTGGTACTGTGTACCACTGCCATCACAGTACCTACGACAGGGTATGCTACATCCGTAGTGGGGTGCGGGTCTCGTCCCACCCCGACTCAATGCTTAAACATGTTTATTCTTTTAACAATCGCTACACGATTTCATTTGCGAAAAATGTTTAGTAAAACATTTTCGCCCATGGGTATGTCATCTGGTTTTTTAACAAACATATATATATATATATATATGTAAAGGTATATGTATATATATATGTATGTATATATATATAAATATATACAAAATTAAAATATCACATCATATGAGCGTATATACATATATATATATATATAATTGCATATATATATATATTTATATGTATGTATAAACAAATTGAGAATATATGAATACAAACTTCAATTTTTAGAATTCCTCCATAGACCTTTAATCTCCAAAAATTTCCAATAATTAATCTAATGAGTTTGACTATAAATTTCAACTCTAGCCCCGTGTTATTTTTTAGATCCATGCATATAAAAACTCTCAAATAAATTAATCTACCCATATTGAGAATGCACAATAAATTATGAAATTCTTCAGAAGACATATGAAAGACACGAAGAAGACAGGAAATGCATGATGCAGAAATATCATAAGTAAAAACACAAGAATCTACCTGGATTCTGATGCTAATCACTCTTCCTCAGAAAACCTGTAGAGCAAGCTCCCTTCTTAAGAATTCTCGAATCCTCCAATGCTCCAATTGCACTCCAAACGCTCTCTCTAAGCTTCTATGAGTGCCTGAATATAAAGAGCTTTTAGGAAACATCTAGAATGCTTCTAGAAACAGTTGGAAGGTGTCACCAACTAAGCATGAGTTTTTTCCAACCTTCAAGATGAGCCTTAGGGTTGTAGACACCATGTGCTTAATTGATGCACTAACCCCCGTGTTGTTGACACTTGAGAAATAGAGAAGTGCATTAATTCCCATGCAAGCTTATAACTCCAATTACTTTTTAATTTAATTTCCATTTAAATATTTATAACTTTTATTTTAACTTTTATTATTATTATTTATTTATTACTTTATTATTATTTTATTATTATTATTAATTTTAATTTTCTAATTTTCTTTTATTTAATTCATTTTCCTCAATAATTCACATTTAATTAATTACAATCAAAATATCAAATGACATGATATTTTATATTAATTTTCTCAAATAATTAATTTATTAATTAAATCCATTTATTAAGACTTAATCAATAGACAATTCACCATAGACCTCCAAGATAAAATATGAAAACCCATCATAGAGCAAATCACTCAAAATCAGTCTAAAGGGTTAAAAATCATGAATCACATCATCTGACACATTCAGTGGGTAAAATATCTAGATACTTGTCCTACCTCACTAGAAAAATTGGTTTAAAGGTTTGGGATTTGGACTTGAGAATTTATCTCCCTTCTCTTATCATTGATATAGTATAATAGGGTACACTCATCCTGGCAATTTAGGGAAGTTGATACCCGGTACCTGCAACCTACTGAAAAACCATGCATATACATACAATATATATATAATGCTAAGCTAAACAGACAATGGTAGGAAGTGGTGCATCATGTAGATCCCAACTAAGTAGGTAACTATGACTCCCTTCCTTAACCACATCAGAAATGTCATACAATAAAAAAACACGCACACCATACACATGCAAGTATGGGGTGAGTATCCATAATAAAACACATAAGATAATAAACCATCCATCTAATCATCAATAATAACTGAAAATAGTATAATGATCATCATGTCTGCATGAAATGTAAAATCTAAATGATCTCATCATATAACCACTGAATCCATAACATAATATCTGATAGTGTCAAAACAATACCACTAATCCATCAACATAAAACTAGTCTAACATAGTCTAAAAATAATAACAATGTCTAGAAAAGATGTGAACAAGGGTAGGCACTACATCCACCCCCCCTTGGGTTAGGCTTTCTCCCGGAAGCCTACAAACAAGTAGGGATATAACTCCCTCAATCTAGCTGCATCCTCCCAAGTAGCTGAAGAATCATCAGTAGGGTCCCATTGGACCCTTACCTACTCAATGGTTTGACCCCTGAGGGTCAACTCCTACTACTCCAGAATATGAACCGGCTCCAAAGCCAGCTGCTCGTCCTCTACCTGCAACAGATTCCAATCAAGAACATGTACAATATCAAAAATATACTGCGAAAGCACTGAAACATGGAAAACATCATGAATGCATGCTAGGCTGGATGGTAGAGAAAGACGATAAGCAACCGGGCCAATCCTCTCTAGAATCTTGAATGGTCCCACAAAATGAGGTGCTAGCTTAGAACCCTTTCCATACCATATCAAACTCTTTCACGGTCGCACTCTCAAGAAAACCTTATCAGCCACAGCAAATTTTTTATCAATCCTATGAGCATCGACATACTTCTTCTACCTATCTTGTGCCGTAGTCAAATGCTCATGGATACGCACTACCTATTGCTCCATATCATGAAGCATCTCATGACCCAATAGGATGCAATCCTCAAGACTATCCCAACTCAATGGTGTACAACAAGGACGTCCATATAATGACTAAAATGGTGCCATACCAATAGAACTATGATATCCGTTGTTGTAAGAAAACTCCATTAGGTAGAGATAATCCTCCCAATGTGTCTGCCTATCCATCACATACATCTGTAACATATCCTCCAAAACCTGATTCACCCTCTTTGTCTGACCATCAGTCTCTGGATGATATGCCGAATTGAAGTTTAACTGCACTCCAAGCTCATACTGCAGCGATATCCAGAATGCAGATGTGAATACAGGATCCCTGTCAGAAATGATCTTTCTAGGAATACCATGTAATCTCACAATATCACGCATAAAGACATTACCTATAGAAGCTACTGTGTAGGAAGACCTAATCGGTGAAAAATGTGCCACCTTAGTCAACCGATCAACGGTGACCATGATAGCATCATGACATCGAACTGTCATAGGTAATCCCACAATAAAATCCATGGAGATGATATCCCACTTTCAAGAAGGAATGAGATTTGGCTGCAAAAGTCCAGCCGAGTGCTGATGTTTTGCCTTAACTCTTTGGCACTCAAGGCACCTAGCCAAAAAATCAGCAATATCTCACTTCATCCCAGACCAAAAGAACAAACATCTCAAATGAGCATGCATCTTCTTGACACCTGGATGTGCTGAGTAAGGTGTACGATGGGCTTCTGCTACTATCAAGGTGTGAAGCTCATCCGAAAATGGCACATAAATCCTCCCCAAATGTCTCAAAACACTATCTGACTCTCAAACGTAACTTGCAAACTTACCTTCCAAAGATCTTTCTGAATCAATCTCTCTACACACTTCCTGATACCAGGAATCCATAAGAAGTGCCTGAAGAATCTGACTCTTCAAATCCACACTAAGAGTCATCGATGATAACACATGTCTCCTACGACTCAAAGTATCCGCCACCACATTCTCCTTACCTTGAATGTACTTAACCTCAAAATCATACTCGCATAGAAACTCCATCCATCGCCTCTAGCGAGCATTCAAATTAGACTGAGTAAAAATGTATTGAAGACTACGATGATCGCTATGTAGCTCAAATCTGTGCCCCAACAAGAAATGTCTCCACCTTGTCAAAGCATGAACTACTGCTGCTAACTCAAGATCATGTGTAGGATACTTTAACTCATGATCCTTAAGCTTGCATGATTCATATGCAATCACCCATTCATTCTGCATCAATACTGCCCCAATCCCTTCAAGAGAAGCATCTATACATACCATGAAATCACCTTCTGGATAAGGTACAGCTAGAATCAGTGCACTGATCAAAAGCTCCTTGAGCTTCTGAAAAGCTTTCTCGCATTTCTCTATCCATACGAACTTCTTTCCTTTCCTTTGAAGAGAAGTGATAGGATGTGCTATCCAAGAGAAGTTTTGGACAAATCTGCAACAATAACCAGCTAAACCCATGAAACTATGAATCTCTGACACATTAGTTGGTGTTGGCCAATCTATTATCGCCTGAATCTTTGCAGGATCTACTAAAATGCCATCACCTGAAATAACATGCCCTAAATACTGAATCTCCAATTTGAAGAATTCACACTTAGTTGCATTAGCAAAAAGCTGATTCTCTCAAACACTATAATACCAACTGCAGGTGTTCCTCATGCTCCTTCTAAGTCTTAGAATATATCAATATGTCATCAAGAAACATGAGTACAAACCTATCCAGATAAGATCAGAACACACCATTCATCAAAGTCATAAAAATTGATGGAGCATTAGTCAATCCAAAAGGTACCACTGTGAACTCATAATGCCCGTAACAAGTTCAAAAAGCAATCTTGTGAATATCTACTTTCTTAATTCGAAGCTGGTGGTATCCTGACTTAAGGTAATTCTTGGAGAATACTGTAGCTCCCTTGATCTGATCAAATAAGTCATCAATCCTAGGTAAAGGATACCTGTTCTTAATAGTCACCTTATTCAACTGTCTATAGTCAGTACAAAGGCGCAAAGAACCTTCTTTCTTCTTCACAAAGAGCACTGGAGCTCCCCATGGTGATATACTAGGTCGAATGCTCCCTTTGGCCAGAAGTTCCTCTAGCTGAAGACGTAGCTCACCCAATTCCTGAGTAGTCATGCGATAAAGAGCTTTAGAGATAGGCTCCGCTCCAGGAATCAGATCAATACTAAAGTCAATGTCTCTCTTCGGAGGCATGCCTGGAATCTCACTTGGAAAAACATCTGCGTACTCCTGCAAAATCAGGTGATCCAAAGTCTTCCTCATGAAATCTTTCTCATCAAGATTATTTACCATAACAACAAATATCTGACATCCCTTACTGAAACTTCACTTCAATTGCATAGTAGAAATCATTCGCAGAGATATAGGCCTCGATATCCCAACTATCTGCACATCATTCCCTTGGTCATCTTGGCACCTAATAATCTTTTTCCTGCAATCTATACTAGCTCTATGAGATCCAAGCTAGTCCATGCATAAAACCACATCATAGGAACCAAGGGGTATGACTCGAAGATCCACTGCCATATCAAAGCTTCCTAAACTAAGCCCACACTTATGAACTACAGAATCTGTGGAAACCTTATTGCTTGAGGCTAATTCCACTTGCTAACCCTGATCTTGCCTCACCACATCCAGCTTACACTTAGAAACTATAGATGGTGAAATAAATGAATCTGTAGCTCCTGAATCAAACAATACTGCAAGAGATATACCTCTAATAGCTCTTGCATGGCAAAAATCCTGTCGAGAGAAATAAGCCACTGCTCGGCCACATAACTAGAACCTTGCCCATTGAAAGGCTAAACCTTGGATCTTGAAAGATCCTTCATCTAAGTGGACACAATGGACCTTTGACGTTCCTTTCGAGGACTTCTAGATCTGGGTCTATGCTCTTGTTCTGCCTGATGCTCTTGTTAGACCTA
Organism: Cupressus sempervirens; assembly: GCA_028749045.1. Classification (NCBI taxonomy): domain Eukaryota; kingdom Viridiplantae; phylum Streptophyta; class Pinopsida; order Cupressales; family Cupressaceae; genus Cupressus; species Cupressus sempervirens. Next base: position 104,037,560 of record CM053791.1, read on the forward strand.
GTCCCAGATACCATCCTACAATAGTACAAGGTACTAAGTTCAGTTCTATGTTTAGATTTAAGTAAAATTTCCAGTTTTGAAACTAAGTGTTGAAGTATGAAAAAAATATACTCAAGTAATAGTTTGAGTCCTGTTCCAATTCACCTAGATGAAGTTTGGAAAGTTACACTTAATAGTTCAAAGTTCTAGTTGTTCCAAAATACCCAGAGCTCCCAATGTAGAAACTTGGGCTCTGATACCAAATGTAATGCCCCGCCAAGGGATCCAAAGAATTAACTTAGAATTTCACTAAGTTTTAGTAGCATTTTTTTTTTTTTTTTTGAAAATAAATACCATACTCATGCACAATAATGGAAGCAATAGCAATGTCCATCTAAAATTAAACATAACATAAATAACAGATTACATTCTTTAAGATCCCTTAATGTTGAATTACATATATAAATCCATCTAGTACAACATCCTCATAAAATAATAATGATAAGTCCAATGTTTATACATTACATTTCTAATGCTCTTACATCCACTGTACATGTCACAGGGTATGACAAGCTCAAAAATATACATACATAGAATAAGGTCAACACAATCACATAACCCCCAAGCCTCTAATAAACATCCTATACTGGTCAACACTAGTCAATCCAAAACCGAAAACAGTAGCATAAAGAATACACGATGTAAACACATGTTTTGGTTTGGCTAAGTTTACAACTTGAATTTAAGTGTAGAGATCTCAATTTATGTTTCCAAGTTAAGAGAAAGAATTTGAAGGAACATTTATATATGAATACAAATCCATTCTTTAATTATAATTTCAATCCAAATTATTTATCGTTTAACAAAATCGATTTAATCAAATTTGAATAATGCCAAATCGAATATGGCAAACACTTTTTAAAAAAAATAACACACACATTATTAATATAACCGTCGGTATGCAGGACCCTACGGTTGCAGGGCTTGCGACGTCAGTGGTACTGCGTACCACTACCGTCGCAGTACCTGCAACGGGGTATGCTGCGTCCGTAGTGGGGTGCGGGTCTCATCCCACCCTGACTCAATGCTTAAAAATATTTATTCTTTTAACAATCGCTACACGATTTCATTTGCGAAAAATGTTTATTAAAAAATTTCCGCCCATGGGTATGTCATCTGGTTTTTTAACAAACATATATATATATATATATTATATACATATGTATGTATATATATATATATATATACAGAATTAAAATATCACAGCATATGAGCTTACATACATACATACATACATATATATACATATATATATATATATATATATATATATATATATATATATATATATATATATATATATATATATATATATAATTGCATATATATATATATATATATATGTATGTATGTATGTATGTATGTATGTATGTATAAAAAAATTGACAATATATGAATACAAACTTCAATTTTCAAAATTCTTCCATAGACCTTTAATCTCCAAAAATTTCCAATAATTAATCTAATGGGTTTGACTATAAATTTCAACCCTAGCCTCATGTTTTTTTTTAGATCCATGCATATAAAAACTCTCAAATAAATTAATCTACCCATATTGAGAATGCACAGTAAATTATGAAATTCTTTAGAAGACATATGGAAGACATGAAGAAGACAGGAAATGCATGATGCAGAAATAGAATAAGTAAAAACACAAGAATCTAGCCGAATTCTGATGCTAATCGCTCTTCCTCAGAAAAATCGTAGAGCAAGCTTCCTTCTTCAGAATTCTCGAATCCTCCAATGCTCCAATTGCACTCCAAACGCTCTCTTTAAGCTTGTATGAGTGCCTGAATATAAAGAGCTTTTAGGGCTGTAGACACCATGTGCTTAATTGATGCACTAACCCCTGTGTTGTTGACACTTGAGAAATAGAGAAGTGCGTTAATTCCCATGCAAGCTTATAACTCTAATTACTTTTTAATATAATTTCCATTTAAATATTTATAACTTTAATTTTAACTTTTATAACTTTTATTATTATTATTATTATTTATTACTTTATTATTATTTTATTATTATTAATTTTAATTTTCTAATTTTCTTTTATTTAATTCATTTTTCTCAATAATTCAAATTTAATTAATTACAATCAAAATATAAAATGACATGATATTTTATATTAATTTTTTCAAATAATTAATTTATTAATTAAATCCATTTGTTAAGACTTAATTAATAGACAATTCACCATAGGCCTCCAAGATAAAATATGAAAACCCATCATAGAGCAAATCACTCAAAATCAGTCTAAAGGGTTAAAAATCATGAATCATGTCATCTGACACATTCGGTGGGTAAAATATCCAGATACTTGTCCTACCTCACTAGGACAATTGGTTTAAAGGTTTGGGATTTGGACTTGAGAATTTATCTCCCTTCTCTTATCATTGAGATAGTATAATAAGGGTATGCTCATCCTGGCAATTCAAGAAAGTCGATACCCGATACCTGCAACCTGCAAAAAAACCATGCATGTACATACAATATATATATATATATATATATATATATATATATATATATATATATATATATATATATATATATATATATATATATATATATATATATATATATATATATATATATATATATATATATAATGCTAAGCTAAACTGACAATGGCAGTAAGTGGTGCATCGTGTAGATCCTGACTAAGCAGGTAACTACATCTCCGTTCCTTAACCACATCACAAATGCTATATAATAAGAAAATATGCACACCATACACATGCAAGTATAGGGTAAGTATCCATAATAAAACACATAAGATAATAAACCATCCATCTAATCATCAATAATAACTGAAAATAGTATAATGATCATCATGTATGAATGAAATGTAAAATCTAAATGATCTCATCATATAACCACTGAATCCATAACATAATGTCTGATAGTGTCAAAACAATACCACTAATCCATCAAAATAAAACTAGTCTAACATAGTCTGAAGATAATAACAATGTCCAGAAAAGATGTGAACGAGGGTAGGCACTACATTATTTAATTAAATAATAAAAGTGTCTCTAATTATTTAAAGTTTATTTAATTAAATAGAAAAAGTAATTATGAGAGCATATCTCATTTTATTAAATTAAATATCTCAACAAAATCTTTCATCAATTCAAAAAGAGAAATTTTCAGTTCACTATTAATCAAAAATGAGTTAAATCAGTTAACTCCTTTTTCTACTCAAATTGAATCAGTTAACTTTTTATTTTACTCAAATTAAATCTGTTAACTCCCTTTAATTTGAAAATTTTCCTTTATGACTGAAATTCACCTTTAATCCTGATCGTTGATTGAAATCGATCTCAACCGTTGATGAATTCCAGCAAAGTCTATTTAAGAGACCCTCATCTCTTCATTTTGAAAGGTTGAATGAGAATTTGCATTGAATTGTTGATGGAATTCATACTCACATTTGCTCATATTCACATATGCAAAGATCAAGTTTGACCAAAAGTTGACCAGATTTAACCATAGTTGACTTGAGTTGACTAGTTTTGAAAAAAAATTTGAAATAATTAAACAAAATTATTTAATTAAATGGAGTACTTACTTCTAATTAACTAAACAAAGTTATTTAATTAAATGAGAAGCCATTCCTAATTAATTAAATAAAGTTATTTAATTAAATAAGAAGAGTGTCTCTAATTAATTAAAGATTATTTAATTAAATAGAAAAAGTAATTATGAGAGCATATCTCATTTTATTAAATTAAATATCTCACCAAAATCTCTCTTCAGTTCAAAAAGGGAAATTTCCAGTTCACTATTGATAAAAAATGAGTTAAATGAGTTAACTCATTTTTCTACTGAAATTGAATCAGTTAGCTCATTATTTTACTCAAATTAAATCTGTTAACTCACTTTAATTTGTAAATCTCAATTTATGACTGAACTTCACCTTTAATCTTGACCGTTGATTGAAATCGATCTCAACTGTTGATGAATTCTAGGAAAATCTATTTAAGAGACCCTCATCTCTTCATTTTGAAAGGTTGAATGAGAATATGCATCGAATTGTTCCTGAAGTTCATACTCACATTTGCTCATATTCACATACACAAAGATCAAATTTGACCAAAAGTTGACCAAATTTAACCACGATTGACTTGAGTTGACTAGTTTCAAATTTTTTTTTGAAATAATTAAACAAAAGTATTTAATTAAATGGAGTACTTACTTCTAATTAATTAACCAAAGTTATTTAATTAAATGATAAGCCATTCCTAATTAATTAAATGAAGTTATTTAATTAAATAAGAAGAGTGTCTCTAATTAATTAACGATTATTTAATTAAATAGTAAAAGTAATTATGAGAGCATAGCTCAATTTATTAAATTAAATATCTCAACAAAATCTCTCTTCAGTTCAAAAAGGTAAATTTCCACTTCACTATTGATCAAAAATGAGTTAAATCAGTTAACTCCTTTTCGTACTCAAATTGAATGAGTTAACTCCTTATTTTACTCAAATTAAATCTGTTAACTCCTTTTAATTTGAAAATCTCCCTTTATAACTGAACTTCACCTTTAATCCTGACCATTGATTGAAATTGATCTCAACAGTTGATGAATTGAAGGAAAGTCTATTTAAGAGACCCTCATCTCCTTATTTTGAAAAGTTGAATGAGAATTTGCATCGAATTGTTGCTAGAATTCATACTCACATTTGCTCATATTCACATACGCAAAGATCAAATTTGACCAAAAGTTGATCAGATTTAACCACGATTGACTTGAGTTGACTAGTTTCGAAAAGAATTTTGAAATAATTAAACGAAATTATTTAATTAAATGGAGTACTTACTTCTAATAAATTTTAAAAAATTATTTTATTAAACGAGAAGCCATTCCTAATTAATTAAATGAAGTTATTTAATTAAATAAAAAGAGTGTCTCTAATTAATTAACGATTATTTAATTAAATACAAAAAGTAATAATGAGAGCATATCTCATTTTATTAAATTAATATCTCAACAAAATCTCTCTTCAGTTTAAAAAGAGAAATTTCCAGTTCACTATTGATCAAAAATGAGTTAAATCAGTTAACTCCTTTTACTCCTCAAATTGAATCAGTTAACTCCTTATTTTACTCAAATTAAATTTGTTAACTCCCTTTAATTTAGAAATCTCTATTTATGACTGAACTTCACCTTTAGTCCTAACCATTGATTGATATCGATCTCGACCGTTGATGAATTCTAGAAAAGTCTATTTAAGAGACCCTCATCACTTCGTTTTGAAAGGTTGAATAAGAATTTGAATCAAATTATTGCTGGAAATCATACTCACATTTGCTCATATTCACATACGCAAAGATCAAGTTTGACCAAAAGTTGACCAGATTTAACCACGATTGACTAGAGTTGACTAGTTTCGAAATGAATTTTGAAATAATTAAACGAAATTATTTAATTAAATGGAGTACTTCTCATTAATTAAACAAAGTTATTTAATCAAACGAGAAGGCATTCCTAATTAATTAAATGAAGTTATTTAATTAAATAAGAAAAGTGTCTCTAATTAATTAAAGATTATTTAATTAAATAGAAAAGGTAATTATGAGAGCATATCTCATTTTATTAAATTAAATATCTTAACAAAATCTCTTTTCAGTTCAAAAAGAGAAATTTCCAATTAACTATTGATAAAAAATGAGTTAAATCAGTTAAAATTAAATCTGTTAACTCCCTTTAATTTGAAAATCTCCCTTTATGACAGAACTTCACCTTTAATCTTGACCGTTGATTGAAATCGATATCAACCGTTGATGAATTCCAGAAAAGTCTATTTAAGAGACCCTCATCTCTTCATTTTGAAAGGTTGAATGAGAATTTGCATCGAATTGTTTCTAGAATTCATACTCACATTTGCTCATATTCACATACGCGAAGATCAAGTTTGACCAAAAGTTGACCAGATTTAACCACGGTCGACTTGAGTTGACTAGTTTCAAATTTTTTTTTGAAATAATTAAACGAAATTATTTAATTAAATGGAGTACTTACTTCTAATTAATTAAACAAAGTTATTTAATTAAATAAGAAGCCATTCCTAATTAATTAAATGAAGTTATTTAATTAAATAAGAAAATTGTCTCTAATTAATTAAAGATTATTTAATTAAATAGAAAAAGTAATTATGAGAGCATATCTCATTTTATTAAATTAAATATCTCAACAAAATCTCTTTTTAGTTGAAAAAAAGAAATTTCCAGTGCACTATTGATAAAAAATGAGTTAAATCAGTTGACTCCTTTTTCTACTCAAGTTGAATTAGTTAACACCTTATTTTACTCAAATTAAGTATGTTAACTCCCTTTAATTGGAAATCTCCCTTTATGACTGAACTTCACCTTTAATTCTGACCACTGATTGAAATCGATCTCAACCGTTGATGAGATTCAGAAAAGTCTATTTAAGAGACCCTCATCTCTTTATTTTAAAAGGTTGAATGAGAATTTGCATCGAATTGTTGTTGGAATTCATACTCACAGTTGCTTATATTCACATACGCAAAGATCAAGTTTGACCAAAAGTTGACCAAATTTAACCACAGTTGACTTGAGTTGACTAGTTTGGAAATTTTTTTTGAAATAATTAAATGAAATTATTTAATTAAGTGGAGTACTTACTTCTAATTAATTTAACAAAGTTATTTAATTAAATGAGAAGCCATTCATAATTAATTAAATGAAGTTAATTAATTAAATAAGAAAAGTGTCTATAATTAATTAAAGATTATTTAATTAAATACAAAAAGTAATTATGAGAGCATATCTCATTTCATTAAATTAAATATCTGAACAAAATCTCTATTCAGTTCAAAAAGGGACATTTCCAGTTCACTATTGATCTAAAATAAGTTAAATCAGTTAACTTTTTTTTCTACTCAAATTGAATTGGTTAACTCTTTATTTTATTCAAATTAAATCCGTTAACTCACTTTAATTTGTAAATCTCCCTTTATGACTGAACTTCACCTTTAATTCTGACCGTTGATTGAAATCGATCTCAACCTTTGATGAATTTCAGGAAAGTCTATTTAAGAGACCCTCATCTCTTCATTTTGAAAGGTTGAATGAGAATTTGCATCAAAATGTTGCTGGAATTCATACTCACATTTGCTCATATTCACATACGCAAAGATCATGTTTGACCAAAAGTTGACCAGATTTAACCATGGTTGACTTGAGTTGACTAATTTCGAAGAGAATTTTGTTCTAATTAAACAAAATTATTTAATTAAATGGAGTACTTCCTTTTAGTAATTAATCGAAGTTATTTAATTAAATGAGAAGGCATTCCTAATTAATTCAATGAAATTATTTAATTAAATAAGAAAAGTGTCTCTAATTAATTAAAGATTATTTAATTAAATAAAAAGAGTAATTATGAGAGCATATCTCATTTTATTAAATTAAATATCTCAACAAAATCTCTCTTCAGTTCAAAAAGGAAAATTTTCAGTTCACTATTGATAAAAAATGAGTTAAATTAGTTAGCTCCTTTTTCTACTCAAATTGAATCAGTTAACTCCTTATTTTACTCAAATTAAATCTGTTAGCTCCCTTTAATTTAGAAATCTCCCTTTATGACTGAACTTCACCTTTAATCCTGACCGTTGATTGAAATCGATCTCAACTACTGATGAATTCCATGAAAGTCTATTTAAGAGACCCTCATCTCTTCATTTTGAAAGGTTGAATGAGAGTTTGCATCGAATTGTTGCTGGAATTCATACTCACATTTGCTCATATTCACATACGCAAAGATCAAGTTTGACCAAAAGTTGACCAGATTTAACAACGGTTTACTTTAGTTGACTAGTTTCAATTTTTTTTTTTGAAATTATTAAATAAAATTATTTAATTAAATGGAGTACTTACTTTTAATTAATTAAACAAAATTATTTAATTAAATTAGAAGCCATTCCTAATTAATTAAATGAAGTTATTTAATTAAATAAGAAAAGTGTCTCTAATTAATTAAAGATTACTTAATTAAAAAGAAAAAGTAATTATGAGAGCATATTTCATTTTATTAAATTAAATATCTCAACAAAATTTCTCTTCAGTTGAAAAAGAAAAAATTTCTGTTCACTATTGATCAAAAATGAGTTAAATCAATTAACTCCTTTTTCTACTCAAATTGAATCAGTTAACTCCTTATTTTACTTAAATTAAATCTGTTAACTCCCTTTAATTTAGAAATCTCCCTTTATGAATAACTTCACCTTTAATCTTGACTGCTGATTGAAATCGATCTCAACCGTTGATGAATTCCAAGAAGGTCTATTTAAGAGACTCTCATCTTTTTATTTTGAAAGGTTGAATGAGAATTTGCATCGAATTGTTGTTGGAATTCATACTCACATTTGATCATATTCACATACGCAAAGATTAAGTTAGACCAAAAGTTGACCAGATTTAACTACAGTTGACTTGAGTTGACTAGTTTCGAAAAGAATTTTGAAATAATTAAATAAAATTATTTAATTAAATGGAGTACTTGCTTCTAATTAATTAAACAAAGTTGTTTAATTAAATGAGAAGCCATCCCTAATTAATTAAATGAAGTTATTTAATTAAATAAGAAAAGTGTCGCTAATTAATTAAAGATTATTTAATTAAATAGAAAAAGTAATTATGAGAGCATATCTCATTTCATTAAATTAAATATCTCAACAAAATCTCTATTCATTTCAAAAAGGGAAATTCCCAGTTCACTATTGATCAAAAATAAGTTAAATCAGTTAACTCTTTTTTCTAGTCAAATTGAATTGGTTAACTCCTTATTTTATTCAAATTAAATCCGTTAACTCACTTTAATTTGGAAATCTCCCTTTATGACTGAACTTCACCTTTAATTCTGACCGTTGATTAAAATCGATCTCAACATTTGATGAATTTCAAGAAAGTCTATTTAAGAGACCCTCATCTCTTCATTTTGAAAGGTTGAATGAGAATTTGCATCAAATTATTGCTGGAATTCATACTCACATTTGTTTATATTCACATACGCAAAAATCAAGTTTGACCAAAAGCTGACCAGATTTAACCACGGTTGACTTGAGTTGACTAGTTTCAAAAATTTTTTTAAATAATTAAACAAAATTATTTAATTAAATGGAGTACTTACTTCTAATTAATTAAAGAAAGTTATTTAATTAAATGAGAAGCCATTCCTAATTAATTAAATGAAGTTATTTAATTAAATAAGAAAAGTGTCTCTAATTAATTAAAGATTATTTAATTAAATAGAAAAAGTAATTATCAGAGCATATCTCATTTTATTAAATTAAATATCTCAACAAAATCTCTCTTCAGTTCAAAAAGGGAAATTTTCAGTTCACTATTGATAAAAAATGAGTTAAAACAATTAACTCATTTTTCAACTCAAATTGAATCAGTTAGCTCTTTAATTTACTCAAATTAAATCTTTTAACTCCCTTTAATTTGGAAATCTCCCTTTATGAATGAACTTCACCTTTAATCCTGACCATTGATTGAAATCAATGTCAACCGTTTATAAATTCTAGGAAAGTCTATTTAAGAGACCCTCATATCTTCATTTTGAAAGGTTGAATGAGAATTTGCATCGAATTGTTGCTGGAATTCATACTCACACTTGCTCATATTCATATACGCAAAGATCAATTTTGACCAAAAGTTGACCATATTTAACTACGATTGACTTGAGTTGACTAGTTTCGAAAAGAATTTTGAAATTATTTAATTAAATGGAGTACTTACTTGTAGTTAATTAAACAATGTTATTTAATTAAATGAGAAGCCATTCCTAATTAATTAAATGAAGTTATTTAATTAAATAATTAAAGTGTCTCTAATTAATTAAAGATTATTTAATTAAATAGAAAAAGTAATTATGAGAGCATATCTCATTTTTAAATTAAATATCTCAACAAAATTTCTCTTTAGTTCAAAAAGGGAAATTTTTAGTTCACTATTGATAAAAAATGAGTTAAATAGGTTAACTCTTTTTTCTACTCAAATTGAATCGGTTAACTCCTTATTTTACTCAAATTAAATCCGTTAACTCCCTTTAATTTTAAAATTTACCTTTATGACTGAACTTCACCTTTAATACTGACCGTTGATTGAAATCGATCTCAACTGTTGATGAATACTAAAAAAGTCTATTTAAGAGACTCTCATCTCTTCATATTGACAGGTTGAATGAGAATTTGCATCAAATTGTTACTGAAATTCATACTCACATTTGCTCATATTCACATATGCAAAGATCAAGTTTGTCCAAAAGTTGACCAGATTTAACCACAATTGACTTGAGTTGACTAGTTTCGGAAAGAATTTTGAAATAATTAAACAAAATTATTTAATTAAATGAAGTACTTACTTCTAATTAATTAAACAAAGTTATTTAATTAAATGAGAAGCCATTCCTAATTAATTAAATAAAGTTATTTAAATAAATAAGAAAAGTGTCTCTAATTAATTAATGATTATTTAATTAAATAGAAAAACTAATTATGAGAGCATATCTCATTTTATTAAATTAAATATCTCAACAAAATCTCTCTTCAGTTCTAAAAGGGAAATTTTCAGTTCACTATTCATAAAAAATGAGTTAAATCGGTTAACTCCTTTTTCTACTCAAATTGAATCAGCTAACTCCTTATTTTGCTCAAATTAAATCCATTAACTCCCTTTAATTTTGAAATCTCCCTTTATGACTGAACTTCACCTTTAATCCTGACCGTTGATAGAAATCAATCTCAACAGTTGATGAATTCTAGGAAAGTCTATTTAAGAGACCCTCATCTCTTCATTTTGAAAGGTTGAATGAGAATTTGGACCAAATTGTTGCTGGAATTCATACTCACATTTTCTCAAATTCACATACGCAAAGATCAAGTTTGACCAAAAGTTGACCAGATTTAACCAAGGTTGACTTGAGTTGACTAGTTTCGAAAAGAATTTTGAAATAATTAAAATAAATTATTAAATTAAATGGAGTACTTACTTCTAATTAATTTAAAAAAGTTATTTAATTAAATGAGAAGCCATTCCTAATTAATTAAGTGAAGTTATTTAATTAAATAAGAAAAGTGTCTCTAATTAATTAAAGATTATTTAATTAAATAGAAAAACTAATTATGAGAGCATATCTCATTTTATTAAATTAAATATCTCAGCAAAATCTCTCTTCAATTCAAAAAGGGAAATTTCCAATTCATTATTGACAAAAAATGAGTTAAATGAGTTAACTCCTTTTTCTACTCAAATTGAATCAGTTAACTCCTTATTTTACTCAAATTAATTCTGTTAACTCCCTTTAATTTGGAAATCTCCCTTTATGACTGAACTTCACCTTTAATCCTAACCGTTGATAGAAATCGATCTCAACCATTGATGAATTCTAGGAAAGTCTATTTAAGAGACCGTCATCTCTTCATTTTGAAAGGTTGAATGAGAATTTGGATCGAATTGTTGCTGGAATTCATACTCACATTTTCTCAAATTCACATACGCAAAGATCAAGTTTGACCAAAAGTTGACTAGATACAACCAAGGTTGAGTTGAGTAGACTAGTTTCGAAAAGAATTTTGAAATAATTAAAATAAATTATTAAATTAAATTGAGTACTTACTTCTAATTAATTTTAAAAAATTATTTAATTAAATGAGAAGCCATTCCTAATTAATTAAGTGAAGTTATTTAATTAAATAAGAAAAGTGTCTCTAATTAATTAAAGATTATTTAATTAAATAGAAAAACTAATTATGAGAGCATATCTCATTTTATTAAATTAAATATCTCAACAAAATCTCTCTTCAGTTCAAAAAGAGAAATTTCCAGTTCACTATTAATCAAAAATGAGTTAAATCAGTTAACTCCTTTTTCTACTCAAATTGAATCAGTTAACTCCTTATTTTACTCAAATTAAATCTGTTAACTCCCTTTAATTTGGAAATCTCCCTTTATGACTGAACTTCACCTTTAATCCTGACCGTTGATTGAAATCGATCTCAACCGTTGATGAATTCCAAGAAAGTCTATTTAAGAGACCCTCATATATTCATTTTGAAAGGTTGAATGAGAATATGCGTCGAATTGTTGCTGGAATTCATACTCACATTTGCTCATATTCACATATCCAAAGATCAAGTTTGACCAAAAGTTGACAAGATTTAACCACGATCGACTTGAGTTGACTAGTTTCGAAACGAATTTTGAAATTATTAAATGAAATTATTTAATTAAATGGAGTACTTACTTCTAATTAATTAAAAAAAGTTATTTAATTAAATGAGAAGCCATTCCTAATTAATTAAATGAAGTTATTTAATTAAATAAGAAAAGTGTCTCTAATTAATTAAAGATTATTTAATTAAATAGAAAAAGTAATTATGAGAGCATATCTCATTTTATTAAATTAAAAATCTCAACAAAATCTCTCTTTAGTTCAAAAAGGGAAATTTCTATTTCAATATTGATAAAAAATGAGTTAAATTAGTTAACTCCTTTTTCTACTCAAATTGAATTAGTTAACTCTTTATTTTACTCAAATTAAATCTGTTAACTTCTTTTAATTTAGAAATCTCCCTTTACGACTGAACTTCACTTTTAATCTTGACCGTTGATTAAAATCGATCTCAACCGTTGATGAATTCCAGGAAAGTCTATTTAAGAGACCCTCATCTCTTCATTTTGAAAGGTTAAATGAGAATTTGCATTGAATTGTTGCTGAAATTCATACTCACATTTGCTCATATTCACATACACAAAGATCAAGTTTTACCAAAAGTTAACCAGGTTTAACCATGTTTGACTTGAGTTGACTAGTTTTGAAAAGAATATTGAAACATGGGTCATCGAGTTTGAATAAAAAATCACACAATTAAATCCTCATATTCACATGACAATTTTGAAATAATTAAACGAAATTATTTAATTAAATGGAGTACTTCTAATTAATTAAACAAAGTTATTTAATTAAATGAGAAACCATTCCTAATTAATTAAATGAAGTTATTTAATTAAATAAGAAAAGTGTCTCTAATTAATTAAAGATTATTTAATTAAATAGAAAAACTAATTATGAGAGCATATCTCATTTTATTAAATTAAATATCTCGACAAAATCTCTCTTCAGTTCAAAAAGTTAAATTTCCAAATCACTATTGAAAAAAAATGAGTTAAATGAGTTAACTCCTTTTTCTACTCAAATTGAATCAGTGAACTCCTTATTTAAATCAAATTAAATCTGTTAACTCCCTTTAATTTGGAAATCTCCCTTTATGACTGAACTTCACCTTTAATCCTGATCGTTGAATGAAATCAATCTCAACCGTTGATGAATTTTAGGAAGGTCTATTTAAGAGACCCTCATCTCTTCATTTTGAAAGGTTGAATGAGAATTTGCATCGAATTGTTGCTGGAATTCATACTCACATTTGCCCATATTCACATACGCAAAGATCAAGTTTGATTAAAAGTTGACCAGATTTAACCACGGTTGACTTGAGTTGACTAGTTTGAAAAGAATTTTGAAATAATTAAATGAAATTATTTAATTAAATGGAGTACTTACTTCTAATTAATTAAACAAAGTTATTTAATTAAATCAGAAGCCATTCCTAGTTAATTAAATGAAGTTATTTAATTAAATAAGAAAATTGTCTCTAATTAATTAAAGATTATTTAATTAAATAGAAAAAATAATTATGAGAGCATATCTCATTTTATTAAATTAAATATCTCAACAAAATCTCTCTTCAGTTCAAAAATGGAAATTTCCAGTTCACTATTGATCAAAAATTAGTTAAATCAGTTAACTCCTTTTTCTACTCAAATTAAATCAGTTAACTCCTTTATCTACTCAAATTGAATAAGTTAACTCCTTATTTTACTCAAATTAAATTTGTTAACTCTCTTTAATTTGAAAATCTCCCTTTATGATTGAACTTCACATTTAATATTGACCGTTGATTGAAATCGATCTCAATCGTTGATGAATTCCAGGAAAGTATATTTAGGAGACCCTTATCTCTTCATTTTGAAATGTTGTATGAGAATTTGCGTCGAATTGTTGCTAGAATTCATACTCGCATTTTCTCATATTCACATACGCAAAGATCAAGTTTGACAAAAAGTTGACCATATTTAACCACGGTTGACTTGAGTTGACTAGTTTCGAAAAGAATTTTGAAATAATTAAGTGAAATTATTTAATGAAATGGAGTACTTACTTCTAATTAATTAAAGAAAGTTATATAATTAAATGAGAAGCTATTCCTAACTAATTAAATGAAGTTATTTAATTAAATAACAAAATTGTCTCTAATTAATTAAAGATTATTTAATTAAATAGAAAAAGTAAGTATGGGAGCATATCTCATTTTATTAAATTAAATATCTCAACAAAATCTATCTTTAGTTCAAAAAGAGAAATTTTCAGTTCACTATTGATAAAAAATAAATTAAATCAGTTAACTCCTTTTTCTACTCAAATTAAATCAGTTAACTCCTTATTTTACTCTAATTAAATCTGTTAACTCCCTTTAATTTGCAAATATTTCTTTACGAATGAACTTCGCCTTTAATCATGACCGTTGATTTAAATCGATCTCAACCATTGATAAATTCCTGGAAAGTGTATTTAAGAGACCCTTATCTCTTCATTTTGAAAGGTTGAATGAGAATTTGCATCGAATTGTTGCTGGAATTCATACTCACATTTGCTCATATTCACATACACAAAGATTGAGTTTGACCAAAAGTTGACCAAATTTAACTATAGTTGACTTTAGTTGACTAGTTTCGAAAAGAATTTTGAAATAATTAAATAGAATTATTTAATTAAATCGAGTACTTACTTCTAATTAATTAAACAAAGTTATTTAATAAAATGATAAGCCATTTCTAATTAATTAAATGAAATTATTTAATTAAATAAGAAAAGTGTCTCTAATTAATTAAAGATTATTTAATTAAATAGAAAAAGTAATTATGAGAGCATATCTCATTTTATTAAATCAAATATCTCAACAAAATCTCTCTTCAGTTCAGAAAGGAAAATTTTCAATTGAATATTGATAAAAAATGAGTTAAATTAGTTAATTCATTTTTCTACTCAAATTGAATCAGTTAACTCTTTATTTTACTCAAATTAAATCTGTTAACTCCCTTTAATTTTCAAATCTCCCATTATGACTGAACTTCACCTTTAATCCTGACCGTTGATTGAAATCGATCTCAAGCATTGATGAATTCCATGAAAGTCTATTTAAGAGACCCTCATCTCTTCATTTTGAATGGCTGAATGAGAATTTGCATTGAATTGTTACTGGAATTCAAACTCACATTTGCTCATATTCAAATATGCAAATATCAAGTTTGACCAAAAGTTGACCAGATTTAACTACAGTTGACTTGAGTTGACTAGTTTCAAATAAAAATTTCAAATAATTAAATAAAATTATTTAATTAAATGGATTACATACTTCTAATTAATTAAACAAAGTTATATAATTAAATGAGAAGTCATTCCTAATTAATTAAATGAAGTTATTTAATTAAATAATAAAAGTGTCTCTAATTAATTAAAGATTATTTAATTAAATAGAAAAAGTAATTATGAGAGCATATCTCGTTTTATAAAATTAAATATCTGAACAAAATCTCTCTTTAGTACAAAAAGGAAAATTTTCAATTCACTATTGATCAAAAATGAGTTAAAACAGTTAATTCCTTTTTGTACTCAAATTGAATCAGTTAACTTTTTATTTTACTCAAATTAAATCTGTTAACTCTCTTTGATTTAGAAATCTCCTTTTATGACTTAACTTCACAATTAATCCTAACCGTTGATTGAAATTGATCTCGACCGTTGATGAATTCCAGGAAGGTCTATTTAAGAGACCCTCATCTCTACATTTTGAAAGGTTGAATGAGAATTTGCATTGAATAGTTGCTGGAATTGATACTCACATTTGCTGATATTCACATACGCAAAGATAAAGTTTGACCAAAAGTTGACTAGGTTTAACCATGTTTGACTTGAGTTGACTAGTTTCGAAAAGAATATTGAAACATGGGTCATCGAGTTTGACTCAAAAATCACACAATTTAATCCTCATATTCACATCACAATTTTGAAATAATTAAATGAAATTATTTAATTAAATGGAGTACTTACTTCTAATTAATTAAACAAAGTTATTTAATTAAATGAGAAGCCATTCCTAATTAATTAAATGAAGTTATTTAATTAAATAAGAAAAGTGTCTCTAATTAATTAAAGATTACTTAATTAAATAGAAAAAGTAATTATGAGAGCATATCTCATTTTATTAAATTAAATATCTCAACAAAATCTCTCTTCAGTTCAAAAAGTGAAATTTCCAGTTCACTATTGATAAAAAATGAGTTAAATGAGTTAACTCATTTTTCTACTCAAATTGAATCAGTGAACTCCTTATTTAAATCAAATTAAATCTGTTAACTCCCTTTAATTTTAAAATCTCCCTTTATGACTGAACTTCACCTTTAATCCTGATCGTTGATTGAAATCGATCTCAACCATTGATGAATTCCAGAAAAGTCTATTTAAGAGACCCTCATCTCTTCATTTTGAAAGTTTGAATGAAAATTTGCATCGAATTGTTGTTGAAATTCATACTCACATTTGCTCATATTCACATAAGCAAACATCAAGTTTGACCAAAAGTTGAGCAGATTTAACCATAGTTGACTTGAGTTGACTAGTTTGAAAAGAATTTTGAAATAATTAAACAAAATTATTTAACTAAATGGAGTACTTACTTCTAATTAATTAAACAAAGTTATTTAATTAAATGAGAAGTCATTCCTAATTAATTAAATGAAGTTGTTTAATTAAATAAGAAAAGTGTCTCTAATTAATTAAAGATTATTTAATTAAATAGAAAAAGTAATTATGAGAGCATATCTCATTTTATTAAATTAAATATCTCAACAAAATCTCTCTTCAGTTCAAAAAGGGAAATTTTCAGTTCACTATTGATCAAAAATTAGTTAAATCAGTTAACTCTTTTTTCTACTGAAATTAAATCAGTTAACTCATTTATCTACTCAAATTGAATCAGTTAACTCCTTATTTTACTCAAATTAAATCTATTTACTCCCTTTAATTTGAAAATCTCCCTTTATGACTGAACTCCACCTTTAATATTGACCCTCTTTTGAAATCGATCTCAACCGTTGATGAATTCCATGAAAGTCTATTTAGGAGACCCTCATCTCTTCATTTTGAAATGTTGTATGAGAATTTGCATCAAATTGTTTCTAGAATTCATACTCACATTTTCTCATATTCACATATGCAAAGATCAAGTTTGACAAAAAGTTGATCATATTTAACCACGGTTGACTTGAGTTGACTAGTTTCGAAAAGAATTTTGAAATAATTAAGTGAAATTATTTAATAAAATGGAGTACTTACTTCTAATTAATTAAAAAAAGTTATATAATTAAACAAGAAGCCATTCCTAATTAATTAAATGAAGTTATTTAATTAAATAACAAAATTGTCTTTAATTAATTAAAGATTATTTAATTAAATAGAAAAAGTAAGTATGATAGCATATCTGAGTTTATTAAACTAAATATTTTAACAAAATCTCTCTTCAGTTCAAAAAGAGAAATTTCCAGTTCACTATTGATAAAAAATGAATTAAATCAGTTAACTCTTTTTTCTACTCAAATTAAATCAATTAACTCCTTATTTTACTCAAATTAAATCTGTTAACTCCCTTTAATTTGGAAATCTCTCTTTATGAATGAACTTCGTCTTTAATCCTGACCGTTGATTTAAATCGATCTCAACCATTTATGAATTCTACGAAAGTCTACTCAAGAGACCCTCATCTCTTCATTTTGAAAGGTTGAATGAGAATTTGCATCGAATTGTTGCTAGAATTCATATTCATATTTGCTCATATTCACATACGCAAAGATCAAGTTTGACAAAAAGTTGACCAGATTGAACCACGATTGACTTGAGTTGACTAGTTTCAAAAAGAATTTGGAAATAATTAAACAAAATTATTTAATTAAATGGAGTACTTACTTCTAATTAATTAAACAAAGTTATTTAATTAAATGAGAAGCCATTCCTAATTAATTAAATAATTTTATTTATTTAAATAAGAAAAGTGTCTCTAATTAATTAAATATTATTTAATTAAATAAAAAAGTTATTATGAGAGCATATCTCATTTTATTAAATTAAATATCTCAGCAAAATCTCTCTTTAGTTCAAAAAGGGAAATTTTCAGTTCACTATTGATCAAAAATGAGTTAAATTAGTTAACTCCTTTTTCTAGTCAAATTGAATCAGTTATCTACTTATTTTACTCAAATTAAATCTCTTAACTCTCTTGAATTTGGAAATCTCCCTTTATGACTGAACTTCACATTTAAACATGACCGTTGATTGAAATCGATCTCAACCATTGATGAATTCTAGGAAAGTCTATTTAATAGACCCTCATCTCTTCATTTTGAAAGGTTGAATGAGAATTTGCATTGAATTGTTGCTGGAATTAATACTCACATTTGCTCATATTCACATACGCAAAGATCAAGTTTGACCAAAAGTTGACCAAATTTAACTACGGTTGACTTGACTTGACTAGTTTCAAAAAATTTTTTTGAAATAATTGAATGAAATTATTTAATTAAATGGAGTACTTACTTCTAATTAATTAAACAAAGTTATATAGTTAAAGCAGAAGCCATTTCTAATTAATTACATGAAGTTATTTAATTAAATAAGAAAAGTTTTTCTAATTAATTAAAGATTATTTAATTAAACAAAAAAAGTAATTATGGGAGCATATATCAATTTATTAAATTAAATATCTCAACAAAATCTCTTTTCAGTTCAAAAAAGGAAATTTTCAGTTCACTGTTGATAAAAAATGAGTTAAATCAGTTAACTCCTTTTTCTACTCAAATTCAATCAGTTAACTTCTTATTTTACGCAAATTAAATCTGTTAACTCCCTTTAATTTAGAAATCTCCCTTTACGACTGAACTTCACCTTTAATCTTGACCATTGATTGAAATCGATCTCCACCATTGATGAATTCCAGAAATGTCTATTTAAGAGACCCTCATCTCTTCATTTTGAAAGGTTGAATGAGAATTTGCATTGAATTGTTGCTAGAATTCATACTCACATTTTCTCATATTCACATACGCAAAGATCAAGTTTTACCAAAAGTTGACCAGGTTTAACCATGTTTGACTTGAGTTGACTAGGTTCGAAAAGAATATTGAAACATGGGTCATCGAGTTTGACTCAAAAATCACACAATTAAATCGTCATATTCAAATCACAATTTTGAAATAATTAAATGAAATTATTTAATTAAATGGAGTACTTACTTCTAATTAATTAAACAAAGTTATTTAATTAAATGAGAAGCCATTCCTAATTAATTAAATGAAGTTATTTAATTAAATAAGAAAAGTGTCTCTAATTAATTAAAGATTATTTAATTAAATAGAAAAAGTAATTATGAGAGCATATCTTATTTTATTAAATTAAATATCTCAACAAAATCTCTCTTCAGTTCAAAAAATGAAATTTCTAGTTCACTATTGATAAAAAATGAGTTAAATTAGTTAAATCCTTTTTCTACTAAAATTGAATCAGTGAACTCCTTATTTAAATCAAATTAAATCTGTTAACTCACTTTAATTTGGAAATCTCCCTTTATCACTGAACTTCACCTTTAATCCTGATTGTTGATTGAAATCGATCTCAACCGTTGATGAATTCCAAGAAAGTATATTTAAGAGACCCTCATCTCTTCATTTTGAAAGCTTGAATGAGAATTTGCATTGAATTTTTTTTAGAATTCATACTCACATTTGCCGATAGTCACATACACGAAGATCAAGTTTGACCAAAAGTTGACCAAATTTAACTACGGTTGACATGAGTTGACTAGTTTCGAAAAGAATTTTGAAATAATTAAATGAAATTATTTAATTAAATGGAGTACTTACTTCTAATTAATTAAACAAAGTTATTTAATTAAATGAGAAGCCATTCCTAATTAATTAAATGAAGTTATTTAATTAAATAAGAAAAGTGTCTCTAATTAATTAAAGATTATTTAGTTAAATAGAAAAAGTAACTATGAGAGCATATCTTATTTTATTAAATTAAATATCTCAACAAAATCTCTCTTCAATTCAAAAAAGGAAATTTCTAATTCACTATCGATAAAAAATGAGTTAAATTAGTTAACTCCTTTTTCTACTCAAATTGAATCAGTTAACTGCTTATTTTACTCAAATTAAATCTGTTAAATCCCCTTAATTTGGAAATCTCCTTTTGTGACTGTACTTCACCTTTAATCCTGACCGTTGATTGAAATCGATCTCAACCATTGATGAATTTTAGGAAAGTCTATTTAAGAGACCCTCATCTCTTCATTTTGAAAACTTGAATGAGAATTTGCATCGAATTATTGCTGGAATTCATACTCACTTTTGCTCAAATTCACATACGCAAAGATCAAGTTTCACCAAAAGTTGACCAAATTTAACTACAGTTGACTTGAGTTCACTAGTTTCGAAAAGAATTTTGAAATAGTTAAACGAAATTATTTAATTAAATGGAGTACTTACTTCTAATTAATTAAAAAAGATATTTAATTAAATGAGAAGCCACTCCTAATTAATTAAATAAAGTTAGTTAATTGAATAAGAAAAGTGTCTCTAATTAAGTAAAGATTATTTAATTAAATAGAAAAAGTAATTATGAGAGCATATCTCATTTTATTAAATTAAATATCTCAACAAAATCTCTCTTTAGTTCAAAAAGGGAAATTTTCAGTTCACTATTGATCAAAAATGAGTTAAATCAGTTAACTCCTTTTTCTACTCAAATATAATCAGTTAACTTCTTATTTTACTCAAATTAAATCTGTTAACTCTCTTTAATTTGGAAATCTCCTTTTATGACTGAACTTCACCTTTAGTCCTGACCGTTGATTGAAATTGATCTCAACCGTTGATGAATTCCAGGAAAGTCTATTTAAGAGACCCTCATCTTTTCATTTTGAAAGGTTGAATGAGAATTTGTATTGAATTGTTGCTGGAATTTATACTCACATTTGCTGATATTCACATACCCAAAGATCAAGTTTGACCAAAAGTTCACCAGATTTAACCACGGTTGACTTGACTTGACTAGTTTCGAAAAGAATTTTGAAATAATTAAACAAAATTATTTAATTAAATGGAGTACTTACTTCTAATTAATTAAACAAAGTTATTTAATTTAATGTGAAGCAGTTCCTAATTAATTAAATGAAGTTATTTAATTAAATAAAAAAAGTGTCTCTAATTAATTAAAGATTATTTAATTAAATAGAAAAAGTAATTATGAGAGCATATCTCATTTTATTAAATTAAATATCTCTACAAAATCTCTCTTTAGTTCAAAAGGGGAAATTTCCAGTTCACTATTGATGAAAAATGAGTTAAATCAGTTAAGTCGTTCTTCTACTCAAATTGAATTAGTTAACTCCTTATTTTACTCAAATTAAATCTATTAACTCCCTTTAATTTGGAAATCTCCCTTTATGATTGAACTTCACGTTTAATCCTGACTATTGATTGAAATCGATCTCAACCGTTGATGAATTTCGGGAAAGTCTATTTAAGAGACCCTCAGCTCTTAATTTTGAAAGGTTGAAAGAGAATTTGCATCGAATTGTTGTTGGAATTCATACTCACATTTGTCAATAGTCACATATGCAAAGATCAAGTTTGACCAAAAGTTGACTAGATTTAACCACGGTTGACTTGAGACGAATAGTTTCGAAAAGAATTTTGAAATAATTAAATAAAATTATTTAATTAAATGGAGTACTTACATTTAATTAATTAAACAAAGTTATTTAATTAAATGAGAAACCATTCCTAATTAATTAAATGAAGTTATTTAATTAAATAAGAAAAGTGTATCTAATTAATGAAAGTTTATTTAATTAAATAGAAAAAGTAATTCTGAGAGCATATCTCATTTAATTAAATTAAATATCTCAAAAAAATCTCTCTTTAGTTCAAAAAGAGAAATTTCTAATTCACTATTGATAAAAAATGAGTGAAATAAGTTAACTCCTTTTTCTACTCAAATTGAATCAGTTAACTTCTTATTTTACTCAAATTAAATCTGTTAACTCCCTTTAATTTGGAAATCTTCCTTTATGACAGAACTTCACCTTTAATCCTAACCGTTCATTGAAATCGATCTCAACCGTTGATGAATTCTAGGAAAGTCTATTTAAGAGACCCTCATTTCTTCATTTTGAAAGGTTGAAAGAGAATTTGCATCGAATTGTTATGAGAATTCATACTCACATTTGCTCATATTGACATTCGCAAAAATCAAGTTTGACCTAGAGTTGACCAAATTTAACCACGGTTGACTTGAGTTGACTAGTTTCGAAAAGAATTTTGGAATAATTAAATGAAATTATTTAATTAAATGGAGTACTTACTTCTAATTAATTAAACAAAGTTATTTAATTAAATGAGAAGCCATTCCTAATTAATTAAATGAAGTTATCTAATTAAATAAGAAAAGTGTCTCTAATTAATTAAAGATTATTTAATTAAATAGAAAAAGTAATTATGAGAGCATATCTCATTTTATTAAATTAAATAACTCAACAAAATCTCTCTTCAGTTCAAAAAGGGAAATTTCTAGTTCACTATTGATAAAAAATGAGTTAAATCAGTTAACTCTTTTTTCTACTCAAATTGAAGCAGTTAACTCCTTATTTTACTCAAATTAAATCATTGAACTCCCTTTAATTGGGAAATCTCCCTTTATGACTGAACTTCACCTTTAATCTTGAACGTTGATTGAAATCGATCTCAAGTATTGATGAATTCCAGGAAAGTCTATTTAAGAGACCCTCATCTCTTCATTTTGAAAGGTTGAATGAGAATTTGCATCGAATTGTTGCTGGAATTCATACTCACATTTGCTCATATTCACATACGCAAAGATTAAGTTTGACCAAAAATTGACCAGATTTAACCACGGTTGACTTGAGTTGACTAGTTTCGAAAAGAATTTTGAAATAATTAAAAGAAATTATTTAATTAAATGGAGTACTTACTTCTAATTAATTAAACAAAGTTATTTAATTAAATGAGAAGCCATTCCTAATTAATTAAATGAAGTTATTTAATTAAATAAGAAAAGTGTCTCTAATTAATTAAAGATTATTTAATTAAATAGAAAAAGTAATTATGATAGCATATCTCATTTTATTAAATTAAATATCTCAACAAAATCTCTCTTCATTTCAAAAAGGAAAATGTCCAATTTACTATTGATAAAAAATGAGTTAATTTAGTTAACTCCTTTTTCTACTCAAATTGAATCAGTTAACTCCTTATTTTACTCAAATGAAATCTGTTAACTCCCTTTAATTTGAAAATCTTCCTTTATGACTGAACTTCACCTTTAATCCTGACCGTTGATTGAAATCGATCTCAACCGTTGATGAATTCTAGTAAAGTCTATTTAAGAGACCCTTATCTCTTCATTTTAAAAGGTTGAATGAGAATTTGCATCGAATTGTTGCTAGAATTCATACTCACATTTGCTCATATTCACATACGCAAAGATCAAGTTTGACCAAAAGTTGACCAGATTTAACAACGATTGACTAGAGTTGACTAGTTTCGAAATTTTTTTTTAATAATTAAACGAAATTATTTAATTAAATGGAGTACTTTAGTTAATTAATCAAAGTTATTTAATTAAATGAGAAGCCATTCCTAATTAATTAAATGAAGTTGTTTAATTAAATAAGAAAAGTGTCTCTAATTAATTAAAGATTATTTATTTAAATAGAAAAAGTAACTATGAGAGCATATCTTATTTTATTAAATTAAATATCTCAACAAAATCTCTCTTCAATTTAGAAAAGGAAATTTCTAATTCACTATTGATCAAAAATGAGTTAAATCAGTTAACTCCTTTTTCTACTCAAATTGAATCAGTTAACTCCTTATTTTACTCAAATTAAATCTGTTAACTCTCCTTAATTTGGAAATCTCCTTTTATGACTGAACTTCACCTTTAATCCTGATCGTTGATTGAAATCGATCTCAATTGTTGATGAATTCTAGGAATTATATTTAAGAGACCCTCATCTCTTCATTTTGAAAGGTTGAATGAGAATTTGCATCAAATTGTTGCTGGAATTCATACTCACATATGCTCATATTCACATACACAAAGATCAAGTTTGACCAAAAGTTGACTAGATTTAACCATGGTTGCCTTGAGTTGAATAGTTTCAAATTTTTTTTTGAAATAATTAAATGAAATTATTTAATTAAATGGAGTACTTACTTCTTATTAATTAAACATAGTTATTTAATTAAATAAGAAGCCATTCCTAATTAATTAAATGAAGTTATTTAATTAAATAAGAAAAGTGTCTCTAATTAATTAAAGATTACTTATTTAAATAGAAAAAGTAATTATGAGAGCATATCTCATTTTATTAAATTAAATATCTCAACAAAATCTCTTTTCAGTTCAACAAGGGAAATTTCCTGTTCACTATTGATAAAAAATGAGTTAAATCAGTTAACTGCTTTTTCTACTAAAATTGAATCAGTTAACTCCTTATTTTACTAAAATTAAATCTATTAACTCCCTTTAATTTGGAAATCTCCCTTTAGATAGAAGGCAACAGGTCGCTTTGCAGGGCAAATTTCGGATGAACAATTCAATGTTCATTCCGCGATGAATCTGCAAATAAGGACTGTGTTGAAGTGCGTGTGTTAGCATAGGCTGCATTTTCACATACACATTTCTTGCGTCCACCGTGGGGCATGAAAATCAATTTTTTTGGGCTCTTTCTGTATTTTTTAAATCATTTTTTTGTTCTCTGTCCGTACTATTCAGTATAGATTTGGGAATCTTCGCGTGAAACTGTTAATTTTTGCGTGAGGATCTAGAATCTTCATGTGAAGATTCTTTCCACATCACGCGAGAATGTTTTCGCAAGACCTGTTTCTTCGCATGAGCCGATTTTAATTTCGCGCGAGCCGATTTTAATTTTGCGCGAGCCAAATTTAATTTCACACGAGCCGAATTTGATTTCACGCGAGCCGTAAAACTTCTTCGTGCGGACTGTCAGGAATTTTGTGTGAAACTCTACTGACAGAGGCAAATTTTTTGCATTGATTTGCGTGTTTTCTGATTTTTCTGCTGACTGTTCATGATTTCTAGTGTTTTTGAGTTTTTTGATTTTTTTGAACAGCATAGCAGCAGTTTGTGGAACAATGGGAAAAGCGTGCTAAAGTTGTCAGAAATAGGTAAAAATCTACTAAGCGAGTTGCGTGGATCACCAGGTAATCTTCATCAGCTAATAACATTTCATTTGGATCTAAAACAAACATCTTTCATGTTGAGCTTGTGTGTTTCCTTCTGTATTTCCATTTTACAACACATGCATAAATTCATACTAGGGTGTAATCTCTGTTAGTATTCATTTAGCAGGCTTAGTCTTTAGTGATAGAT
Source organism: Cupressus sempervirens (assembly GCA_028749045.1). Lineage (NCBI taxonomy): Eukaryota > Viridiplantae > Streptophyta > Pinopsida > Cupressales > Cupressaceae > Cupressus > Cupressus sempervirens. Next base: position 104,063,219 of record CM053791.1, read on the forward strand.
CTGATTAGCTATCTTGGGTTATTGGACTCGCTAATCCGCCGGCCCCTCATTCCACCCTATGGTTGCAAGCTCAGCACCACGTTAAATAAGGGAGGGGTCTACAGGACATAAGCGTTAAAGGCTCCACAAGGCAACCCTTTTGTGCTTTTTAGAACTCACTAATTTTTGAGTTGTGGACTCGTTTTGGCTTGTGTGAGGGGTTAAATGTTCCACATCTTTGGACTCACCTCACATTAGTTAAAGCGTTAAGTTTACCACGTTGTGCTTTTTGATTACTTTTAGATAAATTTTCTTTTAGGAATTAACATCTGTACACACATAGTAATTAAGCTCCCATGAACACTATTCGTGGATCTTGAGGGAGTGGGTTCCTAGTGAAACTCCTCTCTAAGATAGATTCCTTATGGGTGGGGAGGATACTTTGAGCATCTTGTAGATAGATGGATCTTCGACTTGTTGATTAAGGCATCCTTTCTTCGGAGAGGGTGATAGATCACATGAAGATGATATCATAGATCTTTAAGAGATAATCTTAGTCTAGCGTGTCAGATTAATCTGTTTGTTTTGATTGGGCTAAAGGTGAAAAGGTGTCAAAACCTTGAATCTGGAAGCTAAGTCCCCTTGTGGTATACTATTGTGAGTCGATCACCTTTAGAGAGGGTTAACCGTAGCAGAAAATCACTCTACAGGGAAAACTGTGATGACAAAACCTCAAGTGGTAATAGCCATTTTTGCCATGGTAGTGACAACCACTATATAAATGTCCTTGTGGAAGAAATCTCCACAAGTGTGGTTCATTGTGGGTTGTCAGATCTCCCTAGCAGCTCTTGAAGATTAAGTTCTCAAACTGTGTCAAAACTTTGGTGCACCAGGATTGGAGGTCACCCCTGTGAGCCATAAAAGTTGCAGAGTCAAACCATTATTAAATACCTTAGAGAAGCCAACTTTTATTTTCTAGGAATGTGTGCAATGATTGAAAAACTCTTTGAAAATGTACACAAATAGCTCTCTTAGGGATTAGCACAAACTAAGTCACTTGATTATCCATGCGCAAGGTTGCTTTTGCCCTTGCTCATTGTTTTCAGACGTGCTTGAAATCACTTGCTTGCTATTCTACGTGCCTATTTATCTTCCTGGTTATTGGATTGATCAAAAATTTTGTCAAAATTAGTTGCTATTGTGAAACTGTTCTGTCCTTTCGCATGAAATATTTTGGTCTCGTGCTAAATCATTTGGCTCTCGTGCAAAATCATTTGGCTCTCGTGCGAAGCCATTTTTCCCTCGCATGAAATTAAAGTTTTGTTGCGCATCTTTGCGTGATCCAGAAACATTCTCCCGTGAAATTAAAAACTGTTACTAATCTTCGTGCAAGACAGAAACATCTTCGTGCGGCCTGTAAAACTTCTTCACACGACCCGTAAAGGTTTTTTGCGTGAGATTTTGTATCATCATTTATAATCTAGGTCTATTCTAGCTATCTGTAGCCTGCACGCTATCCTTTTCTGCGTTCGCTTATCGCTCTCTATTTGCAAATAGTACTAGAATAGCGACACTTCACTTAACTAAAACTTGTGTCTTATACCTTGACTAGTCTCGTCTCATACGTAATCTTGGTCCTCATCTTAATGCTTGTCATTCTTTGTGCTGCAGTGGTCATAATCTCTGGCTGTTCTAGCCTTTAAATTAGACCATTTGTGCCTTAGTGAACATCATTCTTGCTACTATCTTGTCCTTTTTGAGACTTAGTTTTAGTATAGTCCTTGTCCAGGTTCTAGGTTCTTTTCCTTGCCTATGACTATCACAACCAGAAGCGGCAACATGTTTTATCTTGATAACATTAGACGTGGTCACGCTAGGGGTCGTAATCGCAGCAGAGGTAGCTTACCTTTCACTATGCAATCTATATCAAGTTTGGCTAGTGAGGCATCTTCACGGTCTTCCTCACCTGCAAGGTCATCTCAAGTTCAACGAACATTTTCCAATTTGCAACAAATTAGGAATCCTTTTTACCAAAAGGATACTGAGACAAGTAGGAGTCTTGCATTCTCAAACACAATGTATGACCCTTTCTCCATAGACCCTTTTGAAACACAACGTGCATAAACTGAACAAGTTCCTATAATGACTAATCGTGAACCTGAACGGGGTAGCCATAGTCGATATCAAGAACAACCTAGGGATGACAAGGAGAAAGAGAAAGAAAATGACACTGATGAAGAACAAGAAGAGGTGGAAATCCTTCCTGAACACATAGCAAGATGTCGAAGAGACAAAAACTTTCAAAAGGTCATGGGAATCCTAATCAACGAAGAGAAAGAAAAGTACTTTCTCAAACTCACCCAAGAGGGAGCTAAACTGCCCACACATTTCGATGTGGAGACCATTATCACACGTGAAGAAGAAACCGAGACCACTAAACTCCAAAAACAACTGAAAATTATGCAAGACCAATTGGCTCAGATGATGCATGACAAAGAAAAACCCAAAAAGACATACACATTGGACACTCTTTGTTCATTTCCATTTGACAAAAGTATAAACATGCTGCCTTTCCCAGGAGGTGTAGAACTACCCAAATATGACAAGTACTTTGGTACTACTGATCCCCAAGATCACTTGCAGGAATTTGGTGCTTTGTCTATGGAGTTTATACACAATCAAATGTACCTCATGCGTTTATTCCCTAGAAGCCTAGGTGGTCAAGCTTTGGAGTGGTTCTCACATTTACCTCCTGGTATCAAGACGTTTGACGAAATTGCTAATTCATTTGTTCAGCAATATTCTCATAACATTCAACATCCTATAAATATTCGAGATATATGCAACCTTAAACAGAAGGTTGGTGAGCCTTTTCTCACTTTCCTCCAATGCTGGAGATAGCTTTATACTAAGTACTCCCGTAAAATCCTTGAAACGAAGAAGCTCGACATTTTCACTGATAACCTCTTACCTGATTTTGGGTATAGAGTCCAACTACAAGGTCCATGTACCTTTGAAGACATGATTACACAGGCTATCCGTATCAAAGAATTTATGGTCAAGAAAGGTGAGCTCACTCTTCAGAGAGACTCAAAACAAGGTTCCACTTCCAACAGGGATAAAACCAAACATGTCAACAAGAACCAAGAAATTGTACATGATGGGGTTGTTGATAATGTCACACCAAAACCTGCTAAAGCAGCATTTAATCTCACAGACTGCTTCAAAGTGGCCAAAAGTGTTAAGAAGCCTCCTCCTGACAATAAAATGTCTAGGAACAAATCGAGAAACTCATGGGCAACACGAACCAATGGATAACCCTCATCCCTATGATCCACAACCATGTCCACCATGGTGGAATGAGACCTCATTTTGTGAGTATCACCAGAACAAGGGACATAAAACCATCAACTGTATAAACTTACATCATAAAGTCTAGGACATGATTGATACCGGTGAACTTGTGGTAGATGGACATAACAAAAACTCAGACCACAAGGCGTTCAAAGAGCCTTTCCCAGCTAATGAAAAAGGAGAGACTTTGAAACCAGACCCCTACAATAAGGTCAACTATATGTATTTCAATGATGACAATGTCATTCACATGGTTGAACCTATAGATTCTGAATACTGCAACGTTATTACCATAAAGGGGAAGCAAGATAATGATAAACCCAAAACACCATTTGTCTTGAGAGGCCCTACTTCCAATAACATGGATAATGCATCTTTGCAACATTGTGCTAACGTTGTTACTCGATCTCTTGCGAAATTGGTGCTCAAAGGCCCTACACCTCCTACTTCAAATCTTGAACAACACAAGGACAAAGCCCTTGTTGGTCCATTCGGTAAAGGTGCAAAACACACAACGAACTTGACTGGAACCAATTATAGTGTTCTAGATCAATTGAAATGAACCAATGCTCACATTTCTATATTTGAGCTGCTTAAAATCTCGCCTGCTCATAGGAAAATTCTAGACAAAGCCCTCACTGAGGCAAACGTTCCTCAAGATCTTGATCTTGAATGATTTCAATCCATGGTAGGTCACCTGACCTCACCTCATCTAATGACCTTCTCTGAGGAGGACGACAACTCACTGAATCACCCACACAATCAGCCTCTACACATTGAGGTTATGATCCACTAGACACATGTTCGTCGGGTACTCATTGACAATGGCGCTAGCCTAAATATTATTTCTGCAGCTCTGCTTAGACAATTGGATTATTCTATGGACTCTGTTGATCCTCGACGAAAGATCACTATTAAAGCATACGATGAAGTAGAATGAAAGTCACTAGGTCTTGTGACTTTACCAATTCGCGTCGGTCCTGTCGAAAGGGATGTCACCTGTCAGGTGCTTGACATTCCCTTAGCCTACAACATTCTGTTGGGACGACCATGGATACATGAGATGTGCGTTGTGCCATCCACATACCACCAATGCATTAAATTCCCATTTCATGGCTCTGATGTTACTATTCCTGCAACTACTAGCTACACTTGCAATATGCTCAAAGCTGCTGATTCTTTCATCCCTGCTAACCGTGAGTCTACTGATTGTCACAACAATAAGCTTAAACAAATTGAGAAGTCATTTAAATTGAAAGAAACTGGTATGGGAGAGTACCACATGGAACCAGTGTTATCATTAACATCAATTTCGGAGTCCCCTCGACATTTTGAGAGACCCTCAGTAGCAAAGAAGCCATTCGTGTTGACACCTCAGACCAAGTTTAATGGCTCTTTTGTCAAAGCTACAGTTCCCTTAGAAGATGAAGTGAAAACAGAGCCATTGATGCATGGCTTTACAAAGAAGAGTCTCCAGTAGACCTAACAGAACAAGCTTGAGAAATTACTCCTAAGAAGTATGGACCTGGTCTTAAGCTTATGAACCGTTTTGGCTACAAGGGAATCGGCCCTATCGGGTGCAATAACAATGGTTTAATAGATCCTGTCAAAGCAATAGCTCAAAGCAACAGTGACACAATTGGCCTAGGGTTCAAGAAGGTCCCTTTCCATTTGGGATCCAATAAATTCATACCCGTACCTAAGAGTTCATCTGAAAATGAGTCACAATCTGAATCAGGTACTCGAGAGGAAGAATTTGATGATGAGGATTCTTACCCTCATCCTATTCCTTATGATCTTGCTAAATTCTTTGCTGAGCTAGATGACTTTGTGCCACGTGTTAGCACTGTGGATGATACTAGTGATTCTTCTGAGGACAATACTGAGCAACTCAAATATCATTCAAAAAAGGGGGAATCTAGTCAGTCATGCCATATTGAGTATTTGTGTAAGAATCCAGAGGCTGAAGGAGAGTATGTCCCTATCACTATTGGGGAGTTCTATAGTCTCTCACCATGTAGCACTGATTCTCATGAATATGAATTTGACAATCTTTCAGAAGCAACTATTGATAAAGACATTGACCAAGTGCATGTCTATGAAAATCAAATCGAAGTGAGTGAAACGTCTAGGGATAGGTCACAGGGGTCTAATCCAACTAGTGTCTTAGAGTTTTCAATTACTAACGTTCATACTCTGAGACATTTGAATACACCTATGGGTGAGGTCGTCGTAGGTCTCAAATTGTTGGTCCACACATTTAATAACTATACTGTGAACACAACTAAACCAGCCACTACTCTCTCACTCGCACATCCCGAGCTTATAGACTGGAACCCCAATGCATCTAATGAAGTCCCCATGTTTTTAGAATGACTATACTCTTGCCTATTACCTAAACGCTATCGAATCTGTAATATCTTCCACCAATGAGCAGAGCATCAACATGACTGAGGCCGACATCAAATATCTCAGTCACATAATTAAAAAGAAAAAATGCAAGAGGTTTGATGGTGAAAACCACATTGTGGTAGTGTCAGATCCAAAAAAAGTAAAAACAAAAGATGTATCCAAGGGTGAAAACCTCTCTAAGGCGCCCGCGGATGAGATATTTGATGTCCTTCCCAGTCACTTCCAGGAGAGATCATTAGTGTTAATAGAGCTAACACAGTTGATTAACCTAGGCATAGAAGAACATCCTCGTGATACATCTGGCTTAGTCATTGTCAACTGAAGAAAAGGAACAATTCATTGCCTTTTTCAAGGGAAAGAAAATAAATTTTGCCTGGACATATTCTGACATGCCAGGATTGGATCCTGATCTTATTATGCATCACTTGTCCATAACACCAGGCATAAAACCAGTTAAACAGAAGCTTCAGAAAATGCATCCTCATGTTGCATTACTAGTCAAAGCTGAATTGGAGAAACTTTTGAAGGCTGGTTTCATTCATAAAATTGATTATGCTGAATGGATATCCAATATTGTCCCTGTGTCCAAGCATGATAAGTCTATCAGAGTTTGTACAGACTTTCGTGATATTAACTTGGCATGTCCTAAAGATGATTTTCCACTCCCTAATATTGATATGATCGTGGACATGATGGCTGGTTATGAGATGTAATCACTTATGGATGGTTTTTCTAGATATAATCAGATAAAAATTGCGCTAGAAGATCAAGAGAAAATAGCTTTCACATGTGCATGGGGAACCTTTTGTTGGAATGTGATGCCATTTGGTTTAAAGAATGCTGGAGCTACGTATTAGCGGGCTGTTACTACAATTTTCCATGACATGATGCATCAAACTATGGAGGACTATATTGATGATACTTTGGTCAAAAGAACTAAATGCAATACTCATTTGTAAGATTTGGGACCAATCCTAGATCGTATGGAAAAGTTTAGTCTTCGGCTCAATCCTAAGAAATGTGCATTTGGTGTCACATCAGGAAAACTGTTAGGATATATTGTTTTTGCAAAGGGAATCGAAGTAGATCCAAAAAAAGTACAAGCAATAATGGACATGCCACCACCTCGAAACATCAGTGAGATGAGAGGACTACAGGGAAGGCTTCAATCTATTTGCAGATTTATTTCACAATTGGCGGATAAATCGCAACCTTTCACAAACACCTTACATAAGGGTGTGAAATTCAATTGGAGCCAGGATTGTGAGCAAAGCTTAACACAGATTAAACAATATCTTGTCAATCCACCAATTCTGATGCCTCCTATGCATGGGAAGCCTTTGCTTTTATACATTTCAGCCACTGAAACATCTTTGGGAATCCTGTTGGCTCAAGAAGACAATGACAACAAAGAAAGAGCTATTTATTACTTAAGCCAAACATTGGTATCTTATGAGAAAAACTACAGTATTATTGAGAAAGCTTTCTTGGCAGTTGTCTTTGCTTCCCAAAAGTTGAGACACTACATGCTTGCCCACACTACACGGCTTGTGGCTAAAATAGATCCATTAAAGTACTTGCTCAGTAAGGCAGCTCTCATAGGAAGATTGGCTAAATGGGTCATGATACTAAGTGAGTTTGACATCCAATATGTTCAACACAAAGCCATAAAGGGACAAGCAATTGCAGATCAACTGGCTGAGGCACCCATATAGAGTCTTCTACCAATAAACATTGATTTTCCAGTTGAGTCAATTCTAACACTCACTCACCATACATGGGTTATGTTCTTCGATGGATCCTTCACACAACAAGGATCAGGTGCTAGATTACTTTTCATCACACCACAGAAATACTCATTGCCCAAAGCATACAAGATTTTGTTTCCTTGTACAAATAATATTGCTGAATATGAAGCTTTGATCAATGGTATGAAAATTTTAGTTGAATGGAGAGTAGATCAGTTGGATATCTTCGGTGACTCTCAGCTTGTCATCAACCAAGTAAATGATGTGTATCAAACAAAGGATGAAAAACTATTTCCTTACAAATGCATGGTTGATGACTTGACAAAATATTTTGCACACATCACCTTCTAATAGGTTCCACGCACAGATAATAAAGCGGCTGATGCCATGGCCATTCTGGCCTCCCTTCTACAAATGCCAGAAAATGATCTCCGACACAAGTTCTTGGTGGAAGCGTTACACTACCCAGCCTATGAGACACCTGATTCCAAGATGATATGTTCTATTATAGGACAAGAATCATCCCACTACCATCACATCTATTCCTACCTCCGTAATCAAACCATTTCGAAAGGTTTGACCCATAATGAGAAACATTACTTAATCCGTAACGCTTCACATTATGTCATTATTGCTGAAGATTTGTATAAGAGAGGTCTTGACGGAACACTCCTTAGGTGTTTAGAACCCAATGAGTCCAAATGTGCACTAATTGACGTTCACGAAGGCATTTGCGGATCTCATTCCAATGGCCTAACACTAGCTTGCAAATTCCTTCGTGCTGGTTACTACTGGCCTAAAATGGAGCAAGAAGCTATTAAATATGCTAGGTCCTGCAAACAGTGTCAACTGCATGAGAATCTCATTCACGCTCCAGCTAGAGAGTTGATTCCCTCTACTACAACATGGCCATTTCAACAATGGGCCTTTGACTTGGTGGGATAGATTCACCCAACCTCTTGTAATGGACATAAGTTCATTATCACCGCTACTGATTATTTCACGAAATTGGTAGAGGCAGTCCCTCTCACAATTGTTGATGGCAAAACTGTAGTTCTTTTTATCACAAACTACATCATCTATAGATATGGTATACTGTCCTCAATCATTACTGATAATGGAGGAAAATTCAAAAATAAAGACCTTAAGGAACTGTGCAAGAAATTCAAAATTACACAACGTTGGTCTTCCATTTATTACCCCCAGGGTAATGGCTAAGCTGAGGCATCCAATAAGGCGATCCTCAAAATTCTTCATTGCACAGTCAGTAAGTCAGGGCGAGACTGGCATCTCCAGATCAATCCAGCCCTGTGGGCATATAGAACAAGCATTAGAACTCCAACGGGCACGACTCCTTTTGCGTTGGTATATGGGGTGGATGTTGTGCTTTCGATAGAGGTCGAGATTCCTACCTTGAGAATCTCTATGAAAGGTCTTATCAAAGATGATGACTATAGGATAGCCCGACTTTAAGAGCTCGTGTTGCTGGATGAACAACGACAAGTGGCCTGTGATCATCTATGAGCATATCAACAAAGAATGGCACGAAGCTACAATAAGAGAATTAGGCCACGTGACTTCCAGCTGGGTGATCTCATCCTAAGGGAGAATCCTAAGAATCAACAACAACGAATGCAAAAGGGAAAGTTTGAACCAAATTGGCTAGGTCCTTACATCATTACTACAGTATATGGATCTGGCGCCTATCAACTTTCCACAACTGAAGGAGAAGTGCTTAAAGAGCCTATGAACACTCTCCACCTGAAGCAGTTTTATAGTTGATTCAATCTCAGCAAGCTCTCTATACATATCTAAATGTCCTAAAAAAAATTCTAAAATTAAAAAAAAAAAAAAAAAAACAAGGAAAATCCTGCCAAGAAGGTGAAAACCTAGTAAATAAGCGCCTCTTGTTAGTCACTTTCATGCTTTCGCTTTCCTACTTTTCCTGCTCATGTATCCATGGATTGAGTCTTCTCATAGCTCGGGGGCATTACCCCCTTAGTGTCACTCTTTTTCAAGATTCTCCTCATAGAATCTCCTACGCGACAGTCACCAAGTCATTTTGACTGTGTCTGCCTACTATCACCAGTGTCACTCTTTTCAAGATTCTCCTCATAGAATCTCCTACGCGACAGTCACCAAGTTATTCTGACTATGTCTGCCTACTGTCACTAGTGTCACTCTTTTTGAGATTCTCCTCATAGAATCTCCTACGTGATAGTCACCAGTCATTCTGCTTGTGTCTGCCTACTTTCGCCAGTGTCACTCTTTTTGAGATTCTCCTCATAGAATCTCCTATGCGAAAGTCACCAGTCATTCTGACTGTGTCTTCCTACTATCGCCAGTGTCACTCTTTTCAAGATTCTCCTCAAAAAATCTCCTACGCGACAGTAACCAGTCATTCTGACTGCGTCTGCCTATTGTCGCCAGTGTCACTCTTTTCGAGATTCTCCTCATAAAATCTTCCACGTGACAGTCACCATTCGTTCTGACTGTGTCTGCCTACTATCGCTAGTGTCACTCTTTTCAAGATTCTCCTCATAGAATCTCCTACACGACAGTCACCAGTCATTCTGACTGTGTTTGCCTACTATCGCCAGTGTCACTCTTTTTGAGATTCTCCTCATAGAATCTCCTACGCGACAGTCACCAGTCATTCTGACTGTGTTTGCCTACTATCACCAGTGTCACTCTTTTTTAGATTCTCATCATAGAATCTCCCACATGATAGTCACCAGTCATTTTGATTGCGTCTTCCTACGGTCGCCAGTGTCACTCTTTTCGAGATTCTCCTCATAGAATCTCTTTCGCAATGGTCACCAGCTATTTTAGCTGTGTCTGCCTACCATTGCTCAGGTCATGTCTCAAGATTCCTTTATGGAAGATCTCTTTTGTGTCAATCACCAGTCATCTTTGCTGTGCCTGTCTACTATCGCTTAGTCCTTCTTAGGTTCTTCATTGTGAAGATTCCTCTTTGACCTCAGTCACTAGTCATTCTGACTGCGTCTGCCTACTGTTGTCACCCTACTGAAGAGATTTCTTTCTTACATATTCTGGACATTGACACTTGACATCAATCCCAAAAACATTAAACTCAATGATATACTTGTTTGTATATGCTGAGCATTTTCTTTGTTTGCTTTGTTTTGCTTTATCATATCTCCTCGAGTAACTAGATGATGTCATCTTCGACTAGAGAGGTAATGACTGGGGGCATGATCTTTTTCTTTGCTTTTTGTTTCCGGTTTCGTTCTAATAAGTTGATCTATTCCTATAAGAGGGGTGTCCACTATAAGAGCCTCCATCTCATATTGGATGGCCATGTGTACCTCGACTCCTTTTATACAGATACATCAATGACATTGGTTCTTCTCCTTGTTTGTTGGAGTGAACTCTTCATGCTACAGTAAATATTGATACTCGTCCTATTAAGTGAATGTATGGGTCACTGTGAGTATATCTAGCACACTTTTGTCTCAGGTTACGAATGCAAGGGTCGTTGGGGACAGAATTAATACTGAATACTTAGCATAAGAGGAATCTCCCGTGTGTTTGGTATGCCTGTCATGCAAGCAACATTCAGGTCATCCTAGCATTCATGCTTTGATGCTTATTTTAACTTGCTATATTAAAAGGGACAAATGTTTTGGTCTTTCTGGCTTCTTGTGCCTCAAATGCTTACATTTAATCCTGACATCCCAATAACGTATGTTATATTCATATTTTCATGATTGCAATGTCAATGGAAATTGTATAACATACAAGCTTTATTTTATATCCAATGATGATAAATCATCGAGGTGTGGTAACCAGACCTAGGGTTGCATTTAACATAGTCTTGCATACTTCATTTGCATTAGCACACGATTCGATGGTAATCTTGTTCATACTCCACATGCATCAGATTCTTCCACGGTTGCACAAGCATTTGGTTAATCAGTTCTCACTCCTCAATGGAATACCTGTGACTGTCAAACACAAACACACAACACTACATCAGATGTCAGTTCATACATATGTGTTCTATCTAAACATACATCTCATGTACATCAGAGAAAAACAAAAAAGAAAATGACATGTACATAAGAATACTCGGCTCAAAATCTTGTATATATATCAAAGAATGGGTCAGTACAAAAATGGGCGCTACTCGAGCACAATCGATCAAAAAAAATGATACATGTGGTGCTGGCACACCAATCGATACATAGCTAGAGATCAAAATAAAAAATCAGGCACAGAGCGTCTAACTCTGTCCCAAACTCTCGCCTCCAGGAGCTCAAAACCACTACTATTTTCTCGGGGCATCTAGTTCCCATCTTATGTCCTAGTCACTTGGGGCATCACATCACTTGGGGCATATTGTTTCCTTCTATCTGGCATCTCTACCATCTATCTTATCTTTTCATCAATTTATCAACCTTATAACAACTCTTCTCAGAATTCAATAGACAGGGATTGGGATAGACTAAACCCCTTCTCCTAAGGATCAAGCCTCATTCTGAGGATGATTCTACGACTCATGATTGAACCTTGTTATCTTTCTTTTATCAATTTTGGGTATCTAGGTGTTCTATCTGGATCCTTGAAGTTTAAGCTTTGTTTTGGAGATAATCTTCTAAATGCTTTCAATTCTAGGTATCTAGGTGTTCTATCTGGATCCTTGAAGATTAAGCTCTATTCTAGAGATAGTCTTCTAAATGCTCTATCACTCTTAGGTATCCAGGTGTTCTATCTGGATCCTTAAAGGTTAAACTTCGTTCTGAAGAAACTTTTTAAGTGCTTCTCAATTTTAGGTATCTAGACGTTCTGTCTGGATCCTTAAAGATTAGGCTTCATTTTGGAGGTAGTCTTTTAAATGCTATCAATCTTAGGTATCTAAGTGCTCTACTTGAATTCCTTAGGATTAAGCTCTGTTCTAGAGATAGTCCTCAAAAAGCTTATCAATTGGTCTCCGTATCATCACCTTCGGAACCAATCTCATGTTCGTATCATGCTTTCTGATTATCTTTGAATACAGTGTGCTGCTCGTACATTCATTCAAAGAGGGACAAAATGTAATACCCCAAAATTGGCTCATTGCCATTATACCAATTCTAGTCTATTCTTGATAATTTCAAAGTCCTATTCTAATAGGCAATTCTCATTCTGCTATTCGCTACTTGACTTAATTGTCCGATGTAGAAAACCTAAATCTACATTCATCATACTTATTATTTAATTCCTATAGTATTTACTCATAATAGTCACATTAAACATATTGATTAATATTTATTTTAATTATTAAAGTATTTATACTTTAATTAAATTAAATTATATCCTAAGGCTAAAGTACTATGGAATTAAATTTATTTAATTTAATAAATACGCCTATCTTAATTAATTAAATGTAATTATTTAATTAAATTGGAAAGGTATTTCTAATTAATTAAAAGAAATTATTTAATTAAATGGAGTACTTACTTCTAAATAATTAAACAAAGTTATTTAATTAAATGGAAAGCCATTCCCAATTAATTAAATGAAGTTATTTAATTAAACAAAAGTGTCTCTAATTAATTAAAGATTATTTAATTAAATAGAAAAAGTAATTATGAGAGCATATTTCATTTTATTAAATTAAATATCTTAACAAAATCTCTTTTCAGTTCAAAAAAGGGGAATTTTCAGTTCACTATTGATCAAAAATGAGTTAACTCAGTTAACTTCTTTTTCTACTCAAATTAAAATAGTTAAATCCTTATTTTACTTAAATTAAGTCTGTTAACTCCCTTTAATTTGGGAATCTCCCTTTATGACTGAAACTCATCTTCAATCCTGATCGTTGATCTAAATCGATCTCAACCATTGATGGATTCCAGGAGACTCTATTTAAGAGACCCTCATCTCTTCATTTTAGGAGGATGAATTGATTTTCTATCGAATTGCTATTGAAATTCATGCTCATGTTTACCTACATTTCTTGCATACATTCTCATTCTTAGTTTGATCTCATTTTAGTTTAATTATGCATATGCTTAATCTAGTTTGCTTCATTTGTTCTTAGATTACATTGCATCTTTCATTTTTTTCAGATTAATCTGTATACTCATTCTTAGCTTAATTCCATTGTCAAATCCTTCGTTCTTAGAGGGTCTAGTTGCCTGCACCTCGATTCTGAGGATATTAACAGGCAAAATCCCTTTACATAGAAGGCAACAGGTCGCTTTGTAGGGCAAAGTTCAAATGAACAATTCAATGTTCATTCCGCGATGAATCCGCAAATAAAGACCGTGTTGAAGTGCGTGTGTTAGCATAGGCCGCATTTTCACATACATAATATTCACATATGCAAATATCAAGTTTGACAAAAAGTTGACCAGATTTAACCATGGTTGACTTGAGTTGACTAGTTTTGAAAAAAAATTTGAAATAATTAAACAAAATTATTTAATTAAATGGAGTACTTACTTCTAATTAATTAAACAAAGTTATTTAATTAAATAAGAAGCCATTCCTAATTAATTAAATGAAGTTATTTAATTAAATAAGAAAAGTGTCTCTAATTAATTAAAGATTATTTAATTAAATAAAAAAAAAATTATGAGAACATATCTCATTTTATTAAATTAAATATCTCAACAAAATCTCTCTTCAGTACAAAAAGGGAAATTTCTAGTTCATTATTGATAAAAAATGAGTTAAATGAGTTAACTCATTTTTCTACTCAAATTGAATCAGTTAACTCCATATTTTACTCAAATTAAATTTGTTAACTCTCTTTAATTTGGAAATCTCCCTTTATGACGGTACTTCACCTTTAAATCCTGACCGTTGATTGAAATCGATCTCAACCATTGATGAATTCCAAGAAAGTCTATTTAACAGACCCTCATCTCCTAATTTTGAAAGGTTGAATGAGAATTTGCATCGAATTGTTGCTGGAATTCATACTCACATTTGCTCATATTCACATACGCGAAGATCAAGTTTAACCAAAAGTTGACCAAATTTAACCACGGTTGACTTGAGTTGACTAGTTTCGAAAAGAATTTTGAAATAATTAAACAAAATTATTTAATTAAATGGAGTACTTACTTCTAGTTAATTAAACAAAGTTATTTAATTAAATGCGAAGCCATTCCTAATGAATTAAATGAAGTTATTTGATTAAATAAGAAAAGTGTCTCTAATTAATTAAAGATTATTTATTAAAATAAAAAAAGTAATTATGAGAGCATATCTCATTTTATTAAATTAAATATCTCAACAAAATATCTCTTCAGTTCAAAAAGGGAAATTTACAGTTCACTATTGATAAAAAATGAGTTAAATCAGTTAACTCCTTTTTCTACTCAAATTGAATCAGTTAACTCCTTATTTTACTCAAATTAAATCTGTTAACTCCCTTTAATTTGGAAACCTCCCTTTATTACTAAAGTTCACCTTTAATCCTAACAGTAGATTGAAATCGATCTCAACCATTGATGAATTCCAGGAAAGTCTATTTAAGAGACCCTCATCTCTTCGTTTTGAAAGGTTGAATGAGAATTTGTATCGAATTTTTGCTGGAATTCATACTCACATTTTCTCATATTCACATACGTAAAGATCAAGCTTCACCAAAAGTTGACTAGATTTAACAACGGTTGACTTGAGTTGACTAGTTTGGAAAAGAATTTTGAAATAATTAAAAGAAATTATTTAATTAAATGGAGTACTTACTTCTAGTTAATTAAACAAACTTATTTAAATAAATGAGAAGCCATTCCTAATAAATTAAATGAAGTTATTTAATTAAATAAGAAAACTATCTCTAATTAATTATAGATTATTTAATTAAATAGAAAAAGTAATTATGAGAACATATCTCATCTTATTAAATTAAATATCTCAACAAAATGTCTATTCAGTTCAAAAAGGGAAATTTTCAGTTCACTATTGATAAAAAATGAGTTAAATCAGTTAACTTATTTTTGTACTCAAATTGAATCAGTTAACTCCTTATTTTACTCAAATTAAATTTGTTAACTCCCTTTAATTTGGAAATCTCCCTTTATGACTAAACTTCACCTTTAATCCTGATCGTTGATTGAAATCGATCTAAACCATTGATGAATTCCAGGAAAGTCTATTTAATAGACCCTCATCTCTTCTTTTTGAAAGGTTGAATGAGAATTTGCATCGAATTGTTCCTGGAATTCATACTCACGTTTGCTCATATTCTAATACGCAAAGATCAAGTTTGACCAAAAGTTGAACAAATTTAACAACGATTGACTTGAGTTGACTAGTTTCGAAAAAAATTTTGAAATAATTAAACGAAATTATTTAAATAAATGGAGTACTTACTTCTAGTTAATTAAACAAAGTTATTTAATTAAATGCGAAGCCATTCCTAATGAATTAAATGAAGTTATTTAATTAAATAAGAAAAGTGTCTCTAATTAACTAAAGATTATTTATTTAAATAAAAAAAGTAATTATGAGAGCATATCTCATTTTATTAAATTAAATATCTCAACAAAATATCTCTTCAGTTCAAAAAGGGAAATTTACAGTCCACTATTGATAAAAAATGAGTTAAATTAGTTAACTCCTTTTTCTACTCAAATTGAATCAGTTAACTCCTTATTTTACTCAAATTAAATCTGTTAACTCCCTTTAATTTAGAAACCTCCCTTTATTACTGAAGTTCACCTTTAATTCTAACAGTAGATTGAAATCGATCTCAACCGTTGATGAATTCCAGGAAAGTCTATTTAAGAGACCCTCATCTCTTCGTTTTGAAAGGTTGAATGAGAATTTGTATCGAATTTTTGCTGGAATTCATACTCACATTTTCTCATATTCACATATGTAAAGATCAAGCTTCAATAAAAGTTGACTAGATTTAACAACGGTTGACTTGAGTTGACTAGTTTGGAAAAGAATTTTGAAATAATTAAAAGAAATTATTTAATTAAATGGAGTACTTACTTCTAGTTAATTAAACAAACTTATTTAAATAAATGAGAAGCCATTCCTAATTAATTAAATGAAGTTATTTAATTAAATAAGAAAACTATCTCTAATTAATTATAGATTATTTAATTAAATAGAAAAAGTAATTATGAGAACATATCTCATCTTATTAAATTAAAGATCTCAACAAAATGTCTATTCAGTTCAAAAAGGGAAATTTTTAGTTCACTATTGATAAAAAATGAGTTAAATCAGTTAACTCATTTTTGTACTCAAATTGAATCAGTTAACTCCTTATTTTACTCAAATTAAATTTGTTAACTCCCTTTAATTTGGAAATCTCCCTTTATGACTAAACTTCACCTTTAATCCTGATCGTTGATTGAAATCGATCTAAACCATTGATGAATTCCAGGAAAGTCTATTTAAGAGACCCTCATCTCTTCATTTTGAAAGGTTGAATGAGAATTTGCATCGAATTGTTGCTGGAATTCATACTCACATTTGCTCATATTCTAATACGCAAAGATCAAGTTTGACCAAAAGTTGAACAGATTTAACAACGGTTGACTTGAGTTGAGTAGTTTCGAAAAGAATTTTGAAATAATTAAACGAAATTATTTAAATAAATGGAGTACTTACTTCTAATTAATTTAATAAAGTTATTTAATTAAATGAGAAGCCATTTCTAATTAATTAAATGAAGTTATTTAATTAAATAAGAAAAGTGTCTCTTAGTAATTAAAGATTATTTAATTATATTCAAAAAGTAATTATTAGAGCATATCTCATTTTATTAAATTAAATATCTCGACAAAATCTCTCTTCAGTTCAAAAAGGGAAATTTCCAGTTCACTATTGATCTAAAATGAGTTAAATCAGTTAACTCCTTTTTCTACTCAAATTGAATCAGTTAACTCCTTATTTTACTCAAATTAAATCTGTTAACTCTCTTTAATTTCGAAAACTCCCTTTATGAATGAACTTCACCTTTAATCCTGACCGTTGATTGAAATCGATCTCAATCGTTGATGAATTTCAAGAAAGTCTATTTAAGAGGCCCTCATCTCTTCATTTTGAATGGTTGAATGAGAAGTTGCATCGAATTATTGCTGGAATTCATACTCACATTTGCTCATACTCACATACGCAAAGATCAAGTTTGACCAAAAGTTGACCAAATTTAACCACAGTTTACTGGAGTTGACTAGTTTCAAAATTTTTTTTGAAATAATTAAACGAAATTATTTAATTAAATGGAGTACTTACTTCTAATTAATTACACAAAGTTATTTAATTAAATGAGAAGCCATTCCTAATTAATTAAACGAAGTTATTTAATTAAATAAGAAAAGTGTCTCTAATTAATTAAAGATTATTTAATTAAATAGAAAAAGTAATTATGAGAGCATATCTCATTTTATTAAATTAAATATCTCAACAAAATCTCTCTTCAGTTCAAAAAGGGAAATTTCCAGTTCACTATTCATACAAAATGAGTTTAATCAGTTAACTCCTTTTTCTACTCAAATTGAATCAGTTAACTCCTTATTTTACTCAAATTACATTTGTTAACTCCATTTAATATGAAAATCTCCCTTTATGATTGTACTTCACTTTTTAATCCTGACCATTGATTGAAATCGATTTCAACTGTTGATGAATTCCAAAAAAGTCTATTTAAGAGACCCTCATCTCTTCATTTTGAAAGGTTGAATGAGAATTTGCATCAAATTGTTGCTGAAATTCATACTCACATTTGCTCATCTACACATACGCAAAGATCAAGTTTTATCAAAAGTTGACCAAATTTAACCACGGTTGACTTGAGCTGACTAGTTTAAAAAAGAATTTTGAAATAATTAAATGAAATTATTTAATTAAATGGAGTACTTACTTCTAGTTAATTAAACAAAGTTATTTAATTAAATGAGAAGCCATTCCTAATTAATTAAATGAAGTTATTTAATTAAATAAGAAAAGTATCTCTGATTAATTAAAGATTATTTAATTAAATAGAAAAAGTAATTATGAGAGCATATCTCATTTTATTAAATTAAATATCTCAACAAAATCTCTCTTCAGTTCAAAAAAGAAAATTTTCAATTCACTATTGATCAAAAATGAGTTAAATCAGTTAATTCCTTTTTCTACTCAAATTGAATCAGTTCACTCCTTATTTTACTAAAGTTAAATCTGTTAACTCTCTTTGATTTGAAAATCTCCCTTTATGACTGAAGTTCACCTTTAATCATGACCGTTGATTGAAATCGATCTCAACCGCAGATGAATTCCATGAAAGTCTATTTAAGAGACCCTCATCTTTTCATTTTGAAAGGTTGAATGAGAATCGCATCAACTTGTTGCTTGAATTCATACTCACATTTGCTAATATTCACATATGCAAATATCAAGTTTGACCAAAAGTTGACAAGATTTAACAACGGTTGACTTGAGTGTACTAGTTTCGAAAAGAAATTTGAAGTAATTAAATGAAATTATTTAATTAAATGGAGTACTTACTTCTAGTTAATTAAACAAAGTTATTTAACTAAATGAGAAGCCATTCCTAATTAATTAAATGAAGTTATTTAATTAAATAAAAAAAGTGTCTCTAATTAATTAAAAATTATTTAATTAAATAAAAAAAGTAATTACGAGAGCATATATCATTTTATAAAATTAAATATCTCAACAAAATCTCTCTTCAGTTCAAAAAGGGAAATTTCCAATTCACTATTGATCAAAAATGAGTTAAATGAGTTAATCCTTTTTCTACTCAAATTGAATCAGTTAACTCTTTATTTTACTCAAATTAAATCTGTTAAAACCCTTTAATTTGGAAATCTACCTTTATGACTGAACTTCACCTTTAATCCTGACCGTTGATTGAAATCGATCTCAATGGTTGATGAATTCCAAGAAAGTCTATTTAAGAGACCCTCATCTCTTCGTTTTGAAAGGTTGAATGAGAATTTGCATCGAATTGTTGCTAGAATTCATACTCACATTTGCTCATATTCACATACGCAAAAATCAAGTTTGACCAAAAGTTGACCAAATTTAACCTGGGTTGACTTGAGTTGACTAGTTTCGAAAAGAATTTTGAAATAATTAAATGAAATTATTTAATTAAATGGAGTACTTGCATCTAATTAATTAAACAAAGTTATTTAGTTAAATGAGAAGCCATTCCTAATTAATTAAATGAAGTTATTTAATTAAATAAGAAAAGTGTCTCTAATTAATTAAGGATTATTTAATTAAATAGAAAAAGTAATTATGAGAGCATATTTCATTTTATTAAATTAAATATCTCAACAAAATCTCTCTTCTGTTCAAAAAGGGAAATTTTCAGTTGACTATTGATCGAAAATGAGTTAAATCAGTTAACTCCATTTTCTACTGAAATTGAATCAGTTAACTCCTTATTTTACTCAAATTAAATCTGTTAACACCTTTTGATTTGGAAATCTCCCTTTATGACTGAACTTCACTTTTAATCCTAACCGTTGATTGAAATCGATCTCAACTTTTGATGAATTACAGGAAAGTTTGTTAAAGAGACCCTCATCTCTTCATTTTGAAAGGTTGAATGAGAATTTGCATCGAATTGTTGTTGGAATTCATACCTACATTTGCTCATATTCACATATGCAAAGATCAAGTTTGACCAAAAGTTGACCAAATTTAACCACAGTTGAATTGAGTTGATGAGTTTCGAAAAAAAATTTGAAATAATTAAACGGAATTATTTAATTATATAGAGTACTTGCTTCTAATTAATAAAACAAAGTTATTTAATTAAATGATAATCCATTCCTAATTAATTAAATGAAGTTATTTAATTAAATAAGAAAAGTGTCTCTAATTAATTAAAGATTATTTAATTAAATATAAAAAAGTAATTATGAGAGCATATCTCATTTTATTAAATTAAATATCTCAACAAAATCTCTCTTCAGTTCAAAAAGGAAAATTTCTAGTTCACTATTGATCAAAAATGAGTTTTATCAGTTAACTCTTTTTTCTACTCAAATTGAATCAGTTAACTCCTTATTTTACTCAAACTAAATCAGTTAACTCCCTTTAATTTGAAAATCTCCCTTTATGATTGAATTTCACCTTTAATCTTGATCGTTGATTGAAATCGATCTCAACCGTTGATGAATTCCAGAAATGTCTATTTAAGAGACCATAATCTCTTCATTTTGAAAGGTTGAATGAGAATTTGCATCGAATTGTTGTTGGAATTAATACTCACATTTTCTCATATTCACATACGCAAAGATCAAGTTTGACCAAAAGTTGATCAAATTTAACCACGGTTGACTTGACTTGACTAGTTTTGAAAAGAATTTTGAAATAATTAAATAAAATTATTTAGTTAAATGGAGTACTTACTTCTAATTAATTAAACAAAGTTATTTAATTAAATGAGAAGCCATTCCTAATTAATTAAATGAAGTTATTTAATTAAATAAGAAAAGTGTCTCTAATTAATTAAAGATTATTTAATTAAATAGAAAAAGTAATTATGAGAGCATATCTCATTTTATTAAATTAAATATCTCAACAAAATCTCTCTTCAGTTCAAAAAGGGAAATTTTCAGTTGACTATTGATCAAAAATGAGTTAAATCAGTTAACTCCATTTTCTACTGAAAATGAATCAGTTAACTCCTTATTTTACTCAAATTAAATCTGTTAACACCCTTTAATTTGGAAATCTCCCTTTATGACTGAACTTCACTTTTAATCCTAACCGCTGATTGAAATCGATCTCAACTGTTGATAAATTCCAAAAAAGTCTATTTAAGAGACCCTCATGTCTTCATTTTGAAAGGTTGAATGAGAATTTGCATCGAATTGTTGCTGGAATTCATACTCACATTTGCTCATATTCACATATGTAAAGATCAAGTTTCACCAAAAGTTGACCAAATTTATCCACAGTTGACTTGAGTTGACTAGTTTCGAAAAGAATTTTGAAATCATTAAACGAAATTATTTAATTATATAGAGTACTTGCTTCTAATTAATTAAACAAAATTATTTAATTATATGATAATCCATTCCTAATTAATTAAATGAAGTTATTTAATTAAATAGGAAAAGTGTCTCTAATTAATTAAAGATTATTTAATTAAATAGAAAGAGTAATTATGAGAGCATATCTTATTTTGTTAAATTAAATATCTCAACAAAATCTCTCTTCAGTTAAAAAAGGGAAATTTCCAGTTCGCTATTGATCAAAAATGAGTTAAATCATTTAACTCTTTTTTCTACTCAAATTGAATCAGTTAACTCTTTATTTTACTCAAATTAAATCCGTTAACTCCCTTTAATTTTGAATTCTCCCTTTATGATTGAACTTCACCTTTAATCCTAACCGTTGATTGAAATCAATCTCAACCGTTGATGAATTTCAGAAAAGTCTATTTAAGAGACCATCATCTCTTCATTTTGAAAGGTTGAATGAGAATTTGCATCGAATTGTTGTTGGAATTAATACTCACATTTTCTCATATTCACATACGCAAAGATCAAGTTTGACCAAAAGTTGATTAGATTTAACCACGGTTGACTTGACTTGACTAGTTTTGAAAAGAATTTTGAAATAATTAAATAAAATTATTTAGTTAAATGGAGTACTTACTTCTAATTAATTAAACAAATTTATTTAATTAAATGAGAAGCCATTCCTAATTAATTAAATGAAGTTATTTAATTAAATAAGAAAAGTGTCTTTAATTAATTAAAGATTATTTAATTAAATAGAAAATGTAATTATGAGAGCATATCTCATTTTATTAAATTAAATATCTCAACAAAATCTCTCTTCAGTACAAAAAGTGAAATATTCAGTTCACTATTGATCAAAAATGAGTTAAATTAGTTAACTCCTTTTTCTACTCAAATTGAATCAGTTAACTCCTTATTTTACTCAAATTAAATCTGTTAACTCCTTTTAATTTGGAAATCTCCCTTTATGATTGAACTTCACTTTTAATCCTGACCGTTGATTGAAATCGATCTCAACCATTGATGAATTCCAAGAAAGTCTATTTAAGAGACCCTGATCTCTTCATTTTGAAAGTTTGTATGAGAATTTGCATCGAATTGTTGCTGGAATTCATACCTACATTGTCATGTCCAAACTACGAGGGCAAAAACACACTCTCAAATTTTTTTTTTTGAATAATAATTAATAATTAAGCATGCTCTAAGTTGAAATGATAGATAAAAGTTTTAGTACAGGTTCTCTACATTAACCTTCAACAATAATATAAAATTAATTTAAATGACAATGTAATGTATTCGAGTTTAGATTCATTGAAAAGGTATAATCAAAATCAACTATAAAACTCTTAGACAATAATCAATTTACAAACTAATCGATATTGAAAAGTCACTTTAAGGAAAAACAATTTAACTAGAATTCAAACTGAATATATGTATATCAAATTTATTAACTTTAACATTTCAACTATTTTTAACAAATTAATAAACCATTAAAATCTTACTAAATATAAATCAAAAATACATTAAACTAATTAAAATCATATCAGTATAGCACTAACATTACACTAATTTAAAAGATGGTAGATCCTATAACTTAATATTAATTTAACATGATACTAATTCATAACCACACTACACTTATCATTTTGATTTTTAAAACAATTGTAAATCAAATACCAAATTCAATTGTCACAAAATTAAAACTATAATAGCAACTAAGCTATATTAAAAATATATATATTCAAGGACTAATTTAATATTAATCTTAAAATTAACTAATCTTTTAACTAATCATTATGTTATGGCTTTCTAAGTTGATTAACAACTAATTCAATTATAAAACTAAACTAACTAAATCTAACATAATCTAATCTTTAAATTAATTAAATACTATACAAAAATGAATTAACAAAAATATAGCTAAATTTATTTAATAATTAAAATTAAGATTTAACTGAATTAAAAGCTAACTAAAATAACATAATATAAAGTCTACTAACTAAAATAATTTTAATAAATTAAAACATATTTGTAAGTAACATACTAACTTAAGACTTAAAAAAAATACAACACATACTAATCTAATCTAGACTAGCTTAACATAATACTAAACTAAAACTAACTTAAACTTTTAAACTAACTAATTTAATTTAATAAAAAAACTAAACTAAACACTATCACACACAACCTACACTTAATCTAACTAAAATTATTAACAAATAACTAATCTAAAACTAAACTAAAATAACATAACAACTAATCTAAACTACAACTAAAAACTAATACTAAAATTAACTAAAAAGAAACAAATATTATTTTAAACTAATTCTTTAAATTCTACTAACTTAATTTTACTAACTTTTAAAAATAACATAAAAACAATATATCAAAAATTGATATTTTAAAAAGATCATAATAATTAAACTATATACAAAAGATAAATTCCTAACTAACTAATATTAATTAATCATAAATTTAAAACTAAACAAATCTTAAAATGATCTAACTATTATTAATCTAGACTAAACTAAACTAACCAATACTAATCTCCCCTAACATTAACCTATAACTACCCCTACACCTACCCTTCCCCACCATGTTCTCCCTAGGCCTGCGCATGGCAGGTCAGACCCCTGTCCTAGGGAGAAACATGTCACACAGCCCAAGCTTGGAAAGGTGGCGACCAAGATGCAAGGTGGGGAGATAAAATAAAAACAAATTTAATCTACTTTGCATGGTCCATGGTCTGCGAAAATTTATGGAGAGGATAGGCAACGTCATGCCTTATGATGGCATTGACTTGCTTTCAAAAACAATTTATGTTACCCATGGCTGAGGTGAACGCCTTGCTTTGATAAGGAGAAGGGATGGGACATGGGGATAGGGTGATGTCACCCCATGTTGATTTGATGTTTACAATAACTTTTTTTTTAAATAACCTTTTTAAATTATAAGCTTCATAACTGCTGCCCAAGGAGAAAGCTAGACATTGATGACATAAAGTTTCTTAGGTAAGTTAGGATATTTGTTATATTGGAATTTTCTTTTTCTTAAATTTCTTTGTTTCTTCCATTATTATATTTAGTTTAAAAAAAACAATATTCACAAAACAATAAGATAATAAGAGAATCTAATAGATTCTCTGTCTCAAGGGGGAGCATTTAAATTGCTCTCCATACAAAATCCAGAGAGTTTTTTTGCTCTCTTGGCACATTTTTTTTTTGTCTTATATTTTTCTAAGTAAGAATTTTGAAGTTGATTATTAACTAGGAGGGGGTTATATATATATATATATATATATATATATATTTTAAGGTAAATCTATGAAGACTACTTACAAATTAATAAATCAAGAGATTTATTTATCCATATAAACCACAATGCAAGAATTGATCTAATTCCAATAATCACAGAAACTGAACTTTTATTCTTAATACACTTTCTTATCACATCTAAAATAGATTAACCAAGGACTAAATTTGTCATTCAATTCACACCAAATTTCATGTAGGGGCATTCACAAATCATACTTTGATCAATATCCTTCCATCACTTATACAAGGGAGTAGAATTGAATGGATTTAAACATGGTGTTAATAATCTTGTCACAATAATACTTGATTAGTTTGATCTTCTAAATAACTTGGATTAAACTAAATCAACCTTAACCATTATCCTTTCCCCAACATAGTTTTTCACATATATCATATAAGGAATACTAGAAAAATTTGCTTAATTAAAACCATATCATCATAATTACATCCTATTTTGATATGCATCCATTCAATTTAAAATTTATGATTAAATCACATGACAAGAAATTATACTTAACATCAATTTTATTGGCCAACCTGATTCAAAGGCTCATCCGGGAAAGAATCAGGAAGAAAACTAGGCTTCGTTGCCAATCCAACAAAGTTTTGAGATACAATTTACATAGGATTCAATCTTGAATTACAACACTTAAATGAAATTTCCTTCATGACCCTCAACAAGGGTTCCACATCCCATTTTGCAATACATTTCTAGAACCATGGAGGGAACAAAATCTGATCAAGTGACAACCAAGCATAATCAAGAGACAATCAAACAAGCATAATCATACATGGTTTACACAATAGGATTCAAAATGAATCAAAACTAGGAAAAGGTGGATTCTTCCAACCAGGAGATGTCAAGCACAACACCAAACAGATGCCCAATCGAGGCTATATACCAAGAACTTTCGTCCTTCCATTTCAACATACCAAAATCATACAAGGTTTGTGCTGACAGGTAGGGGCCCATAACACCCTACCCTTTCTCCCTCTTATCATCCTAAGAAGAGACTCTACACTGGATGGAGTCCGACTAAACAAACCTTTCCCAAAATTGGTCACTTCTGCCCTCTCCAAGGGTGAGTAATACCAAAACACCCATGTAAGAAAAATCTCAAAATTGCAACATAACATGAAAGGAAATCAACCAAAAATAACATGGTTTCCAAAGCTTCCCAACATACCCACAAACATGCAAACATTGAAACAACAGCAAGGTAGCATAAGCATGAAACAAGAATGAAATCTGAACAAGGGAGATAAGAATTCCCTTTCCTTGCTTCAATCTTCAAGAACTCCTCTCTAAATTTAGAGATTGGGTAACAACCTCCACTAGTTCAAGAAAGGCCTCTAAATAAGCCTCAAACTCAACCACCCAAAAGGATCAATAACTTCTCCCATCCACTAACAATTCTAGAAACTCCTAACTCAACCCACACTATGGTTAAACCCTAAAAGGAGGTGGGGTAAGACAACTCATAATAACCACATGCAATTTTCGCACAAAGGCAAAAAGGGACTTTTTGAGTGGCCTACAAAGTCAACAAAAGGGGCTTAGGGGTTGGAAAAGACCCCTAACCCATACCCATACCTTTTGGGTATAAGAATTCCATGTTTTAAAGCCTTAGGAAAAGGTTTAGAGCCAAACAAAAATCTAGAAAATAAAAAGGACCAAATAACAACTCTAAAAAGCAGATTAAGCACTAAACTGGATTAAGAGTCACTAAACTCGATTAAGAACCAATTAGCAAACTGACACTAACTTAAACTAACTTAGGTCCATGGGTTATACAGCTAACCCTAACTAGCACGCCGAAGCACATAAACATTTTACGAGTGTCAAGTGACACTGAAAGAACATAATTACGAACATTAACATTCACTGAACAAAGAAGATACATACATATATCTAACAATACAATACATGAATTACGAACAACAAGGATTCCAAAATTAGCACAAAGAGATCAGTTTTGTTCCTTCGTAGGGTTTCTCGGCTAAATATCTGCACACTCATTGCACACATCAGTAGTCCCAAAAATAACATGTACATATATACGTATCAGAAATTCACATAAATTGAACCATGCATCAATCAGGGTTTCTTCCATCCTACTTAATTCTTAACCATTTAAAATCTCTTAAATCAAAGCATATATCATACATTTACTGATTTCATCAACATACATATACATAAAATATTAAATGACAATCATCAAATATATCTGAAAAATAACATCACACAACACTAAATAATAAAGTATGTTCTAAGCAGCAGATAATGTCTCGACATCTCGAGTCGTGAGTAACAAAAAAGATAAAGTAACACTAAGGCTACGAAGGGTCGGGGCGAGGCCTCACATACATTTGGTCATATTCACATACGCAAAGATCAAGTTTGACCAAAAGTTGACTAGATTTAACCACGGTTGACTTGAGTTGACTAGTTTCGACAAGAAGTTTAAAGTAATTAAATGAAATTATTTAATTAAATGTAGTACATACTTCTAGTTAATTAAACAAAGATATTTAATTAAATGAGAAGCCATTCCTAATTAATTAAATGAAGTTATTTAATTAAATAAGAAAAGTGTCTCTAATTAATTAAAGATTATTTAATTAAATAGAAAAAGTAATTATGAGAGCATATCTCATTTTATTAAATTAAATATCTCAACAAAATCTCTCTTCAGTTCAAAAGGAGAAATTTTTAGTTCATTATTGATCAAAAATGAGTTAAATTAGTTAACTTCTTTTTCTACTCAAATTGAATCAGTTAACTCCTTATTTTACTCAAATTAAATCTGTTAACTCCCTTTAATTTGGAAATCTCCCTTTATGACTGAACTTCACCTTAAATCCTAATCGTTGATTGAAATCGATCCCAACCGTTGATGAATTCCAGGAAAGTCTATTTAGGAGACCCTCATCTCTTCATTTTGAAAGGTTGAATGAGAATTTGCATCGAATTGTTGCTGGAATTCATACTCACATTTGCTCATATTCACATACGCAATGATCAAGTTTGACAAAAAGTTGACCAGATTTAACCACGGTTGACTTGAGTTGACCAGTTTCAAAAAGAATTTTGAAATAATTAAATGAAATTATTTAATTAAATGGAGTACTCACTTCTAGTTAATTAAACAAAGTTATTTAATTAAATGAGAAGCCATTTCTAATTAATTAAATGAAGTTATTTAATTAAATAAGAAAAGTGTCTAATTAATTAAAGATTATTTAATTAAATAGAAAAAGTAATTATGAGAGCATGTCTCATTTTATTAAATTAAATATCTCAAAAAAATCTCTCTTCAGTTCAAAAAGGAAAATTTTCAGTTCACTATTTATCAAAAATGAGTTAAATCAGTTAACTCATTTTTCTACTCACATTGAACCAGTTAACTCCTTATTTTACTCAAATTAAATCTATTAACTCAATTTAATTTGGAAATCTCCCTTTATGACTGAACTTCACCTTTAATCCTGACCGTTGATTGAAATCGATCTCAACCGTTGATGAATTCCAGAAAAGTCTATTTAAGAGACCCTCATCTCTTCATTTTGAAAGGTTGAATGAGAATTTGCATCGAATTGTTACTGGAATTCATACCTACATTTTGTCATATTCACATACGCAAAGATCAAGTTTGAACAAAACTTGACCAGATTTAACCACGGTAAACTTAAGTTGACTGGTTTCGAAAAGAATTTTGAAATAATTAAATGAAATTATTTAACTAAATGGAGTACTTACTTCTAGTTAATTAAATAAAGTTATTTAATTAAATGAGAAGCCATTCCTAATTAATTAAATGAAGTTATTTAATTAAATAAGAAAAGTCTCTCTAATTAATTAAAGATTATTTAATTAAATAGAAAAAGTAATTATGAGAGCATATCTCATTTTATTAAATTAAATATCTCAACAAAATCTCTCTTCAGTTCAAAAAGGGAAATTTCCAGTTCACTATTGATCAAAAATGAGTTAAATCAGTTAACTCCTTTTTCTACTCAAATTGAATCAGCTAACTCCTTATTTTACAAAAATTAAATCTGTAAAACTCCCTTTAATTTGAAAATCTCCTTTTATGACTGAACTTCACCTTTAATCATGTCCGTTGATTGAAATCGATCTCAACCGTTGATGAATTCCAGCAAAGTCTATTTAAGAGACCCTCATCTCTTCATTTTGAAAGGTTGAATGAGAATTTGTATGGAATTGTTACTAGAATTCATACTCACATTTGCTCATATTCACATACGCAAAGATCAAGTTTGACCAAAAGTTGACAATATTTAGCCATGGTTGACTTGAGTTGACTAGTTTCAAAAAGAATTTTGAAATAATTAAACGAAATTATTTAATAAAATGGAGTACTTACTTCTAGTTAATTATACAAAGTTATTTAATTAAATGAGGAGCCATTGCTAATTAATTAAATGAAGTTATTCAATTAAATAAGAAAAGTGTCTCTAATTAATTAAAGATTATTTAATTAAATAGAAAAAATAATTATGAGAGCATATCCAATTTTATTAAATTAAATATCTCAACAAAATCACTCTTCAGTTCAAAAAGAAAAATTTTCAGTTCACTATTGATAAAAAATGAGTTAAATGAGTTAACTCCTTTTTCTACTCAAGTTGAATCAAGTAACTCGTTATTTTACTCAAATTAAATCTGTTAACTCCCTTTAATTTGAAAATCTCCCTTTATGACTGAACTTCACCTTTAATCATGACCGTTGATTGAAATTGATCTCAACCGTTGATGAATTCCAAGAAAGTCTATTTAAGAGACCCTCATCTCTTAATTTTGAAAGGTTGTATGTGAATTTGAATCGAATTGTTGTTGGAATTCATACCTACATTTGGTCATATTCACATACGCAAAGATCAAGTTTGACCAAAAGTTGACCAAATTTAACCACGGTTGACTTGAGTACACTAGTTTCGAAAAGAATTATGAAATAATTAAACGGAATTATTTAATTAAATGGAGTACTTACTTCTAATTAATTATACAAATTTATTTAATTAAATGAGAAGCCATTCCTAATTAATTAAATCAAGTTATTTAATTAAATAAGAAAAGTGTCTCTAATTAATTAAAGATTATTTAATTAAATAGAAAAAGTAATTATGAGAGCATATCTCATTTTATTAAATTAAATATCTCAACAAAATCTCTCTTCAGTTAACTCCTTATTTTACTCAAATTAAATTCGTTAGCTCCCTTTAATTTGCAAATCTCCCTTTATGACTGAGCTTCACCTTTAATCCTGACCGTTGATTGAAATCGGTCTCAACCATTGATGAATTCTAGGAAATTCTATTTTAGAGACCCTCATCTCTTCATTCTGAAAGGTTGAATGAGAATTTGCATCGAATTGTTGCTGGAATTCATACTCACATTTGCTCATATTCACATATGCAAACATCAAGTTTGACCAAAAGTTGACTATATTGAACCACAGTTGACTTGAGTTGACTAGTTTCGAAAAGAATTTTGAAATAATTAAACAAAATTATTTAATTAAATGGAGTACTTACTTCTAGTTAATTATACAAAGTTATTTAATTAAATGAGAAGCCATTGCAAATTAATTAAATGAAGTTATTTAATTATATAAGAAATGTGTCTGTAATTAATTAAAGATTATTTAATTAAATAGAAAAAGTAATTATGAGAGCATATCTCATTTTATTAAATTAAATATCTCAACAAAATCTCTCTTCAGTTCAAAAAAGGAAATTTCCAGTTCACTATTGATCAAAAATGAGTTAAACCAGTTAACTCCTTTTTCTACTCAAATTGAATCAGTTAACTCCTTATTTTACTCAAATTAAATCTGTTAACTCCATTTAATTTGGAAATCTCCTTTTATGACTGAAATTCACCTTTAATCCTGACCGTTGATTGAAATCGATCCCAACCTTTGATGAATTCCAGGAAAGTCTATTTAAGAGACCCTCATCTCTTCATTTTGAAAGGTTGAATGAGAAGTTGCATCGAATTGTTGCTGGAATTCATACTCACATTTGCTCATACTCACATACGAAAAGATCAAGTTTGACAAAAAGTTGACTAGATTTAACCACGATTGACTTGAGTTGACTATTGTTGAAAAGAATTTTGAAATTATTAAATGAAATTATTTAATTAAATGGAGTACTTACTTGTAGTTAATTAAACAAAGTTATTTAA
This sequence comes from Cupressus sempervirens, assembly GCA_028749045.1. Taxonomy (NCBI): domain Eukaryota; kingdom Viridiplantae; phylum Streptophyta; class Pinopsida; order Cupressales; family Cupressaceae; genus Cupressus; species Cupressus sempervirens. Next base: position 104,094,207 of record CM053791.1, read on the forward strand.
TTAAATGAGAAGCCATTCCTAATTAATTAAATGAAGTTATTTAATGAAATAAGAAAAGTGTCTCTAATTAATTAAAGATTATTTAATTAAATAGAAACAGTTATTATGAAAGCATATCTCATTTTATTAAATTAAATATCTCAACAAAATCTCTCTTCAGTTCAAAAAGGGAAATTTTCAGTTCACTATTGATCAAAAATGAGTTAAATCAGTTAACTTCTTTTTCTACTCAAATTGAATCAATTAACTCCTTATTTTACTCAAATTAAATCTGTTAACTCCCTTTAGTTTGGAAATCTCCTTTTATGACTGAACTTCACCTTTAATCCTGACCGTTGATTGAAATCAATCTCAACCGATGATGAATTCCAGGAAAGTCTATTTAAGAGACCCTCATCTCTTCATTTTGAAAGGTTGAATGAGAATTTGCATCGAATTGTTACTGAAATTCATACTCACATTTTCTCATATTCACATACGCAAAGATCAAGTTTGACCAAAAGTTGACCAGATTTAACCACAGTTGACTTGAGTTGACTAGTTTCGAAAAAAATTTTTAAATAATTAAACGAAATTATTTAATTAAATGGAGTACTTACTTTTAGTTAATTATACAAAGTTATTTAATTAAATGAGAAGCCATTCCTAATTAATTAAATGAAGTTATTTAATTAAATAAGAAAAGTGTCTCTAATTAATTAAAGATTATTTAATTAAATAGAAAAAGTAATTATGAGAGCATATCTCATTTTATTAAATTAAATATCTCAACAAAATCTCTCTTCAGTTCAAAAAAGGAAATTTCCAGTTCACTATTGATAAAAAATGAGTTAAATCAGTTAACTCCTTTTTCTACTCAAATTGAATCAGTTAACTCCTTATTTTACTCAAATTAAATTTTTTAACTCCTTTTAATTTGGAAATCTCTCTTTATGATTGAACATCACCTTTAATCCTGACTGTTGATTGAAATCAATCCCAACCGTTGATGAATTCCAGAAAAATCTTTTGAAGGGACCCTCATTTCTTCATTTTGAAAGGTTGAATGAGAATTTGCATCGAATTGTTGCTGGAATTCATACTCACATTTGCTCATATTCACATATGCAAAGATCAAGTTTGACCAAAAGTTGACCAGATTTAACCACGATTGACATAAGTTGACTAGTTTTGAAAAGAATTATGAAATAATTAAATAAAATTATTTAATTAAATGGAGTACTTACTTCTAATTAATTATAAAAAGTAATTTAATTAAATGAGAAGCCATTCCTAATTAATTAAATGAAGTTATTTAATTAAATAAGAAAAGTGTCTCTAATTAATTAAAGATTATTTAATTAAATAGAAAAAGTAATTATGAGAGCATATCTCATTTTATTAAATTAAATATCTCAACAAAATCTCTCTTCAGTTCAAAAAGGGAAATTTCCAGTTCACTGTTGATCAAAAATGAGTTAAATGAGTTAACTCCTTTTTCTACTCAAATTGAATCAGTTAACTCCTTATTTTACTCAAATTAAATCTGTTAGCTCCCTTTAATTTGGAAATCTCTCTTTATAACTGAACTTCACCTTTAATCCTGACCGTTGATTGAAATCGATCTCACTCGTTGATGAATTCTAGGAAAGTCTATTTAATAGACCCTCATGTCTTCATTTTGAAAGGTTGAATGAGAATTTGCATCGAATTGTTGCTGGAATTCATACTCACATTTGCTCATATTCACATGTGCAAAGATCAAGTTTGACCAAAAGTTAACCATATTTAACCACGGTTGACTTGAGTTGACTAGTTTCGAAAATAATTTTGAAATAATTAAATGAAATTATTTAATTAAGTGGAGTACTTACTTCTAATTAATTAAACAAAGTTATTTAATTAAATGAGAAGCCATTCTTAATTAATTAAATGAAGTTATTTAATTAAATAAAAAAAGTGTCTCTAATTAATTAAAGATTATTTAATTAAATAGAAAATGTAATTATGAAAGCATATCTCATTTTATTCAATTAAATATCTCAACAAAATCTCTTTTAAGTTCAAAAAGGGAAATTTTCAGTTTACTATTGATAAAAAATGAGTTAAATCAGTTAACTCCTTTTTCTACTCAAATTGAATCAGTTAACTCCTTATTTTACTCAAATTAACTCTATTAACCCCCTTTAATTTGGAAATCTCCCTTTATGACTGAACTTCACCTTTATTCCCGACCGTTGATTGAAATCGATCTCAACCATTGATGAATTCCTAGAAAGTCTATTTAAGAGACCCTCATCTCTTCATTTTGAAAAGTTGAATGAGAATTTGCATCGAACTGTTGCTGGAATTCATACTCACATTTGGTCATATTCACATACGCAAATATCAAGTTTGACCAAAAGTTGACAAGATTTAACCACGGTTGACTTGAGTTGACTAGTTTTGAAAAAAATTTTGAAATAATTAAACGAAATTATTTAATTAAATGGAGTACTTACTTCTAGTTAATTAAACTTTAATGCCCCACCAAGGGATCCAAAGAATTTCACTAGGTTTGCGAAACAATTTTTTTTTTTTTTTTTTAACATGAAAGTAAAAACATTCATAACATTTGCGGAAGCAATAGTAACATCCGACTGAAAGTAAACCTAACACAACATAACAGATTACATTATGTAAAGATCTCTTAATGTTGAATCACATCTAATCATAACCATTCATCTAACATCACATCCTGATGAAATAACAATGATATATCTAATGTTCTTAAACCATATACAAGTGTCTTTTTTTTTGTAATTACATTTTAGTTTAGCTCAATCATCCACTGTACATGTTACGAGGTATGAAAGGCTTAAAAGAATAAACATTCATATAAATAAAGTATATCATCATCCAATATTAATTCATGATGCAATAACATAATGAAACCATAAACAATACATGATACATCATCATCATAAAGATATAAACATCCATCATAAAAGATAACCATATACCACAAATATAAATAACTAAGTGCATGGTACCTCCCAACCATAAATAGCATCATTAGACCATCGTGGATCCTATCCATCCCTCCGTGCGTAATATCCAAAGCACCGAAGAGATCATTGACTATTAATATAGTAAGAATGTCACTCCTAAAACATCCTACTAACATGCAAAGTAAAGCATAGGATACCATCATCTAAAATATGCAAATCATCAATATAAGAAAACATACCAATAAATACATCCATCATAGAGTATACCATCTATCATAATGCTCCAAGAACATAATGAAGATGAATACCAACCAAGAATACTCTAGCCACGGTGTCTCAATGGATCTCAAATGATAAGAGTGGAAATATAGTACCACCTGACCGCGTGGAACCTAAGTGGTCCACTCCCACCATGATGAGGAGATAATCTCAAGTCCCAAACATGATATCAATTCACAAAGCACAAATCTCTATAAGTCCAGGAATCATAAAAGTATGCTAACTCAAAAGTTCCATCACACACAAAATCGACATCTAATTTCCAGAAGCACACAATGACATGTAGGAAACCTACTATGCAAGCAGGAAAGTGTCATCGCAATTATCACATACAAGTTACCCTGGTAGTTAGCTAAACTCCACAGTTCCATACTGATCTCATGCGGCCACTAGTATCCTCTCATATTGAAGAGGCACACTACGGAATGCACGATCACAACCATGTGTTCTCACTACTCCCATCCTAGCCTATACAAGCGCTCAAGGCATGGGCGAGAACATCAAAAATTATCTTTTTAGGTTCATTTAATCCCCATTTAGTTTGTAAATGTTATCACTTATTAAAAAAACTTACAATGAGTTACCTTGGTAGCCACTTAGGGCCCCGACCCCCATTGGAAGCCACTTCTCGACACTACAAGTAGATTACCTACCCTAAGCTCATGGAATCATAAAATCACCCCAGTCCTATACAAGCGATTGGAAAGAAAATCCAAAAGATAATCCATAAAAAAAGAATCGTTAAATATCCACAATATAAGCATCAAATATCCATAATAAGAATCATCAAATCTCGAAGATAAGAATCATCAAATCTCCATGAGCATTTGAAAAAGCATCCATAGAAAATCATGAGCACAACAGTTCTCTATTGGCAACTGAAGGCATCACTGATAATCATAATAATCATTGGTTCTCAATAACCAAAATATATCTCAAAATAAATCACAATATCCATTGGTTCTCAACAAGCAACCAAGAATATCTCAAAATCATACTGATCGAAGACTCCAAAATGGTTGAGTCAAACATGTCACAATATGACATCATGAATAAATAAATCCACATTTCAGTCCCATCATGGTGACTAGAAAATAATCCAAGGATAACTGATCGATGACTCAAAAAAATGATTAGCTCAAGTGTCTCATGCATATACATCTCAGCTTCACACATGAAGACTGATGAACAATAACAATCAGTAAATACAAACATTTCATAGAGCATCCGATCACATTACCATGGTTGGGCTTATAAAGATCAAGACCAAATAAAATCAACATGTTATCATATCTCATAACCCTCGAGCCTCTGGTAACAACTTAGGACTGGTCAACACTAGTCAACCCAAAACCCAAAATAAGAAGCATATAGAAAACATGATGGAAACACATGTTTTGGTTTTTCTATATTACATAGTTGAATAATGTGTATGGGTTTCCAGTTTTCTATTTGCAAATATACTTCAAGTGTCTAAGTTTCATCATTTGACCTACAAGTCATCCCATTTGTTCCCCGATAGCATTATCCTTCCATTATTAAGAATTACATTCTAAGAATAACTTAAGGATAAATATTCACTAAACTGATCATCATTGACCTTTAATTAAATTGTTCTCTTCATTTAACTAAGATCCATATTTTAATTGATTAACTCTTCTTTAATGTTACTTCAACTTTTAACATAAATCAAGGATCATTATTCGTTTAGGTTATAAGAAAGCCAGTTACTAGTTTTCAAATAAGAAGATTATAACTTTATTAAAATGATCAACTAACATAGGTACACCATCCATGACCTATTACATTCTAATAGTTTTCAATTAGAAACTTAATTAAGTATTACTAAAGTTTGAGTCTTTTAATTTAATCGTTATCAACGTCGACAACCATATAATATCTAAAGTCATTATTCAAGTCATAAGACTTATCAACTTCGATATAGATAATTTACAATCTCATTAAAAAAATTATATCAACTAAATCTCCATTACATAACATAATTATTAATTGAATCCAATTAACTCTAGTTAATTGATTTAATTAATAATTTCACAACCAAACCATCAACCTAATGAATATTAGTTGACTAATAACTAAAAGTCAGCCATACACAAATATTCATGTTCATAGTTCAATAATAATAACTTGCTAATATTTAAGGACAAGCTATAGAAGAAATCTTATTATTAAATCTTTAATGATCACATACGTCACTCTGCTATTAGAGCCAGGTTTCATAACACTTGGGCAATAATTGGTCCATGTAAAATGCGGACATTTAAAACTACATGAATTAAATCTCCTCTCGCATATTCGTATTTTATTGGAAGGAAAAATAATCCTATCTTATTGTATTAATTAGACTTTTAAACTCTATGCTATAATTGAAAAAAAATTCCCCCTTGACTATATAAATAAAATTAAAAATCCCACCCTTAAAAAAAATGGGCCTTGAGAAATTGTTCATTCTTAGATAAAAGTAGTTCTCTATTTTTTGTATGGGAAAAGAAGTTGAATCCTCTTGTGTTGACAGGAAATATTCTCTACAATTACTCATTTAAAATTTTTAATTCAAAAAAATAAAAAAAATTATTAAAAATTAAAAAAAATAAAAATAAAGAAAGAAAGATAAATATCTACTCTTAAATATCCTAGGATTCTACCAACCTTACTTTAAAACCATAATTCTTCTTAGCCTTCTAGCCCTAAGCGCAGTCATCCTTGACTTGGTGCATATATTAAATGCATATTGTTTGGAGGGGGTCTCTTTTTCAAAAAAAACATGCGAATTTGAGCAAGTGGGGAGGACGGATTTTAACCACCCTCACTTCACCATGCGTGTGACCAGCCTCTCATTGGTTCACGTGTAGGGAGAGTTGGGAGCTGCCCAAGCTAGAAAAATGCAGACCATGCGATTGGTAAGATAAGAGCAGCACGCCATGTAAGGGGATGGGCAGTGTGGGGTTCTGCGCCCACGTGGGTGGTTTGGAGCCAATGCGTATGGTCTTGGCTAGCCTCTTGCTAATGGGCGACAAATTTATTTAGTCAAGCATTTGATCCATCTTCTCCACACCCATTTGTATTCCACCTATGAATTTCTATTGGGCCACGTGCTGGGGGGTGATATATTAACTGATGGGGGAGGGTGGTGTTATGTTATGAAGGAGCTCAAATTTTTTATTTGGTATGCAAACCAAATATGGGGAGAGAGGATGCATGCCTATCATCATTGACTCCCCCTCTATGCACCCCAAAACTACGGCCTCCTGTGTCCTTCCTTTGGTAGACCCACATAAGGGAGTGCCCATGTGAACCTTGGGTAGTGTGGAAAATCTTGGGGTGAGGGAGTGTGGATAAGTTTAAAAGGAGCTAAGTCAACATATATTAAAGTTACCTTGCTTTGAAATGTTATAATTGCCTTCCCAAGTGTTGTCATCTCTGACATGCCCTTCACCATCTTTGTGCAGTGTGTATATAGGTTGGAAAAGTGCACTTATTTCAGAGACATATAGATCATGTACAGGCAGGCCTGTATTTACATCTCTGGTACCAATATTCTATTTTCAATTGTTCGCTTGCCTGGAGAAGGCAACTTTCGTCATTGCCAAATGAAGCTTTTCAAGTAGCTAGTAGATATCAACTACTTGACTGTGGACAGCAATCTGAAATTTGTATTGTCAGAGGAAGCATACAAACATGCATAGCTTGTGTGTGTGGCATTATGAGTATATGCAAATGGGGTTCTGATATGGAACAGGCACTTGAAAATGTTGGCTGTTGTATTCATCAAGTGTCTATTATAGAGGTATTGAAGAGACAAAAGGATACAGAAACAACACTGAATTACTTTAGGTGGGCACAAGGTCAAACAAACTTCAAACTTAATTCAGAAGTTTATGATCCCCTCCTCTTATTGCTGGCTAATAACATGCAAACCAAGAAATTGCAATGTCTACTCAAGGATATGAGTACATATGGAATTGAACCATTAGTTACTTCCTATCTAGAAGTTGTAAAGATCTATACCAGTGTTGCATTACTGAGACATGCTATTGATATAGTACATACTATGAGAGAGAGGAAATTTTAGAATTTATTTTCTTCTTATGAAATTGTCATTGGTGCTCCTGTTGAGGCTCGTGAAACAAGTATGGTTAGATTTGGAGGTTAGTAAGATGTAATGTAGAAATTTGTTAGTACTTAAATGTTAGTTAGTAATTTTAAATATGTTAGTGACCTTCTAATTTAATTAGTTATTACTTATCCCAATATTTACTTTTAGTTAAATGATAGAAGTAGTTAGTAATGTATGTTAGTTTTAAAGTTAGTTTGTTAGTTTGTTGGTTTGCGTAAAATTAAAATGATGAGTATGGGTAATTAACTTAGGATTTAATTAGTTGGTATTTAGTTTAATAGAATGTATTATAAAATTAGCATTATTTTAGAATGTGTTAGATGTTAGGAAGTAGTTAGTTTATTTTTATTTATTTTTTTGTCCTAACATCTTTTTATTTGTTAAGCTAGTTATGGTAGGTGTTAGGTTAAGAACAATATTAATAAGTGATAAAGTTAATAGCTTTAATTAATGTAGGTGTTAATTTATGTTTTATGAACACTATATTTGAATTTAGATGATTAGTGGTTAGTAAAGAATGCTTAGTGTTAATAGTTGATGTTAAATAGAAATGATTATTTAATTTTTTGGTTAAATTGTTGGAGATAGGAATAATTGCATAAGTTTTATGTTGCATTAAGTTATTTATTTAGTATGTCTTAGTGTTGGTTTTTAATTTAAGTTTTGAATGGATAAATAAATAATTAAATTTAATTGTTATTGTTCAAAGTTATATGTTAGGATTTCATTTTAAATTTAATTATACTAATAGGCAAAAATTTAATAAAGTGGATAAAAGGTATTACGAACATTAGTCTATAAAATTAGTATTGGAGTTTAACCCAAATGCCCTTTGATGAATGAATATGTCTATACTTAGTTTTAAAATAATGAATGAACCTAAGCAGTATATTATTCTAGTAAATAATTGCTTTGATATGATGATATTGTTATTAATGTTTTGATTTTAAGGTGTTATCAGGACATGTTAATGTGTGTGAAATGTTTATAAGGGATTGGCTAGACATCTTTCTTGAGTTGGTAAATTTGATTAAGTTTGAAGATGGAATGAACTTGGTAACTAATTTAATGATAATTAATTAATTAATTTTTTAATTTTTTTTAAATTAGTTTAATAGTTATTTTAACAATTGGAATCAAGTATTAAGGTATTAGATAACTTGTCAAAGATGTAGAACTAGTTCACCTAGGAGAGTGAACCTAAATTTTGATCAACCAACTCTTCTGGCATTGTTGTCCCCACATGCTAAGATTCTTCAAAAGGAAACTAATATAATAACAAGAGAATTGATGGAACCTCATTTCAGTATCCTCGCATTTGCACGTTTGAATGAGTTTTGATCAAGGCAAACCCCTTAGTACAACAAACCTTAATCATAGGGCGATGTTGGTGAAGATTGGTATGTAGTTAGTACGTGGGATCAATCATAGTTGGGTGACATGGTCGTTAGACCCCCATATAATTTCTATTCTTGATCCTTGCAATGTATTGGGGGACCTAAGATTCCTCATTTTCCTCAGAGACCTTGGTATGGCCGCCTTATGTCAGTAATGTCAATTTGTAAGTAATTGGATTTTTTTTTTTCTTTCCATATTTGTCTGATTGCAGATTTTTGATATTTAATGCTCTTTTCTTTTTTCCAAACAGTGTGATGTGGGGCTGTTAGCCAAATGTATTATTGATAATTCTATTTTTCGTCTTCGTTATGTCTTTATTTCTTGATTAAAATTTCACTATTGTGGCCACTCTTTATTTCTTTGATTTCAGACTTTTTGTGTTGGATATTTCATCCTTGATGTTGAATTTAAATTTTGAGGCATTTTTTTTGTTTTCTAAGTGTTGTTGGCAAAAGTTGCATATGATGGGCCTACCAGAGGGATTCATGACAATTAAGTGGATGTGTAACACTAGGGTATGGGGTTATCAGTAAGAGTAGTCAAGCCCCACCCTTTCCCAAGACTTCAAGATTTAGTGCAATGAATTTTTTTTTTTTGTTAACTATTATGAGTGATAGATTGCAATGGGTTGTTTAGTATCCTATCGAGAAATCAGTATGTCGTGGAAACTCTAAAGTAACAATGTTTGACCTTGAATAAAGGGACAAGTTGCTTATTATGAAACCTCGTTTAAGGGAATCTCGTACAACTGTTACTCTATGAGTGGGTACATGGAATTCAAAATACCTTGGTTTTGTTATTATTATTCGAGACTTCATAAGTATTTTATAAGAGATTAAAATGTTGTTTATATATGACCTATATGTTTTAAGGAATAATTGACCCTGGAAAATGTAACCACATTAGAATTTTGGATTGAACTTCTCTTTTAACATGGTCATCAGAAAAATATGTTATCTCCCCTAAATATGTAAGTGAATTATTAATCAATCTTTTTATAAGAATAAATTTTGGAACAGGTCTAGAAAAAGTCTAGCATAAGATGAACATTGTAGTTGTGTGACTTCCAGGAGGAAGTCAAAGGCTAGTGGGGGAGGATGTGAGGTCCCTTCTCGCACATACTTATTAAATATGAATTTCTCTATCAAATCCGTTGTAGGAGATTTGAATGGATATGGAGTAATGTTGTAGTTTTCTTAGATGTCCTAATGAAAATTGAGAACAATAGATACATCCATGCTTTAATACTTAAAGATTAGAGAATAACTATGTTGTCTCGACTATTTAAAACATTAATTTGCACTAACAATAATACAAGGTGTTTCACTTCATGATGATGTCATTGATTTTGTTACCTCAATGATTAGGATTCTATGCAGTTAGATAGTTCAATATTCACTATTGGTGATGTTATGATGTTTAGGTATATGCATGCCTAACAATGATTATTCTCGTATTTAATCTGAATTAATGATTAAGTTATATGTCATATTGATAATGTAATTTTTGATGATTAAATGTGAGTAGAAATGAATTAAATAGTTAAGTAATTAAAGCATTATGTTCTAAGTTCGCCCTGACCCTTTGTAGCCTTAGTTGTTACTTTATCTTTTTTGTTACTCACGACTCGAGATATCGAGACATTACCAGATACTCGAACATACTTTATTATTTCATGTTGTGTGATGTTACTTTCAGATATATTTGATGATTGTCATTTAATGTTTCATATATATGTATGTTGATGAAATTAGTAATGTAGGATTGATATTTTGGTTTGGGATATTTTAATTGGTTAAGAATTAAGTAGGATGAAAGAAACCCTGATTGATGTATGTTTCAATTTATGTGAATTTTTGATACGTACATATGTGCATGTGATTTTTGGGACTACTGATGTGTGCAATGAGTGTGCAGATAATTTTAGCCGAGGAAATCGACGGAGGAACAGAACTGATTTCTATGTGCTAATTTTGGAAACCTTGTTGTTTGTAATTCACGTATTGTACTGTGAGATGTATGTATGTATCTTTCTGTGTTCAATAAATGTTAGTGTTCGTAACTATGTTCTTTTACTGTCGCTTGACACTCGTAAATTGTTTATGTTCTTCAGTGTGCTGATTAGGGTTAGTTGTGTAACCTTTGGACCCAAGTTGGCTTAAGTTGGTGTCAATTTGCTAATTGGGTTCTTAATCGAGTTTAGTCACCCTTAATCCAGATTAGTGCTTAATTTGCATTTTAGAGTTATTAGTTGGTCCTATTTTATTTCTAAATTTTTTTTGGCTCTAAACCTATTTTCTAAGGCTTAAAACATGATATAATTATACCCAAAGGGTATGGGTATGGGTTAGGGGTCTTTTCCAACCCCTAAGCCCCTTTTTTTGACTTTTGAGGTCACTCAAAAAGTCTCTTTTTGCCTTTGTGCGAAAATTGACCATGGTTATCTTGAGTTAACTCACCTCATCTCCACTTAGGGTTTAACCATAGTGTAGGTTGAGTTAGGAGTTTCTAGAATTACTGGTGGGTGGAAGTAGTTATTGCTTCTTTTGGGTGGTTGAGTTGGAGGCTTATTTAGAGGCCTTCATTGGACTAGTTGAGGGGTTTACCCAATCTCTACATTTAGAGAGGAGTTCTTGAAGATTGAAGCAAGGAGAAGGAAACTCTAGTCAAACTTGTTCATTGCCATTACCTCTTGTGAAGGTTGGATTTCTCATCTCCCTTGTTCAGATTTCATTCTTGTTTCATGCTTATACTACCTTGTTATTGTTTCAATGTTCGTATGTTTGTGGGTATGTTTGGAAGCTTCGAAAAACATGTTATTTTTGGATGATTTCCTTTCATGTTTATGTTTGCAATTTTGAGATTTTTTTTGCATGGGTGTTTTGGTATTACTCACCCTTGGAGAGGGTAGAAGTGACCAATTTTGGGAAAGGTCTGTTTAGTCAGACTCCAACCAGTGTAGAGTCTCTTCTTAGGATGAGAAGAAGGAGAAAGGGTAGGGTGTTATGGGCCCCTACCTGTTAGCACAAACCTTGTATGATTATGGTATGATTATGGAATGTTGAAATGGAAGAACAGAAGTTCTTGGTATATAGCCCTGATTGGGCATCTGTTTGGTGTTGTGGTTGACTTCTCCTGGTTGGAAGAATCCACCTTTCCCTAGTTTTGATTCATTGTGAATCCTATTGTGTAAACCATGTATGATTATTCTTGGTTGTCACCTGATCAAATATTTGTTTCCTCCTCAGTTCGTAGAAATGTGTTGCAAAAAAAATTGAAATGAATCCCTTGATGAGGGATATGAAGAAAATTCAATTATATTGTTAAAATTTGGGATTGATATCCTAATGTAATTGTATTTTAAACTTTGTTGTAAATGGCAACGAAGCCAGATTTTCTTCCTGGTTCTTTCCCGGCTGAGCCTTTGAATCAGGTTTGCCAATAAAATTGGTGGTTGAGTATAATTGGTTATCATGTGATTAAATCGTGATTTAAATTTAGATGGATGTATCTCAAAAATAGTATGGAATTGATGATGTTGAATTTGGTTAAATTTCAAGTTTTCTTTCATGTTGAAAATGAAAATTATGATCATGGATGTAGATTCAGGTTGCATGATTATTTGAATCAAACAATTCTTGCATCGTTGATTTAAAATGGATAATTCATATTCTTGTATGTTAAGGTTGTAATTAGGCTTTATGGATTTTCATTTAAAAGAAATTATTGGCAAAGATTGAATTATTCCAATTAAATCTATTTTTAAAAAAATTGTGTTTTGCCCATGTAGTTTGGGCATGACATTTGCAACAATGTCCCCATTTATATTTTAATAATAACAAGTTATAATAAATCTCCAATACCAAGTATTATTATCTCAAATAAGTTTCCCCTATGTACGTTGATTCAGTTAATTGATACTCTTCCAAATTATTAACCAATTCAATTTGATTAATATCTTTTACAGTACTTCAATCATTAACTAATCTCCTCTAGATTAACTCTGATCGTATTAATTTATAACTATTTAAACTATTTATACTATTATTTATTAATAGTTTGTTAGACGCAACAAACATTAATAAATAATAAACTCATCAAAACTATTATTAATCGATCTAAAGAATTTTACATAAGCTTTATTAGCTAACTCTTAATACCATTAAGGTATATCAATAATTTAGTTAATAATATATAACATATTAATAATACCATAGTAATTCAAATTATAACAATGTTATAACAGTACTCCATGTCAATTAAATCTTAATCCATTATCATCAAAGTCTCTTCATTTAAAAATGTAATATAAAATTACTATCTTTGAATTATTTAATATATATTAAATAGTATTTAATATACATTATAAAAAGTCCACTATATAAACTATATTAAAATCTCTTTTTTTAAAATTTTCTTTCATTTAAAAATCTATTTACTTAGATTGACTAATAATTAATTACACTTCTTCTACTATTAACTAATCTTAATTAAATTTGATTTAATTAGATTAGATAATAAACCATATAAAACTATATTAATAAGATTCTAATAAGAAAAGATTACAATAATATTTTTAATTCATTCCATGCTTTGATATATTATTTTTGTGAAGTTTAAGCATAAAGAACTCTTGGTTATGGAAAATAGAGAAATATCTGTCCTTGAATAAAATAGTCCCAGTACGAGTGCCATATCTCCTTAATGAACTGTTGGATCGGGCTGAAATTGAAATATGTTGGAGAAGGCCAAATTTTGTGAATTCTAATTGGAGCAATCAAATAAATTCGATCACGATAAAAAGTTATGAATGACTGAGTTCAGGTCTATCCAAGGGGCAGCGACAGGACAATTTGTGATGAATTAAGAATTTTCTCTTAAAATAATTATTCTCTAAATTTATCCAATTGTTCTAATAGTTTTAGAAACCATTTTTTAAGTCCATTAATCAATTTGATTCCAAATCGAACCCAAACCCGTTTTAGATCTAATTATTTCTCCTTAATTGGATCTAAGTTTTTTTCTATTGTTTTCTTCTCAACCAAATAGCATATCTAGATTCCAATTTTAAAATTGCAAATCCAATCATAGAGGATATTCAGACACATATAACAGACACAATGAAGACAGGAAAAGAAATAATGCAAAGAGAATATGCGAATATCACTAGTGCACCTGGACACTGATGCTAATTTGCCTTGCAATCCCTTCCTTTTCCATCATTCGTAATTCTTCCAAGAATCCAAGTCAATCGAATCCTCCAAGTGACTAGAAGTGCTAGAAGAAGCATAGAAGCAAGTAAAAACATATGAGCATATGAGCTTCTCCAATGCATGTAAGCTTTGAAGCTTCTATTTTAGCTTGAAGCTTGTAGCTTGTAACTTCCATTCAGCTTGTCCAAAACACACTAAGAGAGCCTCTATTTAAAGGTCTCTAAGATTCATCTAGAGTGTCTCTAGAAACAACTAGAAGATAAGCATGACAATCAAGCATGGATCTTCCCCAACCTTCTAGATAAATCTTAAAGTTGTAGACACCATGTGCTCATATAAAATGCTAACTTTTAAGTGTAGACAACTTGTGCATTCTTAGAGTGCAAACTCTTGTGTTGTCTACATGATAACTCCCGAGAATTTGCCAACTCCTATGTGAGCAAACATTAAAATAATGCATATTAATTAATATAATATTTACTTTACTCTTTCTAATTTAATTTATTTATTTATTAAGTATCATGCACTAACTTTGATAATTCCACTTTTCAATCTTAATATATTTATATTTTAATCACATGAGATTTAGAATCTTTTATGAATTTAAATATATTTTTCACTTTTAAATTTTATTTTCAAAACTTAATTGCTAAAATATTTATTAGCTTTAATAATAATATTATTTAGTCATTTATTTAAAAATGAGCTCCAAATATATTATTATTAAAATAAATATTGTCAGATTCCAAATTTAAAATTATAACTTTTTATTTTTAAATTTAATTATTTTATTTAATTAATTTCCAATTAATTATATAAAATAAATATTAAAATATCATATTAATTTGTCATTAAATTAAACCATTAATTAAATCTTTTAATTAGGCTTAATTAATAAAAAATACATCAAAGACTCATAAGGTAAAAATATGAAAATTCATCATAGCCAAAATACATAAAAAATCAAACCAAGGGTTTAAATCATGAATTACGTCATCTGACACATTCGGAGGGTACTCAACTCAGATACTTGTCCTAATTTTCCAATTAGGACAAATGGCTTAAAGGGTTGGGATTTGGACTTCAAAATTTATCTCCCCTCTCTTATCATTGAGATGATGTGATAGGGTACGCTCATCCTGATAATTTAGAGAAGTCGATACTCAGTACCTATAACCTGCATAAAAATCAAGCATGTACAAACACAATATATACTAAACTAAATAGGCAATGGTAGGAAGTGGTGCATTGTGTAGATCCTGACTAGCAGGTGACTACGACTCCCTTCCTTAACCACATCAGACACGTCATATAAAAGAAAACACACAAAGCAAACACAGACACCATACACACGCAAGTATGGGGTAAGTATCCATAATAAAACACATATGATAATAAATCATCTTACTAATCATCATTAATAATTGAAAGCAATGTAATAATCATCATCAATAATTGCAAACACAAAAAATAACCATCATACATTCATGAAATGTAGAGTTTAAGTAATCTCATCACATAATAAATTGAATCCATAGCACAATATCTGATAATATCAAAAGAATTTTGCTAACCAACAACATAAAACTAGCTCTAACAGAGTTCAACAACGATAACAAAATGTGATCCAAGGGCAGACACTACATAAACAAAGTTATTTAATTAAATGAGAAGCCATTCTTAATTAATTAAATGAAGTTATTTAATTAAATAAGAAAAGTGTCTCTAATTAATTAAAGATTATTTAATTAAATAGAAAAACTAATTATGGGAGCATATCTCATTTTATTAAATTAAATATCCCAAAAAAATCTCTCTTCAGTTCAAAAAGGAAAATTTTCAGTTCACTATTGATCAAAAATGAGTTGAATGAGTTAACTCCATTTTCTACTCAAATTGAATCAGTTAACTCCTTATTTTACTGAAATTAAATCTGTTAACTCCCTTTAATTTGGAAATCTCCCTTTATGACTGAACTTCACCTTTAATCCTGACCGTTGATTGAAATCGATCCCAACAATTGATGAATTCTAGGAAAGTCTATTTAAGAGACCCTCATCTCTTCATTTTGAAAGGTTGAATGAGAATTTGCATCGAATTGTTGCTGGAATTCATACTAACATTTGCTCATATTCACATACGCAAAGAACAAGTTTGGCCAAAAGTTGACCAAATTTAACCATGGTTGACTTGGGTTGACTAGTTTCGAAAAGAATTTTGAAAAATTTAAATGAAATTATTTAATTAAATATAGTACTCACTTCTAATTAATTAAACAAAGTTATTTAATTAAATGAGAAGCCATTCTTAATTAATTAAATGAATTTATTTAATTAAATAAGAAAACTATCTCTAATTAATTAAAGATTATTTAATTAAATAGAAAAAGTAATTATGAGAGCATATCTCATTTTATTAAATTAAATATCTGAAAAAAATCTCTCTTTAGTTCAAAAAGGGAAATTTCCAGTTCACTATTGATTAAAAATGAGTTACATCAGTTAACTCCTTTTTCTACTCAAATTGAATCAGTTAACTCCATATTTTACTCAAATTAAATTTATTAACTCCTGTTAATTTAGAAATCTCCCTTTATGACTGAACTTCACCTATAATCCTAACCATTGATTGAAATAGATCCCAACCATTGATGAATTCCAAGAAAGTCTATTTAAGAGACCCTCATCTCTTCATTTTGAAAGGTTGAATAAGAATTTGCATCGAATTGTTGCTGGAATTCATACTCACATTTGGTCATATTCACATACGTAAAGATCAAGTTTGACCAAAAGTTGACCAAATTTAACCACGGTTGACTTGAGTTGACTAGTTTTGAAAAGAATGTTGAAATAATTAAATTAAATTATTTAATTAAATGGAGTACTTACTTCTAATTAATTATACAAAGTTATTTAATTAAATGAGAATCCATTCCTAATTAATTAAATGAAGTTATTTAATTAAATAAAAAAAGTGTCTCTAATTAATTAAAGATTATTTAATTAAATAGAAAAAGTAAATATGAGAGCATATCTCATTTTATTAAATTAAATATCTCAACAAAATCTCTCTTTAGTTCAAAAAGGGAAATTTTTAGTTCACTATTGATCAAAAATGAGTTAAATCAGTTAACTCCTTTTTATACTCAAATTGAATCAGTTAACTCCTTATTTTACTCAAATTAATTCTATTAACTTCCTTGAATTTGGAAATCTCCCTTTATGACTGAACTTCACCTTTATTCCTGGCCGTTGATTGAAATTGATCTCAACCGTTGATGAATTTCAGGAAAGTCTATTTAAGAAACCCTCATCTCTTAATTTTGAAAGGTTGAATGAGAATTTGCATCGAATTGTTGCTGGAATTCATACTCACATTTGCTCATATTCACATACGCAAAGATCAAGTTTAACCAAAAGTTGACCAGATTTAACCACGGATGACTTGAGATGACTAGTTTCGAAAAGAATTTTGAAATATTTAAACAAAATTATTTGATTAAATGGAGTACTTACTTCTAATTAAGTAAACAAAGTTTTTTAATTAAATGAGCAGTCATTCTTAATTAATTAAATAAAGTTATTTAATTAAATAAGAAAAGTGTCTCTAATTAATTAAAGATTATTTAATTAAATAGAAAAAGTAATTATGAGAGCATATCTCTTTTTATTAAATTAAATATGTCAAGAAAATCTCTCTTTAGTTCAAAAAGGAAAATTTTCAGTTCACTATTGATCAAAAATGAGTTAAATCAGTTAACTCATTTTTTTACTAAAATTGAATCAGTTAACTCCTTATTTTACTCAAATTAAATCAGTTAACTCCCTTTAATTTGGAAATCTCCCTTTATGACTAAACTTCACCTTAAATCATGGCAGTTGATTGAAATCGATCTCAACCATTGATGAATTCTAAGAAAGTCTATTTAAGAGACCCTCATCTCTTCATTTTGAAAGGTTGAATGACAATTTGCATCGAACTGTTGCTAGAATTCATACTCACATTTGCTCATATTCACATATGCAAATATCAAGTTTGACCAAAAGTTGACCAGATTTAACCACGGTTGACTTGAGTTGACTAGTTTCAAAAAGAATTTTAAAATAATTAAATGAAATTATTTAATTAAATAGAGTACTTACTTCTAGTTAATTAAGAAAAATTATTTAATTAAATGAGAAGCCATTCTTAATTAATTAAATGAAGTTATTTAATTAAATAAGAAAAGTGTCTATAATTAATTAAAGATTATTTAATTAAATAGAAAAAGTAATTATGAGAGCATATCTCATTTTGTAAAGTTAAATATCTTAACAAAATCTCTCTTCAGTTCAAAAAGGGAAATTTCCAGTTCACTCTTGATAGAAAATGAGTTAAATCAGTTAACTCTTTTTTCTACTCATATTGAATCATTTAACTCCTTATTTTACTCAAATAAAATCTATTAAATCCATTTAGTTTGGAAATCTCCCTCTATGACTGAACTTCACCTTTAATCCTGACCGTTGATTGAAATCGATCTCAACCGTCGATGAATTTCAACAAAATCTATCTAAGAGACCCTCATCTCTTCATTTTGAAAGGTTGAATGAGAATTTATAGAGAATTGTTGCTGGAATTCATACCTACATTTGCTCATATTCACATACGCAAAGATCTAGTTTGACCAAAACTTGACCAAATTTAACCACAGTTGACTTGAGTTGACTAGTTTCGAAAAGAATTTTAAAATAATTAAACAAAATTATTTAATTAAATGGAGTACTTACCTTTAGTTAATTAAACAAAGTTATTTAATTAAATGAGAAGCCATTCCTAATTAATTAAATGAAGTTATTTAATTAAATAAGAAAAGTGTCTCTAATTAATTAAAGATTATTTAATCAAATAGAAAAAGTAATTATGAGAGCATATCTTATTTTATTAAATTAAATATCTCAACAAAATCTCTATTCAGTTCAAAAAGGGAAATTTCCAGTTCACTATTGATAAAAAATGAGTTAAATCAGTTAACTCTTTTTTCTACTCAAATTGAATCAGTTAACTCCTTATTTTATTCAAATTAAATCTGTTAACTCCCTTTAATTTGGAAATCTTCCTTTATGACTGAACTTCACATTTAATCCTGACTGTTTATTGAAATTGATCTCAACCGTTGATGAATTCCAGGAAAGACTATTTAAGAGACCATCATCTCTTCATTTTGAAAGGTTGAATCAGAATTTGCATCGAATTGTTGCTGGAATTCATACTCACATTTGCTCATATTAACTTACGCAAAGATCAAGTTTGACCAAAAGTTGACCAGATTTAACCACGGTTGAATTGAGTTGACTAGTTTCGAAAAGAATTTTGAAATAATTAAACTAAATTATTTAATTAAATGGAGTACTTACTTCTAGTTAATTAAACAAAGTTATTTAATTAAATGAGAAGCCATTCCTAATTAATTAAATAAAGTTATTTAATTAAATAAGAAAAGTGTCTCTAATTAATTAAAGATTATTTAATTAAATAGAAAAAGTAATTATGAGAGCATATCTCATTTTATTAAATTAAATATCTTGACAAAATCTTTCTTCAGTTCAAAAAGGGAAATTTCCAGTTCAGTATTGATCAAAAATGAGTTAAATCAGTTAACTCCATTTTCTACTCAAATTGAATCAGTTAACTCTTTATTTTACTCAAATTAAATCTATTAACTCCCTTTAATTTAGAAATCTCCCTTTATGACCGAACTTCACCTTTAATCCTGACCGTTGATTGAAATGGATCTCAACCGTTGATGAATTCCAGGAAAGTCTATTTAAGAAACACTCATCTCTTCATTTCGAAAGGTTGAATGAGAATTTGCATTGAATTTTTGCTAGAATTCATACTCACATTTGCTCATATTCACATACACAAAGATCAAGTTTGACCAAAAGTTGACCAGATTTAACCACGGTTGACTTGAGTTGACTAGTTTCGAAAAGAATTTTGAAATAATTAAACGAAATTATATAATTAAATGGAGTACTTCTAATTTTTTGAAAAAAGAGGGGTAAAAACTTTATTGCAGAAAAGAACAAAGCAGTACAAAACAACCCAGGGCCTAAACCCCAGGAACCACTAGAAACCACAGAAAAACCGAAGAGGCAAACTCAACTTGCCTTGATTCCATTTACATCCTCCGTCAACGTTCTCTCCAAGTCTTGATGTAACTCACCTGTCAGCTGCTGCCACTCATCAATCTGCCAACCATCTTCATTTCCAGATGCCCACTTTGCCAAACTATTAGCTGCCCTATTCCACTCCCTTGGAATATGGATATAAGAAACTGAATCCATCATAGAACTAACCTGTAAAATCTATTGCACTATCAAAGACAACTCCCAACTAACATCCGAATACTTCCTCTCAAGAAGAAGATTCACAATAACCTGAGAGTGAGATTCACAAATCACCTTGCGCCACCCTAGAGCATGTGCCCTCTGCAGAGCATAAAGAATAGCCATTCCTTCCATTCGATTAACAGTTTGCATCCCTTTATTGATAGAGAATATAAAAACCACCCTACCAAAAGAGTTCCTACCAATCCCACCTATACCAGCTAGCCCTAGATTACCTCTAGAGGAACCATCAGTATTAACTTTTAAAATGCTAGGAGGAGGGGCCTTCCACTTCCCTATCCTCTGGACTTTATGTTTCACGTTCCTGCCTCTCCTAATACAGGCAGAATCTGGAGAAATTCCTTTAATTCCAAACGTGTCCACCAATACAGCATCATTCCTCTCAAGAGGCATCACCACCTCACTTTTAGCTAATACTGTGTCCTTGATCATACCCAAAATTCTAGTCTAGACCTGCTGAATCTCCAAAGCTTCCTCCCAAAAAATTCTTCGATTACGTTCCAGCCAAACTTGCCATAGTAAGAAGGTAGGACCAAAATACCAAACATCCTGTAAGAAGGGAGCCAGGGACGGGGGCCTCCCAAGTCTCAACCAAAAATCCATCAAAGAGGAGGCATGAAAGCACGAGCACTTCCAAACCTCCCACCAGAGATGCCATAACTGTAGAGTGAAAGAGCATTGGAAGAATAAATGCATAGAGTCTTCTTCCTCCCTATAACAAAGGATACATCTCGACGGACCAGAAAAACCCCTATTCTGAATATTGTCCCAAGTCAGGCACCTGTTCCAAGCCAAGGTCCAAATAAAGCAATTACATTTTGGCCAAGAAAACTGACTCCAAACTTTCTTCCACCATTGAACCTCCCCTCCTACCAGCTGCTGGGAGAGCAACTCCTGATAACCAGAGGAGACAGTATAAATGCCCTTGGGATTAGGGGACCAGGCCAGCACATCTTCACCCCTAAGGGCATTACAGTCCCACCCTGAAAGAACGAGTAGGAGCTCAGCCCACTCTGCTTCCGAACCAAAAGTAGGCCACTCCCCCGAAGTCTTCCACCTTGTCTCCACCAGCTGGCCCTGAGGGGAAAAGGATTTAAAGTCGCATACTCTTGACCATCCAACATTACAGAAACTCTGAGCCAACCTGCGCAAATGAGGGTACTGAACAACCAAGGGAGGATACCCATCCCAAGCGTCATGCCAAAATTGAGCCTCTGAGCCACTTTTGCAGATCCAATGTAAGCCACCCTTAGTGAGCGCTGCTCCTTTCTTGAGAGTACTCCAAATCACAGAGCCTTTCCCACACAAACCATATCGAGGAATATCAATATGGGGGATCCCTGGAAAGTACTTCAGAGACAAAATTCTAGCCCAGGCCTGTTCCTTTTCCACACACCAACGCTAATACAATTTAGTAGCCAGAGTAATACTAGTTAGCACTGATTTTCGTAGACCAAGACCACCAAACCGTTTTGGGCTACAGACAACCTCCCATTTGACAAGACTCCACTTGGTTGTTGATAGGTTACCAACCCATAAAAATTGTCTTGCTAGGGAATCCAATTCCCTAACAAAGCTTAATGGTGCCACTTGTACCATACTCCTATAGAGAGGAAGAGCTTGAACCATAGATTGAATCAGTTGGACCTGTCTAGCAAAGGATAGCCAGCGGTGGGTCCAATGAGTAACTTTGGCCCAGAACTTATCAAGAATGGCCTGCCATGACTCCTTAAAATGCCTACCACCAGAGATAGGAATGCCGAGGTAGGACATCGGAAGACTTCCAATTTGGAATCTGAGTATCTGAATGATTCTCCTCTGAATAGAAAGGGGAGTATTAAAGAAATAAATAGAAGATTTGTCCTCGTTAATCATCTGACCTGAAGCAGCAAGATAAACATCCAACACTTTGCGAATATTAGAAGTTTCCCAAATGGTAGCCAAACCCATCATGGCAGTATCATCCACAAACTGAAGGTGAGATTGCACAAGAAGCCCTCCTCCCCATTGCCAGCCCTGAATAAAGCCCCCTTCAACATTATTTTTTATCAATCGCCCCAGACCTTCTGCCAAAAGAAGAAACAAATAAGGAGATAGGGGATCGCCCTGCCGTAATCCCCGACAAGCACCAAAAAGGTTAGAATGTTCCCCATTAATCAAGACTGAGAAAGAAGTCGAATTCACACAACTCATAACCCACCGAATCCATTCCTCCTCAAAACCAAAGGCACCCAGCACCCTTTGGAGAAAAGACCAATGGACTCTATCATATGCCTTAGCCATGTCCAGCTTAATGAACATAGCCTTGTCTTTGGAATTGGCCATAGAATGAATAGTCTCAGTTGCCACAACCACCCCATCCAGGATCTGGTGCCCCATTACAAATCCACTCTGTTCTTCAGAAATTAACCTTGGAAACCACTTTTTTAACCTGTTAGCTATCAGCTTAGATATAATTTTATAAATAACATTGCATAGAGAGATAGGGTGGAATTGACTAATCCGATCAGCCCCTTCCCCCTTGGGGATGAGAGCAAGGAAAGTAGAATTCAGAGCCCGAAGCATTTTCTTGTTCCTCTGGGATTCTTGAACAACTGCCAGTAAGTCTATCTTGATAATATCCCAAAATTCCTGGAAGAACTCAATCGAAAAGCCGTCTGGACCTGGAGCTTTTTCTTTTTTCATCTAGAAAACAGTCCCTTCTAATTCCTCCAAAGAGATGGCACTCATAAGATGCTCATTCATTTCCAAAGAGACTAAAGAAGGAATACAAGAAAGGACCTGGGCCTCTTCAATCAAGTCCCCCTGTGAAACCTCCTTAAATAAAGACTCAAAATACTGCACAGCTTCGCTGAAAATATCCTGAGAGGAAGAAAGCATCTCTCCCCTATCATTCACCAAGGTAGATATGAAGTTACCATGTTGTTTTGCCTTAACTGTATTAAAGAAGAAAGCAGTATTCTTATCACCTTCCTGAAGCCATTCCACACGAGCTTTTTGTTTCTAGTAGATTTCCTCTCTCAGTTCCCACTCCTCCAGAGTTTTCAAAGCCCTAGCTTCCTCCCGCAAAAATAATCTGACACCCCTTCTTCCCTTAGCATCCTGGTAATATCATTCAACTCAGCCTGTGCTGCATATTTCTCTTGGAAAATATTACCAAAGCAATACCTGTTCCATCTTTTAAGCTGATATTTAACATATTGTAGTAGTTTAGCGAAGATATACATTGCCGTCCCAAAGGCCAGTCTACCCTCCTTCCACCACTGAGCTACATAGCCATACAGATTTGGGTCCCTTAACCACATAAGCTGGAACTTAAAAGGAGGCTTCTAAGGCATCCGGTTGGAGGAGATAACTAACTTAATGGGCCAATGATCCAATCCTCTCCAATATAATATCTCAGACCTAGATGACGATAATCCACCCACCCAAAACTAGGATATCATGAAACGATCTAGTCGCTCCGCAATGCAGTGATCTCCTATCCTTCTATTATTCCAGGTGAACTGGCCATTACTAGGCTTGGTATCCACAAGATTGAGTGCCAAAATATTATCTCGAAGAAGCACAGAGGAGGGCTCAAGTCTTGCCATACCCCCCCATTTTTCAGAGAGATCCAGAATAGCATTAAAATCTCCAGCAATAATCCATGGCAAATAAGGGAATAGTCCACGAACAAAATGAATATTATTCCATGTAAGGATTTTACCTTGGATCTCCATAGGGGCATAGATGTTGGAGAGAAGAATAGACTCTCCAAACTTGTAGCACAAAGAGACCAAGGATACCGAAGATCTAAAAGATGTCCACCACATAGGCCTAATCTTACGAGGGTTCCAGAAGCAAGCTACCCCCCCTGAAGAACCTTGAGCACTAATGCATTGACATTGACCATTCTTCAAAAATTTAGGAACTATACTCATCATACTCTCAACAGAAACTTTGGTCTCCTGCAGAAAGAGAACATCAGGAGAATGAGTTCTAACCAAATCTCGAACAGCTTTTTGTCTAGGGCCGCTGTTCAAGCCCCTTGCATTCCATGAAATAATGATCATTTCTAGGGAGCCAGGAAATGAGAATCCAAGGTCTTGACAGCTCCTGACTCCACTAGATTCTCCCGAATCATTTTAATCTTCTCCATGTCCTTCTTAGGGCCACTTTTACCACTTTTCTCAGAAACCCCTTTCTTGCCATCCTTCTGAAGAATAGCCAAGAGAGGAGAAGACTTACCACACTTATCCGTATCCAAAACTACACTCCTTGTAGGATGGGCCACCTCCCCTACATCTTGACCTCGATCAACATTCAACCCCAAAGGCATCTGAGCCCCTGCCTGTCCATCAGTGACCATAGGCATAGCAGGTTCAACCTGTGGAATGGGAGGAGGGTCAGAAGAGACAATCCCATGATCAGGCTCCACAACCAATTGGGCCAAGCTACTAGATCCCGGAATAACTTCTTGCTGCCCCAGCTCATCTAGAACATCAAATCTATTAAAGGTATCCTCCTCCTGTCTCTCTATCATAGTCCTCTTGTGACCTCTATTACGATTGCGAGCCTTAACCTGTACAAAGCCCTCAACATCCTTTTCCTCTCCTAAATTTGACTTCTTCCCTTTATCAGCCCCAAAATTGTGACAAGGAGGGGGCAGAGGCTGCTGATCGACTGACTTGGCCTTTAGGCACCTACGCAGAAGGTGATCATATTCATGACAAAGTCAGCACCGGAAGGGAAGGGTCTCATAATCAAGTTGTTGCACCCAAAAATATGGCCCTGCGCACATTTCAACTTCATCTGGCAGTGGTCTACTCAAATCAAGCTCCACACAGATTCGAGAAAAAGTCATGACCTTCTTCCCAAGGGTTTGGGTTAAGGACCCTACCGGTTTCCCCAGCATCGAAGCAAGCATATGGAAAACATCCTACCGACAACACTCTATTGGAAATCTGGGTAGCCAAACCCACACTGGGACCCGATTCGAAAGCTCCTCAGAAGGGTTAAATCCTGCATGCCATGGCTTGACAAATAGCCCAACCTAGTTGTAAAAATATGGCCCTCCTTCAAATACCCTATTACGATCTGACATGCAAGTGAATGTAACCATGAAAAAATTGTTCGTAAGCAATGTGACCTCCATTTCACCCTCCGGCTCCTAGATTCTCTGAGCCCAATTTTCTAGAAATTGAAGGGATACTCTTAAACCCATAAATTTACAGTACAGTGAATGCTTTGAATAGTATTCCACATCCTCAACAATCATCTCGTAAGGGATTACCCATTTAGGTCTTTCTTTACATCTCTCCAGGCACCCGTTAATCTTTGTGATCCGAGAACTGCTGGATATATTCGGTGCTGCAACCCCAGAATTCTGAGCAAAAAGGGCATTATCAAACACCCTCTCCCCTTGATTTGGCGGATGTATGTCCTCTGCATCATGCAAAATGACGTCTGGTGAAACCCTAGATGGCTCACCCCTCGACATCCTTCCACTAGCCTGGATTAGACCCCATGGGGGACCCCAACCCAGGCGCCGCACAACCCCTGGTCCTGTTTGCCCGCCGAACAACCCAAGAGCCAAAATCACCCGGCCAAAATGGCGTTATAGGCCAAACACCAGCCCTCCCGCCATCTGCAACCCTTCCCCCCGCAGGCGCACGCTCAAAAAGCTTCGAACAGAGCTAGGGCACGACTGCCCTAGCTCGACGTCCTCGCACAGACGCCCATCCACCCAACCATCTCTGCAGCTTGATTTTTCCAACTATTACCATCAGATACTATTCAGTATAAGAGTCATCGTAGATCGTACTTACTTCTAATTAATTAAACAAAGTTATTTAATTAAATGAGAAGACATTCCTAATTAATTAAATGAAGTTATTTAATTAAATAAGAAAAGTGTCTATAATTAATTAAAAATTATTTAATTAAATAGAAGAAGTAATTATGAAAGTATATCTCATTTTATTAAATTAAATATCTCAACAAAATCTCTCTTCAGTTCAAAAAGGGAAATTTTCAGTTCACTATTGATAAAAAATGAGTTAAATCTATTAACTCCTTTTTCTACTCAAATTGAATCAGTTAACTCTTTATTTTACTCAAATTAAATCTGTTAACTCCCTTTAATTTGGAAATCTCCCTTTATGACTGAACTTCACCTTTAATCCTGACCGTTGATTGAAATTAATCCCAACTGTTGATAAATTCTGGGAAAGTCTATTTAAGAGACCCTCATCTCTTCATTTTGAAAGGTTGAATGAGAATTTGCATCGAATTGTTGCTGGAATTCGTACTCACATTTTCTCATATTCACATACGCAAAGATCAAGTTTGACCAAAAGTTGACCAGATTTAACCACAGTTCACTTGAGTTGACTAGTTTCGAAAAGAATTTTGAAATAATTAAATGAAATTATTTAATTAAATGGAGTACTTACTTCTAATTAATTAAACAAAATTATTTAATTAAATGAGAAGCCATTCCTAATTAATTAAATGAAGTTATTTAATTAAATAAGAAAATTATATCTAATTAATTAAAGATTATTTAATTAAATAGAAAAAATAATTATGAGAGCATATCTCATTTTATTAAATTAAATATCTCAACAAAATCTCTCTTCAGTTCAAAAAGGGAAATTTTTAGTTCAGTATTGATAAAAAATGAGTTAAATTAGTTAACTCCTTTTTCTACTCAAACTGAATCAGTTAACTCCTTATTTTACTCAAATTAAAACTGTTAACTCCCTTTAATTTGGAAATCTCCCTTTATGACTAAGCTTCACCTTTAAATCCTGACCGTTAATTGAAATCGATCTCAACCATTGATGAATTCTAGAAAAGTCTATTTAAGAGACCCTCATCTCTTCATTTTGAAAGGTTGAATGAGAATTTGTATCGAATTGTTGCTCGAATTCATACTCACATTTGCTCATATTCACATATGCAAAGATCAAGTTTGACCAAAAGTTGACCAGATTTAACCACGGTTTACTTGAGTTGACTAATTTCGAAAAGAATTTTGAAATAATTAAACGAATTTTTTTAATTAAATGGAGTACTTACTTCTAATTAATTAAACAAAGTTATTTAATTAAATGAGAAGCCATCCCTAATTAATTAAATGAAGCTATTTAATTAAATAAGAAAAGTGTCTCTAATTAATTAAATATTATTTAATTATATAGAAAAAGTAATTATGTGAGCATATCTCATTTAATTAAATTAAATATCTCAACAAAATCTCTCTTTAGTTCAAAAAGGGAAATTTTCAGTTCACTATTTATAAAAAATGAGTTAAATCAGTAAACCCCTTTTCCATTCAAATTGAATCAGTTAACTCCTTATTTTACTCAAATTATATCTATTAACTCTTTTTAATTTGGAAATCTCCCTTTATGACTGAACTTCACCTTTAATCCTGACCATTGATTGAAATTGATTTCAACCGTTGATGAATTCCAGGAAAGTCTATTTAAGAGACCCTCATCTCTTCATTTTGAAAGGTTGAATGAGAATTTGCATTGAATTGTTGCTGGAATTCATACTCACATTTGCTCATATTCACATACGCAAAGATCAAGTTTGACCAAAAGTTGAGCAAATTTAACTACAGTTGACTTGAGTTGACTAGTTTTGAAAAGAATTTTGAAATAATTAAATAAAATTATTTAATTAAATGGAGTACTTACTTTTAATTAATTAAACAATGTTATTTAATTAAATGAGAAGCCATTACTAATTAATTAAATGAAGTTATTTATTTAAAAAACAAAAGTGTCTTTAATTAATTAAAGATTATTTAATTAAGTAGAAAAAGTAATTATGAGAGTATATCTCATTTTATTAAATTAAATATCTCAACAAAATCTCTCTTCAGTTGAAAAAGGGCAATTTCCAGTTCACTATTGATCAAAAATGAGTTAAATTAGTTAACTCCTTTTTCTACTCAAATTGAATTAGTTATCTCCTTATTTTACTCAAATTAAATCTGTTAACTCCATTTAATTTGGAAACCTCCCTTTATGAGTAAACTTCACCTTTAAATCCTAACCGTTGATTGAAATCGATCTCAACCGTTGATGAATTTCAAAAAAGTCTATTTAAGAGACCTTCATCTCTTAATTTTGAAAGGTTGAATAAGAATTTGCATCGAATTGTTGCTGGAATTCATACTCACATTTTCTCGTATTCACATACGCAAAGATCAAGTTTGACCAACAATTGACAAGATTTAACCACGACTGACATTAATTGACTAGTTTCAACAAATAATTTGAAATAATTAAACGAAATTATTTAATTAAATGAAGTACTTACTTCTAATTAATTAAACAAAGTTATTTAATTACATGAGAACCATTCCTAATTAATTAAATGAAGTTATTTAATTAAATAAGAAAAGTGTCTCTAATTAATTAGAGATTATTTAATTAAATAGAAAAAGTAATTATGAGAGCATATCTCATTTTATTAAATTAAATATCTCAAAAAAATCTCTCTTCAGTTCAGAAAGTGAAATTTCTAGTTCACTATTGATAAAAAATGAGTCAAATCAGTTAACTCTTTTTTCTACTCAAATTGAATCAGTTAACTCCTTATTTTACTCAAATTAAATCTATTAACTCCCTTTAATTAGAAAATCTCCCTTTACGACTGAATTTCACCTTTAATCTTGACCGTTGATTGAAATCGATCTCAACCGTTGATGAATTTCAGGAAAGTCTATTTAAGAGACCCTCATCTCTTCATTTTGAAAGGTTGAAAGAGAATACTCTGTAATGCCCCGCCAAGGGATCCAAAGAATTAACGTAAAATTTCACTAGGATTAGTAGCAATTTTTTTTTTATTGAAGTAAACACCACATATAACTTATGCACAATAACAGAAGCAATAGCAATGTCCATCGAAAAATTAAACATAACATATATAACAGATTACATTCTTTAAGATCTCTTAATGTTGAATTACATACATGAATCCATCTAGTACAACATCCACATGAAATAATAATAATAAGCCCAATGTTTAGACATTACATTTCAAATACTTAATCATCCACTGTACATGTCACAGGTTATGACAAGCTTAAAAGAATATACATACATAGAATAAGGTACATCATCCTATTCTAATCCATGATACATCAAAGTAGAGATAATCACATGATACACATGATACAAGATCATAGAAAACATATACATCCATCATAAAGATCAAACATAATAAAATAAGTGCACGGTTCCTCCCAACCATCAATAGCATCATTAGACCATTGTG
This sequence comes from Cupressus sempervirens, assembly GCA_028749045.1. Lineage (NCBI taxonomy): Eukaryota > Viridiplantae > Streptophyta > Pinopsida > Cupressales > Cupressaceae > Cupressus > Cupressus sempervirens. The sequence continues at coordinate 104,123,875 of CM053791.1, forward strand.
GATCCTAGCCATCCCTCCATGCATAACATTCCAAATCACTATATAGATCATCGGTATTACATAGTAGGAATGTCACTCCTAATAAATACAACATCATATATACAAGTAATCTAACATGCAAATAAAAGCATAAGAGAACATCATCTAACATATGCCAATCATCAATGAAAAGGATACATATCCACCATTATGAAGGATGCATCAGCCACGATGTCTCAATGAATCTCAAAATGATAAGAGTGGAATATACACTACCACCTGACCGTGTGGTACCTAAGTGGTCCACTCCCACCGTGCTAAGGAGGCAATCTCAAGTCCCAAACAGGCTATCAAAATTACATAGCACATATCTCTATAAGTCCAGGAATCTTAAAAGTATACTAACTCAAAGGTTCCAAACACAAAATCTGACATCTAATCCCAGAGGCACACAATGACATGTAGGAACCTACTATGCAAGCGAAAAAGTGTCATCGCAATTATCACGTACAAGTTACCCTGGCAGTTAGCTAAACTCCGTGGGTCCATACTGATTTCATGCAGCCACTAGTATCCTCTCATACTGACGAGGCATACTGCAGAATGTAAGGTCGCAACCATGCGTCTCACTACTCCCATCCTAGTCTGTACAAGCACTCAAGGCATGGGCAAGAACAAAACACTTATCTTTTTAGGATCATTCAGTTAGTATTAGGTGTGAATGTTATCACTTATTAATCCAACTTACAACGAGTTACCTTGGCAGCCTCTTAGGGCCCCGACCCCCATTGCAAGCCACTTCCCGTCACTACATGCAGATATCCTACCCTAATGCTCATGGAATCATAAATCTCAATATCACAAAAGATAATCCATAAAATTATCAAATATGCATAAAAGCATCAAATCTCCATGAGCTAACATCCCTAGAAAATCATAAACACAATAGCTCTCTATTGGCAACTGAAGTATCACTAATAATCAAATATCCAATGGTTCTCAATAACCAAAATATATATATATCAATCATACTAATTGAAGACTCCAAAAAGAGTCAAACATTCACAATATGACATCGTAAAAAATAAATCCACAGTTCAGTCTCATCATGGCAACTAGAAAATAAACCAAGGATAACTGATCGATGACCAAAAATAATGGTTAAGTCAAGTGTCTCATACATAAGAATCTCAACTATAACAATCAGTAATTACAACCAATACATAGAGCATTCCATCACATAACCATGGTTGAGTTTATAAAGATACATCACCATGTCTCCACAATCACATAACCCCCAAGCCTCTAGTAGACATCCTATACTGGTCAACACTAGTCAACCCAAAATAAAAAATAATAGCATAAAGAATACACAATGCAAACACATGTTTTGGTTTTACAACTTGAGTTTAAATGTAGAGATCTCAGTTTAAGTTTCCAAGTCTGAAGAATGAATGGAGGAACACATATATTATTTTTGGATAAATAAAAGTTTTCCTTATTAGAACTAAAAATCCATTTTCCAATTAATAACATTTGTTTGATACATCCCCCACCCAACTATCAATTCCTTATTTAATAATTTAAAACATTTAAATTATTAAATAGTTGAAAGTTATTAAAGAGTCACCTTATGAAAATAAACCTTCAATATAAATCATTTATCAAATAAAAATTACTTAAATTTATAAATAACATATTTACATATTACATATATACATACATACATATGTAAATATATTAATATGTTTTCATAAAATCGATTTAACAATTTCGATTGACTTCATATTATATAGCAATGAGAAATCGATTGTTTATAAACGTTTTAACAAAAACATTTTTTCCTTGCATCACATTAACATTAATAACCCCCAAAACACTTGCTGCGGTACACAGTACCTGTGGTCGCAGGCACTGTGCCGACAGCAGGTACGTAGTACCCCTATCGCCGTAGACCTGCGATGGCAGGTCTCTGCCTTCTGCCGGTGCAAGGTACGAATCGTGCCCACAACATATAATATATATACTTGTTTCATGCGATATGAATCATGATGCGATTTAATAAATTTTCCACTAAAATTTTATCAATCGCTCAATTCGGTGCATTATATACATAGGTGTGTATATATATATATATATATATATATCAGTACATATATATATATATATTTATGTATGTATATATATATATGTATGTATATATATATATGTATGTATATATACATATATTTGAATTTTATAATTGATTCATAATAAATGTATACATATGCATATATATATATATATATACATATATATATATACATATGTATGTATATACATATGTATATACATATATATATATATACATATGTATATATATATTGTATATACATATATATATATACATATATATATATATACATATGTATATATATATACACATATATATATATACATATATATATATATACATATGTATATACATATATATATATGTATATATATATGTATGCAGATCTGAACATATAACCATGTATGTCTCTTTTTTTTTCCACAAAGATTATATCTACAATTAAGAATAAAATATTTGCATTATAGAATGCATATAAGATTCTCCAATAAAATTAATCTACCCATATTGAGAATGCATATAAATATGAAACTTCTCAGAAGACATATGGAAGACACGAAGAAGACAGGGAATGCATGATGCGAAAATAGCATAAATAAAATCACAAGAATCTTCTCGGATTCTGATGCTAAATCGCTCTTCCTCAGAAAATCCGCAGAGCAAGCTCCTCCCTTCTTCAGAATTCTCGAGTCCTCCAATGCTCCAATTGCTCTCCCAACGCCATGTCTAAGCTTCTATGAATGCCTGAATATAAAGAGCTTTCAAGAAACATCTAGAATGCTTCTAGAAACAGCTAGAAGGTGTCACCAACTAAGCATTGGTCTTTCCTAACCTTCAAGATAAGCCATAGGGTTGTAGACACCATGTGCTTAATTGATGCACTAACCCCTATGTTGTTGACACTTGAGAAATAGAGAAGTGCGCTAACTCCCATGCAAGCTTAGAACTCCAATTCACTTTTTATATAATTTCTATTTAAATATTTATAACTTTCATTTTAACTTTTATAACTTTTATTATTATTATTTATTTATTACTTTATTATTATTTTATTATTATTATTAATTTTAATTTCTAATTTTCTTTTATTTAATTCATTTTTCCTCAATAATTCACATTTAATTAACTACAATCAAAATAACAAATAACATGATATTTTATATTAATTTTCTCAAATAATTAATTTATTAATTAAATCTATTTATTAAGACTTAATTAATAGAAAATTCACCATAGACTTCCAAGATAAAATATGAAAACCCATCATAGAGCAAATCATTCAAAATCAGTCTAAAGGGTTAAAAATCATGAATTATGTCATCCGACACATTCGGCGGGTAAAATATCGAGATACTTGTCCTACCTCACTAGGACAATTGGCTTAAAGGTTTGGGATTTGGACTTGAGAATTTATCTCCCTTCTCTTATCATTGACATAGTATAATAGGGTATGCTCATCCTAGCAATTCAGAGAAGTCAATACCCGATACCTGCAACCTACAAAAAAACCATGCATGTACATACAATATATATAATGCTAAGCTAAACAGACAATGGCAAGAAGTGGTGCATCATGCAGATCCTGACTAAGCAGGTGACTACGACTCTCTTCCTTAACCACATCAGACACGCCATACAATAAGAAAACATGCACACCATACACATGCAAGTATGGGGTAAGTATCCATAATAAAACACATAAGATAATAAACCATCCATCTAATCATCAATAATAACTGAAAATAGTATAATGATCATCATGTATGCATGAAATGTAAAATCTAAATGATCTCATCATATAACCACTGAATCCATAACATAATGTCTGATAGTGTCAAAACAATACCACTAATCCATCAACATAAGAGTAGTCTATCATAGTCTAATAATAATAACAATGTCCAGAAAAGATGTGGACGAGGGTAGGCACTACATCCACCCCCCCTTGGGTTAGGCTTACTCCTGGAAGCCTACAAACAAGTAGGGATATAACTCCCTCAATCTAGTTGCATCCTCTCGAGTAGCTGAAGAATCATCGGTAGGGTCCCATTGGACCCTTACCTGCTCGATGGTGCGACCCCTGAGGGTCAATTCTCGCTGCTCTAGAATACAAACCGGCTCCAAAGCTAGCTGCCCATCCTCTACCTAAAACGCATTCCAATCAAGGACATGTACACTATTAGGAATATAATGCTGAAGCAGTAAACATGGAAAATATCATGAATGCGAGGTAGGTTGCGTGGTAGACCAAGATGGTAAGCAACCGGGCCAATCCTCTCCAAAATCTCGAATGGTCCCACAAAGCGAGATGCTAGCTTAGAACCCTTTCCATATCGGATCAGACTCTTTCGCAGTCACACTCTCAAGAAAACCTTATCACCCACAGCAAACTACTTATTAGTCCTATGAGCATCGGCATACTTCTTCTGCCTATCCTATGCCATAGTCAAATGCTCATGGATACGCACTACCTATTGCTCCATATCACAAAGCATCTCAGGACCCAATAGGATGCGATCCTCAAGGCTATCCCAGCTCAATAGTGTATGACAAGGACATCCATATAATGCCTGAAATGGTGCCATACCAATAGAACTATGATACTCGTTGTTGTAAGCAAACTCCACTAAGTAGAGATAGTCCTCCCAATGTGTCTACCTATCCATCATATACATCCATAACATATCCTCCAAAACTTGATTCACCCTCTCTGCCTAACCATTAGTCTCTAGATGATATGCCAAACTGAAGTTTAACTGAGCTCCAAGCTCATGCTGCAGCGATGTCCAGAATGCAGATGTGAATACAGGATCCCTGTCAGAAATGATCTTTCTAGGAATACCATGTAACCTCACAATATCACGCATAAAGACATTAGCTACAGAAGCTGCTGTGTAGGAAGACCTAATTAGTGAAAAATGCACCACCTTAGTCAACCGATCAACGGTGACCATGATAGCATCATGATGTCGAGCTGTCATAGGTAATCCCACAATAAAATCGATGGAGATGATATCCCACTTCCAAGAATGAATGAGATTTGGCTGCAAAAGTCTAACTGGGTGCTGATGTTCTACCTTAACTCTCTGACACTCAAGGCACCTAGCCACAAAATCAGCAATATCTCGCTTCATCCCAGACCAAAAGAACAAACGTCTCAAATCAGCATACATCTTCTTGACACCTGGATGTGCTGAGTAAGGTGTATGGTGGGCTTCTGCTAGTATCAAGGTGTGAAGCTCATCCAAAAATGGCACATAAATCCTCCCCAAATGTCTCAAAAGACCATCTGACTCTCGAACGTAACTTGCAAACTTACCTTCCAAAGATCTTCTTGAATCAATCTCTCCGCACACTTCCTGATACCAGGATTCCATAGTAAGTGCTTGAACAATCCAACTCCTCAAATCCACACTAAGAGTCATTGATGATAACACATGTCTCCTACGACTCAAAGCATCTGCCACCACATTCTCCTTACCCTGAATGTACTTAACCTCAAAATCATACTGGCATAGAAACTCCATCCATCGCCTCTGGAGAGCATCCAACTTAGGCTGAGTAAAAATGTACTGAAGACTACGATGATTGCTATGTAGCTCAAATTTGTGCCCCAACAAGAAATGTCTCCACCTTGTTAAAGCATGAACTACTGCTACTAACTCAAGATCATGTGTAGGATAATTTAACTCATAGCCCTTGAGCTTGCGTGATTCATACGCAATCACCCGTCCATTCTGCATTAACACTGCCCCAATCCCTTCAAGAGAAGCATCTGTACATACCATGAAATCACCTTCTGGATCAGGTACAGCTAGAATCGATGCATTGGTCAATATCTCCTTGAGCTTCTGAAAAGTTTCCTCACATTTCTCTGTCCATACGAACTTGTTTCCTTTCCTTTGAAGAGAAGTGATAGGATGTGCTATCCTAGAGAAGTTTTGGACAAATTTACGATAATAACCAGCTAAACCCATGAAACTATGAATCTTTGACACATTAGTCAGTGTCGACCAATCTAGTATCGCCTGAATCTTTGCAGGATCCACTAAAATACCATCACCTGAAATAACATGCCCTAAATATTGAATCTCCATTTTGAAGAATTCGCACTTAGCCGCATTAGCATAAAGCTGATTGTCCCTTAAACACTGCAATACCAATCGCATGTGTTCCTCATGCTCCTTCTGAGTCTTAGAATATATCAATATGTCATCAAAAAACATGAGTACAAACCTGTCTAGATAAGATCGAAACACACCATTCATCAAACTCATGAAAACTAATGGAGCATTACTCAATCCAAAAGGTACCACTGTGAACTCATAATGCCCATAATGAGTTCGAAAAGCAGTCTTGTGAATATCTGCTTCCTTAATGCGAAGCTGGTGGTATCCTAACTTAAGATCAATCTTAGAGAATACTGTAGCTCCCTTGATCTGATCGAATAAGTCATCAATCCTAGGCAAAGGATACCTGTTCTTAATAGTCACCTTATTCAATTGTCTATAGTCAATACAAAGGCGCAAAGAACCATCTTTCTTCTTCACAAAGAGCACTGGAGCTCCCCATGGTGATATACTAGGTCGAATTCTCCCTTTGGCCAGAAGTTCCTCTAGCTAAAGACGTAGCTCACCCAATTCTTGAGTAGTCATGTGATAAGGAGCTTTAGAGATAGGCTCCGCTGCAGGAATCAGATCAATAATAAAGTCAATGTCCCTCTTTGGAGGCATGCCTAGAATATCTCTTGGAAAAACATCTGCATACTCCTGCAAAATTGGGTGATCTAAAGTCTCGCTCATGGAATCTTCCTCATCAAGATGATTTACCATAACATCAAATATCTGACATCCCTTACGGAAACTTTTCTTCAATTGCATAGCAGAAATCATCCACAGAGATATAGGCCTCGGTATCCCAACTATCTGCACATCATTCCCTTGGTCATCTTGGCACCTAATAATCTTCTTCCTACAATCTATACTGGCTCTATGAGATCCAAGCCAGTCCATGCCTAAAACCACATCATAGGAACCAAGGTGTATGACTCAAAGATCCACTACCGTATCGAAGCTTCCTAAACTAAGCCCACACTTATGAACTATAGAATCTGTGGAGACCTTAATGCCTGAGGCTAGTTCCACTTGCCAACCACAATCTTGCTTCACCGCATCTAGCTTACACTTAGAAACTATAGATGGTGAAATAAATGAATCTGTAGCTCCTAAATCAACAATATTGAATGAGATATACCTCTAATAGCACCTATGGTCTCAACCACTATTCTCTAATGATCTGCCTGACGCTGATCAACTACTATAAAACCTCTATGAGCTCTACCGACATCACCAACTATAGGCTCTGAAACGGTAGGTCTAGGTTCTGAAAATTGAGGTGCTTGCTGAGGACACTGAGCTGCATGATGTCCAATCTAACCACATGAAAAGCATTCCATATTTCTGCCAGAACCTCTTCCCATAGGTAGTACATTTGATTGTTGACGACTGTTCCTACTCACAAAAGATTGGCTACTCTGAGCTGGTTGATTGGTCTGATTCTATTTATTGCGTTGAGCATTGTGGTTGTTCTTGATGTTAGAACCTTTGCCACCGCCTTGAGCTTGAGAATTCGAGCCCTTCTATTGATGTGTCTATTGAGACTGTTGCTAATACTATTTCCCCTTAGAGAAAGAAAACTTCTTGTTACCACCTGAATTGTAGTTACTTTTAGATCCTGATGCTGCTGGTGCTCCTACAAAACCACCTTGACCAAGGTTGACACTTTTCTCAACAAGGATAGCTCAATGCACCACATACTTGAGGGTTTTTGGTTCAAATACCTTAACTCCCCCAATAATACGTTTATTCAAACCCCTAATAAAATGTTGTGTCAACTGAGCTGAATTTTCACCAAACCCTGAAAAAGGAATAAGCTCATAAAACTTACGCTCATACTCGATCACTGACAAAGTGTACTATCTGAGATTATGAAATTCATTAGCCCTTTGTTGTTTCCATTCCTCTGGTAGGAATCATTCACGAAACTCTCTAGGAATAACTCCCATGTGACACTGCTCATATCAATTCCCAACTTCTTCTCCTCTATCGTCCACCAAGTGGCCCCAAAATTCTCTAGATTAGTGATCGCAAACCTTGCCTTAACATTGCTGTCGAACTCTTGCATGGCAAAAATCCTGTCGAGAGAAATAAGCCACTGTTCGGCCACATAACCAGAACCTTGCCCATTGAAAGGCTTAACCTTGGATCTTGAAAGATCCTTCATCTGAGTGGACACAATGGACCTCTGAAGTTCCTTCGGAGGACTTCTAGATCAACTTGGTCCTCTCTACGGCTCTCTTCCTGCTGCCTACTAGAGTGCTCTTCCTTGCTCTCTACATGAGCCGATCCCTCATGGGCATACCCATGGACATTGATAGTTCTGCCACATCCATGACCTCTACCACGGCCTCTACCATGGCCTCTAACAAAAGACCTAGTCCCAGATACCATCCTACAAAATTACAAGGTACTAAGTTTAGTTCTATGTCTAAGTTTAAGTAAAATTTCCAGTTTTGAATCTAAGTATTGAAGTATGAAAAACATTCAAGTAACAGTTTGAGTCCTATTTCAATTCACCTAGATCAAGTTTGGAAAGTTACACTTAATAGTTCATAGTCCTAGTTGTTCCAAAATACCTAGAGCTCCCAATGTAGAAACCTGACTCTGATACCAAATGTAATGCCTTGCCAAGGGATCCAAAGAATTAACCTAGAATTTCACTAAGATTAGTGGCATTTTTTTATATGCAAGTAAACACCACATATAACTTTTGCACAGTAACAGAAGCAATAGCAATGTCCATCTGAAAATTAAACATAACATAAATAACAGATTACATTCTTTAAGATCCCTTAACATTGAATTACATACATGAATCCATTTAGTAAAACATCCACATGAAATAATAATGATAAGTCCAATGTTTATACATTACATTTCAAATACTTAATCATCCACCGTACATGTCACAGGGTATGACAAGCTCAAAAGAATATACATACATAGAATAAGGTACATCATCCTATTCTAATCCATGATACATCAAAGTAGAGATAATCACATGATACACATGATACAACATCATAGAAAACATATACATCCATCATAAAGATCAAACATAATAAACTAAGTGCACGGTTCCTCCCAACCGTCAATAGCATCATTAGACCATCGTGGATCCTAGCCATCCCTCCGTACATAACATTCCAAATCACCAAAGAGATCATCGGTATTACATAATAGGAATGTCACTCCTAATAAATACAACATCATATATAGAAGTAATCTAACATGCAAATAAAAGCATAAGATAACACCATCTAACATATGTAGATCATCAATGAAAAAAGATACATATCCACCATTATGAAGGACACATCAACCACGATGTCTCAATGAATCTCAAAATGATAAGAGTGGAAAATACACTACCACCCAACCGCGTGGTACATAAGTGGTCCACTCCCACCATGCTAAGGAGATAATCTCAAGTCCCAAACAGGCTATCAAATATACATAGCACATATCTCTATCAGTCCAGGAATCCTAAAAGTATACTAACTCAAAGGTTTCAAAAATAAAATCTGACATCTAATCCCAGAGGCACACAATGACATGTAGGAACCTACTATGCAAGCGGGAAAGTGTCATCGCAATTATCACGTACAAGTTACCCTGGCAGTTAGCTAAACTCCACGGGTCAATACTGATTTCATGCAGCCTCTAGTATCCTCTCATACTAATGAGGCATATTGCAGAATGCAAGGTCGCAACCATGCATCTCACTACTCCCATCCTAGTCTGTAGAAGCACTCAAGGGATGGGCGAGAACAAAACACTTATCTTTTTAGCTTCATTTAGTTAGTATTAGGTGTGAATGTTATCGCTTATTAATCCAACTTATAATGAGTTACCCTGGCAGCCTCTTAGGGCCCCGACCCCCATTGCAAGCCACTTCCCGTCACTACATGTAGATATCCTACCCTAATGCTCATGGAATCATAAATCTCAATATCACAAAATATAATCCATAAAATCATCAAATATGCATAAAAGGATCAAATCTTAATGAGCTAACATCCATAGAAAATCATGAACACAACAGCTCTCTATTGGCAACTGAAGTATCACTGATAATCAAATATCCAATGGTTCTCAATAACCAAAATATATATATATATATCAATCATACTGATCGAAGACTCCAAAAATGGTTGAGTCAAACATGTCACAACATGACATCATCAAAAATAAATCAACATTTCAATCCCATCATGGCGACTAGAAAATAAACCAAGGATAACTGATTGATGACCAAAAATAATGGTTAAGTCAAGTGTCTCATACATAAGAATCTCAACTATAACAATCAGTAATCACAACCAATACATAGAGCATTCCATCACATAACCATGGTTGGGTTTATAAAGATCGAGATTAAAACATCACCATGTCTCCACAATCACATAACCCCCAAGCCTCTGGTAGACATCCTATACTGGTCAACACTAGTCAACCCAAAACAAAAAACAATAGCATAAAGAATACACAATGCAAACGCATGTTTTGGTTTTACAACTTGAGTTTAAATGTAGAGATCTCAGTTTAAGTTTTCAAGTCTGAAGAATGAATGGAGGAACACATATATTGTTTTTGGATAAATAAAAGTTTTCCTTATTAGAACTAAAAATCCATTTTCCAATTAATAACATTTGTTTAATACATCCCCCACCCAACTATCAATTGTTTATTTAATAATTTAAAACATTTAAATTATTAAATAGTTGAAAGTTATTAAAGAGTCACCTTATGAAAATAAACCTTTAATATAAATCATTTATCAAATAAAAATAACTTAAATATTAAGAATAAAATATTTGCGTTATAGAATGCATATAAGATTCTCCAATAAAATTAATCTACCCATATTGAGAATGCATATAAATATGAAACTTCTAAGAAGACATATGGAAGACACGAAGAAGATGGGGAATGCATGATGTGAAAATAGCATAAATAAAATCATGAGAATCTACCCTGATTCTAATGCTAAATCGCTCTTCCTCAGAAAATCCGCAGAGCAAGCTCCTCCCTTCTTCAGAATTCTCGAGTCCTCCAATGCTCCAATTGCTCTCCCAACGCCATGTCTAAGCTTCTATGAATGCCTGAATATAAAGAGCTTTCAGAAAACATCTAGAATGCTTTTAGAAATAGCTGGAAGGTGTCACCAACTAAGCATGGGTCTTTTCCAACCTTCAAGACAAGCCATAGGGTTTTAGACACCATGTGCTTAATTGATGAACTAACCCTCGTGTTGTTGACACTTGAGAAATAGAGAAGTGCGCTAACTCCCATGCAAGCTTATAACTCTAATTCACTTTTTATATAATTTCTATTTAAATATTTATAACTTTCATTTTAACTTTTATAACTTTTATTATTATTATTTATTTATTACTTTATTATTATTTTATTATTATTATTAATTTTAATTTCTAATTTTCTTTTATTTAATTCATTTTTAATAAATAATTCACATTTAATTAATTATAATCAAAATATCAAATAACATGATATTTTATATTAATTTTTTCAAATAATTAATTTATTAATTAAATCTATTTATTAAGACTTAATTAATAGAAAATTCACCATAGACTTCCAAGATGAAATATGAAAACCCATCATAGAGCAAATCACTCAAAATCAGTCTAAAGGGTTAAAAATCACGAATTATGTCATCTGACACATTCGGCGGGTAAAATATCCAGATACTTGTCTTACCTCACTAGGACAATTGGCTTAAAGGCTTGAGATTTGGACTTGAGAATTTATCTCCCTTCTCTTATCATTGACATAGTATAATAGGGTACGCTCATCCTCGCAATTCAGAAAAGTCGATACCCGATACCTGCAACCTGCCAAAAAACCATGCATGTATATACAATATATATAATGCTAAGCTAAATAGACAATGGCGGGAAGTGGTGCATCGTGTAGATCCCAACTAAGTAGATGACTACGACTCCCTTCCTTAACCACATCAGACACACCATACAATAAGAAAACACACACACCATACACATGCAAGTATGCGGTAAGTATCCATAGTAAAACACATAAGATAATAAACCATCCATCTAATCATCAATAATAACTGAAAACAGTATAATGATTATCATGTATGCATGAAATGTAAAATATAAATGATCTCATCATATAACCACTGAATCCATAACATAATGTCTAATCATGTCAAAACAATACCACTTATCCATCAACATAAGCCTAGTCTATCATAGTCTGATAATAATAACAATGTGAAGAAAAGATGTGGACAAGGGTAGGAACTAAATTTGCATCGAATTGTTGCTAGAATTCACACTCACATTTGCTCATATTCACATACGCAAAGATCAAGTTTGACCAAAATTTATCAGATTTAACCACTGTTGACTTGAGCTGACTAGTTTCGAAATTTTTTTTGAAATAATTAAATAAAATTATTTAATTAAATGGAGTAGTTACTTCTAATTAATTAAACAAAGTTATTTAATTAAATGAGAAGCCATTCCTAATTAATTAAATGAAGTTATTTAATTAAAAAAGAAAAGTGTCTCTAATTAATTAAAGATTATTTAATTAAATGGAAAAAGTAATTATGAGAGTATATCTCATTTTATTAAATTAAATATCTCAACAAAATCTCTCTTCAGTTCAAAAAAGGAAATTTCCAGTTCACTATTGATCTAAAATGAGTTAAATCAGTTAACTTCTTTTTCTACTCAAATTGAATCAGTTAACTCCTTATTTTACTCAAAGTAAATCTATTAACTCCCTTTAATTTAGAAATCTCCCTTGATGACTGAACTTCACCTTTAATCTTGACCATTGATTGAAATCAATCTCAACCATTGATGAATTCTAGGAAAGTCTATTTAGGAGACCCTCATCTCTTCATTTTGAAAAGTTGAATAAGAATTTGCATCGAATTGTTGCTGAAATTCATATTCACATTTGCTCATATTCACATACGTAAAGATCAAGTTTGACCAAAAGTTGACCAGATTTAACCACGGTTGACTTGAGTTGACTACTTTCGAAGACAATTTTAAAATAATTAAATGAAATTATTTAATTAAATGAGAAGCCATTCCTAATTTATTAAATGAAGTTATTTAATTAAATAAGAAAAGTGTCTCTAATTAATTAAATATTATTTAGTTAAATAGAAAAAGTAATTATGAGAGCATATTTTATTTTTTTAAATTAAATATCTCAACAAAATCTCTCTTCAGTTCAAAAAGGGAAATTTTCAATTCACTTTTGATCAAAAATGAGTTAAATCAGTTAACTCCTTTTTATACTCAAATTGAATCAGTTAACTCCTTATTTTACTCAAATTAAATCTGTTAACTCCCTTTAATTTGGAAATCTCCCTTTATAACTGAACTTCACCTTTAATCCTGACTGTTGATTGAAATCGATCTCAACTGTTGATGAATTTTAGGAAAGTCTATTTAAGAGACCCTCATCTCTTCATTTTGAAAGGTTGAATGAGAATTTGCATCGAATTGTTGCTGGAATTCATACTCACATTTGCTCATATTCACATAGAGAAAGGTCAAGTTTGACCAAAAGTTGACCAGATTTAACCACGGTTGACTTGAGTTAACTAGTTTCTAAAAGAATTTTGAAATAATTAAACAAAATTATTTAATTAAATAGAATACTTGCTTCTAATTAATTAAACAAAGTTATTTAATTAAATGAGAAGCCATTCCTAATTAATTAAATGAAGTTATTTAATTAAATAAGAAAAGTGTCTCTAATTAATTAAAGATTATTTAATTAAATAGAAAAAGTAATTATGAGAGCATATATCATTTTATTAAATTAAATATCTCAACAAAATCTCTCTTCAGTTCAAAAAGGGAAATTTCCAGTTCACTCTTGATAAAAAATGAGTTAAATCAGTTGACTCCTTTTTCTACTCAAATTGAATCCGTTAACTCCTTATTTTACTCAAATTAAATATGTTAACTCCATTTAATTTGGAAATTTCCCTTTATGACTAAACTTCACCTTTAATCCTGACTGTCGATTGAAATCGATCTCAACCGTTGACGAATTCCAAGAAAGTCTATTTAAGAGACTCTCATCTCTTTATTTTGAAAGGTTGAATGAGAATTTGCATGGAATTGTTGCTGGAATTCATACTCACAATTGCTCATATTCACATACGCAAAGATCAAGTTTGACCAAAAGTTGACCAAATTTGACCACAGTTGACTTGAGTTGACTAGTTTCGAAAAAAATTTTGAAATAATTAAACGGAGTACTTAATTTTAATTAATTAAACAAAGTTATTTAATTAAATGAGAAGCCATTCCTAATTAATTAAATGAAGTTATTTAATTAAATAAGAAAAGTGTCTCTAATTAATTAAAGATTATTTAATTAAATAAAAAAAGTAATTATGAGAGCATATCTCATTTTATTAAATTAAATGTCTCAACAAAATCTCTCTTAAGTTCAAAAAGGAAAATTTTCAGTTCAGTGTTGATAAAAAATGAGTTAAATCAGTTAACTCATTTTTCTACTCAAATTGAATTAGTTAACTCTTTATTTTTTTCAAATTAAATCTCTTAACTCCCTTTAATTTGAAAATCTCCCTTTATGACTGAACTTCACCTTTAATCCTGACCGGTTATTGAAATCGATCTCAACTATTTTTGAATTCCAAGAAGGTCTATTTAAGAGACCCCCATCTCTTCACTTTGAAAGGTTGAATGAGAATTTGCATCAAATTGTTGCTGGAATTCATAATGACATTTGCTCATATTCACATATGCAAAGATCATGTTTGACCAAAAGTTGACCAAATTTAACCACGGTTGACTTGAGTTGACTAGTTTCAAAATTTTTTTTGAAATAATTAAACAAAATTATTTAATTAAATGGAGTACTTACTTCTAATAAATTAAACAAATTTATTTAATTAAATGAGAAGCCATACCTAATTAATTAAATGAAGTTATTTAATTAAATAAGAAAAGTGTCTCTAATTAATTAAAGATTACTTAATTAAATGGAAAAAGTAATTATGAGAGCATGTCTCATTTTATTAATTTAAATATCTCTACAAAATCTCTCTTCAGTTCAAAAAGGGAAATTTCTAGTTCACTATTGATAAAAAAATGAGTTAGATTAGTTAACTCTTTTTTTCTAATCAAATTGAATCAGTTAACTTCTTCTTTTACTCAAATTAAATTTGTTAACTCCCTTTAATTTGGAAATCTCCGTTTATGACTGAACTTCACTTTTAATCCTGATCGTTGATTGAAATCAATCTCAACCGTTGATGAATTCTAGGAAAGTATATTTAAAAGACCCTCATCTCTTCATTTTGAAAGGTTGAATGAGAATTTGCATCGAATTGTTGCTGGAATTCATACTCACATTTGCTCATATTCACATACGCAAAGATCAAGTTTGACCAAAAGCTGACCAGATTTAACCACGGTTGACTTGAGTTGACTAGTTTCAATTTTTTTTTTGAAATAATTAAATGAAATTATTTAATTAAATGAAGTACTCACTTCTAATTAGTTAAACAAAGTTATTTAATTAAATGAGAAGCCATTCCTAATTAATTAATTGAAGTTATTTAATTAAATAAGAAAAGTGTCTCTAATTAATTAAAGATTATTTAATTAAATAGAAAAAGTAATTATGAGAGCATATGTAATTTTATTAAATTAAATATTTCAACAAAATCTCTCTTCAGTTCAAAAAATGAGTTAAATCAGTTAACTCATTTTTCTACTAAAATTGAATTAGTTAAAAGGGAAATTTCCAGGTCACTATTGATAAAAAATGGGTTAAATCAGTTAACACCTTTTTCTACTCAAATTGAATTAGTTAACTCCTTATTTTACTCAAATTAAATCTATTAACTCCCTTTAATTAGAAAATCTCCATTTATGACTGAACTTCACCTTTAATCCTAACCATTGATTGAAATCGATCTCAACGGTTGATGAATTCTAGGAAAGCCTATTTAAGAGACCCTCATCTCTTCATTTTGAAAGGTTCAATGAGAATTTGCATTGAATTGTTGCTGAAATTCATACTCACATTTGCTCATATTCACATACGCAAAGATCAAGTTTGACCAAATGTTGGGTAGATTTAACCACAGTTGACTTGAGTTGACTAGTTTCAATTTTTTTTTTGAAATAATTAAACGAAATTATTTAATTAAATGAAGTACTTACTTCTAATTAATTAAACAAAGTTATTTAGTTAAATGAGAAGCCATTCCTAATTAATTAAATGAAGTTATTTAGTTAAATAAGAAAAGTGTCTCTAATTAATTAAAGATTATTTAATTAAATAGAAAAATAATTATGAGAGCATATCTCATTTCTTTAAATTAAATATCTCAACAAAATCTCTCTTGAGTTCAAAAAGGGAAATTTCCAGTTCACTATTGATAAAAAATGAGTTAAATGAGTTAACTCCTTTTTCTACTCAAATTGAATCAGTTAACTCTTTATTTTAGTCAATTTAAATCTGTTAACTCCCTTTAATTTGGAAATCTCTCTTTATGACTAAACTTCACCTTTAATCCTGACCGTTGATTGAAATCGATCTCAACCGTTGATGAATTTCAGGAAAGTCTATTTAAGAGGCCCTCATCTCTTCATTTTGAAAGGTTGAATTAGAATTTCCATCAAATTGTTGCAGGAATTCATACTCACATTTGCTCATATTCACAAATGCAAAGATCAAGTTTGACCAAAAGTTGACCACATTTAACAACAGTTGACTTGAGTTGACTTGTTTCGAAAAGAATTTTGAAATAATTAAATGAAATTATTTAATTAAATGGAGTACTTACTTCTGACTAATTAAACAAAGTTATTTAATTAAATGAGAAGCCATTCATAACTAATTAAGTGAAGTTATTTAATTAAATAAGAAAAGTGTTTCTAATTAATTAAAGATTATTTAATTAAATAGAAAAAGTAATTATGAGAGCATGTCAAATTTTACTAAATTAAATATCTCAACAAAATCTCTCTTCAATTCAAAAATGGAAATTTTTAGTTCACTATTGATAAAAAATGAGTTAAATCAGTTAACTCCTTTTTCTAGTCAAACTGAATCAGCTAACTCCTTATTTTACTCAAATTAAATATGTTAACACCCTTTAATTTGGAAATCCCCCTTTATGACTGAACTTCACCTTTAATCCTGACCGTTGATTGAAATCGATCTCAAATGTTGATGAATTCCAAAAAAGTCTATTTAATTAAATGGAGTACTTACTTCTAATTAATTAAACAAAGTTATTTAATTAAATGAGAAGCCATTCCTAATTAATTAAATGAAGGTATTTAATTAAATAAGAAAAGTGTCTGTAATTAATTAAAGATTAGATAATTAAATAGAAAAAGTAATTATGAGAGCATATCTCATTTTATTAATTTAAATATCTCAACAAAATCTCTCTTCAGTTCAAAAAGGGACATTTCCATTTCACTATTGATAAAAAATGAGTTAAATCAGTTAACTCCATTTTCTACTCAAATTGAATCATTTAACTCCTTATTTTACTCAAATTAAATCTGTTAACTCCCTTTAATTTGGAAATCTCCCTTTACGACTGATCTTCACCTTTAATCCTGACGGTTGATTGAAATCGATCTCAGTCGTTGATGAATTCTACAAAAGTCTATTTAAGAGACCGTTATCTCTTCATTTTGAAAGGTTGAATGAGAATTTGCATCAAATTGTTGCTGGAATTCATACTCACATTTGCTCATATTGACATATGCAATGATCAAGTTTGACCAAAAGTTGACCAAATTTAACCACGGTTGACTTGAGTTGACTAGTTGTGAAAAGAATTTTGAAATAATTAAATGAAATTATTTAATTAAATGGATTACTTACTTCTAACTAATTAAACAAAGTTATTTAAATAAATGAGAAGCCATTCCTAATTAATTAAATGAAGTTATTTAATTAAATAAGAAGAGTGTCTCTAATTAATTAAAGATTATTTAGTTAAATAGAAAAAGTAATTATGAGAGCATATCTCATTTTATTGAAATAAATATCTTGACAAAATCTCTCTTCAGTTCAAAAAGCAAAATTTCCAGTTCACTATTGATTAAAAATGAGTTAAATCAGTTAACTCCTTTTTCTAATCAAATTGAATCAGTTAACTCCTCATTTTACTCAAATTAAATCTGCTAACTCCCATTAAATTGGAAATCTCGCTTTATGACTAAACTTCACCATTAATCCTGACCGTTGATTGAAATCAATCTCAACCGTTGATGAATTTCAAGAAAGTCTATTTAAGATACCCTTATCTCTTCATTTTGAAAAGTTTAATGAGAATTTGAATCGAATTGTTGGTGGAATTCATAGTAACATTTGCTCATATTCACATACGCAAAGATCAAGTTTGACCAAAAGTTGACCAGATTTAACCACAGTTGACTTGAGTTGACTAGTTTCGAAAAGAATTTTAAAATAATTAAATGACATGATTTAATAAAATGGAGTACTTACTTCTAACTAATTAAAAAAAGTTATTTAATTAAATGAGAAGCCATTCCTAATTAATTAAATGAAGTTATTTAATTAAATAAGAAAAGTGTCTCTAATTAATTAAATAGAAAAAATAATTATGACAGCATATCTATTTAATCCTGACCGATAATTGTAATCGATCTCAACCATTGATGAATTCCAAGAAAATCTATTTAAGGGACCCTCATTTTTTCATTTTGAAAGGTTGAATGAGAATTTGCATCGAATTGTTGCTGGAATTCATACTCACATTTGCTCATATTCACATACGCAATGATCAAATTTCACCAAAAGTTGATCAGATTTAACCACAGTTGACTTGAGTTGACTAGTTTCAGAAAGAATTTTGAAATAATTAAACGAAAGTATTTAATTAAATGGAGTACTTACTTCTAATTAATTAAACAAAGTTATTTAATTAAATGAGAAGTTATTCCTAATCAGTTATTTAATTAAATAAGAAAAGTGTCTCTAATTAATTAAAGATTATTTAATTAAATAAAAAATTAATTATGAGAGCAGATCTCATTTTATTAAATTAAATATCTCTTCAAAATCTCTCTTCAGTACCAAAAGGGAAATTTCTAGTTCACTACTGATAAAAATTGAGTTAAATCAATTAACTCCTTTTTCTACTCAAATTGATTCAGTTAACTTCTTATTTTACTCAAATTAAATCTGTTAACTCCCTTTAATTTGGAAATCTCCCTTCATGACTGAACTTCACCTTTAATCCTGACCGTTGATTGAAATCGATCTCAATCGTTGATGAATTCCAGGAAAGTCTATTTAAGAGACCCTCACCTCTTCATTTTGAAAGGTTGAATGCCAATTTGCATCGAATTTTTGTTGGAATTCATACTCACATTTGCTCATATTCACATACGCAAAGATCAAGTTTGACCAAAAGTTGATCAGATTTAACCACGGTTGACTTGAGTTGACTAGTTTCGAATTTTTTTTTGAAATTATTTAATTAAATGGTGTACTTACTTCTAATTAATTAAACAAAACTATTTAATTAAATGAGAAGCCATTCCTATTTATATAAATGAAGTTATTTAATTAAATAAGAAAATTGTCTCTAATTAATTAAAGATTATTTAATTAAATAGAAAAAGTAATTATGAGAGCATATCTCATTTTATTAAATTAAATATCTCAACAAAATCTCTGTTCAGTTCAAAAAGGAAAATTTTTAGTTCACTATTGATCAAAAATGAGTTAACTCCATTTTCTACTCAAATTGAATCAGTTAACTCCTTATTTTACTCAAATTAAATATTTTAACTCCCTTTAATTTGGAAATCTCCTTTTATGACTGAACTTCACCTTTAATCCTGACTGTTAATTGAAATCGATCTCAACCGTTGATGAATTCTAAGAAAGTCTATTTAAGAGACCCTCATCTCTTCATTTAGAAAGGTTGAATGATAATTTGCATCGAATTGTTGCTGGAATTCATACTCACATTTGCTCATTTTCACATATGCAAAGCTTAAGTTTGACAAAAAGTTGACCAGATTTAACAACGGTTGACTTGAGTTGAGTTGTTTCGAAAAGAATTTTGAAATAATTGAATGGAGTACTTACTTCTAACTAATTAAACAATGTTATTTAATTAAATGAGAAGCCATTCCTAATAAATTAAGTGAAGTTATATAATTAAATAAGAAAAGTGTCTCTAATAAATTGAAGATTATTTAATTAAATAGAAAAACTAATTATGAGAGCATATCTAATTTTATTAAATTAAATATCTCAACAAAATCTCTCTTCAGTTCAAAAAGAGAAATTTCACGTTCACTATTGATAAAAAATGAGTTAAATTAGCTAACTACTTTTTTCACTCAAATTGAATCAGTTAACTCCTTATTTTACTCAAATTAAATCTGTTAACTCCCTTTACATTGGAAATCTCTCTTCATGATTGAACTTCACCTTTAATCCCATCGTTGATTGAACTCGATCTCAACCGTTGATGAATTCCAGGAAAGTCTATTTAAGAGGCCCTCATCTCTTTATTTTGAAAAGTTGAATGAGAATTTGTATCAAATTTTTGCTGGAATTCATACTCACATCTGGTCATATTCACATACGCAAAGATAACGTTTGACCAAAAGTTGACCAGATTTAACCACGGTTGACTTGAGTTGACTAGTTTCAAAAAGAATTTTGAAATAATTAAACAACATGATTTAATTAAATGGAGTACTTCTAACTAATTAAACAAAGTTATTTAATTAAATGAGAAGCCATTCCTAGTTAATTAAATGAAGTTATTTAATTATATAATAAAAGTGTCTCTAATTAATTAAATATTATTTAATTAAAAAGAAAAAGTAATTATGAGAGCATATCTCATTTTATTAAATTAAATATCTCAACATAATCTCTCTTCAGTTCAAATAGGGAAATTTCGACTTCACTATTGATAAAAAATGAGTTAAATGAGTTAACTCCTTTTTCTACTCAAATTGAATTAGTTAACTCCTTATTTTACCCAAATTAAATCCGTTAACTCCCCTCAATTTGGAAATCTTCTTTTATGACTGAACTTCACCTTTAATCCTGACCGTTCATTGAAATCGATCTCAACCATTGATGAATTCTAGGAAAGTCTATTTAAGAGACCGTCATGTCTTCATTTTGAAAGGTTGAGTGAGAATTTGCATCAAATTGTTGCTAGAATTCATACTCACATTTGCTCATATTCACATACGCAAAGACCAAGTTTGACCAAAAGTTGACCAGATTTAACCACAGTTGACTTGAGTTGACTAGTTTCAAAAAGAATTTTGAAATAATTAAATAAAATTATTTAATTAAATGGAGTACTTACTTCTAACTAATTAAATAAAGATATTTAATTAAATGAGAAGCCATTCCTAATTGATTAAATGAAGTTATTTAATTAAATAAGAAAAGTGTCTCTAATTAATTAAAGATTATTTAATTAAATAGAAAAGGTAATTCTGAGAGCATATCTCAGTTTATTAAATTAAATATCTCAAAAAAATCTCTCTTCAGTTCAAAAAGGGAAATTTTCAATTCACTATTGATCAAAAATCAGTTGAATCAGTTAACTCCTTTTTCTACTCAAATTGAATCAGTTAACTCCTTATTTTTCTCAAATTAAATATGTTAACTCCCTTTAATTTGAAAATCTCCCTTTATGACTGAACTTCACCTTTAATCCTGACCGTTGATTGAAATCGATCTCAACCGTTGATGAATTCCAGAAAAGTCTATTTAAGAGACCCTCATCTCTTTATTTTGAAAGGTTGAATGAGAATTTGCATCCAATTATTGTTGGAATTTATACTCACATTTGCTCATATTCACATACGCAAAGATCAAGTTTGACCAAAATTTGACCAAATTTAATCACGGTTGACTTGAGTTGACTAGTTTCGAAAAGAATTTTGAAATACTCAAACGAAATTATTTAATTAAATGGAGTACTTACTTCTAACTAATTAAACAAAGTTATTTAATTAAATGTGAAGCCATTCCTAATTAATTAAATGAAGTTATTTAATTAAATAAAAAAAGTGTCTCTAATTAATTAAAGATTATTTAATTAAATAGAAAAAGTAATTATGAGAGCATATCTCATTTTATTAAATTAAATATCTCTAAAAAATCTCGCTTCAATTCAAAAAGGGAAATTTCCAATTCACTATTGATCAAAAATGAGTTAAAACAGTTAACTCCTTTTTCTACTCAAATTGAATCAGTTAACTCGTTATTGTACTCAAATTATATCTGTTAACTCCCTTTAATTTAGAAATCTCCCTTTATGACTGAACTTCATCTTTAATGCTGACCGTTGATTGAAATCGATCTCAACCATTGATGAATTCTAGGAAGGTCTGTTTAAGAGACCCTCATCTCTTCATTTTGAAATAATTAAATGAAATTATTTAATTAAATGGAGTACTTACTTCTAATTAATTAATCAAAGTTATTTAACTAAATAAGAAGCCATTCCTAATTAATTAAATGAAATTATTTAATTGAATAAGAAAAGTGTCTCTAATTAATTAAAGATTAGTTAATTAAATAGAAAAAGTAATTGTGAGAACATATCTCATTTTATTAAATTGAAGTTCTCAAAAAAATCTCTCTTCAGTTCAAAAAGGGAAATTTCCAGTTCACTATTGTTAAAAAATGAGTTAAATCAGTTAACTCCTTTTTCTACTCAAATTGAATCATTTAACTGTTTGTTTTACTCAAATTAAATTTGTTAACTCCTTTTAATTTGGAAATCTCCCTTTATGACTGAACTTCACATTTAATCTTGACAGTTGATTGAAATTGATCTCAACCGTTGATGAATTCTAGGAAAGTCTATTTAAGAGACCCTCATCTCTTCATTTTGAAAGGTTGAATGAGAATTTGCATCGAATTGTCGCTAGAATTCATACTCACATTTGCTCATATTCACATACGCAAAGATCAAGTTTGACCAAATGTTGACGACATTTAACCACGGTTGACTTTAGTTGACCTATTTTCTAAAGAATTTTGAAATAATTAAATGAAATTATTTAATTAAATGGAGTACTTACTTCTAACTAATTAAACAAAGCTATTTAATTAAATGAGAAGCTATTCCTAATTAATTAATTGAAGTTATTTAATTCAATAAGAAAAGTGTCTCTAATTAATTAAAAATTATTTAATTAAATAGAAAAAGTAATTATGAGAGCATATCTCATTTTATTAAATTAAATATCTCAAAAAAATCTCTCTTTAGTTAAAACAGGGAAATATCCAGTTCACTATTGATCAAAAATGAGTTAAATCAGTTAACTCCTTTTTTTACTCAAATTAAATCAATTAACTCTTTGTTTTACTCAAATTAAATCTGTTAACTCCCTTTAATTTGGAAATCTTCCTTTATGACTAAACTTTACCTTTAATCCTGACCGTTGATTGAAATCGATCTCAACCGTTGATGAATTCCAGGAAAGTCTATATAAGAGACCCTGATCTCTTCATTTTGAAAAGTTGAATGAGAATTTGCATCGAATTGTTGCTGGAATTCATACTCACATTTGCTCATATTCACATACGCAAAAATCAAGTTTGACCAAAAGTTGACCAGATTTAACCACAGTGTACTTGAGTTGACTAGTTCCGAAAAGAATTTTGAAATAATTAAATGACATTATTTAATTAAGTGGAGTAATTACTTCCAACTAATTAAACAAAGTTATTTAATTAAATAAGGAGCCATTCCTAATTAATTAAATGAAGTTATTTAATTAAATAAGAAAAGTGTCTCTAATTAATTAAATATTATTTAATTAAATAGAAAAAGTAATTATGAGAGCATATCTCATTTTATTAAATTAAATATCTCAACAAAATCTCTCTTCAGTTCAAAAAGCGAAATTTTCAGTTCATTATTGATAAAAAATGAGTTAAATCAGTTAACTCTTTTTTCTACTCAAATTGAATAAGTTAACTCTTTATTTTACTCAAATTAAATTTTTTAACTCTGTTTAATTTTGAAATCTCCTTTTATGACTGAACTTCACCTTTCATCCTGACCATTGATTGAAATCGATCTCAACCATTGATGAATTTCAAGAAAGTCTATTTAAGAGACCCTCGTCTCTTCATTTTGATAGGTTGAATGAGAATTTGCATCGAATTGTTGCTGGAATTCATACTCACATTTGCTCATATTCACATATGCAAAGATCAAGTTTGACCAAAAGTTGACCAGATTTAACCACGGTTGACTTGAGTTGTCTAGTTTCAAAAAGAATTTTGAAATAATTAAATGAAATTATTTAATTAAATAGAGTACTTACTTCTAACTAATTAAACAATGTTATTTAATTAAATGAGAAGCCATTCCTAATTAATTAAATGAAGTTATTTAATTAAATAAGAAAAGTGTCTCTAATTAAATAAAGATTATTTAATTAAATAGAAAAAGTAATTATGAGAGCATATCTAATTTTATTAAATTAAATATCTCAACAAAACCTTTCTTCAGTTCAAAAAGGAAAATTTCCAGTTCACTATTCATCAAAAATTAGTTAAATCAGTTAACTCATTTTTCTACTCAAATTGAATCAGTTAACTCCTTATTTTACTCAAATTAAATCTGTTAACTCCCTTTAATTTGGAAATCTCCCTTCATGACTGAACTTCACCTTTAATCCTGACCGTTGATTGAAATCGATCTCAATCGTTGATGAATTCCAGGAAAGTCTATTTAAGAGACCCTCATCTCTTCATTTTGAAAGGTTGAATGCCAATTTGCATCGAATTTTTGTTGGAATTCATACTCACATTTGCTCATATTCACATACGCAAAGATCAAGTTTGACCAAAAGTTGATCAGATTTAACCACGGTTGACTTGAGTTGACTAGTTTCGAATTTTTTTTTGAAATTATTTAATTAAATGGTGTACTTACTTCTAATTAATTAAGCAAAACTATTTAATTAAATGAGAAGCCATTCCTATTTATATAAATGAAGTTATTTAATTAAATAAGAAAATTGTCTCTAATTAATTAAAGATTATTTAATTAAATAGAAAAAGTAATTATGAGAGCATATCTCATTTTATTAAATTAAATATCTCAACAAAATCTCTGTTCAGTTCAAAAAGGAAAACTTTTAGTTCACTATTGATAAAAAATGAGTTAACTCCATTTTCTACTCAAATTGAATCAGTTAACTCCTTATTTTACTCAAATTAAATATTTTAACTCCCTTTAATTTGGAAATCTCCTTTTATGACTGAACTTCACCTTTAATCCTGACTGTTAATTGAAATCGATCTCAACCGTTGATGAATTCTAAGAAAGTCTATTTAAGAGACCCTCATCTCTTCATTTAGAAAGGTTGAATGATAATTTGCATCGAATTGTTGCTGGAATTCATATTCACATTTGCTCATTTTCACATATGCAAAGCTTAAGTTTGACAAAAAGTTGACCAGATTTAACAACGGTTGACTTGAGTTGAGTTGTTTCGAAAAGAATTTTGAAATAATTGAATGGAGTACTTACTTCTAACTAATTAAACAATGTTATTTAATTAAATGAGAAGCCATTCCTAATAAATTAAGTGAAGTTATATAATTAAATAAGAAAAGTGTCTCTAATAAATTGAAGATTATTTAATTAAATAGAAAAACTAATTATGAGAGCATATCTAATTTTATTAAATTAAATATCTCAACAAAATCTCTCTTCAGTTCAAAAAGAGAAATTTCACGTTCACTATTGATAAAAAATGAGTTAAATTAGCTAACTACTTTTTTTACTCAAATTGAATCAGTTAACTCCTTATTTTACTCAAATTAAATCTGTTAACTCCCTTTACTTTGGAAATCTCCCTTCATGATTGAACTTCACCTTTAATCCCATCGTTGATTGAACTCGATCTCAACCGTTGATGAATTCCAGGAAAGTCTATTTAAGAGGCCCTCATCTCTTTATTTTGAAAAGTTGAATGAGAATTTGTATCAAACTTTTGCTGGAATTCATACTCACATCTGGTCATATTCACATACGCAAAGATAACGTTTGACCAAAAGTTGACCAGATTTAACCACGGTTGACTTGAGTTGACTAGTTTCAAAAAGAATTTTGAAATAATTAAACAACATGATTTAATTAAATGGAGAACTTCTAACTAATTAAACAAAGTTATTTAATTAAATGAGAAGCCATTCCTAGTTAATTAAATGAAGTTATTTAATTATATAATAAAAGTGTCTCTAATTAATTAAATATTATTTAATTAAATAGAAAAAGTAATTATGAGAGCATATCTCATTTTATTAAATTAAATATCTCAACATAATCTCTCTTCAGTTCAAATAGGGAAATTTCGACTTCACTATTGATAAAAAATGAGTTAAATCAGTTAACTCCTTTTTCTACTCAAATTGAATTAGTTAACTCCTTATTTTACCCAAATTAAATCCGTTAACTCCCCTCAATTTGGAAATCTTCTTTTATGACTGAACTTCACCTTTAATCCTGACCGTTCATTGAAATCGATCTCAACCATTGATGAATTCTAGGAAAGTCTATTTAAGAGACCGTCATGTCTTCATTTTGAAAGGTTGAGTGAGAATTTGCATCGAATTGTTGCTAGAATTCATACTCACATTTGCTCATATATACATACGCAAAGACCAAGTTTGACCAAAAGTTGACCAGATTTAACCACAGTTGACTTGAGTTGACTAGTTTCAAAAAGAATTTTGAAATAATTAAACAAAATTATTTAATTAAATGGAGTACTTACTTCTAACTAATTAAATAAAGTTATTTAATTAAATGAGAAGCCATTCCTAATTGATTAAATGAAGTTATTTAATTAAATAAGAAAAGTGTCTCTAATTAATTAAAGATTATTTAATTAAATAGAAAAGGTAATTCTGAGAGCATATCTCAGTTTATTAAATTAAATATCTCAAAAAAATCTCTCTTCAGTTCAAAAAAGAAAATTTTCAATTCACTATTGATCAAAAATCAGTTAAATCAGTTAACTCCTTTTTCTACTCAAATTGAATCAGTTAACTCCTTATTTTTCTCAAATTAAATATGTTAACTCCCTTTAATTTGAAAATCTCCCTTTATGACTGAACTTCACCTTTAATCCTGACCGTTGATTGAGATCGATCTCAACCATTGATGAATTCCAGAAAAGTCTATTTAAGAGACCCTCATCTCTTTATTTTGAAAGGTTGAATGAGAATTTGCATCCAATTATTGTTGGAATTTATACTCACATTTGCTCATATTCACATACGCAAAGATCAAGTTTGACCAAAATTTGACCAGATTTAATCACGGTTGACTTGAGTTGACTATTTTCGAAAAGAATTTTGAAATACTCAAACGAAATTATTTAATTAAATGGAGTACTTACTTCTAACTAATTAAACAAAGTTATTTAATTAAATGTGAAGCCATTCCTAATTAATTAAATGAAGTTATTTAATTAAATAAAAAAAGTGTCTCTAATTAATTAAAGATTATTTAATTAAATAGAAAAAGTAATTATGAGAGCATATCTCATTTTATTAAATTAAATATCTCTAAAAAATCTCTCTTCAATTCAAAAAGGGAAATTTCCAATTCACTATTGATCAAAAATGAGTTAAAACAGTTAACTCCTTTTTCTACTCAAATTGAATCAGTTAACTCGTTATTGTACTCAAATTATATCTGTTAACTCCCTTTAATTTGGAAATCTCCCTTTATGACTGAACTTCACCTTTAATGCTGACCGTTGATTGAGATCGATCTCAACCATTGATGAATTCTAGGAAGGTCTATTTAAGAGACCCTCATCTCTTCATTTTGAAATAATTAAACGAAATTATTTAATTAAATGGAGTACTTACTTCTAATTAATTAATCAAAGTTATTTAATTAAATAAGAAGCCATTCCTAATTAATTAAATGAAATTATTTAATTGAATAAGAAAAGTGTCTCTAATTAATTAAAGATTAGTTAATTAAATAGAAAAAGTAATTGTGAGAACATATCTCATTTTATTAAATTGAAGTTCTCAAAAAAATCTCTCTTCAGTTCAAAAAGGGAAATTTCCAGTTCACTATTGTTAAAAAATGAGTTAAATCAGTTAACTCCTTTTTCTACTCAAATTGAATCATTTAACTGTTTGTTTTACTCAAATTAAATTTGTTAACTCCCTTTAATTTGGAAATCTCCCTTTATGACTGAACTTCACATTTAATCTTGACAGTTGATTGAAATTGATCTCAACCGTTGATGAATTCTAGGAAAGTCTATTTAAGAGACCCTCATCTCTTCATTTTGAAAGGTTGAATGAGAATTTGCATCGAATTGTCGCTAGAATTCATACTCACATTTGCTCATATTCACATACGCAAAGATCAAGTTTGACCAAATGTTGACGACATTTAACCACGATTGACTTTAGTTGACCTATTTTCTAAAGAATTTTGAAATAATTAAATGAAATTATTTAATTAAATGGAGTACTTACTTCTAACTAATTAAACAAAGCTATTTAATTAAATGAGAAGCTATTCCTAATTAATTAATTGAAGTTATTTAATTCAATAAGAAAAGTGTCTCTAATTAATTAAAGATTATTTAATTAAATAGAAAAAGTAATTATGAGAGCATATCTCATTTTATTAAATTAAATATCTCAAAAAAATCTCTCTTTAGTTAAAACAGGGAAATATCCAGTTCACTATTGATCAAAAATGAGTTAAATCAGTTAACTCCTTTTTTTACTCAAATTAAATCAATTAACTCTTTGTTTTACTCAAATTAAATCTGTTAACTCCCTTTAATTTGGAAATCTTCCTTTATGACTAAACTTTACCTTTAATCCTGACTGTTGATTGAAATCGATCTCAACCGTTGATGAATTCCAAGAAAGTCTATATAAGAGACCCTGATCTCTTCATTTTGAAAAGTTGAATGACAATTTGCATCGAATTGTTGCTGGAATTCATACTCACATTTGCTCATATTCACATACGCAAAAATCAAGTTTGACCAAAAGTTGACCAGATTTAACCACAGTTGACTTGAGTTGACTAGTTCCGAAAAGAATTTTGAAATAATTAAATGACATTATTTAATTAAGTGGAGTAATTACTTCCAACTAATTAAACAAAGTTATTTAATTAAATGAGGAGCCATTCCTAATTAATTAAATGAAGTTATTTAATTAAATAAGAAAAGTGTCTCTAATTAATTAAATATTATTTAATTAAATAGAAAAAGTAATTATGAGAGCATATCTCATTTTATTAAATTAAATATCTCAACAAAATCTCTCTTCAGTTCAAAAAGGGAAATTTTCAGTTCATTATTGATAAAAAATGAGTTAAATCAGTTAACTCTTTTTTCTACTCAAATTGAATAAGTGAACTCTTTATTTTACTCAAATTAAATTTTTTAACTCCGTTTAATTTTGAAATCTCCTTTTATGACTGAACTTCACCTTTAATCCTGACCATTGATTGAAACCGATCTCAACCATTGATAAATTTCAAGAAAGTCTATTTAAGAGACCCTCGTCTCTTCATTTTGATAGGTTGAATGAGAATTTGCATCGAATTGTTTCTGGAATTCATACTCACATTTGCTCATATTCACATATGCAAAGATCAAGTTTGACCAAAAGTTGACCAGATTTAACCACAGTTGACTTGAGTTGTCTAGTTTCAAAAAGAATTTTGAAATAATTAAATGAAATTATTTAATTAAATAGAGTACTTACTTCTAACTAATTAAACAATGTTATTTAATTAAATGAGAAGCCATTCCTAATTAATTAAATGAAGTTATTTAATTAAATAAGAAAAGTGTCTCTAATTAATTAAAGATTATTTAATTAAATAGAAAAAGTAATTATGAGAGCATATCTAATTTTATTAAATTAAATATCTCAACAAAACCTTTCTTCAGTTCAAAAAGGAAAATTTCCAGTTCACTATTCATCAAAAATTAGTTAAATCAGTTAACTCCTTTTTCTACTCAAATTGAATCAGTTAACTCCTTATTTTACTCAAATTAAATCTGTTAACTCCCTTTAATTTGGAAATCTCCCTTTATGACTGAACTTCACCTTTAATCCTTATCGTTGATTGAAATCGATCTCAACCGTTGATGAATTCCAGGAAAATCTATTTAAGAGACCCTCATCTCTTCATTTTGAAAGGTTGAATGAGAATTTGCATCGAATTGTTGCTGGAATTTATACTCACATTTGCTCATATTTACATATGCAAAGATCAAGTTCGACCAAAAGTTGACCAAATTTAGCCACGGTTGACTGAAGTTGACTAGTTTCGAAAAGAATTTTAAAATAATTAAATGAAATTATTTAATTAAATGGAGTACTTACTTCTAGCTAATTAAAAAAAGTTATTTAATTAAATGAGAAGCCATTCCTAATTAATTAAATGAAGTTATTTAATTAAATAAGAAAAGTGTCTCTAATGAATTAAAGATTATTTAATTAAATAGAAAAAGTAATTATGAGAGCATATCTCATTTTGTTAAATTAAATATCTCAACAAAATCTCTCTTCAGTTCAAAAATCGAAATTTCCAGTTCATTATTGATTAAAAATGAGTTAAATCATTTAACTCCTTTTTCTACTCAAATTGAATCAGTTTATTCCTTATTTTACTCAAATTAAATCTGTTAACTCCCTTTAATTTGGAAATCTCCCTTTACGACTGAACTTCACCTTTAATCCCGACCGTTGATTGAAATCGATCTCAACCATTGATGAATTCTAGGAAAGTCTATTTAAGAGACCCTCATGTCTTCGTTTTGAAAGGTTGAATGAGAATTTGCATCGAATTGTTGCTGGAATTCATACTAACATTTGCTCAGATTCACATACGCAAAGATCAAGTTTGACCAAAAGTTGACCAGATTTAACCATGGTTGACTTGAGTTGACTAGTTAGGATAAAAAATTTGAAATAATTAAACGAAATTATTTAATTAAATTGAGTACTTACTTCTAATTAATTAAACAAAGTTATTTAATTAAATGAGAAGCCATTCCTAATTAATTAAATGAAGTTATTTAATTAAATAAGAAAAG
This sequence comes from Cupressus sempervirens, assembly GCA_028749045.1. Classification (NCBI taxonomy): domain Eukaryota; kingdom Viridiplantae; phylum Streptophyta; class Pinopsida; order Cupressales; family Cupressaceae; genus Cupressus; species Cupressus sempervirens. Next base: position 104,155,254 of record CM053791.1, read on the forward strand.
TGTCTCTAATTAATTAAACATTATTCAATTAAATAGAAAAAGTAATTATTAGAGCATATCTCATTTTATTAAATTAAATATCTCAACAAAATCTCTCTTCAGTTCAAAAAGGGAAATTTCCAGTTCACTATTGATCAAAAACGAGTTAAATCAATTAAGTCCTTTTTCTACTCAAATTGCATCAATTAACTCCTTATTTTACTCAAATTAAATTTGTTAACTCCCTTTATTTTGGAAATCTCCATTTATGATTGAACTTCACCTTTAATCCTGACCATTAATTGAAATCGATCTCAACCGTTGTTGAATTCCAGAAAAGTCTATTTAGGAGATCCTCATCTCTTCATTTTGAAAGGTTGAATGAGAATTTGCATCAAATTGGTACTAGAATTCATACTCACATTTCTCATATTCACATACGCAAAGATCAAGTTTGACCAAAAGTTGAAAAAGGGAAATTTTTAGTTCACTATTGATCAAAAATGAGTTAAATCCTTTTTCTACTCAAATTGAATCAGTTAACTCTTTATTTTACTCAAATTAAATCTGTTAACTCCCTTTAATTTGGAAATCTCCCTTTATGACTGAACTTCACCTTTAATCCTGACCGTTGATTGAAATCGATCTCAACCTTTGATGAATTCCAGGAAAGTCTATTTAAGAGACCCTCATCTATTCATTTTGAAAGTTTGAATGAGAATTTGCATCGAATTGGTGCTAGAATTAATGCTTACATTTGCTCATATTCACATACGCGAAGATCAAGTTTGACCAAAAGTTGACCAGATTTAACCACGGTTGACTTGAGTTGACTAGTTTCGAAAAGAATTTTGAAATAATTAAATGAAATTATTTAATTAAATGGAGTACTTACTTCTAATTAATTAAACAAAGTTATTTAATTAAATGAGAAGCCATTCCTAGTTAATTAAATGAAGTTATTTAAGTAAATAAAAAAAGTGTCTCTAATTAATTAAAGATTATTTTGTTAAATAGAAAAATTAATTATGAGAGCATATCTCATTTTATTAAATTAAATATCTCAACAAAATCTCTCTTCTGTTCAAAAAGGGAAATTTCCAGTTCACTATTGATCAAAAATGAGTTAAATCGAACGTGTCTTATGGTAATATAAGCAAATTATTCTGCTCTGTGAATATGCTGATAGCGAAAATTCAAATCCTTCATTCAAGCCCGAATCGAGGATAGTTGGACAGAAGGACACACCCTAGGAACTCTCACGTGATTGAAATAACCAGGCAAGGATGCTCTCTAGCGAACCAAAGCAAGACTCATTACAGGAAATTTTGAACTATAGATGCAAGGTTCGAGGTCCCTACGACCAACAGATTTAGGGCACTAGACAAATCTACAATGGCAACAATTAATTTGAGTCAAGAAGAAGGGCTTCCAGTAGCCAAAACCAATACATAAGCCCCCTCTAATTGCAAAGATCAACATGTAAGTCGCCCACAATTGCCTATCTTTATGGTAGATAAGCTTGATAAACAGATCAGTATTTTTAATATGACAAAGTATTCTTATCCAAACCCATCTATAACCCAAATTGTACAAAGGAACACCGTATCTTATTCTAGCCTTTCATTTGACGAATTTGATATGAAACCGGCCTCCCCTTCATCTTATATACCTCCTCACAAACGGCATACCCAGAATCCCCAATCATCCATCCACAAGTACTCTCCCAAAACGCTGCGATCAAACCCCCTTGATAAACCTATTCACATCACCATCGAAGATATCGATAATTCTTGGTCTGAATGTCAATCGAAAGGGATCTTTGCAATTTGTACTGGTCCTCCCAAAGATATCCATCCCCTAATAAATTAGCTATCAGGTAACTGCCAGGAATAGATAAGTATTTTCCACCATGATGAAAACACTTTGTTTTTAAAATGTGAAGAAGAATCGATTAAAAAAGAATTTATTGCTATCTCTGAATGTTTCTTTAAAGGTTTCTGTGTAAAATTTGTAGAATGGCTTCCAAATTTCCATATAGATAGTGTGGATTGCATGATTCTGTTATGGTTCTCCATGGTATCTCTCCCTCCGGAGCTATGTGATGTTGACATTATTATTGAGGTAGGCTCTGCAATAGGTAAAGTTATTGCTATTGACGCTTAGTTTTATAGTTGCAACAATGTAAAAATTCTCATTAATCTGTATATCAATCACCCTTCAGAGTTTCAAAAGAAAATTATTACCAAGATTATAAGAGAACTATAGCCACAGAAAGGAAAGATTGTCAATAGGGAAAGATCCATGATCCTCAAAAAATAGATGATCCAGAAGATTTCCAAGTTCAAATCAAGTAGAAGAGATGGAAAAATGCATGCTATTCACTTCGTGCAGGGATAGCAGTATTCAAGAAACTCAAAAGGATGTAAGCTCACCAAAACCTAATCAACCAAGGATTGTGGATAGCATGCCAGAGAAGCCCAAAGAAAAAAATAAATTTTGGCAAACACCAGTAGCTACCTGTAGCTCTCCATTCACTCCTAACAACAGACTTCAGGATCAAGATAAAGACAGTGACAAAGAAGCTGGGTTAACAATCAAAGAATTTCAGGAATTCTTGAACAAGGAAAATTTCTCAGATACATATAACATCGCACTAGATATGTCAAAGGAAGAAGGGGAGAAGATTAATAAGCTCACTGATGAATTAGTCCTAGCTTTCAGCCTTGAAGATTGTGACAATACTACAACAGAGCAGAAGGAAGAGCTTATTCAACGAATTTTATAGTTAGGGGGTGAGGATTACACTTATGCAGATCTCAAAAGAGATATAATAGATATTCAAATGGAAGACTTGGCAACAGAATTCATCAGTCACAAGAGTCTAGCTAAATAGATTCTATCAGAAGTCGAACCAAAAGAGCAGGATCAGTCCATAACAGGAAAAAAGGATACAACACAGATAGCGGAAGTAAACCTGGACCAGCTAGGTATCTATATGTTCCAAGAAGGACCTAAATCACCAAATTGTGGTAGAATAAAGGGTAAAAGAGGCCGGAAATCTCTTAAATTACTTCGAGAAGCAGAAGGCCTGAGTAAAGAATAGCAGAAGATTGATCAGATTTTCCACAATGGGAAGGGGAAGCACCTTCCTAGTTAGGTATGAAGATTACTACTTGGAATGCTAGGGGTCTCAACTCCCCTAGCAAAAAAAGGTTATTAAAACATAACCTAAAATTTTTTAACTCGGATATTGTTCTTATTCAAGAATCTAAATTAAAGTCTGTAGAAATAGATAAGTTTAGCAGGATGATTGGAGTCTAGTGGTCTAAGTTTCAAGAATCTTTAGGGGCATTAGGGGGATTGGGAATCCTCTAGGATCCCAGGAAGGTTAGTTTGGGCATCCTTAATTGCTCCAATAATTGGATTAGTGGTAAAGTACAAAGCTTAAAATCAAAACTTAATTTCATTATCATTAATGTGTATGGTCCAGTTAGTAATATTGATAAAAAACTAGTATGGGAAGAAATTGGTCAACTCTTGCATAGTCATAATAACGAATTGTTTTTATTAGGAGGAGACTTTAATACCATCCTTAACCTCAACGAAAAGGTAGGTGGTATTCAGATGCTATCACAAGCTTCTAAAACATTTAAAGAATGGTGTATCGATCATAATCTATTTGACACTCCTACCAATAATGGCATATATACATGGAACAATAGAAGAAAAGGCTTTGCTTACATAGCAGAGAAACTCGATAGATTTTTTCTTAAAGGGGATCTTGATTCCTACAACCTTAATTTTCATTCTACTATTCTACCTACTGCAGGATCAGATCATTTTCCAGTTAGATTTGAATTCATAGAGCCCCTTAAACCGATCAGAAACCCATTCAAATGTGAGAAGATGTGGTTCCTAGATCCTAATTTTCTCAATAACATAAAATCTTGGTGGGACCAAGAGAGCTTCACAGGGTCTAAATTGTTCATCTTCGTTAACAAATTAAAAATGCTTAAGGAACATATCCTAAGATGGAATAAAGAATAGTTTAACAACATTTTCAAAGTAAAATTGGATATAGAAAACCAACTTAAAGAACTTAACTCGGAAGTGATTAGAAAAGGTATGGATAATAAGAGTTATCTCCTGGAAAAGGAATTGTTAGCCAAACAAGAAAATATTCTAACCAAAGAAGAGATATTCTGTAGACAAAAATCAAGAGAAAGATGGCTAGCAGAAGGTGACCGCAATACTAAATTCTTTCATAACTCAACCATTTACAACAGAGCAAAGAACAGAATCATGAGTGTCAAAAATAAGCAAGGAATTTCAACTGAAAAGCCAGGAAAAATTGCAGACATCTTAGTTAATCACTTCAAAAACTTACTTAATAACCAAAATGGCTCAAACTATAGAGCACGAACTAGCCTTCTGAAAGTCATTCCTAAAGTTGTTGATCAGCAAGATAACATTGATCTGAACAAACCTATCACCTTAGAAGAAGTCAAGAATGTGGTTTTCAACATGAAATCGGATAAATCTCTGAGTCCTGATGGATTCCAGGTGTTCTTTTTCCAAAAATGTTGGGATATCATAGGTGTTTACCTTTGAAAAGCTATCAAAGCTTCCAAAAATGGAGGCTCTCTCTTGGCTGGAATTAACTACTCCTTCATTGCATTGATCCCTAAGAAGTCTGATCCGGATTCCCTAGGAGATTATAGAGCAATAGCTTTATGCAATATTGTCTATAAAATATTTTCCAAGATTATAGCAAATAGACTCAAAAAGATCCTCCCTAAGATTATCTTGAAGGAACAAACTGGTTTTATGCCAGGTAGATCCATTCTAGATGGCATCATCACCATTCAAGAAATGATTCACTCTGCACGAATAAACAAAGAAGCATGTATGCTTATGAAACTAGATATCCAGAAAGCATATGATATGGTGGACTGGAGCTTCTTATGTAAAACATTTGAGGCATTTGGGTTCTCACATCAGTAGATTAACCTAATTTTATAGCGAAGGCAATCATTTGGCAGATCAGCTAGCTAATTTAGGAGCAGATGGAGTCAATTCCCTGCTCATCAATAAGGAATACTCAAATGAGAACTAATAGTTGTCTTAACAAAAGGGTATATTTTAAGTCTCCATAGTTAATGTATGCCAATCAATAGTTCTTAGTTGTCCCCTTCTTTAGTGACCGCACTAAAGAACCTTTTCTGTCATCTCTGCTTTAGTAATTTTAATATCTTAGGTAACCTATCTTGGTATCACGAGTATATGAAGTATAGTCTGAATGATATAGGTACCCTTGTCATCATTGTTGTGTAAGCCATAGCATGCTGGCAGATCACAATCTTGTATTATGATCTCCCCTTAAGCGAAGATTCTGTGTCAAGTACATTGCATAGGTAAGATTCAACTTTTTCATTAAAAGGCTTAAGAGAGTGTATAGCTTATGATCTCATCTAGAAGTTTCCCTTTGATTATTTATAGGTAATTTTTCCAGTTTTTCCCATCCCCAATTTCTCGGTGTAATCATGGAATCCAATATTCACCTATTTCATGCCTCTAAGAATCAGACTATGGCCTTTTGTGGGTCAGTAAAACCAGAAAGGTGGAACCATCTCTTAAATTCGGTGGATGACATGACAGGCTTTGCTATTTGCAAAGCTCTGGGAGAGGGAGTGATTGATTATCAATATACCTGGAGGACCAATGGTGACATTATCGGGTCCTTCATCGGATGTTTGGTAAGAGCTAAAATAGAGGCGAACGATATAGTTAGTCTCTGTCATAATCTGTTTGTCCCATCATGGAGAAAGGGTCTGGAAAAAATAGTATTCAGCATAGATGACAAGTTTAGGATCCCCCTCCCCGAAAGATACATGATTCTTCTTGTAGGGCACCCAGACCTTATCATAGCTCCTCGTCGCCAATCCCTGTTTATCCGAGAAAACCTTGCCTTTTGTAAAGAATGGCCAAAAATGGAGGCAAGCCTACATTTTCTTTTGCGTTGGCGAGGGATCATCATAGAGGAAAATAAAGACTAGCTCCTCAGCTACCTTCACCATTTCAATGCTTATATCAAGCCGGGGTTGTCGTTTGACAATCTGAATGATCTAGAATTCATCACTCCAAATTCAAAGAAATCAAGCAGGATAAAACATGACTACATATTTCCTCCGAATTTCCAAGTCGATCATCCAAACGACATGGCGGATGTGATTATGGTGTTTTGGAAGGAAGGAAGGGGTCAGGCTAGATAGGTGCTAGCTTCTGGTTAATTAGTATATTTTAGAAATCCTTAATGTTAATTTTGGTAGCGATTTTGATACTACACATAATTTAGCCTAGATGCTTGTCCTCTGGAATTAGCCCTTAGTATATAGTCTGTAAATCAACATGGTAATAGTATATATGTTGGTATGTAAGTGATGATCAATAATCTGCTGTAAACGGAAGTGACAACATACAATGAAATATATATAAAGGTTATTAGTACTAAGCATTGTGTATTTCGTACTCTGCTTTGTTCTATACTCTCATCCGAGTTGACTAAAATTCTACTCCTTTCTTTGGAGAAGGCTTGTGTTTAAAGTTTACATGTGTGGTCGGTCTAAGCCCAATTTACTCTGGTTCATTTTGATATTACTTTTACAGCACCTGTATATGAGAGATCTCTAAGATTAGAATTAAGCATATGAAATTCTCAGACTTTTTAAAATTCACAAGTAACTGATATAGATAAAGTGTTAGCATGCGGAAACTACAAAAAGGATATAATTAATCTGGCGGTGGTACAAGCTAGAAATGTCTCAGCATAGGTAATTGATAATTATATTGCTTTCATGGATACCCAACAACTCCCAATTTTAGTAAATTTCTAAAGTTAAGCAAATTGGGTGAAATTTTGGTGATTGGTAATCTATGTAATCCAGGTTCAATTGGGACAAGACACCTTTACCCTAATTAAGACTAATGAAATAAAACCGGATGGATTTAGCATGGTTGTTTCATTTGATAATCATGTTTCTCCATCTTTATGAATACTGATTCCATCAGTTACTTTTAGATGATATCATCAAAGAGGTTCTTTGTCTCTATTCTGATTAAATTATGATTTGCAATTATGGGATAAGTTATGTCTGAAAAGTGGAATCTCGACTCAGTCCTCCTTTCCCCCTCTTCACATTCCTTAATCATAAGGAGGATATCCTATTATATAAATGGCGTTATTTTATTTTTAGATTATAGCATTATGGTCATTTTGTATGTTGCTAAGATAATACCTAACTAATAGTATAGAGCATTGCAATTCTGGCTCCTTTCTTTCTTGAGTTTCCTTATTAGTTAGCTTGTGTTTAATACTTGTTATTTAGCTAATTTGGTTGCTAGCTGTTTAGCCCTCTTTTGATATGTTACTAACCTTAGCTTGAAGTGTACAGTATTTTTGATAGTTAAATGTAGGCAGAAAATATGGGAGATTGTAAACCTTTTATGATTCGCCATCCTAGCATCATTGGATAGAGACAAAGGAATTCTGTAAAGTGTAAATTACCAAGGATATAACCCAAGTATAAATGTAACAGTAGGTAATCTATTTCACTAGGGTATGCCCCTTTAAGGTTGTAATAATATAGGACAAATTGTCCTGGGCAAGACTGGAGGTTTTCTTCTCCGTTCTTTCCTACTAGTGCCCGTTTCAACGGAGATATGCTGGTGTAATGCCTTTAATTTATAATATAGATCAAGGCTTTGGCTATTTACCGATCAAAAATAAAAAAATAAAAAAATGAGTTAAATCAGTTAACTCCTTTTTCTACTCAAACTGAATCAGTTAACTCCTTATTTTACTCAAATTAAATCTATTAACTCCCTTTAATTTGGAAATCTCCCTTTATGACTGAACATCACCTTTAATCCTGACCGTTGATTGAAATCGATCTCAACCGTTGATGAATTCCAGCAAAGTCTATTTAAGAGACCCTTATCTCTTCATTTTAAAAGGTTGAATGAGAATTTGCATCGAATTGGGTCTGGAATTCATACTCACATTTGCTCATATTCACATACGCAAAGATCAAGTTTAACCAAAAGTTGACCAAATTTAACCACGGTTGACTTGAGTTGACTAGTTTCGAAAAGAATTTTGAAATAATTAAACAAAATTATTTAATTAAATGGAGTACATACTTCTAATTAATTAAAAAAAGTTTTTTAATTAAATGAGAAGCCATTCCAAATTAATTAAATAAAGTTATTTAATTAAATAAGAAAAGTGTCTCTAATTAATTAAAGATTATTTAATTAAATAGAAAAAGTAATTATGAGAGCATATCTCATTTTATTAAATTAAATATCTCAACAAAACCTCTCTTTAGTTCAACAAAGGAAATTTCCAGTTCACTATTCATCAAAAATGAGTTAAATGAGTTAACTCTTTTTTCTACTCAAATTGAATTAGTTAACTCCTTATTTTACTCAAATTAAATCTATTAACTCCCTTTAAATTGGAAATCTCCCTTTATAAATGAACTTCACCTTTAATCCTAACCGTTGATTGAAATCAATCTCAACCATTGATGAATTCAAAGAAAGTCTATTTAAGAGACCCTCATCTCTTCATTTTGAAAGGTTGAATGAGAATTTGCATCGAATTGTTGCTAGAATTCATACTCACATTTGCTCATATTCACATATGCAAAGATCAAGTTTGACCATAAGTTGACCAGATTTAACCACGGTTGACTTGAGTTGACTAGTTTCGAAATTTTTTTTGAAATAATTAAACGAAATTATTTAATTAAATGGACTACTTACTTCTAATTAATTAAAAAAAGTTAATTTAATTGAATGAGAAGCCATTCCTAATTAATTAAATGAAGTTATTTAATTAAATAAAAAAAATGTCTCTAATTAATTAAAGATTATATAATGAAATAGAAAAAAGTAATTAGGAGAGCATATCTCATTTTATAAAATTAAATATCTCAACAAAATCTCTCTTCAGTTCAAAAAGGAAAATTTCTAGTTCACTATTGATAAAAAATGAGTTAAATCAGTTAACTCCCTTTTCTACTCAAATTGAATAAGTTAACTCCTTATTTTACTCAAATTAAATCTGTTAACTCCCTTTAATTTGGAAATCTCCCTTTTTGACTGAACTTCACCTTTAATCCTGACTGTTGATTGAAATCAATCTCAACCGTTGATGAATTCTAGGAAAGTCTATTTAAAAGACCCTCATCTCTTTATTTTGAAAGGTTGAATGAGAATTTGTATCGAATTGTTGCTGGAAATCATACTCACATTTGCTCATATTCACATATGCAAAGATCAAGTTTGACCAAAAGTTGACCAAATTTAACCACGATTGTCTTGAGTTGACTAGTTTGGAAAAGAATTTTGAAATAATTAAACAAAATTATTTAATTAAACAGAATACTTACTTCTAATTAAGTAAACAAAGTTATTTAATTAAATGAGAAGCCATTCCTAATTAATTAAATGAAGTTATTTAATTAAATAGAAAAAGTAATTATCAGAGCATATCTCATTTTATTAAATTAAATACCTCAACAAAATCAATCTTCAGTTCAAAAAAGGAAATTTATAGTTCACTATTGATGAAAAATGAGTTAAATCAGTGAACTGCTTTTTCTACTCAAATTGAATCAGTTAACTTCTTATTTTACTCAAATTAAATCTGTTAACACCCTTTAATTTGGAAATCTCCCTTTATGACTGACCTTCACCTTTAATCCTGAACGTTGATTGAAATCAATCTCAACCGTTGATGAATTATAGGTAAGTCTATTTAAGAGACCCTCATCTCTTCATTTTGAAAGGTTGAATGAGAATTTGCATCGAATTGTTGCTAAAATTCATACTCACATTTGCTCATATTCACATACGCAAAGATCAAGTTTGACCAAAAGTTGACTAGATTTAACCACGGTTGACTTGAGCTGAGTAGTTTCGAAAAGAATTTTGAAATAATTAAACAAAATTATTTAATTAAATGGAGTACTTACTTCTAATTAATTAAACAAAGTTATTTAATTGAATGAGAAGCCATTCCTAATTAATTAAATGAAGTTATTTAATTAAATAAGAAAAGTGTCTCTAATTAATTAAAGATTATTTAATTAAATAGAAAAAGTAATTATGAGAGCATATCTTATTTTATTAAATTAAATATCTCAACAAAATCTCTCTTCAGTTCCAAAAGGAAAATTTTCAGTTCATTATTGATAAAAAATGAGTTAAATCAGTTAACTCCTTTTTCTACTCAAATTGAATCAGTTAACTCCTTATTTTACTCAAATTAAATCCGTTAACACACTTTAGCTTGGAAATCTCCCTTTATGACTGAACTTCACCTTTAATCCTTACCGTTGATTGAAATCGATCTCAACCATTGATGAATTCCAGGAAAGTCTATTTAAGAGACCCTCATCTCTTCATTTTGAAAGGTTGAATGAGAATTTGCATCGAATTGTTGCTGGAATTTATACTCACATTTTCTCATATTCACATACGCAAAGATCAAGTTTGACCCAAAGTTGATCAGATTCAACCACGGTTGACTAGTTTCGAAAAGAATTTTGAAATAATTAAATAAAAATATTTAATTAAATAGAGTACTTACTTCTAATTAATTAAAGAAAGTTATTTAATTGAATGAGAAGCTATTCCTAATTAACTAAATGAAGTTATTTAATTAAATAAGAAAAGTGTCTCTAATTAATTAAAGATTATTTAATTAAATAGAAAAAGTAATTATGAGAGCATATCTCATTTTATTAAATTAAATATCTCAACAAAATCTCTCTTCAGTTCAGAAAGGGAAATTTCCAGTTCACTATTGATCCAAAATGAGTTAAATCAGTTAACTCCGTTTTCTACTCAAATTGAATCATTTAACTCCTTATTTTACTCAAATTAAATCTGTTAACTCCTTTTAATTTGGAAATCTCCCTTTATGACTGAACTTCACCATTAATCCTGACCGTTGATTGAAATCGATCTCAACAGTTGGTGAATTCCTAAAAAGTCTATTTAAGAGACCCTCACTTCTTCATTTTGAAACGTTGAATGAAAATTTGCATTGAATTGTTGCTAGAATTCATACTCACATTTGCTCATATTCACATACGCAAAGATCAAGTTTGACTATAAGTTGACCAGATTTAACTACGGTTGACTTGAGTTCACTAGTTTCGAAAAGAATTTTGAAATAATTAAATGAAATTATTTAATTAAATGGAGTACTTACTTCTATTTAATTAGATAAAGTTATTTAATTGAATGAGAAGTCATTCATAATTAATTAAATGAAGTTATTTAGTTAAATAAGAAAAGTGTCTCTAATTAATTCATCATTATTTAATTAAATAGAAAAAGTAATTATGAGAGCATATCTCATTTTATTAAATTAAATATCCAAACAAAATCTTTTTTTCAGTTCCAAAAGGGAAATTTCCAGTTCACTATTGATCAAGAATGAGTTAAATCAGTTAACTCCTTTTTCTACTCAAATTGAATCAGTTAACTCCTTATTTTACTCAAATTAAATTTGTTAACTCCCTTTAATTTGGAAATCTCCCTTTATGACTGAACTTCACCTTTAATCCTGACCGTTGATTGAAATCGATCTCCACCGTTGATGAATTCCAGAAAAGTCTATTTAAGAGACCCCCATCTTTTCATTTTGAAAGGTTGAATGAGAATTTGCATCGAATTGTTGCTGGAATTCATACTCACATTTGCTCATATTCACATACGCAAAAATCAAGTTTGACCAAAAGTTGACCAGATTTAACCACAGTTGACTTGAGTTGACTAGTCTCGAAAAGAATTTTAAAATAATTAAATGAAATTATTTAATTAAATGGAGTGCTTGCTTCTAATTAATTAAACAAAGTTAGTTACTTGAATGAGAAGCCATTCCTAATTAACTAAATTAAATTATTTACTTAAATAATAAAAGTATCTCTAATTAATTAAAGATTATTTAATTAAATAGAAAAAGAATCTATGAGAGCATATCTCATTTTATTAAATTAAATATCTCAACAAAATCACTCTTTAGTTCAAAAAGAGAAATTTCCAGTTCACTATTGATAAAAAATGAGTTAAATGAGTTAACTATTTTTTCTACTCAAATTGAATTAGTTAACTCCTTATTTTACTCAAATTAAATCTGTTCACTCCTTATAATTTTGAAATCTCCCTTTATGACTGAACTTCACCTTTAATCTTGACCGTTGATTGAAATCAATCTCAACCATTGATGAATTCCAGGAAAGTCTATTTAAGAGGCTCTCATCTCTTCATTTTGAAAGGTTGAATGAGAATTTATATCAAATTGTTGCTGGAATTCATACTCACATTTGCTCATATTCACATACGCAAAGATCAAGTTTGACCAAAGGTTGAGCAAATTTAGCCAAGGTTGACTTGAGTTGACTAGTTTCAAAAAGAAATTTAAAATAATTAAACAAAATTATTTACTTAAATGGAGTAGTTACTTCTAATCAAATTCAATTAGTTAACTCCTTATTTTACTCAAATTAAATCTGTTAACTCTTTATAATTTTGAAATCTCCCTTTATGACTGAACTTCACCTTTAATCTTGACCGTTGATTGAAACCGATCTCAGCCATGGATGAATTCTAGGAAAGTCTATTTAGGAGACCCTCATCTCTTCATTTTGAAAGGTTGAATTAGAATTTACATCGAATTTTTGCTGGAATTCATACTCACATTTGCTCATATTCACATACGCAAAGATCAAGTTTGACAAAAAGTTGACCAGATTTAACCACGGTTGACTTGAGTTGACTAGTTTCGAAAAAAAATTTGAAATAATTAAATAAAATTATTTAATTAAATGGAGTGCTTACTTCTAATTAATTAAAAAAAGTTATTTAATTGAATGAGAAGCCATTCCTAATTAATTAAATGAACTTATTTAATTAAATAAGAAAAGTGTCTCTAATTAGTTAAAGATTATTTAATTAAATAGAAAAAGTAATTATGAGAGCATATCTCATTTTATTAAATTAAATATCTCAACAAAATCTCTCTTCAGTTCAAAAAGGGAAATTTTCAGCTCACTATTGATAAAAAAAATGAGTGAAATCAGTTAACTCCCATTTTTACTCAAATTGAATTAGTTAACTCCTTATTTTACTCAACTTAAATTATTTAACTCCCATTAATTTGGAAATCTCCCTTTATGACTGAACTTCACCTTTAATCCTGACCGTTGATTGAAATCGATCTCCACCGTTGATGAATTCCATAAAAGTCTATTTAAGAGACCCCCATCTCTTCATTTTGAAAGGTTGAATGAGAATTTGCATCGAATTGTTGCTGGAATTCATACTCACATTTGCTCATATTCACATACGCAAAAATCAAGTTTGACCAAAAGTTGACCAGATTTAACCACAGTTGACTTGAGTTGACTTGTCTCGAAAAGAATTTTAAAATAATTAAACGAAATTATTTAATTAAATGGAGTACTTGCTTCTAATTAATTAAACAAAGTTAGTTACTTGAATGAGAAGCCATTCCTAATTAACTAAATTAAATTATTTACTTAAATAATAAAAGGATCTCTAATTAATTAAAGATTGTTTAATTAAATAGAAAAAGAATCTATGAGAGCATATCTCATTTTATTAAATTAAATATCTCAACAAAATCTCTCTTCAGTTCAAAAAGAGAAATTTCCAGTTCACTATTGATAAAAAATGAGTTAAATGAGTTAACTCTTTTTTCTACTCAAATTGAATTAGTTAACTCCTTATTTTACTCAAATTAAATCTGTTAACTCCTTATAATTTTGAAATCTCCCTTTATGACTGAAATTCACCTTTAATCTTGACCGTTGATTGAAATCAATCTCAACCATTGATGAATTTCAGGAAAGTCTATTTAAGAGGCTCTCATCTCTTCATTTTGAAAGGTTGAATGAGAATTTATATCAAATTGTTGCTGGAATTCATACTCACATTTTCTCATATTCACATACGCAAAGATCAAGTTTGACCAAAGGTTGAGCAAATTTAGCCAGGGTTGACTTGAGTTGACTAGTTTCAAAAAGAAATTTAAAATAATTAAACGAAATTATTTACTTAAATGGAGTAGTTACTTCTAATCAAATTGAATTAGTTAACTCCTTATTTTACTCAAATTAAATCTGTTAACTCCTTATAATTTTGAAATCTCCCTTTATGACTGAACTTCACCTTTAATCTTGACCGTTGATTGAAACCGATCTCAGCCATGGATGAATTCTAGGAAAGTCTATTTAGGAGACCCTCATCTCTTCATTTTGAAAGGTTGAATTAGAATTTACATCGAATTTTTGCTGGAATTCATACTCACATTTGCTCATATTCACATACGCAAAAATCAAGTTTGACCAAAAGTTGACCAGATTTAACCACGGTTGACTTGAGTTGACTAGTTTTGAAAAAAAATTTGAAATAATTAAATAAAATTATTTAATTAAATGGAGTGCTTACTTCTAATTAATTAAACAAAGTTATTTAATTGAATGAGAAGCTATTCCTAATTAATTAAATGAACTTATTTAATTAAATAAGAAAAGTGTCTCTAATTAGTTAAAGATTATTTAATTAAATAGAAAAAGTAATTATGAGAGCATATCTCATTTTATTAAATTAAATATCTCAACAAAATCTCTCTTCAGTTCAAAAAGGGAAATTTTCAGCTCACTATTGATAAAAAAAAATGAGTGAAATCATTTAACTCCCATTTTTACTCAAATTGAATTAGTTAACTCCTTATTTTACTCAACTTAAATTATTTAACTCCCATTAATTTGGAAATCTCCCTTTATGATTGAACTTCACCTTTAATCCTGACCGTTGATTGAAATCGATCTCAACCGTTGATGAATTCTTGAAAAGTCTATTTAAGAGATCCTCATCTCTTTATTTTGAAAGGTTGAATGAGAATTTGCGTCGAAATGTTGCTAGAATTCATACTCACATTTGCTCATATTCACATACGCAGAGACCAAGTTTGACCAAAAGTTGACAAGATTTAACCATGGTTCACTTGACCTAACTAGTTTAAAAAAATAATTTAAATAACTAAACAAAATTATTTAATTAAATGGAGTACTTACTTCTAATTAATTAAAAAAAGTTATTTAATTGAATTAGAAGCCATTCCTAATTAATTAAATGAAGTTATTTAATTAAATAACAAAAGCGTCTCTAATTAATTTAAAATTATTTAATTAAATAGAAAAAGTAATTATGAGAGCATATCTCATTTTATTAAATTAAATATAACTTCAGTTCAAAAAGAAAATTTTCTATTTCACTATTGATAAAAAATGAGTTAAATCAGTTAACTCCTTTTTCTACTCAAATCGAATCAGTTAACTCCTTATTTTACTCAAATTAAACCTGTTAACTCCTTTTAATTTGGAAATCTTCCTTTATGACTAAACTTCACCTTTAATCCTGACCGTTGATTGAAATTGATCTCAATCGTTGATGAATTCCAAGAAAATCTATTTAAGAGACCCTCATCTCTTCATTTTGAAAGGTTGAATGAGAATTTGCATCGAATTGTTGCTGGAATTCATAGTCATATTTGCTCATATTGACATACGCAGAGATCAAGTTTGACCAAAAGTTGACCAGATTTAACGACGGTTGACTTGAGTTGACTAGATTCAAAAAGAATTTTGAAATAATTAAACGAAATTATTTAATTAAATGGAGTACTTACTTCTAATTAATTAAACAAAGTTATTTAATTGAATGAGAAGCCATTCCTAATTAATTAAATGAAGTTATTTAATTAAATAAGAAAAGTGTGCCTAATTAATTAAAGATTATTTAATGAAATATCAAAAATAATTATGAGAGCATATATCATTTTATTAAATTAAATATCTCAACAAAATATCTCTTCAGTTCAAAAAGAGAAATTTCTAGTTTACTATTGATAAAAAATGAGTTAAATCAGTTAACTCCTTTTTCTACTCAAATTTTATCAGTTAACTCCTTATTTTAATCAAATTAAATCTGTTAACTCCCTTTAATTTGGAAATCTCCCTTTATGACTGAACTTGACCTTTAATCCTGACCATTGATTGAAATCGAGCTCAACCGTTGATGAATTCAAGGAAAGTCTATTTAATAGACCCTCATCTATTCATTTTGAAAGGTTGAATGAGAATTTGTATCGAATTGTTGCTAGAATTCATACTCACATTTTCTCATATTCACATACGCAAATATCAAGTTTGACCAAAAGTTGACCAGATTTAACTACAGTTGACTTGAGTTGACTAGTTTCGAAAAGAATTTTCAAATAATTAAACAAAATTATTTAATTAAATGGAATACTTCTAATTAATTAAAAAAAGTTATTTAATTGAATGAGAAGTCATTCCTAACTAATTAAATGAAGTTATTTAATTAAATAAGAAAAGTGTCTCTAATTAATTAAAGATTATTTAATTAAATAGAAAAAGTAATTATGAGAGCATATCTCATTTTATTAAATTAAATATCTCAACAAAATCTTTTTTTCAGTTCAAAAAGGGAAATTTCCAATTCACTATTGATCAAAAATGAGTTAAATCAGTTAACTCCTGTTTCTACTCAAATTAAATTAGTTAACTCCTTATTTTACTCAAATTAAATCTGTTAATACCCTTTAATTTGAAAATCTCCCTTCATGACTAAACTTCACCTTTAATCCTGACCGTTGATTGAAATTGATCTCAACCATTGATGAATTCCAAAAAAGTCTATTTAAGAGACCCTCATCTCTTCATTTTGAAAGGTTGAATGAGAATTTGCATCGAATTGTTGCTGGAATTCATACTCACATTTGTTCATATTCACATACGCAAAAATCAAGTTTGACCAAAAGTTAACCATATTTGACCACGGTTGACATGAGTTGACTATTTTCAAAAAGAATTTTGAAATAATTAAACGAAATTATTTAATTTAATGCAGTACTTACTTCTAATTATTTAAACAAAGTTATTTAATTGAATGACAAGCCATTCCTAATTAATTAAATGACGTTATTTAATTAAATAAGAAAAGTGTCTCTAATTAATTAAAGATTATTTAATTAAATAGAAAAAGTAATTATGAGAGCATATCTCATTTTATTAAATTAAATATTTCAACAATATCTCTCTTCAGTTCAAAAAGGGAAATTTCCAGTTCATTATTGATCAAAAATGAGTTAAATGAGTTAACTCCTTTTTCTACTCAAATTGAATTAGTTAACTCCTTATTTTATTCAAATTAATTCTGTTAACACCCTTTAATTTGGAAATCTCCCTTCATGACTGAACTTCACCTTTAATCCTGACCGTTGATTGAAATTGATCTCAACCGTTGATGAATTCAACAAAAGTCTATTTAAGAGTTCCTCATCTCTTCATTTTGAAAGGCTGAATGAGAATTTGCATCGAATTGTTGCATGAATTCATACTCACATTTGCTCATATTCACATACGCAAAGATCAAGTTTGACCAAAAGTTGACCAGATTCGACCACGATTGACTTGAGTTGACTAGTTTCAAAATTTTTTTTGAAATAATTAAACGAAATTATTTAATTAAATGCAATAGTTCTAATAATTAAACAAAGTTATTTAATTGAATGAGAAGCCATTCCTTATTAATTAAATTAAATTATTTAATTAAATAAGAAAAGTGTCTCTAATTAATTAACGATTATTTAATTAAATAGAAAAAGTAATTATGAGAGCATATCTCATTTTATTAAATTAAATATCTTAACAAAATCTCTCTTCAGTTCAAAAAGGGAAATTTCCAGTTCACTATTGATCAAAAATGAGTTAAATCAGTTAACTCCTTTTTCTACTCAAATTGCATCAGTTAACTCCTTATTTTACTCAAATTAAATCTGTTAACTCCCTTTAATTTGGAAATCTCTCTTTATGACTAAACTTCATCTTTAATCCTGGCCGTTGACTGAAATCGATCTCAACCGTTGATGAATTCTAGGAAAGTCTATTTAAGAGACCCTGATCTCTTCATTTTGAAAGTTTGAATGAGAAGTTGCATCGAATTGTTGCTAGAATTCATACTCACATTTTCTCATATTGACATTTGCAAAGATCAAGTTTGAGAAAAAGTTGACTAGATTTAACTAGGGTTGACTTGAGTTGACTAGTTTAAAAAAAAAATTGAAATAATTAAATGAAATTATTTAATTAAGTGGAGTATTTACTTCTAATTAATTAAACAAAGTTATTTAATTAAATGAGAAGCCATGCCTAATTAATTAAATGAAGTTATTTAATTAAATAAGAAAAGTGTGTCTAATTAATTAAAGATAATTTAATTAAATAGAAAAAGTAATTATGAGAGCATATCTCATTTTATTAAATTAAATATCTCAACAAAATGTCTCTTCAGTTTAAAAAGGGAAATTTTTCATTCACTATTGATCAAAAATGAGTTAAATCAGTTAACTCCTTTTTCTACTTAAATTGAATAAGTTTACTCCTTATTTTACTCAAATTAAATCTGATAAATCCCTTTAATTTGTAAATTTTCCTTTATGACTGAACTTCAACTTTAATCCTGACCGTTGATTGAAATCGATCTCAACCGTTAATGAATTCCAGGAAAATCTACTTAATAGACCCTCATCTCTTCATTTTTAAAGGTTGAATGAGAATTTGGATCGAATTGTTGCTTAAATTCATACTCATATTTGCTCATATTCACATATGCAAAGATCAATATTGACCAAAAGTTGACCAAATTTGACCACGGTTGACTTGAGTTGACTAGTTTCGAAAAGAATTTTGAAATAATTAAACTAAATTATTTAATTAAATGGAGTACTTACTTCTAATTAATTAAACAAAGTTATTTAATTGAATGAGACGTCATTCCTAATTAATTAAATGAAGTTATTTAATTAAATAAGAAAATTGTCTCTAATTAATTAAAGACTATTTAATTAAATAGAAAAAGTAATTATGAGAGCATATCTCATTTTATTAAATTAAATATCTCAACAAAATCTTTTTTTCAATTCAAAAAGTGAAATTTCCAGTTCACTATTGACAAAAAATGAGTTAAATCAGTTAACTCCTTTTTCAAATCAAATTGAATCTGTTAACTCCTTATTTTACTCAAATTAAATCTGTTAACACCCTTTAATTTGGAAATCTCCCTTCATGACTAAACTTCACCTTTAATCCTGACCGTTGATTGAAATTGATCTCAACCATTGATGATTTCCAAAAAAGTCTATTTAAGAGACCCTCATCTCTTCATTTTGAAAGGTTGAATGAGAATTTGCATTGAATTGTTGCTCGAATTCATACTCACATTTGCTCATATTCACATACGCAAAGATGAAGTTTGACCAAAAGTTGACAAGATTTGACCACAGTTGACTTGAGTTGACTAGTTTCGAAAAGAATTTTGAAATAATTAAACAAAATTATTTAATTAAATGCAGTACTTACTTCTAATTAATTAAACAAAGTTATTTAATTGAATGAAAAGCCATTCCTAATTAATTAAATGAAATTATTTTATTAAATAAGAAAATTGTCTCTAATTAATTAAAGATTATTTAATTAAATAGAAAAAGTAATTATGAGAGCATATCTCATTTTATTAAATTAAATATCTCAACAAAATCTCTCTTTAGTTCAAAAAGGGAAATCTCAAGTTCAATATTGATAAAAAATGAGTTAAATCAGTCAACTCCTTTTTCTACTCAAATTAGATCAGTTAACTCTTTATTTTACTCAAATTAAATCTGTTAACTTCCTTTAATTTGGAAATCTCTCTTTATGACTAAACTTCAACTTTAATCCTGGCCGTTGATTGAAATCGATCTGAACCGTTAATGAATTCTAGGAAAGTCTATTTAAGAGACCCTCATCTCTTCATTTTGAAAGGTTGAATGAGAAGTTGCATCTAATTGTTGCTAGAATTTATACTCACATTTGTTCATATTCACATATGCAAAGATCAAGTTTGACCAAAAGTTGAACAGATTTAACCAGTGTTGACTTGAATTGACTAGTTCCAAAAAAAAATTAAAAAAATTATACGAAATTATTTAATTAAGTGGAGTACTTACTTCTAATTAAATAAACAAAGTTATTTAATTAAATGAGAAGTCATTCCTAATTAATTAAATGAAGTTATTTAGTTAAATAAGAAAAGTGTCTCTAATTAATTAAAGATTATTTAATCAAATAGAAAAAGTAATTATGAGAGCATATCTCATTTTATTAAATTAAATATCTTAACAAAATCTCTGTTCAGTTTGAAAAGGGAAATTTTCAGTTCACTGTTGATCAAAAATGTGTTAAATCAGTTAACTCATTTTTCTACTCAAATTGAATCAGTTATTTCCTTGTTTTACTCAAATTAAATCTGTTAACACCCTTTGATTTGGAAATCTCCCTTCACGAATGGACTTCACCTTTAATCCTGACCGTTGATTGAAATTGATCTCAACCGTTGATGAATTCTAGAAAAGTCTATTTAAGAGGCCCTCATCTCTTCATTTTGAAAGGCTGAATGAGAATTTGCATCGAATTGTTGCCAGAATTCATACTCACATTTGCTCATATTCACATACGCAAATATCAAGTTTGACCAAAAGTTGACCAGATTTAACCACAATTTACTTGAGTTGACTAGTTTCAAAAAGAATTTTAAAATAATTAAACGAAATTATTTAATTAAATATAGTACTTACTTCTAATTAATTAAACAAAGTTATTTAATTGAATGAGAAGTCATTCCTAATTAATTAAATTAAATTATTTAATTAAATAAGAAAAGTGTCTCTAATTAATTGAAGATTATTTGATTAAATAGAAAAAATAATTATGAG
The DNA here is from genome assembly GCA_028749045.1 of Cupressus sempervirens. Lineage (NCBI taxonomy): Eukaryota > Viridiplantae > Streptophyta > Pinopsida > Cupressales > Cupressaceae > Cupressus > Cupressus sempervirens. The sequence goes on from CM053791.1 coordinate 104,176,171, forward strand.
AGCATATCTCATTTTATTAAATTAAATATCTCAACAAAATCTCTCTTCAGTTCAAAAAGGGAAATTTCCAGTTCACTATTGATCAAAAATGAGTTAAATCAGTTAACTCCTTTTTCTACTCAAATTGAATCAGTTTACTCCTTATTTTACTCAAATTAAATCTGTTAACTCCCATTAATTTGGAAATCTCCCTTTATGACTGAACTTCACATTTAATCCTAACCGTTGATTGAAATTGATCTCAACCATTGATGAATTCCAGGAAAGTCTATTTAAGAGACCCTCATCTCTTCATTTTGAAAGGTTGAATGAGAATTTACATCGAATTGTTGTTGGAATTCATACTCAGATTTGCTCATATTCACATACGCAAAGATGAAGTTTGACCAAAATTTGACTAGATTTAACCACGGTTGACTTGAGTTGAGTAGTTTCGAAAAGAATTTTGAAATAATTAAATAAAATTATTTAATTAAATAGAGTACTTACTTCTAATTAATTAAAAAAAATTTATTTAATTAAATGAGAAGCCATTCCTAATTAATTAAATGAAGTTATTTAATTAAATAAGAAAAGTGTCTCTAATTAATTAAAGATTATTTAATTAAATAGAAAAAGTAATTATTAGAGCATATCTCATTTTATTAAATTAAATATCTCAACAAAATCTCTCTTCAGTTCAAAAAGGGAAATTTTCAGTTCACTATTGATCAAAAATGAGTTAAATCAGTTAACTCCTTTTTCTACTCAAATTTAATCAGTTAACTCCTTATTTTACTCAAATTAAATTTGTTAACTCCCATTAATTTGGAAATCTCCCTTTATGACTGAACTTCACATTTAATCCTGACCGTTGATTGAAATTGATCTCAACCATTGATGAATTCCAGGAAAGTCTATTTAAGAGACCCTCATCTCTTCATTTTGAAAGGTTGAATGAGAATTTGCATCAAATTGTTGCTAGAATTCATACTCACATTTGCTCATATTTACATACGCAAAGATCAAGTTTGACCAAAAGTTGACCAGATTTAACCACAGTTGACTTGAGTTGACTAGTTTCGAAAAGAATTTTGAAATAATTAAACAAAATTATTTAATTAAATGGAGTACAAGTACTTCTAATTAATTTAAAAAAGTTATTTAATTAAATGAGAAGCCATTCCTAATTAATTAAATGAAGTTATTTAATTAAATAAGAAAAGTGTCTCTAATTAATTAAAGATTATTTAATTGAATAGAAAAAGTAATTATTAGAGCATATCTCATTTTGTTAAATTAAATATCTCAACAAAATCTCTCTTGTAGTGCCTACCCTCATTCACATCTTTTCTAGACATTGTTAATATTATCAGACTATGATAGACTAGTTTTATGATGATGGATTAGTGGTATTGTTTTGACATTATCAGACATTATGTTATGGATTTAGTGGTTATAAGATGAGATCGTTTAGAATTTACATTTCATGCGTACATGATGATCATTATATTGTTTTCAGTTATTATTGATGATTAGATGGATGGTTTGTTATCTTATGTGTTTTATTATGGATACTTACCCCATACTTGCATGTGTATGGTGTGCATGTTTTCTTATTGTATGGCGTTTGTGATGTGGTTAAGGAAGGGAGTCGTAGTCACCCGTTTAGTCAGGATCTACACGATGCACCACTTCCTACCATTGTCTGTTTAGCTTAGCATTATATATATTATATGTACATGCATAGTTTTTCTGTAGGTTGCAGGTATAGGGTATCGACTTCCCTGAATTGCCAAGATGAGCATACCCTATTATACTATCTTAATGATAAGACAAAAGAGATAAATTCTCAAGTCCAAATCCCAAACCCTTGAACCAATTGTCCTAGTGAGGTAGGACAAGTATCTAGATATTTTACCCATTGAATGTGTCGGATGACATAATTTGGGATTTTCAACCCTTTAGACTGATTTTGAGTGATTTGCTCTATGATGGGTTTTCATATTCTATCTTGGAGGTCTATGGTGAATTATCTATTAATTAAGTCTTAATAAATAAATTTAATTAATAAATTAATGATTTGAGAAAATTAATATAAAATATCATCTTATTTGATATTTTTATAATAATTAATTAAATGTGAATTATTGAGAAAAAATGTATTAAATAAAAGAAAATTAGAAATTAAAATTAATAATAATTATAAAATAATAATAAAGTAACAAATAAATAATAATAATAAAAGTTATAAAGTTAAAATGAAAGTTATAAATATTTAAATAGAAATTATATAAAAAGTGAATTGGAGTTATAAGCTTGCATGGGAATTAACGCACTTCTCTATTTCTCATGTGTCAACAACACGGGGGTTAGTGCATCAATTAAGCACATGGTGTCTACAACCCTATGGCTCATCTTGAAGGTTGGAAAAGACCTATGCTTAGTTGGTGACACCTTTCAGCTGTTTCCAGAAGCATTCTAGATGTTTCCTGAAAGCTCTTTATATTCAGGCATTCATAGAAGCTTAGACACAGCATTGGGAGAGCAATTGGAGCATTGGAGGACTTGAGAATTTTGAAGAAGGGAGGAGCTTGCTCTGCGAATTTTTTGAGGAAGAGCGATTTAGGATCAGAATTCGAGTAGATTCTTGTGATTTTAATTATGCTATTTTTGCATCTAACATTCCCTGTCTTCTTCGTTCGTTCCATATGTCTTCTGAGAAGTTTCATAATTATATGCATTCTGTAGATTAATTATATTCTTCAGTTCAAAAAGGAAAATTTCCATTTCACTATTGATAAAAAATGAGTTAAATCAGTTAACTCCTTTTTCTACTCAAATTGAAGCAGTTAACTCCTTATTTTACTCAAATTAAATTTGTTAACCCCTTTTAATTTGGAAATCTCCCTTTATGACTGAACTTCACCTCTAATCCTGACCACTGATTGAAATCGATCTCAACCGTTGATGAATTCTAGGAAAGTCTATTTAACAGACGCTCATCTCTTCATTTTGAAAAGTTGAATGAGAATTTGCATCGAATTGTTGCTGGAATTCATACTCACATTTGCTCATATTCACATACGCAAAGATCAAGTTTCACCAAAATTTGATCAGATTTAACAATGGCTAAATTGAATTGACTAGTTTCGAAAAAATTTTTGAAATAATTAAACAAAATTATTTAATTAAATGGAGCACTTACTTCTAATTAACTAAACAAAGTTATTTAATTAAATGAGAAGCCATTCCTAATTAATTAAATGAAGTTATTTAATTAAATAAGAAAAGTGTCTCTAATTAATTAAAGATTATTTAATTAAATAGAAAAAGTAATTATGAGAGTATATCTCATTTTATTAAATTAAATATCTCAACAAAATCTCTCTTCAGTTCAAAAAGGAAAAATTTCAGTTCACTATGATAAAAAATGAGTTAAATGAGTTAACTCCTTTTTCTACTCAAATTGAATCAGTTAACTCCTTATTTTACTCAAATTAAATCTATTAACTCCCTTTAATTTGGAAATCTCCCTTTATGATTGAATTTCAACTTTAATCCTGACTGTTGATTGAAATCGATCTCAACCGTTGATGAATTCCAGGAAAGTCTACGTAAGAGACCCTCATCTCTTCATTTTGAAAGGTTGAATTAGAATTTGCATCGAATGGTTGCTAAAATTCATACTCACATTTGCTCATATTCACATACGCAAATATCAAGTTTGACCAAGAGTTGACTAGATTTAACCACGGTTGACTTGAGTTGACTAGTCTGAAAAAGAATTTTGAAATAATTTTAAAAAATTATTTAATTAAATGGAGTACTTACTTATAATTAATTAAACAAAGTTATTTAATTAAATGAGAAGCCATTCCTAACTAATTAAATGAAGTTGTTTAAATAAATAAGAAAAGTGTCTCAAATTAATGAAAGAGTATTTTATTAAATAGAAAAAGTAATTATGAGAGCATATCTCATTTTATTAAATTAAATATCTCAAAAAAATCTCTCTTCAGTTCAAAAAGGGAAATTTCTAATTCACTATTGATCAAAAATGAGTGAAATCAGTTCACTCCTTTTTCTACTCAAATTGAGTCAGTAAACTCCTTATTTTACTCAAATTAAATCTATTAACTCCCTTTAATTTGGAAATCTCCCTTTATGACTGAACTTCACCTTTAATCCTTACCATTGATTGAAATCGATCTCTACCATTGATGAATTTTTAAAAAGTCTATTTAAGAGATCCTCATCTCTTCATTTTGAATGGTTCAATGAGAATTTGCATCGAATTGTTGCTAGAATTCATGCTCACATTTTCTCATATTAACATACGCAAAGATCAAGTTTGACCAAAAGTTGACCAAATTTAACCACGGTTGACTTGAGTTGACTAGTTTCAAAAAGAATTTTGAAATAATTAAACGAAATTATTTAATTAAATCGAGTGCTTACTTCTAATTAATTAAACAAAGTTAATTAAATGAGAAGCCATTCCTAACTAATTAAATGAAGTTATTTAATTGAATAAGAAAAGTGTCTCTAATTAATTAAAGATTATTTAATTAAATAGAAAAAGTAATTATAAGAGCATATCTCATTTTATTAAATTAATATCTCAACAAAATCTCTCTTCAATTCAAAAAGGGAAATTTCTAGTTCACTATTGATAAAAAATGAGTTAAATTAGTTAACTCCTTTTTCTACTCAAATTGAATCAGTTAACTCCTTATTTTACTCAAATTAAATCTATTAACTCCTTTTAATTTAGAAATCTCGCTTTATGACTGAACTTCACCTTTAATCTTGATCGTTGATTTAAATCGATCTCAACCGTTGATGAATTCTAGGAAAGTCTATTTAAGAGACCCTCATCTCTTTATTTTGAAAGGTTGAATGAGAATTTTTATCGAATTGTTGCTGGAATTCATACTCATATTTTCTCAGATTCACATACGCAAAGATCAGGTTTGACCAAAAGTTGACTAGATTTAACCACAGTTTACTTGAGTTGACTAGTTTCGAAATGAATTTTGAAATAATTAAATAAAATTATTTAATTAAATGGAGTACTTACTTCTAATTAATTAAACAAAGTTATTTAATTAAATGAGAAGCCATTCCTAATTAATTAAATGAATCTATTTAATTAATTAAGAAAAGTTCCTATAATTAATTAAAGATTATTTAATTACATAGAAAAAGTAATTATGAGAGCATATCTCATTTTATTAAATTAAATATCTCAACAAAATCTCTCTTCAGTTAAAAAAGGGAAATTTTTAGTTCACTATTGATAAAAAATGAGTTAAATCAATTGACTCTTTTTTCTACTCAAATTGAATCAGTTAACTCCTTATTTTACTCAAATTAAATCTGTTAACTCCCTTTAAATTGGAAATCTCCATTTATGACTGAACTTCACCTTTAATCCTGACCGTTGATTGAAATTGATCTCAACCGTTGATGAATTCCAAGAAAGTCTATTTAAGAGACCCTCATCTCTTCATTTTGAAAGGTTGAATGAGAATTTGCATCGAATTGTTGCTAGAATTCATACTCACATTTGCTCATATTCACATATGCAAAGATCAATCTTGACCAAAAGTTGACCAAATCTAACCACGGTTGACTTGAGTTGACTAGTTTCAAAAAGAATTTTGAAATAGTTAAATGAAATTATTTAATTAAATGGAGTACTTACTCCTAATTAATTAAACAAAGTTATTTAATTAAATGAGAAGCCATTCCAAATAAATTAAATAAAGTTATTAAATTAAATAAGAAAAGTGCCTCTAATTAATTAAAGATTATTTAATTAAATAGAAAAAGTAATTATGAGAGCATATCTCATTTTATTAAATTAAATATCTCAAGAAAATCTCTTTTCAGTTCAAAAAGGAAAATTTCCAGTTCACTATTGATAAAAAATTAGTTAAGTCAGTTAACTCCTTTTTCTACTCGAATTTAATCAGTTAACTCCTTATTTTACTCAAATTAAATCTATTAACTCCCTTTAATTTGGAAATCTCCCTTTATGACTGAACTTCACCTTTAATCCTGACCGTTGATTGAAATCGATCTCAATCGTTGATGAATTCCAGGAAAGTCTATTGAAGAGACCCTCATCTCTTCATTTTGAAAGGTTGAATGAGAATTTGCATCGAATTGTTGTTGGAATTCATACTCACATTTGCCCATATTCACATATGCAAAGATCAAGTTTGACCTAAAGCTGACAAGATTTAACCACGATTGACTTGAGTTGACTAGTTTCGAAAAGAATTTTGAAATAATTAAAGGAAATTATTTAATTAAATGGAGTACTTACTTCTAATTAATCAAAGTTATTTAATTAAATGAGAAGCCATTCCTAATTAATTAAATGAAGTTATTTAATTAAATAAGAAAAGTGTCTCTAATTAATTAAAGATTATTTAATTAAATAGAAAAAGTAATTATGAGAGCATATCTCATTTTATTAAATTAAATATCTCAAAAAAATCTCTGTTCAGTTCAAAAAGGGAAATTTTCAGTTCACTATTGATCAAAAATGAGTTAAATCAGTTGACTCCTTCTTCTACTCAAATTGAATCAGTTAACTCATTATTTTACTGAAATTAAATCTGTTAAATCCCTTTAATTTGAACATCTCCCTTTATGACTAAACTTCACCTTTAATCCTAACCATTGATTGAAATCGATCTGAACTGTTGATGAATTCCAGGAAAGTCTATTTAAGAGACCCTCATTTATTCATTTTGAAATGTTGAATGAGAATTTGGATCGAATTGTTGCTGGAATTCATACTCACATTTGCTCATATTCTGTAAGGTTCCTCTTCGCACGTACTTATTAACTATGAATTCCTCTGTAAAAATCTGTTGTATGAGAATTGGATGGATATGAAGTTATGTTTTATATTGTGAATGCCTTAATGAAACTGAGAGCAGTTGGCTCGACCATGTTTACGCTTAGTGATTCAAGAACTATTTCATCACCTCGACTATTTAAAACATTAATTGTTACTAACAATGATGCTAGGTGCTTTCACCTGATAATGAGGTTTGCCAATTTTGGTACCTCAATGATTAATTGGTATGCTTTCAGATAGTTCATTTTATCTTATTAATGATGCTTATGATATGCATACCTAACTATGATTATTCTAGTAATTCGATCTAAATTAATGCTTATAAACATGTATGATGAAGTGAATGAATGCGAACTAACACTTTGAATTTTTCCAAGTTTAATGAATAGAATAAGATGTATAATTGAATTGTGGAAATGAATGCTTTTATTAACGTGAAAATCTTGATGCGTATTTTATGAACATATTTCCTTGAACTACTGACGCATGCAATAAGTGTACAGGTAATCTAGTCGGGAAATCCAATGGATAGACAAGCTGAACCCCTTGTTTTAAATTTTTTTATCCTTGTATTGTCCATCTTTAAAGGTTGTTATTTGATTTTATTTTCCCCTAACTTTTATGTGCTCCTACCGAGTCTCCAAGACTTGAAAATGTTAAATTTAAGCACCCATGGGTAAGGGTATGGGTTGAGGGTACTTTCCACCCACTTTTGCCACCCTAGTTGACATTTAGGGTCACTCAAAAATCCCATTTATGGTTGATTGCGAAAATGGATTGTCATCCACTTGAGTGGAACTCAAACTCCATCATAAGGTTTCATGACGTCTAGTTGAGTTAAGGGATCCCTATTTAGTGGATTTTTGGAGAATTTTTGGGGGGTCACCCAATCTCTAGTTTTAGAGAAAGTTTGGAAGATAGTTGGAGATGGAAGGAAGAAAAGGATAAGCTCTTCTCAAACCTCCATTGTTACCATAACTCCTTGGTAAAGGTAGGATTCTTGGCTCTTGTATTTTTCTTTCTCCATGTTTGATCATGCTTGTTCTTGCATATAGTGTTGTGTTGTTACATGTTGCTTGCTTGTATGTTGGGTTTATTTGGAGGGGTTTTTGTGTTGTTCTTGATGTTTCCTTATATGTCTTGATGTATTGTTTTGAGGGGTTTTCATGGGGTATATTTGGCATTACTCACCCTTGGATAGGGAAGAAGTGGCCATGTTGGGGGTAGGGCTTTAGTTGGACCTCAATGGTGCAGAGTCTCCTTTCATGGTGAGAGGAGGGAAAAAAGGGTAGGGTGTATGGGCCCCTACCGGTCAACACATACCTTGTTGATATTGTGAAATCTTGAGTATGGAAAGGAAAGAAATTCCTTGTTGGATTGGCCCCGAAAGGGCATTTGTGGAACAAAGAAAGTTCCTGATATTTTAGCCCCGAAAGGGCTATGTTAAGGTATGGTGATTGACATCTCCCATTGGGAAAATCCACCTCCCCCCTAAATAGGGTCCTATGGATGGATCTATTGTGTTAAAATGGGTTGGGTGTATGTTGAATTGTTTATTTGTGTTGTGTTGAATCACCTTGGGTTAGCTCTTGTTCTCCTTGTGTTTCCATGAAGATTTGAAGTTAAAAGAAGGAAGTCTTGTGAAGAAGTTTGAAGAGTTTATCATTGAATTGTAAATTATATGTAAATTATATTGTGAATGATTGGCAATGACATCAGGTTTTCTTACTGGTTCTTTCCCGATGGAGCCTTGAACCAGGATGCATAATAGAAAAGAAAAATAAAAGAGATTATGAAATCTACCTTGCAATGTCTTCTTGTGATTTCAAATTTGGGTTATGTAAGTGAGAAAACAGGATGATAGATGATGTCTTGAATTATAAAATTTGCAAGTTTTTTTTTAATCATGGTAATGAAAGGCAATGGATGTGTTGAGTTTTCAATTTGATGTTTGGAGTATTGTCATGAAATAATAATCCTTCTTGAGATCACCAAGTTATCTCTTTCATTGTTAAGTTCCATTAGAAACACAATTAAATTTGATTAAGAATTACCCATCACCTTTTAAAATTCTGAATATAGGATCATGTTCCTTGTCAAGTTCATTAAGATCAAAAATCAATTTGATTAAGAGATTTTGGTATTTCATTGATTTCAAAATAAATAGAACATACATCTTGATGTATGATAAATAGATAGCAACATAAATTATGAGATGAAAGACAAAAGAAATGATATCCTTAAGAGCTTTTTGTTAATATGCTTGTTGATAGGAAATCAATGTGATAATAAAATTGATAAATTTCTATGTTGTTTCTTTTCAATAATTCATATCATGCCAATAGTTAGTCAAAATTGGTTTTCTAACAAAATGTGCACCTCTAGGCCTAAAAGACCTCTCTAGAAAATGTATGGAAAAGTTTTTATTTTCCACTTCCTTGTCATAGAGTATATTCTTCTAGATGCCCTTTAATAATCATTGTTCCTTTTAAACAAATGAAATAACTTAATTGCAAGATAAATAGATTATAAAACTTTAGTATTAACTACCCTAGAACATCCTATCTAGTCACCCTCCTCTCCTCATGTCTACATCTTCCTAGGTGTATTCTATGGCTGGCAGGTCTGACATAACTTACGTTACAAGTCGATGGGATTGGGGAAGCACATCACCTAGGATGTGATTGGGGAAGAGATGGGTGTGGAAGCCAAAAACAAGATTATTAATGCAAATTTGTCACCCTTTGTGTTAGGCGCCAGTTTGGGAATGAGAGAAGAGTTTCTCATTATACATTTTTAATGCAATTATGGGTGACATCACCCTGTACCTCCTCCTTAAGCTTTACATAGTAGGAAACCACGTGGGTGGAGGCGCATGTATCTTGTTTGGTGGAATGCAAACTTTTTGTTAGGTGCAGGTGCCTTGTGGGGTTGAATGTAAACTCTTCTTTAACCTTGGGGCGCCCTCCTTGCATACTTCATGCGCGGTGTTAGGTGGGGTACACCTGCCCATAGTGCACCAGTCAGTGCTTAGGGCAGCGCATGGGTGTATGGGCTTAGGCGTGGGTAGATGCCACGTGGGATGGCTAGTGGGGTAGGATGGGGCTTAGGGAGTTAGAAAGGGAGTGTAGGTTAGTAGTTTTAGATTTTACTTTATTAGTTGTTGTTAGTTAAGTTAGTGTTAGGTTAGTGCTAGGTTGTAATAGGGGTTAGTATGTGTTGCATAATTTTTAAGTAAGTTAGAATATGATTTATAGATAGTTACTTTTGTAAATTGTTATACCTTTTATTAGTTAAGTTTTAAATGTAAATTAATTTGTTAGTATAATTTGTAGATTTATAAATTAAGTTTTGGAATTATAGTCTTAGTAAGTTAGTTTAATTTACTTAAATTATAAATTATTTTAAAATCTAACATGTAGTTATAAATTTAAGTTAGTATAAAGTGAAATTTAGTTTGGATTATAGTATTAGGAGATAGTTTTAATTTTATTTAAGTTTTAAAGTTTTAATTTTGTTTCTTAATTGTTATTGGTTAGAAGTTATATTATGGTTGTTATTTGATAATTGTTTTAAAGATATGTGTTAATTCAAAAAGAGTTTAGTTTAAAATTAGTTTAGTTTAGTTTAGTTGCTTGTATTTTGTTAGTGTTACTTAATAGATTAGTTTGGTTGCCCAAAAAAAAAAAAAAGGAGTAATAAATTTAGAAAGTTTCTTCTAATAATTTAAAATCAATAGTGAATATAATGTTAAATTAGTAATAGTTATAATTCGAAATCAATTAGTCTTAATTTAAAAGTATAGATGTAAGTTAGTTTGATTTTGATTCATTAAATTGTTAGATATTATGGATATATTCGTTAATTTAGATTTGATTCCTTTGAATTAATTTTTAAATGTATTTAGTTTTGGTATTGAAGTAAGTCTAAATTTTTGAGTACTAATTAGTTTTAGATTTAAGGTTATTGTCTATTTAAAATAAGTTTTAATATCGATGTTATTTGGTTAGTTGTTTCTTTAAACTAATTTTGTAGTCATCTGCAGCATTATTTAAATAACTTTTACCATAATTTTATCGATATAAATCTAATAATGAAAGTTTCAAAATCTTAACGATGTAATCGTCTTCATGTTTATAATCCTAAAACGTAATGTAGAGAACCTATACTTAAATTACGATCGCAAAACTTTTCTAACATGAGTATTATAATGATTATAATATGCAGTATATAATGGATGATAACGTTTACCTCTAATTCTATGTGTATATCCATGATGAATTAGATTTTGGATTAAAGTTTTTATACGTAGTTAACATGAGTTGAATAGTTAAATCTAATTGATCTTATAGTGTTCAATCGATTAAATATTGGATAGTAATTAGAAAGTTAGTCTCCATTATTAGTGTAATATGTCGTTTAAGTAATGTTGTTTGATTCGATTTGTTAAAAGGAGTAATTTAGTATTATTGTGCTAGTAACTAGTAATTACTAAGTTGAATCTCAGTTGTATTAAAGTTGATTGTAGAGATTAGTTACTTAGTTTAGTTTTAGTTTGTAAATATTAATTAGTTTTGATTTGATTAGTAAAAAGGTAGTTTAGATGTTAAGAAAGTTAATCATTATGTTTGTAAACATAACAAGTTATGTTAGACTACCCAGATAATGTGATTCGTTCTACATAGTTAAATTTAAGACTAATTTATATTGTTCTTCAAATGATTTAAAATTATCGTTGAGATCTTAATGTGACAACGAACTAAATGTTATTATAAATTTAATAACGACAATTTACTTTAACGATGCATTTCTTCACATGAGTATAATTCAGGATGAGTGTAGTAAATCTAATTTTTGCGAATCAACTCTTAAACTCTAGTGAACCTAGTAAGTTTTTTTTTAAAAAAAAATTGTTTGTGTTTTGCCCTTACTTTTTGGGCATGACAAATTCACATACGCAAAGATCAAGTTTGACCAAAAGTTGACTAGATTTAACCAAGGCTGACTTGAGTTGACTAGTTTCGAAAAGAATTTTGAAATAATTAAATGAAATTATTTAATTAAATGGAGTACTTACTTCTAATTAATTAAACAAAGTTATTTAATTAAATGAGAAGCCATTCCTAGTTAATTAAATGAAGTTATTTAATTAAATAATAAAAGTGTCTCTAATTAATTAAAGATTATTTAATTAAATAGAGAAAGTAATTATGAGAGCATATCTCATTTTATTAAATTAAATATCTCAACAAAATCTCTCTTCAGTTCAAAAAGGGAAATTTCCAGTTCACTATTGATAAAAAATGAGTTAAATCAGTTGACTCCTTTTTCTACTCAAATTGAATCAGTTAACTCCTTATTTTACTCAAATTAAATCTGTTAACTCCCTTTAATTTGGAAATCTCCCTTTATGACTGAACTTCACCTTTAATCCTGACCGTTGATTCAAATCGATCTCAACCGTTTATGAATTTCAGGAAAGTCTATTTAAGAGACCCTCATCTCTTCATTTTGAAAGGTTGAATAAGAACTAGCATCGAATTGTTGCTGGAATTCATACACACATTTGCTCATATTCACATACGCAAAGATCAAGTTTGACAAAAATTTGACCAGATTTAACCACAGTTGACTTGAGTTGACTAGTTTCGAAAAGAATTTTGAAATAATTAAATAAAATTATTTAATTAAATGGAGTACTTACTTCTAATTAATTAAACAAAGTTATTTAATTAAATGAGAAGCCATTCCTGATTAATTAAATGAAGTTATTTAATTATATAAGAAAAGTGTCTCTAATTAACTGAAGATTATTCAATTAAATAGAAAAAGTAATTATGAGAGCATATCTCATTTTATTAAATTAAATATCTCAACAAAATCTCTCTTCAGTTCAAAAAGGGAAATTTCTAGTTCACTGTTCATAAAAAAAGAGTTAAATCAGTTGACTCATTTTTCTACTCAAATTGAATTAGTTGACTCCTTATTTTACTCAAATTAAATCTTTTAACTCCCTTTAATTTGGAAATCTCCCTTTATGACTGAACTTCACCTTTAATCCTAATCGTTGATTGAAATCGATCTCAACCGTTGATGAATTTCAAGAAAGTCTATTTAAGAGACCCTCATCTCTTCATTTCAAAAGGTCAAATGAAAATTTGCATCAAATTGTTGTTGGAATTCATACTCACATTTGCTCATATTCACATACGTAAAGATCAAGTTTGACCAAAAGTTGACCAGATTTAACGACAGTTGACTAGTTTCAAAAAGAATTTTGAAATAATTAAACCAAATTATTTAATTAAATAAAGTACTTAATTGTAATTAATTAAAAAAATTCATTTAATTAAATGAGAAGCCATTCCTAATTAATTAAATGAAGTTATTTAATTAAATAAGAAAAGTGTCTCTAATTAATTAAAGATTATTTAATTAAATAGAAAAAGTAATTATGAGAGCATATCTCATTTTATTAAATTAAATATCTCAACAAAATCTCTCTTCATTTCAAAAAGGGAAACTTTCAGTTCACTATTGATAAAAAATTAGTTAAATCAGATGACTCCTTTTTCTACTCAAATTGAATCAGCTAATTCCTTATTTTACTCAAATTAAATTTGTTAACTCCCTTCAATTTGAAAATCTCCCTTTATGACCGAACTTCACCTTTAATCCTGACCGTTGCTTGAAATCAATCTCAATCATTGATGAATTCTAGGAAAGTCCATTTAAGAGACCCTCATCTCTTCACTTTGACAGGTTGAATGAGAATTTGCATCGAATTGTTGTTGGAATTCTTACTCAGATTTGCTCATAATCACATATGCAAAGATCAAGTTTGACCAAAAGTTGACCAAATTTAACCACGGTTGACTTGAGTTGACTAGTTTTGAAAAGAATTTTGAAATAATTAAATGAAATTATTTAATTAAATGGAGTACTCACTTCTAATTAATTAAACAAAGTTATTTAATTAAATGAGCAGTCATTCCTAATTAATTAAATGAAGTTACTTAATTAAATAAGAAAAGTGTCTCTAATTAATTAAAGATTATTTAATTAAATAAAAAAAGTAATTATGAGAGCATATCTCATTTTATTAAATTAAATATCTCAACAAAATCTCTCTTCAGTTCAAAAAGGGAAATTTCAAGTTCACTATTGTTCAAAAATGAGTTAAATCAGTTGACTCATTTTTCTCCTCAAATTGAATGAGTTAACTCCTTATTTTACTCCAATTAAATCTGTTAACTCCCTTTAATTTGGAAATCTTTCTTTATGACTGAACTTCACCTTTAATCCTAATCGTTGACTGAAATCAATCTCAACCATTGATGAATTCTGGGAAAGTCTATTTAAGAGACTCTCATCTCTTCATTTTGAAAGGTTGAATGAGAATTTGCATCGAATTGTTGCTAGAATTCATACTCACATTTGATCATATTCATATACGCAAAGATCAAGTTTGACCAAAAGTTGACAAGATTTAACCACGGTTGACTTGAGTTGACTAGTTGCAAAAAGAATTTTGAAATAATTAAACAAAATTATTTAATTAAATGGAGTACTTACTTCTAATTAATTAAACAAAGTTATTTAATTAAATGAGAAGCCATTCCTAATTAATTAAATGAAGTTATTTAATGAAATAAGAAAAGTGCCTCTAATTAATTATAGATTATTTAATTAAATAGAAAAAGTAATTATGAGAGCATATCTCATTTTATTAAATTAAATATCTCAACAAAATCTCTCTTTAGTTAAAAAAGGGAAATTTCCAGTTCACTATTGATCAAAAACGAGTTAAATCAGTTGACTCCTTTTTCTACTCAAATTGAATCAGTTAAGTCCTTATTTTACTCAAATTAAATCTATTAACTCCCTTTAATTTGGAAATCTCCCTTTATGACTAAACTTCACCTTTAATCCTGTCTGTTGATTGAAATCGATCTCAACCGTTGATGAATTCCACGAAAGTCTATTTAAGAGACGCTCATCTCTTCATTTTGAAAGGTTGAATGAGAAGTTGCATCGAATTGTTGCTGAAATTCACTCACATTTGTTCATATTCACATATGCAAAGATCAAGTTTGACCAAAAGTTGACCAGATTTAACCACAATTGACTTGAGTTGACTAGTTTTGAAAAGAATTTTGAAATAATTAAACGAAATTATTTAATTAAATGGAGTACTTGTAATTAATTAAACAAAGTTATTTAATTGAATGAGAAGCCATTCCTAATTACTTAAATGAACTTATTTAATTAAATCAGAAAAGTGTCTCTAATTAATTAAAGATTACTTAATTAAATAGAAAAACTAATTATGAGAGCATATCTCATTTTATTAAATTAACTATCTCACCAAAATCTCTCTTCAGTTCAGAAATGGAAATTTTGAGTTCACTATTGATCAAAAATGAGTTAAATTAGTTAACTCCTTTTTCTACTCAAATTGAATCAATTAACTCCTTATTTTATTCAAATTAAATCTGTTAACACCCTTTAATTTGGAAATCTCCCTTTATGACTGAACTTCACCTTTAATCCTGACCGTTGATTGAAATCAATCTCAACCGTTAATGAATTCCAGGAAAGTCTATTTAACAGACCCTCATCTCTTTATTTTGAAAGGTTGAATGAGAATTTGCATCGAATTGTTGCTAGAATTCATACTCACATTTGCTCTTATTCACATACGCAAATATCAAGTTTGACCAAAAGTTGATTAGTTTTAACCACGATTGACTTGAGTTGACTAGTTTCGAAAAGAATTTTGAAATAATTAAAAAAAATTATTTAATTAAATGGAGTACTTAATTCTAATTAATTAAACAAATTTATTTAATTAGATGAGAAGCCATTCCAAATTAATTAAATGGAGTTATTTAATTAAATAAAAAAATTGTCTCTAATTAATTAAAGATTATTTAATTAAATAGAAAAAGTAATTATGAGAGCATATCTCATTTTATTAAATTAAATATCTCACAAATATCTCTCTTCACTTTAAAAAGAGAAATTTCCAGTTCACTATTGATAAAAAATGAGTTAAATAAGTTGACTCCTTTTTCTACTCAAATTGAATCAGTTAACTCCTTATTTTACTCAAATTAAATTTGTTAACTCCCTTCAATTTGAAAATCTCCTTTTATGACTGAACTTCACCTTTAATCCTGACCGTTGATTGAAATCGATCTCAACCGTTGATGAATTCTAAGAAAGTCTATTAAAGAGACCCTCATCTCTTCATTTTGAAAGGTTGAAGGAGAATTTGCATTGAATTTTTGCTGGAATTCATAGTCACATGTGATCATATTCACATACGCAAAGATAGAGTTTAACCAAAAGTTGAACAGATTTAACCACAATTGACTTGAGTTGACTAGTTTCAAATTTTTTTTTGAAATAATTAAATGAAATTATTTAATTAAATGGAGTACTTACTTCTAATTAATTAAACAAAGTTATTTAATTAAATGAGAAGCCATTCCTAATTAATTAAATAAAGTTACTTAATTAAATAAGAAAAGCGTCTCTAATTAATTAAATAGAAAAAGTGATTATGAGAGCATATCTCATTTTATTAAATTAAATATCTCAACAAAATCTCTCTTCAGTTCGAAAAGGGAAATTTCCAGTTCACTATCGATAAAAAATGAGTTAAATCAGTTAACTCCTTTTTCTACTCAAATTGAATTAGTTAACTCCTTATTTTAGTCAAATTAAATCTATTAACTCCCTTTAATTTGGAAATCTCCATTTATGACTGAACTTCACCTTTAATGTTGACCGTTGATTGAAATCGATGTCAACCATTGATGAATTACAGAAAAGTCTATTTAAGAGACCCTCATCTCTTCATTTTGAAAGGTTGAATGAGAATTTGCAACGAATTGTTGCTAGAATTCATACTCACATTTGCTCATATTGACATACGCAAAGATCAAGTTTGACCAAAAGTTGACCAGATTTAACCACGGTTGACTTGAGTTGACAAGTTTCAAAAAGAATTTTGAAATAATTAAATGAAATTATTTAATTAAAAGGAGTACTTACTTCTAATTAATTAAACAAAGTTATTTAATTAAATGAGAAGCCATTCCTAATTAATTAAATGAAGTTATTTAATTAAATAAGAAAAGTGTCTCTAATTAATTAAAGATTATTTACTTAAATAGAAAAAGTAATTATGAGAGCATATCTCATTTTATTAAATTAAATATCTCAACAAAATCTCTCTTGAGTTCAAAAAGGGAAATTTCCAGTTGACTATTCATCAAAAATGATTTAAATTGGTTGACTCCTTTTTCTTCTCAAATATAATCAGTTAACTCCTTATTTTACTCAAATTAAATCTGTTAACTCCCTTTAATTTGGAAATATGCCTTTATGACTGAACTTTACCTTTAATCCTGACCATTGATTGAAATCGATCTCAATCGTTGATCAATTCCAGGAAAGTCTATTTAAGAGACCCTCATCTCTTCATTGTGAAAGGTTGAATGAGCATTTGCATCGAATGTTTCCTGGAATTCATACTCACATTTCCTCATATTCACATACTCAAAGATCAAGTTTGACCAAAAGTTGACCATATTTAACCTCGGTTGACTTGAGTTGACTAGTTTCGAAAAGAATTTTGAAATAATTAAATGAAATTATTTAATTCAATGGAGTACTTACTTCGAATTAATTAAACAAAGTTATTTAATTAAATGAGAAGCCATTCCTAATTAATTAAATGAAGTTATTTAATTAAATAAGAAAAGTGTCACTAATTAATTAAAGATTATTTAATTAAATAGAAAAAGTAATTATGAGAGCATATCTCATTTTATTAAATTAAATATCTCAACAAAATCTCTCTTCAGTTCAAAAAGGGAAATTTCCAGTTCACTATTCATCCAAAATGAGTTAAATTAGTTGACTCATTTTTCTACTCAAATTGAATTAGTTAACTCCTTATTTTACTCAATTTAAATCTGTTAACTCCCTTTAATTTGGAAATCTCTCTTTATGACTAAACTTCACCTTTAATCCTGACCGTTGATTGAAATCGATCTCAACTGTTGATGAATTCTAGGAAAGTCTATTTAAGAGACTCTCATCTCTTCATTTTGAAAGGTTGAATGAGAATTTGCATCGAATTGTTATTGAAATTCATACTCACATTTTCTCATATTCACATACGCAAAGAACAAGTTTGACCAAAAGTTGACCAGATTTAACCACGGTTGACTTGAGTTGACTAGTTTCAAAATTTTTTTTGAAATAATTAAACAAAATTATTTAATTAAATGGAGTACTTAATTGTAATTAATTAACAAAGTTATTTAGTTAAATGAGAAGGCATTCCTAATTAATTAAATGAAGTTATTTAATTAAATAAAAAAAGTGTCTCTAATTAATTAAAGATTATTTAATTAAATAGAAAAAGTAATTATGAGAGCATATCTCATTTTATTAAATTAAATATTTCAACAAAATCTCTCTTCAGTTCAAGAAGGGAAATTTCCAGTTCACTATTGATAAAAAATGAGTTAAATCAGTTGACTCCTTTTTCTACTCAAATTGAATCAGTTAACTCCTTATTTTACTCAAATTAAATCTGTTAACTCCCTTTAATTTTGAAATCTCCCTTTATGACTGAACGTCGCCTTTAATACTGACCGTTGATTGAAATCGATCTCAACCTTTGATGAATTCCAGTAAAGTCTATTTAAGAGACCCTCATCTCTTCATTTTAAAAGGTTGAATGAGAATTTGCATCGAATTGTTGCTAGAATTCATACTCACATTTGCTTATATTCACATACGCAAAGATTAAGTTTGACCAAAAGTTCACCAGATTTAACCAGAGTTGACTTGAGTTGACTAGTTTTGAAAAGAATTTTGAAATAATTAAATGAAATTATTTAATTAAATGGAGTACTTACTTCTAATTAATTAAACAAAGTTATTTAATTAAATGAGAAGCCATTCCTAATTAATTAAATGAAATTATTTAATTAAATAAAAAAAGCGTCTCTAATTAATTAAAGATTATTTAATTAAATAGAAAAATTAATTATGAGAGCATATCTCATTTTATTAAATTAAATATCTCAACAAAATCTCTCTATAGTTCAAAAAGGGAAATTTTCAGTTCACTATTGATCAAAAATGAGTAAAATCAGTTGACTCCATTTTCTACTCAAATTGAATCAGTTAAGTCCTTATTTTACTCAAATTAAATCTGTTAACTCCCTTTAATTTGGAAATCTCCCTTTATGAGTAAACTTCACCTTTATTCCTGACCGTTGATTGAAGTCGATCTCAACTGTTGATGAATTCAAAGAAATTCTATTTAAGAGACCCTCATCTCTTCATTTTGAAAGGTTGAATGAGAATTTGCATCGAATTGTTGCTGGAATTCATACTCACATTTGCTCATATTCACATACGCAAAGATCAAGTTTGACCAAAATTGACCAAATTTAACTATGGTTGACTTGAGTTGACTAGTTTCGAAAAGAGTTTTGAAATAATTAAACGAAATTATTTAATTAAATGGAGTACTTGCTTCTAATAAATTAAACAAAGTTATTTAATTAAATGAGAAGGCATTCCTAATTAATTAAATTAAGTTATTTAATTAAATAAGAAAAATGTCTCTAATTAATTAATGATTATTTAATTAAATTGAAAAAGTAATTATGAGAGCATATCTCATTTTATTAAATTAAATATCTGAACAAAATCTCTCTTGAGTTCAAAAAGGGAAATTTTTAGTTTACTATTGATAAAAAATGAGTTAAATCAGTTGACTCCTTTTTCTACTCAAATTGAATCAGTTAACTCCTTATTTTACTCAAATTAATTCTGTTAACTCCATTTAATTTGAAAATCTTCCTTTATGACTGAACTTGACCTTTAATCCTGACCGTTGATTGAAATCGATCTCAATCATTGATGAATACCAGGAAAGTCTATTTAAGAGACCCTCATCTCTTCATTTTGAAAGGTTGAATGAAAATTTGCATCGAATTGTTGCTGGAATTCATACTCACATTTGCTCATATTCACATATGCAAAGATCAAGTTTGACCAAAAGTTGACCAGATTTAACCACGGTTGACTTGAGTTGACTAGTTTTGAAAAGCATTTTGAAATAATTAAAAAAAATTATTTAATTAAATGGAGTACTTACTTCTAAAATTAAACAAAGTTATTTTATTAAATGAGAAGCCATCCCTAATAGCAAAAAGAGGGGTAAAAATTTATTAAGACAGAAAAGAATACAACAAGGAGAGCTCAACAAGGAGCTCGATCCTGAGCAACAAGATCATCAAATTCTTGCAAAATCTCAAAGGACAGTTGCCTCCTATCCCTAATATTCCAACCCGGATCATGACTAGATGCCCATTTGGCTAAACAATCAACAGTTCTATTCCATTCACGAGGAATATACATGAACCTAGTGAACTGAAAAGAGGAAGAGAAGAAAAGAATCTACTTAACAATAGTGGCCAGCTGCCAACTAACATCCTCAAGATCTTGCGAAGAAAGCATATTCACCACCACCTAGGAATCAGACTCACAGATAATCTTTCTCCATCCTCGCAAGCAACACTATTCCACAACATATAAAATAGCTTGAGCTTCCATGAGATTTTTAATATAATCACCCTTATGAACTGAGGAGAAAACTTTAACATCCCCAGAACTACAACGAGCCACTCCGCCAATACCAACCAGACCAGGATTCCCATGGGAAGAGCGATCAGTGTTAATTTTTAGAACTCCACAGGGAGGAGGAGTCTAGTGCCCATCCCAGTTAACCCGACCCTTCCTCTAATGGTGAAGCTGCCTAGACATAGAAGGAAACCTATGAGCTACAGCCCCATCCTGTAGATGAAAATTGAAGTGATTACAGATAGCAAGATCAATCGGATCTATACCCCCATCAAGCTCACACTTCACAAGAATAGTTTCCTGAAGAGAATGTGATATTTTCCACCAAAGATGCAAAACACCAAGCTAAACATCTTGGAATATGCGACGATTCCTCTCCAACCAGGTATGCCAAAGCATGAAAGATGGACCAGCAATCCAAGCAACATGGAGAAAAGAAGACTTGGAGGGAGCAGTACCCAAGCGGGCCCAGAACTCAGGCAAAGAGGAAGCATGCCGACAAGAGCAACCCCAAGAGCGCCACCAAAGGTGCCATATCTTAGTAGAATAGGAGCAATGGAAGAATAGATGGGAGATAGAATCCTCTCCATTACCACAAAAAACACAATAAGAGGGGCCCTAAAATCCATGTTTACAAAGATTATCCTAGGTAAGACAACGGTTGTGAGCCACTAGCCACATGAAAAAATTGCACTTGGACCAAGAAACTTTATTCCAAACTTGCTTCCACCAAGGGACCTCAGCATCCCCAAATAATTGTCTAGTTATCTCCTGATACCCAGTAGAGACATGATATTTACCAGACAAGGTACCGCCCCAAGCCAAAACATCTGGACCAAGCAAAGAAGAACACTCTCTAGAGGCCATAATTTGAGAAAGCTCCTGACGATCCATGTCTATACCTCGAGGAGGCCAATCAGAAGAATGCTTCCACCTGTAACCAACAACAGGTCCCAATTGATAAGGAGTCTTCTAATGAGCCACTTTATCCCATCCAACGGCAAGAAAAGAGTCACAAAGAGGCTGAAGATGAGGGTATATGGATAAAATGGAAGGTAATCCATCCCAAGCATTAGACCAAAACAAAGCCTGAGAACCTCCTTTACATATCCAAAATAGACCCCTCTTTACCAACATCGCACCTGTCTTCAAAGTATGCCAAACCATTGAGCCACAACCTTCAAGAGGAAGTGCAGAAATATAGCAAGGATCAGCACCATGAAAATATTTATGAGTGATAATACGAGCCCAAAGTTGATGTTGTCCAGAGCACCATCGCCAATAAAGTTCAGCAGCCAAAGCTTGACTACTCAATAGAGCAGATCGAAGACCAAGAACACCCTCCTTTTTAGGCCTACAAACAGTTGCCCAATTAACCAAGCTCCATTTAGTACTATGCAAATTACCACTCCAAAGGAATTGTTGAGAAAGAGCATCAAACTCCTTGAGAAAGTAAATAGGTGCAGCGTGAACCATGCTTCGATAAGTAGGAAGAGCTTGGATAACAGCTTCAAGAAGAGTAACTCGGGCAATAGTAGAAAGCCATCTATGAGTCCAATGATTTACCTTATCCTGAAGCTTGGTAATCAAATTTTGCTAGAAGAGACGTGGCTTCCTAGAAACAATAATAGGGATGCCAAGATAAGTCAAAGGAAGTGATCCTATCTGAAACCGTAGGATACCAACAATCCTGTGCTGAATAGAATCAGGAGTGTTAAAAAAGTAAATGGAAGATTTGTGCTCATTAACTTTCTAGCCTGAAGCTACCAAATAGACGTCCAAAGCATGTCGAAAGGCTTTAGCTTCCTTGATTCTAGCAAGACCAACAAGAGCAAAATCATCAACAAATTGAAGATGGGAAAGAGAAGGTAAGCCATTACCCCACCGCCAGCCTTGAATAGAATTCTAGGACACCTGATGCTTAATGAATCTGCCCAAGCCTTCAGCCATGATGATGAATAGATATGGGGAGAGAGGGTCACCCTGGCGGAGGCCTCTAGAAGCACCAAATAGTTGAGAAGGTTGATTATTAATAAGAACAGAAAACTCATAATCCAACTCACCCAGTCAGAGCTAAATCCAAAAGAAAGAAGAATACTCCTTAGAAAGCTCCATTTAACTCTATTGTAGGCCTTAGGCATATCCAGATTAACAAACATGGCTCTCTCCCTTGAAGTAGCCATAGAGTGAATAGCCTCAGTAGAAATAACCACCCCATCCAAAATTTGTCTGCCAGCAACAAAACCACCTTGTTCTTCTGAGATAATAATGGGAATCCACCTTTTCAATCTCTCAGCAATCAACTTAGTAATAACCTTGTAAACCACATTACATAAGGAAATTGGTCTTAAAAACTCCAATTGATTAGCACCCTCTCTCTTAGGAATAAGAGTCAAGAATGTAGAGTTCAAAGCTCGAAGCATTTGCTTGCTAGCATAGGATTCTTTAACCACCTCCAACAAATCATGATTAATGATGTCCCAAAATTCCTGAAAGAATTCAACTGGAAAGCCATCAGGACCAGGAGCCTTCCCCTTAGGCATGCCAAAGACCACCTCCTCCAGCTCTTCCAAAGAAATAGGACGCATGAGATAATCATTCATTTACTGAGTGATAAGGGAAGGAATACAAGACAAAATAAGATTTTCTTCATTATCAGCAGGAGGAGAGTCCTTAGAGAAGAGGGTAGAGAAGTACCAAATAGCCTCCTGGAACAAAGCTGGTAAGGAATTTAGTTGGATACCTTGAGAATTAACCAAAGAAGAGATAGTGCTCTGATTCCAATGAGATTGCACTGTTTTATGGAAAAAAGTAGTGTTACGATCACCTTCCTGGAGCCAATCAACTCTAGCCTTTTGCTTCCAAAAAATTTTCTCTCGAAGTTCCCATTCTTCTAGAGCTCTAGAAGCAAGGGATTCAACCTTGCCAAGATCCTCTGAGAAACCCCGATCTCTAATCTCCCTTGTGATGACATCAAGATCTTCTTGAGCAAGCCTCTTCATAACGTGAAGGTTCCCAAAGAATTCCCTATTCCATATCTTGAGCTGCCTTTTAACATATTGAAGCCTTTTAGAAAATGAGAACATTGCAGTACCATATGCAGGAGCACCATCTTTCCACCAACAGAAAACACAATCATGAAGAGAGGAGTCCCAAAGCCACATCAACTGGAACTTAAAAGGAGGATGCTTCGAAACATAAGCCCCTATAGCGAAAAATTTGATTGGCCAATGATCTGAACCCCTCCAATCAAGGATTTCTGAAGAGATAGTAAGGGTGCCACTAACCCAGAAGCAAGAAACAAGAAATCTATTTAGACATTCTGAGATAGTAGCAACACTAGTCCTGTGATTATTCCAGGTATAGAGACCATTAGAAGGCTTAACATCAGAGAGATGCAAAAGAGATATATGTTGCCGAAGAAGAGCAAAAGAAGGCCCCAATCTAGCCAAACCACCATGCTTCTCCTCCAAAATTAAAACTGAATTGAAGTCCCCTGCTAACACCCAAGGATGATAAGGATGACAATTTCTAACATATTGAATATGTTCCCAAAGTTCCTCCTTTCCCACAAGATCAACAGGTGCATACACATTAGTAACCATGATTACCTCTCCTGAGTCTAGAGCAAAAGCTACCATAGAGAGAACTGAGCGAAAAGACATCCAGCCAAGAGGAGAAATTTTTTGAGGATCCCAAAATATAGCTAAACCACCCGCACTACCTATTGCCCCAACACACTGGCATTGGCCATGAGACCAAATACTAGAGGCATATTGGACCATAGACTCCCCAGAGAGCTTAGTCTCTTGGATACAAAATCCATCAAGGCTATGATCAACCACCAAGTTATGAATAGCCTTTTGTCTAGGGATGCTATTCAACCCCCTTACATTCCATGTGAGAATAATCATCATTGGGTAGAATTGGGAAAATGAGAATCCAAAGGTTTCACTGAACTAGACTCAATCAATATATCTCCTGTGAGTTTAATCTTCTCTTGGTATGTTTTGTGCCCACTCCTTAGAGGAGGAGTAGAAGAAGCCCGCTTAAAGGGTCAAGACATCAACCCCAAGGGGAGAGGAGAACCCTTGCCCTTACTTGATGGTAGCACATCCTTAACCAAGTCAGCTAAAACAACATCATTATCCTCCAACACTGCAAGAGTCACCAGAGCCTCTGTCACAGGAGCTATAGGGACCTCACAGTTCTGATATACTATAACTTGGGATGCCCCACGAGCATCATTAGGAACATATCTCTCATCTGGGAAAACTGGATCAGAAGAGATAGGAGGAGGAAAACCCTCCTCTAGAACCATACTATCTAGCACCTCAAAGCGGTTAAAACCTAAATCAGATAATCTTTATTTCAAAGGCCTCTTTTGACCATGACCCTTAGCATGAGGGCGAACAGGGGTAAATCCATCCTTATCCTGCATTTGATCCTTACCCTTACCTGTAGCATCTTGCAGATTCATCCCCTTGGTAGTATTAGCCATTTGAGATTGACCTTTCCCTGTAGTATCTACCAAACCACCAGTATTGCTAGCTGTAGAACCATCCACTCCTTTGAAGCTTGAGTTACAAGGGCACTGATGTAGTAAATGACCATACTTATGACAAATCTGGCAACGGAAAGGGATAGATTCATAATCTAACTGCTGCACCCAAGAAAAATCCCCCATACAAATTTCCAAAGAATCTAGTAATGGGTTATTCAAATTAATTTCAACACAAATTCTAGCATAAGAAATAACCTTTTTATCGAGGGATTGATGTGCGATCGTAGCTGGCTTCCCCAACAAAGCAGCAATTTGTCGAAGGATGTCTTCACGCCAAAATTCCAAGGGAAAACAAGGCAAGCGAACCCAAACTGGCACTGTTGAAGGGAGATCCTCAGCAGAATTAAAACCTGAATGCCAAGGTTTGACAAATAACCCCACATGGTTGTAGAAATAAGGGCCTCCTTCAAAAAAATGATCTCGATCAGACATGCAAGAGAATACAACAAAAAAATAACTATTCCCCGCCAACATAATCTCCATATCGCCTTCCACCTGCCATGAGCGGCGGATCCATGCCTCAAGAGTGGATAGGGAAATTTGGATTCCAAGAAATTTGCATATCAAAGCATGCTTGGTCCAATAATCAATGTCCTCCATTACAGCTGTTGGAGGAATAACTAGAACAGGGCGATCATGGCTACACGAAAAACAACCATTAACTATTTTTAGCTTGGAGCTCTCCCCTGAATAAAATGATTCAGATCGCATTGCATGCATAGTTGGAGAAGAACCATCTATTCTCACCAACAGAGAAGAAATCCCAGGCCGTGCCATGCAAACAATAAAACCCAAATCCAAAATTGACTGCAGAAGATATCCAAAAATATCGACAAAAATTATGTCCAGTAGCTAGCAATCTAATTAGAATAGAAAAATAGTAAAGATCAAACATCAAGAACAGGCTAGGGGAAAAACCCTAGCCCAGCCAGCAGCCAACGCTTCTCCACATTCTCAAAACCTTCTGGCCAAGCCATCCCTAATTAATTAAATGAAGTTATTTAATTAAATAAAAAAAGTGTCTCTAATTAATTAAAGATTATTTAATTAAATAGAAAAAGTAATTATGAGAGCATATCTCATTTTATTAAATTAAATATCTCAACTATATCTCTCTTAAGTTCAAAAAGGGAAATTTCCTGTTCGCTATTTATCAAAAATGAGTTAAATCAGTTAACTCCTTTTTCTACTCAAATTGAATCAGTTAATTCCTTATTTTACTCAAATTAAATCTGTTAACTCCCTTTAATTTGGAAATATCCCTTTATGACTGAACTTCACCTTTAATCCTGACCGTTGATTGAAATTGATCTCAAACGTTGATGAATTCCAGGAAAGTCTATTTAAAAGACCCTCATCTCTTCATTTTGAAAGGTTGAATGAGAATTTGCATCGAATTGTTGTTGGAATTCATACTCACATTTGCCCATATTCACATATGCAAAGATCAAATTTGACCAAAAGTTGACAAGATTTAACCACGATTGACTTGAGTTGACTAGTTTCGAAAAGAATTTTGAAATAATTAAAGGAAATTATTTAATTAAATGGAGTACTTAGTTCTAATTAATTAAACAAAGTTATTTAATTAAATGAGAAGCCATTCCTAATTAATTGAACGAATTTATTTAATTAAATAAGAAAAGTGTCCCTAATTAATTAAAGATTATTTAATTCAATAGAAAAAGTAATTATGAGAGAATATCTCATTTTATTAAATTAAATATCTCAACAAAATCTCTCTTCAGTTCATAAAGAAAAATTTCTAGTTCACTATTGATAAAAAATGAGTTAAATCAGTTGACTCCTTTTTTTACTCAAATTGAATTAGTTAACTCCTTATTATACCCAAATTAAATCTCTTAACTCCCTTTAATTTGCAAATCTTCCTTTATGATTGAACTTCACCTTTAATCCTGACCGTTGATTGAAATTGATCTCAACCATTGATGAATTTCAAGAAAGTCTATTTAAGAGACCCTCATCTCTTCATTTTGAAAGGTTGAATGAGAATTTGCATCGACTTGTTGCTAAAATTTATACTCACATTTGCTCATATTCACATATGCAAAGATCAAGTTTGACCAAAAGTTGATCAGATTTAACCACAGTTGACTTGAGTAGACTAGTTTCGAAAAGAATTTTGAAATAGTTAAACGAAATTATTTAATTAAATGAGAAGCCATTCCTAATTAATTAAATGAAGTTATTTAATTAAATAAAAAAAGTGTCTCTAATTAATTAAAGATTATTTAATTAAACAAAAAAAGTAATTATGAGAGCATATCTCATTTTATTAAACTAAATATCTCAACAAAATCTCTCTTCAGTTCAAAAAAGGGAAATTTCCAGTTCACTATTGATAAAAAATGAGTTAAATCAATTGACTCCTTTTTCTACTCAAATTGAATCAGTTAACTCATTGTTTTACTCAAATTAATTCTGTTAACTCCCTTTAATTTGAAAATCTCCCTTTATGACTAAACTTCACCTTTCATCCTGACCATTGATTGAAATCGATCTCAATCGTTGATGAATTCCAGGAAATTCTATTTAAGAGACCCCCATCTCTTCATTTTGAAATGTTGAATGAGAATTTGGATCGAATTGTTGCTAGAATTCATATTCACGTTTGCTCATATTCACATATGCAAAGATCAAGTTTGACCAAAAGTTGACCAGATTTAACCACGATTGACTTGAGTTGACTAGTTTCAAATTTTTTTTTGAAATAATTAAACAAAATTATTTAATTAAATGGAGTACTTACATCTAATTAATTAAACAAAGTTATTTAATTAAATGATAAGCCATTCCTAGTTAATTAAATGAAGTTATTTAATTAAATAAGAAAAGTGTCTCTAATTAATTAAAGATTATTTAACTAAACAGAGAAAGTAATTATGAGAGCATATCTCCTTTTATTAAATTAAATATCTCACCAAAATCTCTCTTCAATTCAAAAAGAGAAATTTACAATTCACTATTGATAAAAAATGAGTTAAATCAGTTGACTCCTTTTTCTACTCAAATTGAATCAGTTAACTCCTTATTTTACTCAAATTAAATCTGTTAACTCCTTTTAATTTGGAAATCTCCCTTTATGACTAAACTTCACTTTTAATCCTGACCGTTGATACAAATCGATCTCAACCGTTTATGAATTTCAGGAAAGTCTATTTAAGAGACCCTCATCTATTCATTTTGAAAGGTTGAATGAGAATTTGCATCGAATTGTTGCTAAAATTCATACACACATTTGCTCATATTCACATACGCAAAGATCAAGTTTGACAAAAATTTTACCAGATTTAACCACAGTTGACTTGAGTTGACTAGTTTCGAAATTTTTTTTGAAATAATTAAACGAAATTATTTAATTAAATGGAGTACTTACTTCTAATTAATTAAACAAAATTATTTAATTAAATGAGAAGCCATTCCTAATTAATTAAATGAAATTATTTAATTAAATAAGAAAACTGTCTCTAATTAATTAAAGATTATTTAATTACATAGAAAAAATAATTATGAGAGCATATCTCATTTTAATAAATTAAATATCTCAACAAAATCTCTCTTCAGTTCAAAAAGGAAAATTTCCTGTTCACTATTCATCTAAAATGAGTTAAATCAGTTGACTCATTTTTCTACTCAAATTGAATCAATTAACTCCTTATTTTACTCAAATTAAATCTTTTAACTCCCTTTAATTTGGAAATCTCCTTTATGACTGAAGTTCACCTTTAATCCTGGTCGTTGATTGAAGTCAATCTCAATCGTTGATGAATTTCAGGAAAGTCTATTTAAGAGACCCTCATCTCTTCATTTTGAAAGGTTGAATGAGAATTTGCATCGAATTGTTTCTAGAATTCATACTCATATTTTCTCATATTCACATACACAAAGATCAAGTTTGACCAAAAGTTGACCAGATTTAACCACAGCTGACTAGTTTTGAAAATAATTCTGAAATAATTAAACCAAATTATTTAATTAAATGAAGTACATGCAATTAATTAAAAAAATTTATTTAATTAAATGAGAAGCCATTCCTAATTAATTAAATGAAGTTATTTAATTAAATAAGAATAATTTCTCTAATTAATTAAAGATTATTTAATTAAATAGAAAAAGTAATTATGAGAGCATATCTCATTTTATTAAATTAAATATCTCAACAAAATCTCTCTTCAGTTCAAAAAGGGAATTTTTCATTTCACTATTGATAAAAAATGAGTTAAATCAGTTAACTCCTTTTTCTGCTCGAATTGAATAAGTTAACTCCTTATTTTACTGAAATTAAGTCTGTTAGCTCCCTTTAATTTGGAAATCTCCCTTTATGACTGAACTTCACCTTTATTCCTGACTATTGATTGAAATCGATCACAACCGTTGATGAATTCCAGGAAAGTCTATTTAAGAGACCCTCATCTCTTCATTTTGAAAGGTTGAATGAGAATTTGCATCGAATTGTTGCTAGAATTCATACTCACATTTGCTCATATTCACATATGCAAAGATCAAGTTTGACCAATTTAACCACTATTGACTTGAGTTGACTAGTTTCGAAAAGAATTTTGAAATAATTAAACAAAATTATTTAATTAAATGGAGTACTTAGTTCTAATTAATTAAACAAATTTATTTAATTTAATGAGAAGGCATTCCTAATTAATTAAATGAAGTTATTTAATTAAATAAAAAAATTGTCTCTAATTAATTAAAGATTATTTAATTAAATAGAAAAAGTAATTATGAGAGCATATCTCATTTTATTAAATTAAATATCTCAACAAAATCTCTCTTCTGTTCAAAAAGGGAAATTATTAGTTCACTATTGATAAAAAATAAGTTAAATCAGTTGACTCCTTTTTCTACTCAAATTGAATCAGTTAACTCCTTATTTTACTCAAATTAAATCTGTTAACTCCATTTAATTTGAAAATCTTCCTTTATGACTGAACTTCACCTTTAATCCTGACCGTTGATTGAAACCGATCTCAGTCGTTCATGAATTCCAGGAAACTCTATTTAAGAGACCCTCATCTCTTCATTTTGAAAAGTTGAATGAGAATTTGCATCGAATTGTTGCTGGAATTCATACTCACATTTGCTCATATTCACATATGCAAAGATCATGTTTGACCAAAAGTTGACCAGATTTAACTACGATTGACTAGTTTTGAAAAGAATTTTGAAATAATTAAACAAAATTATTTAATTAAATGGAGTACTTACTTCTAATTAATTAAACAAAGTTGTTTAATTAAATGAGAAGCCATTCCTAATTAATTAAATGAAGTTATTTAATTAAATAAGAAAAGTGTCTCTAATTAATTAAAGATTATTTAATTAGATAGAAAAAGTAATTATGAGAGCATATCTCATTTTATTAAATTAAATATTTCAACAAAATCTCTCTTCAGTTCAAAAAGGGAAATTTCCAGTTCACTATTGATAAAAAATGAGTTAAATTAGTTAACTCCTTTTTCTACTCAAATTGAATCAGTTAACTCCTTATTTTACTCAAATTAAATCTGTTAACTCCCTTTAATTTGGAAATCTCCCTTTATGACTGAACTTCACCTTTAATCCTTACCGTCGATTGAAATCGATCTCAATCGTTGATGAATTTTAGGAAAGTCTATTTAAGAGACCCTCATCTCTTCATTTTGAAAGGTTGAATGAGAATTTTCATCAAATTGTTGCTTCAATTCATACTCACATTTGCTCATATTCGCATATGCAAAGATCAAGTTTGACCAAAATTTGACTAGATTTAACCACAGTTGACTAGTTTTGAAAAGAATTTTGAAATAATTAAAAGAAATTATTTAATTAAAGGGAGTACTTACTTCTAATTAATTAAACAAAGTTATTTAATTAAATGAGAAGCCATTCCTAATTAACTAAATGAAGTTATTTAATTAAATAAGAAAACTGTCTCTAATTAATTAAAGATTATTTAATTAAATAGAAAAAGTAATTATGAGAGCATATCTCATTTTACTAAATTAAATATCTCATCAAAATCTCTCTTCAGTTCAAAAAGGCAATTTCTAGTTCATTATTGATAAAAAATGAGTTAAATTGGTTAACTCCTTTTTCTACTCAAATTGAATCAGTTAACTCCTTACTTTACTCAAATTAAATCTGTTTACTCCCTTCAATTTGGAAATCTCCCTTTATGAATGAACTTCACCTTTAATATTGACCGTTCATTGAAATCGATCTCAACCGTTGATCAATTCTAGGAAAGTCTATTTAAGAGACCCTCATCTTTACATTTTGAAAGGTTGAATGAGAATTTGCATCGAATTGTTGCTTGAATTCATACTCACATTTTCTCATATTCACATACACAAAGATCAAGTTTGACCAAAAGTTGACTAGATTTAACCACGGTTGACTTGAGTTGACTAGTTTCAAAAAAATTTTTGAAATAATTAAACGAAATTATTTAATTAAATGGAGTACTTACTTCTAATTAATTAAATAAAGTTATTTAATTAAATGAGAAGCCATTTCTAATTAATTAAATGAAGTTATTTAATTTGTGAGGCCTCACCTAATTTGTCATAGTACCAATGAGATAATTGCATTACGGTGATTTTAATCCTATGTTTGATACACTTTTAAGAATGTAGGGTTATGTCATTTTAATATCTGCATTTTGATGATCCGCAATTACCTCTACATATTATGACCTAATTGATGCATTTAATGATTCTATTTCATGTTGTAGACTATTGACATTGCTTTAATAGAAATTGAATGGTAGAAATGCTTGTAATATAAGAAGGTAATGTTGAAGTGGAAATTAGAGTTAAAAGATAAATCTTGTTATGCATTGAGACCTAACCCGCATACCTAGGGATTCAATAGTTATGGATTCAGCATCTTGTCGTAGATTATGAAGTTATTCAGAATATTAAATTGACCATGTTATGTTGATAAGTAAAGTTTAGTTTTATAGTATTTTCAACATTTTACATCAAAATTGTTAGAAGAAGTAATGTAATTATAAGGAATGAAGTATGGAACTCAAATGTTGAATGTGATATGTAAGTTTTGATATTTTAATATTTTGAAGGTTATATTTGAAATGATTAAGAAAGGGAAAGTTAATTTGAGATCATGAAATATATTCAAGTCTAATGTTGAATGAGATAATGATTTATTTTACATATGCTTATATGATTTTCTTGGACTACTGATGCTCAAGTTTAGTGTGCAGGAATTTGACCATGGGTTAAAGGGGAATTAAGGCTCAAACTACTACAAACACTACATAACCAAGGTTGAATCAGTGGAAAAGATTCAAACCTAATTGTAATGTGTTTTATTTCATATATGTGAATTGTATGTGTGCGTAGTAGCCTAGTTCATGCACTATTGTAAAACAAGTCATTGTTTTTAATATAATGTGATATTTTGTGTGTGTCACTTGACACTTGTGCTTGTTATGTGATATTATATGTTATTCGTCAATGGATCATGTGGCCACCTTATTCTGTGATAAATGCCTCAATTGGGGAATTTGATTATTGCCTTAGTCAGTAAAAGGACAAGGTCATCACCTTGGGGAATTTGAAATTTGAATCACCTAGCTTTGGGAGGGTCATAAAGTAACTTTAAGGTAAGTTGGTATTAAAATTAACCCCACCCATGTTAGTACTATAGGCTAGGGAGCTATTAATGACCTCTAGGGTGTCTAGTGGACCTAGGAGACCCCATGAAAATGACATTCTTTATGGAATCCGAAAATGAGAAGGATATATATATAGAGGTATGGCTAAATGAGAAACCACTTGGCCACTCTCTAATTTTAGAGACATAGGTTTTGGAGGGAGAGGAGGGGAGCTCTACTGCAACTATCCTTACCCTAGCTTGGACCAAGGTTGGTATCTCAAGCTTGCTTCCTTTCCTTTTTCTTTCTTTTAGCATGGTTAAGCCAATCTGCAAGTGTGGAGTTTATCAATGGAGTATGCATTGCATTGCATTGTGAAGTAGCATTCATGTGAGTGTTTGAATGGTGTTCATTCCATGTAGATTAGTGTGACACCATTGTGCATCTGGTTGTATTGTGTGGAGTATTGTGAGTATGAGGTTTAAATTTTCTCTATTTCCTTGTTGCATTATGGGTGTTGATATTGTGTTGTGATAATGTGATGTGCTCTTGAAAATCTATTATTTTATTGCTACTTGGTTTTGTTTTCTTTTTGTGCTTGAGTGTTCTTATGGGTGTGGGACTTACACTCACCCTTGTGGGAAGGGAAGAGAAGTCCAAGGTGAACGAGCAGCAGTTGGATTGCATAGTTTAGGACCTTGGAGTATGGGCTCCATTGCATGCCATTGTCATATTCATATTTTTCCTTGGGGGAGGATAAGAAAAGAAAAAAGAAAAATGGTGAGGAAGGAAGTAACTGAGGTATGGGTTTGTAGGAAGCTAAAGCTGTTAGTTGTGTGTGGTGGAGGATGTTGTGTTGGTAGTGTGTGTGGTGGAAGATGTTTATGAAGCCCCGAAAGGGCATGATATTATGAAGCCCTGAAAGGGCCTTGTATTTTGTTGATTTAGCCCCAAAAGGGCATGAGTTTTATGGAAAATATGATATGAAATGGTAAACCTCCTTGTGTTTCCACCTTCACCCTATGTTCAAGGTTCCAATGGTGAGCCTTTGTGAAATATCCTTGGGATGGGATTTTTTGAAGCTTTGTTATGTGGTGTATATATTTCTTAAAAGTGTGTATGTGGATTTTGTTTGAGCCTTGTTCCCCTAGTGCGGGGGTGGTCTCTTTGAGGCCTATGGTTGGGTGGAAAGCACCCATGGTCCTTGTTATTTTGTTGTGATGCATTTGCAAGTTCTTAGAGAAAAATCTTGGAAACTTGGAGTCCTTGTTATCTTCCATGTGCATAGGAGGAGAAGACAATATTGCATTGAGATGAGATAGAGAGAAAAACTCCATTTTGTTATGTGAGCCTAAATGTATTGTAAGAGAAAGCTACTATCTTGGTTTGATTGTCAATGGAAAGGTTGTGAGTGCTCATGTGTAGTAAAAGTATTTTTCATTGTGTATATTATGATATGTTAACTTCACCACCTTTTTGTGTATCATGAGGGTATCACTGAAGATAATTCATTGTAATAATATTGTTGTTTTATTGGATGGTAACACCAATCAGAGATCCAAATTACTTGATGCTCTTGAGTGGAATGCAAAAGAAATTTGATATCATAGAAGAGATAATATTCATAGGAAGGATTATCCTGGTGGATTTCTATTATCATTTTAGTTCCATTTTTTACCAATTGTGAATGTACATTCAAATCTAGATCTGCATAAGAAGATAATGTTGAGAATATGGTTTCTAAATTTCATAATTCATAGATAGGGATAATCTAGATAACTTCATATAAAGTCTTGTCATGAAATGTTGAGTTATTGGATTAAGTTAATATTTTGAATGCTAAATGAATCACAATTTTAAAACTATACTTAGTTTATAATAATCTCCTAATTATCCTTGCAATAACTTACCTTTAATATCCTAGATTATAGAAGAAGAAAATCAAGTGATGATATAAAATATACAAGACTTAAGACATAAGCTTGCTGTAGGTGCAGATTTTATCCTCTGGAAAATGTATGAGAAAGTAAAATAAATCTCTTCTCTTAATATAGACATTAAAATATTCAAGAGTATTCCTTAGACTCCTAGGACCCTATAACCTATAAAGCATATTTTAACATAATAAACTAACCATCATATTAATTGCATTAGAAGGGACCTCATATGAGACACATAACTCGAGTCAACACCCTATCAAATCAAAAGAAACTTTTAAAAAATATATATATACAATGCTCATGTTAAACAAACCTAAACTAGCACCTTGAGTAATATTTTAAACAAGACATAGCATGACAAACAACCTACTATATTATCTACCCTAGGCTAGCATGGGTTGGTGAATGAGAAAACAATTTAATATGCTATGGAGACCAAGGTATTTAATTTCTCTGACATGACCAAGACTTATTTCATCCACCTATTCCCTAGGTGCTTTGTTCCTTCAAATATTATATTGGAATACCGTGCAAGTTTATGACATAAGTTTGACAAGAGGGAATGGCTTCCATTTTGTCCTTGATGCCTTGATTATCCTTGGAAGAAGTTATGGAACTTTATATGTCTTTCTTCAACCACCTAATTAAGACTAGGATAAAGTCCACGCTACCAACAATATGGGACCAAGTAGCAAGTCGATTTAACATGGGAATTCGAAATGCATATCTTCTAGCTCAAAATTAATAGGATTTGACTCATGGAAACGGTGCCTATGCTTGTCTTGGCCAAAAATTTGGTAAATGAGTCCATCATGGAGAGAAACCCAAGGAATTTGTTTTGTCTATGGGTCAGTGAAGAGGATTATGGGGTAGTAGCACGTGGGTAGTAGGGTGATTTGGAACTTTGCTAGAGAAAAAGTATTTCATCTTCTTAAAAGAAATGTGAGTGGGGTCAAGTTAATGGACTATGACTAATAGGGTACTTTAGGTAGATGGATAGTTAATATGTTCATATGCATTCATTTTATTACCTTAGTATTAGTAAGGATAGATTATCTTTTTAAATCATTCTTTTATGATATATGTTTATGTAAATGAATTGATCATTCTTTTCACTACAATTTCAGTTGTAGTAGGTATTGACCCTGATATTAAAATGTGATGTCGCTTGCATTAGACATATAATATGAATAATAAATAGATAATTCAATCTTAATAACTATGTCAATGAAAGATGTAAGTTGGGATATGAAAAAAAAAAAATACACACATTGATTTCGGGAACATTTTAAATACTCTAGAAAAGTGTTAATTATGTATATATTGTTATTTGAATCGAATGCCTAGAGTAGCATAGTTGGCATCAAAGATGATGATAGTTCTAATGGATGGTTAATCGAGGGTTACATGCACTGAAGAAATGTTAACTCATATGATAAATTAGTAAAGATGACATTGAAATGTGGAGTACAGATTGAAGTAGTAGGTATGAGTATTCTCTTTCCAAACCCTGGGTCAGTAGATGTCAGAGAGATGTCCAACTCAGTGATGATATAGTTGTAACACACATATGTCTTTTGGAGGTTATTTAGGCTTATGAAATTAATTAATAGAGAATAATAATAATAATAATTTTTTTTTTAAAAAAAAATTGTGCTTAATGTACATTTAGGGTAAATTTAGTGCATGACATAATTAAATAAGAAAAGTGTCTCTAATTAATTAAAGATTATTTAATTAAATATAAAAATTAATTATGAGAGCATATCTCATTTTATTAAATTAAATATCTCAACAAAATATCTCTTCAGTTCAAAAAGGGAAATTTCAAGTTCACTATTGATCAAAAATGAGTTAAATCAGTTAACTCCATTTTCTACACAAATTGAATCGGTTAACTCCTTATTTTACTCAAATTAAATCTGTTAACTCCCTTAAATTTGGAAATCTCCCTTTATGACTGAACTTCAACTTTAATCCTGGCCATTGATTGAAATCGATCTCAACCGTTGATGAATTCCAGGAAAGTCTATTTAAGAGACCCTCATCTCTTCATTTTGAAAGGCTCAATGAGAATTTGCATCGAATTGTTGCTAGAATTCATACTCACATTTTTTCATATTCATATACGCAAAGATCAAGTTTGACCAAAAGTTGACCAAATTTAACCACAGTCAACTAGAGTTGACTAGTTTCGAAAAGAAATTTTGAAATAATTAAATGAAATAATTTAATAAAATAAAGTACTTACATCTAATTAATTAAAAAAAAGTTATTTAATTAAATGAGAAGCCATTCCTAACTAATTAAATAAAGTTATTTAATTAAATAAGCATATTGTCTCTAATTAATTAAAGATTATTTAATTAAATAGAAAAAGTAATTATGAGAGCATATCTCATTTTATTAAATTAAATATCTCAACAAAATCTCTCTTCAGTTCAAAAAGGAAAATTTCTAGTTCACTATTGATCAAAAATGAGTTAAATGAGTTAACTCCATATTTTACTCAAATTAAATATGTTAACTCTTTTTAATTTGGAAATCTCCCTTTATGACTGAACTTCACCTTTAATCCTAATTGTTGATTGAAATCGATCTCAACTGTTGATGAATTTCAGGAAAGGCTATTTAAGAGACCCTCATCTCTTCATATTGAAAGGTTGAATGAGAATTTGCATATAATTGTTGCTAGAATTAATACTCACATTTGCTCATATTCACATACGCAAAGATCAAGTTTTACCAAAAGTTGACCAGATTTAACCACGGTTGACTTGAGTTGACTAGTTTCGAAAAGAATTTTGAAATAATCCAACGAAATTATTTAATTAAATGGAGTACTTACTTCTAATTAATTAAATGAGAAGCCATTCCTAATAAATTAAATGAAGTTATTAAATTAAATAAGAAAAGTGTCTCTAATTAATTAAAGATTACTTAATTAAATAGAAAAAGTAATTATGAGAGCATATCTCACTTTATTAAATTAAATATCTCAACAAAATCTCTCTTCTATTTAAAAAGGGGAATTTCTAGTTCACTATTGATAAAAAATGAATTAAATCAGTTAACTCCTTTTTCTACTCAAATTGAATCAGTTAACTCTTTATTTTACTCAAATTAAATCTGTTAACTCGCTTTAATTTGGAAATCTCCCTTTATGACTGAACTTCACCTTTAATCCTGACCGTTGATTGAAATCAATCTCAACCCTTGATGAATTCGAAGAAAGTCGATTTAAAAGACCCTCTTCTCTTCTTTTTGAAAGGTTGAATGGGAATTTGCTTCAAATTGTTGCTGGAATTCATACTCACATTTACTCATATTAACATAGGCAAAGATCAAGTTTGACCAAAAGTTCACCACATTTAACTACGGTTGACTTGAGTCGACTAGTTGCGAAAAGAATTTTGAAATAATTAAACAAAATTATTTAATTAAATGGAGTACTTCTAATTAACTAAACAAATATATTTAATTAAATGATAAGCCATTCCTAATTGATTGAGTGAAATTATTCAATTAAATAAGAAAAGTGTCTCTAATTAATTAAAGATTACTTAATTAAATAGAAAAATTAATTATGAGAGCATATCTCATTTTATTAAATTAAATATCTCAACAAAATCTCTCTTCAGTTCAAAAAGGGAAATTTCTAGTTCACTATTGATAAAAAATGAGTTAAATGGGTTAACTCCTTTTTCTACTCAAATTGAATCAGTCAACTCCTTATTTTACTCAAATTAAATCTGTTAACTCCCTTTAATTTGGAAATCTCCCTTTATGACTGAACTTCACCTTTAATCCTGACCGTTGAATGAAATCGATCTCAATCGTTGATGAATTCCAGGAAAGTCTATCTAAGAGACCCTCATCTCTTCATTTCGAAAGGTTGAATGAGAATTTGCATCGAATTGTTGCTGGAATTCATACTCACATTTGCTCATATTCACATACGCAAAGATCAAGTTTGACCAAAAGTTGACCAGATTTAACCACGGTTGACTTGAGTTGACTAGTTTGGGAAAGAATTTTTAAATAATTAAACGAAATTATTTAATTAAATAGAGTACTTAGTTCTAATTAATTAAACAAAATTATTTAATTAAATAGAGTACTTAGTTCTAAATAATTAAACAAAATTATTTAATTAAATGGAGTACTTACTTCTAATTAACTAAACAAATATATTTAATTAAATGATAAGCCATTCCTAATTAATTAAGTGAAATTATTTAATTAAATAAGAAAAGTGTCTCTAATTAATTAAAGATTACTTAATTAAATAGAAAAAGTAATTATGAGAGCATATCTCATTTTATTAAATTAAATATCTCAACAAAATCTCTCTTCAGTTCAAAAAGGGAAAATTTCAGTTCACTATTGATCAAAAATGAGTTAAATCAGTTAACTGCATTTTTTACTCAAATTGAATCAGTTAACTCCTTATTTTACTCAAATTAAATCCGTTAACTCCATTTAATTTGGAAATCCCTCTTTACAACTGAACTTCACCTTTAATCCTGACCTTTGATTGAAATCGATCTCAACTGTTGATGAATTTTAGGAAAGTCTATTTAAGAGACCCTCATCTCTTCATTTTGAAAGGTTGAATGAGAATTTGCATCAAATTGTTGCTGTAATTCATAAAGAAATTTGCTTATATTCACATACGCAAATATCAAGTTTGACCAAAAGTTGACCAGATTTAACCACGGTTGACTTGAGTTGACTAGTATCGAAAATAATTTTGAAATAATTAAACAAAATTATTTAATTAAATGGAGTACTTACTTCTAATTAATTAAACAAAGTTATTTGATTAAATGAGAAGCCATTCCCAATTAACGAAATGAAGTTATTTAATTAAATAAGAAAAGTGTCTCTAATTAATTAAAGATTACATAATTAAATAGAAAAAGTAACTATGAGAGCATATCTCATTTTATTAAATTAAATATCTCAACAAAATCTCTCTTCAGTTCAAAAAGGTGAATTTCTAGTTCACTATTGATCAAAAATGAGTTAAATCAGTTAACTCCTTTTTCTACTCAAATTGAATCAGTTAAATCCTTATTTTACTCAAATTAAATCTGTTAACTCC
Organism: Cupressus sempervirens; assembly: GCA_028749045.1. Taxonomy (NCBI): domain Eukaryota; kingdom Viridiplantae; phylum Streptophyta; class Pinopsida; order Cupressales; family Cupressaceae; genus Cupressus; species Cupressus sempervirens. The sequence continues at coordinate 104,215,954 of CM053791.1, forward strand.
CCTTAATTTGGAAATCTCCCTTTATGACTGAACTTCACCTTTAATACTGACTGTTGATTGAAATCGATCTCAACCGTTGATGAATTCTAGGAAAGTCTATTTAAAAGATCCTGATCTCTTCATTTTGAAAGGTTGAATGAGAATTTGCATCGAATTGTTGCTGGAATTCATACTCACATTTGCTCATATTCACATACGCAAAGAACAATTTTGACCAAAAGTTGATTAGATTTAACCACGGTTGAATTGAGTTGACTAGTTTCGAAAAGAATTTTGAAATAATCAAATGAAATTATTTAATTAGATGCAGTACTTACTTCTTATTAATTAAACAAAGTTGTTTAATTAAATGAGAAGTCATTCCTAATTAATTGAATTAAGTTATTTAATTAAATAAGAAAAGTTCCTCTAATTAATTAAAGATTACTTAATTAAATAGAAAAAGTAATTATGAGAGCATATCTCATTTTATTAAATTAAATATCTCAACAAAATCTCTCTTCAGTTCAAAAAGAGAAATTTACAGTTCACTATTTATCAAAAATGAGTTAAATGAGTTAACTCCTTTTTCTACTCAAATTGAATCAATTAACTCTTTAATTTACTCAAATTAAATCTTTTAACTCCCTTTAATTTGGAAATCTCCCTTTATGACTGAACTTCACCTTTAATCCTGACCATTGATTGAAATCGATCTCAACTGTTGATGAATTCCAGGATAGTCTATTCAAGAGACCCTCATGTCTTCATTTTGAAAGGTTGAATGAGAATTTGCATCGAATTGTTGCTGGAATTCATACTCACAGTTGCTCATATTCACATATGCAAAGATCAAGTTTGACCAAAAGTTGACCAGATTTAACCACGGTTGACTTGAGTTGACTAGTTTCGAAAAGAATTTTGAAATAATTAAACGAAATTATTTAATTAAATAGTGTACTTACTTCTAGTTAATTAAACAATGTTATTTGATTAAATGAGAAGCCATTCGCAATTAATTAAATGAAGTTATTTAATTAAATAAGAAAATTGTCTCTAATTAATTAAAGTTTACTTAATTAAATAGAAAAAGTAATTATGAGAGCATATCTCATTTTATTAAATTAAATATGTCAACAAAATCTCTCTTCAGTTCAAAAAGAGAAATTTCCAGTTCACTATTGATCAAAAATGAGTTAAATGAGTTAACTCCTTTTTCTACTCAAATTGAATCAGTTAACTCCTTATTTTACTCAAATTAAATATGTTAACTCCCTTTAATTAAGAAATCACCCTTTATGACTGAACTTCACCTTTAATTTTGACTATTGACTGAAATCGATCTCAACCATTGATGAATTCTAGGAAAGTCTATTTGAGAGACCCTCATCTCTTGATTTTGAAAGGTTGAATGAGAATTTGCATCAAATTGTTGCTAGAATTCATACTCGCATTTTCTCATATTCACATATGCAAAGATCAAGTTTGACCAAAAGTTGACCAGATTTAACCACGGTTGACTTGAGTAGACTAGTTTCGAAAAGAATTTTGAAATAATTAAATGAAATTTTTTAATTAAATGGAGTACTTAGTTCTAATTAATTAAACAAAGTTATTTAATTAAATGAGAAGCCATTCCTAATTAATTAAATGAAGATATTTAATTAAATAAGAAAAATGTCTCTAATTAGTTAAAGATTACTTAATTAAATAGAAAAAGTAATTATGAGAGCATATCTCATTTTATTAAATTCCAGGAAAGTCTATTTAAGAGACCCTCATCTCTTTATTTTGAAAGGTTGAATGAGAATTTGCATTGAATTGTTGCTGGAATTCATACTCACATTTTCTCATATTCACATACGCAAAGATCAAATTTGACCAAAACTTGACTAGATTTAACCATGATTGACTTGAGCTGACTAGTTTTGAAAAGAATTTTGAAATAATTAAACGAAATTATTTAATTAAATGGAGTACTTACTTCTATTTAATTAAACAAAGTTATTTAATTAAATGAGAAGCCATTCCTAATTAATTAAATGAAGTTGATTAATTAAATAAGAAAAGTGTCTCTAATTAATTAAAGATTATTTAATTAAATAGAAAAAGTAATTATGAGAGCATATCTCATTTTATTAAATTAAATATCTCAACAAAATATCTCTTCAGTTCAAAAAGGGAAATTTCCAGTTCACTATTGATCAAAAATGAGTTAAATTAGTTAACTTCTTTTTCTACTCAATTTGAATCAGTTAACTCCTTATTTTACTTAAATTAAATCTGTTAACTCCCTTTAATTTGAAAATCTCCCTTTATGACTGAACTTCACCTTTAATCCTGACCGTTGATTGAAATCAATCTCAACCGTTGATGAATTCCAAGAAAGTCTATTTAAGATACCCTCATCTCTTCATTTTGAAAGGATGAATTAGAATTTGCATTGAATTGTTGCTGGAATTCATACTCACATTTGCTCATATTCACATACGCGAAAATCAAGTTTGACCAAAAGTTAACCAGATTTAACCATGGTTGACTTGAGTTGACTAGTTTCAAAAATAATTTTGAAATAATTAAATGAAATTATTTAATTAATTGGAGTATTTACTTCTAATTAATTAAACAAAGTTATTTAATTAAATGAAAAGCCATTCCTAATTAATTAAATGAAGTTTATTTAATTAAACAAGAAAAGTGTCTCTAATTAATTAAAGATTATTTAATTAAATAGAAAAAGTAATTATGAGAGCATATCTCACTGTATTAAATTAAATATCTCAACAAAATCTCTCTTCAGTTCAAAAAGGGAAACTTCCAGTTCACTATTGATAAAAAATGAGTTAAATCAGTTAACTCCTTTTTCTACTCAAATTGAATCAGTTAACTCTTTATTTTACTCAAATTAAATCTGTTAAATCCCTTTAATTTTGAAATCTCCCTTTATGACTGAACTTCACCTTTAATCCTAACCATTGATTGAAATCGATCTCAGTCATTCATGAATTCTAGGAAAGTCTATTTAAGAGACCCTCATTTCTTCATTTTGAAATATTGAATGATAATTTGTATCGAATTGTTTCTGGTATTCATACTCACATTTTCTCATATTCACATACGCAAAGATCAAGTTTGACCAAAAGTTGACAAAATTTAACCATGGTTGAATTGAGTTGACTAGTTTCGACAAGAATTTTGAAATAATTAAACGAAATTATTCAATTAAACGGAGTACTTACTTCTAATTAATTAAACAAAATTATTTAATGAAATGAGAAGCCATTCCTAATTAATTAAATGAAGTTATTTAATTAAATAAGAAAAGTGTCTCTAATTAATTAAATAGAAAATGTAATTATGAGAGCATATCTCATTTTATTAAATTAAATAACTCAACAAAATCTAATTTAACTACGATTGACTTGAGTTGACTACTTTCGAATTTTTTTTTGAAATAGTTAAACAAAATTATTTAATTAAAAAGAGTACTTACTTCTAATTACTTAAACAAAGTTATTTAATTAAATGAGAAGCCATTCCTAATTAATTAAATGAAGTTATTTAATTAAATAAGAAAAGTGACTCTAATTTATTAAAGATGATTTAATTAAATAAAAAAAGTAATTATGAGAACATATCTCATTTTATTATATTAAATATCTCAACAAAATCTCTCTTTAGTTCAAAAAGGGAAATTTTCAGTTCACTATTTATCAAAAATGAGTTAAATCAGTTAACTCCTTTTTCTATTCAAATTGAATCAATTAACTCCTTAGTTTACTCAAATTAAATCTGTTAACTCCCTTTAATTTGGAAATCTCCCTTTATGACTAAAATTCACCTTTAATCTTGAACGTTGATTGAAATTGATCTCAACCGTTGATGAATTCCAGAAAAGTCTATTTAATAGACCCTCATCTCTTAATTTTGAAAGGTTGAATAAGAATTTGCATGGAATTGTTGCTGGAATTCATACTCACATTTTCTCATATTCACATACGCAAAGATCAAGTTTGACCAAAAGTTGACCAGATTTAACCATGATTGACTTGAGTTGACTTGTTTCGAAAAGAATTTTTAAATAATTAAATGAAATTATTTAATTAAATAGAGTACTTACTTCTAATTAATTAAACAAAGTTATTTAATTAAATGAGAAGCCATTCCTAATTAATTAAACGAAGTTATTTAATTAAATAAGAAAAGTATCTCTAATTAATTAAAGATTATTTAATTAAATAGAAAAAGTAATTATGAGAGCATATCTAATTTTATTAAATTAAATATCCCAACAAAATCTCTCTTCAGTTCAAGAAGGGAAATTTCCAGTTCACTATTGATCAAAAATGAGTTAAATCAGTTAACTCCTTTTTCTACTCAAATTGAATCAGTTATCTCCTTATTTTACTCAAATTAAATCTGTTAACTCCCTTTAAATTGGAAATCTCCCTTTATATCTGAACTTCACCTTTAATGCTGACCGTTGATTGAAATCGATCTCAACCATTGATGAATTCCAAGAAAGTCTATTTAGGAGACCCCCATCTCTTCATTTTGAAACGTTGAGTGAAAATTTGCATCGAATTATTGCTGAAATTCATACTCACATTTGCTCATATTCACATACACAAAGATCAAGTTTGACCAAAAGTTGACCAAATTTAACCACGGTTGAATTGAGTTGACTAGTTTCGAAAAGAATTTTAAAATATTTAAATGAAATTATTTACTTAAATTGAGTACTTACTTCTAATTAATTAAATAAAGTTATTTAATTGAATTAGAAGTCATTCTAAATTAATTAAATGAAGTTATTTAATTGAATAAGAAAAGTGTCTCTAATTAATTAAAAATTATTTAATTAAATAGAAAAAGTAATTATGAGAGCATATCTCATTTTATTAAATTAAATATCTCAACAAAATCTCTCTTCTGTTCAAAAAGGGAAATTTTTAGTTCACTATTGATAAAAAATGAGTTAAATGAGTTAACTCCTTTTTCTACTCAAATTGAATCTATTAACTCCTTATTTTACTCATATTAAATCTGTTAACTCCCTTTAATTTGGAAATCTTCCTTTATGACTGAACTTCACCTTTAATCCTAGTCGTTGATTGAAATCGATCTCAACAATTGATGAATTCTAGGAAAGTGTATTTAAGAGACCCTCATCTCTTCCTTTTGAACGGTTGAATGAGAATTTGCATCGAATTGTTGCTGGAATTCATAGTCACATTTTTTCATATTCACATACGCAAAGATCAAGTTTGACCAAAAGTTGACCAGATTTAACCATGGTTGACTTTAGTTGACTAATTTTGAAAAGAATTTTGAAATAATCAAACTAAATTATTTAATTAAATGGAGTACTTCTAATTAATTAAACAAAGTTATTTAATTAAATGAGAAGCCATTCCTAATTAATTAAATGAAGTTATTTAATTAAATAAGAAAAGTGTCTCTAATTAATTAGAGATTATTTTATTAAATAGAAAAAATAATTATGAGAGCATATCTCATTTTATTAAATTAAATATCTCAACAAAATCTCTCTTCAGTTCAAAAAGGTAAATTTTCAGTTCACTATTGATAAAAAATGAGTTAAATCAGTTAACAACTTTATCTACTCAAATTGAATCTGTTAACTCCTTATTTTACTCAAATTAAATTTTTATAACTCCCTTTAATTTGGAAATCTCCCTTTATGACTGAACTTCACCTTTAATTATGTCCATTGATTGAAATCGATCTCAACCGTTGATGAATTCCAGGAAAGTCTATTTAAGAGACCCTCATCTCTTCATTTTGAAAGGTTGAATGAGAATTTGCATCGAATTGTTGCTGGATTTCATATTCACATTTGCTCATATTCACATACGCAAAGATCAAGTTTGACGAAAAGTTGACCAAAATTAACCACGGTTCACTTGAGTTGACTTGTTTTGAAAAGAATTTTGAAATAATTAAACATAATTATTTAATTAAATGGAGTACTTACTTCTAATTAATTAAAAAAAGTTATTTAATTAAATGAGAAGCCATTCCTAATTAATTAAATGAAGTTATTTAATTAAATAAGAAAAGTGTCTCTAATTAATTAAAGATTATTTAATGAAATAGAAAAAGTAATTATGAGAGCATATCTCATTTTATTAAATTAAATATCTTAACAAAATCTCTCTTCAGTTCAAAAAGGGAAATTTTCAGTTCACTATTTTAGAGACAGTTAGGTTTTGGAGTGAGAGGAGGGGAGCTCTACTGCAACTATCCTTACCCTAGCTTGGACCAAGGTTGGTATCTCAAGCTTGCTTCCTTTCCTTTTTCTTTCTTTTAGCATGGTTAAGCCAATCTGCAAGTGTTGAGTTTATCAATGGAGTATGCATTGCATTGCATTGTGGAGTAGCATTCATGTGAGTGTTTGAATGGTGTTCATTCCATGTAGATTAGTGTGACACCATTGTGTATCTTGTTGTATTATGTGGAGTATTGTGAGTATGAGGTTTGGATTTCCTCTATTTCCTTGTTGCATTATGGGTGTTGATATTGTGTTGCAATAATATGATGTGCTCTTGAAAATCTATTGTTTTATTGCTACTTGGTTTTGTTTTCTTGTTGTGCTTGAGTGTTCTTATGGGTGTGGGACTTACACTCACCCTTGTGGGAAGGGAAGAGAAGTCCAGGGTGAATGGACAGCAGTTGGATTGCATAGTTGAGGACCTTGGAGTATGGGCTCCATTGCATCTCATTTTAATATTCATATTTTGCCTTGGGGGACGATAAGAAAAAAAAAAAGAAGAAATGGTGAGGATGGAAGTAACTAAAGTATGGGTTTGTAGGAAGCTAAAGCTGTTGGTTGTTTGTGGTGGAGGATGTTGTGTTGGTAGTGTGTGTGGTGGAAGATGTTTATGAAGCCCCAAAAGGGCATGATATTATGAAGCCCCGAAAGGGCCTTATATTTTGTTGATTTAGCCCCGAAAGAGCATGATTTTTATGGAAAATATGATATGAAATGGTAAACCTCCTTGTGTTTCCACCTTCACCCTATGTTCAAGGTTCCAATGGTGAGCCTTTGTGAAATATCCTTGGGATGGGATTTGTTGCAGTTTTGTTATGTGGTGTATATATTTCTTACAAGTGTGTATATGGATTTTGTTTGAGCCTTGTTCCCCTAGCGCGGGGGTGGTCTCTTTGAGGCCTATGGTTGGGTGGAAAGCACCCATGGTCCTTGTTGTTTTATTGTGATGCATTTGCAAGTTCTTAGAGAAAAATCTTGGAAACTTGGAGTCCTTGTTATCTTCCATGTGCATAGGAGGAGAAGACAATATTGCATTGAGATGAGATAGAGAGAAAAACTCCATTTTGTTATGTGAGCCTAAACGTATTGTAAGAGAAAGCTATTGTCTTGGTTTGATTGTCAATGGAAAGGTTGTGAGTGCTCATGTGTAGTAAAAGTGTTTTCCATTGTGTATATTATGATGTGTTGACTTCACCACCTTTTTGTGTATCATGTGGGTATCACTAAAGATAATTCATTGTAATAATATTGCTGTTTTATTGGATGGTAACACCAATTAGAGATCGAAATTACTTGATGCTCTTGAGTGGAATGCAAAAGAAATTTGATATCATAGAAGAGATAATATTCATAGGAAGGATTATCCTGGTGGATTTCTATTATCATTTTAGTTCCATTTTTTACCAATTGTGAATGTACATTCAAATCTAGATCTGCATCAGAAGATAATGTTGAGAAAATGGTTTCTAAATTTCATAATTCATAGATAGGGATAATCCAGATAACTTCATATAAAGTCTTGTCATGAAATGTTGAGTTATTGGATTAAGTTAATGTTTTGAATGCTAAATGAATCACAATTTTAAAACTATAATTAGTTTATAATTATCTCCTAATTATCGTTGCAATAACTTACCTTGAATATCCTAGATTACAGAAGAAGAAAATCAAGTGATGATATAAAATATACAAGACTTAAGACATAAGCTTGCTGTAGGTGCACATTTTATCCTCTGGAAAATGTATGAAAAATTAAAATAAATCACTTCTCTTAATACATACATTAAAATATTCAAGAGTATTCCTTAGACTCCTAGGACCCTATAACCTATAAAGCATATTTTAACATAATAAAGTAACCATCATATTAATTGCATTAGAAGGGACCTCATATGAGACACATAACTCGAGTCAACACCCTATCAAATCAAAAAAAACTTTTTTAAAAAATATATACAATGCTCATGTTAAACAAACCTAAACTAGCACCAAATAATATTTTAAACAAGACATAGCGTGACAAACAACCTACTATATTGTCTACCCTAGGCTAACATGGGTTGTTGAATGAGAAAACAATTTAATATGCTATGGAGACCAAGGTATTTAATTTCTCTAACATGACCAAGACTTATTTCATCCACCTATTCCCTAGGCGCTTTGTGCCTTCAAATATTATATTGGAATACCGTGCAAGTTTATGACATAATTTTGACAAGAGGGAATGGCTTCCATTTTGTCCTTGACACCTTGATTTGCCTTTGAAGAAGTTATGTCATTTTATATGTCTTTCTTCACCCACCTAATTAAGACTAGGATAAACTCCATGCTGCCAATAATATGGGACCAAGTAGCAAGTCGATTTAATATGGGAATTCGAAATGCATATTTTCTAGCTCAAAATTAATAGGATTTGACTCATGGAAAAGGCGCCTATGCTTGTCTTGGCCAAAAATTTGGTAAGTGAGTCCACCATGGAGAGAAACCCAAGGAATTCGGTTTGTCTATGGGTAAGTGAAGAAGATTATGGGGTAGTAGCACGTGGGTAGTAGGGTGATTTGAAGCTTTGCTAGAGAAAAAGTATTTCATCTTCTTAAAAGAAATGTGAGTGGGGTCAAGTTAATGGACTATGACTAATAGGGTATTTTAGATATATGTTTATGATATATGTTTATATAAATGAATTGATCATTCTTTTCACTACAATTTCAATTGTAGTAGGTATTGACCCTAATATTAAAATGTGATGTCTCTTGCATTAGAGATATAATATGAATAATAAATAGATAATTCAATCTTAATAACTATGTCAATGAAAGATGTAAGTTGGGATATGAAAAAAAATAAAATATACACCCATTGATTTTGGGAACATTTTAAATACTCTAGAAAAGTGTTAATTAGGTATATATTGTTATTTCAATCGATTGCCTAGAGTAGCATAGTTGGCATCAATGTTGATGATAGTTCTAATGGATGGTTAATCAAGGGTTACATGCATTGAAGAAATGTTAACTCATAGGACAAATTAAGATGACATTGAAATGTGGAGTACAGATTGAAGTAGTAGGTATGAGTATTCTCTTTCCAAACCCTGGGTCAGTAGATGTCAGAGGGATGTCCAACTCAGTGATGATATAGTTGTAACACACTTATGTCTTTTGGAGGTTATTTAGGCTTATAAAATTAAGTAATTAAGAATAATAATAATAATAATAATAATTTAAAAAAAATTAATTTGTGCTTAATGTACATTTAGGGTAAATTTAAGGCATGACATAATTAAATAAGAAAAGTGTCTCTAATTAATTAAAAATTATTTAATTAAATAGAAAAAGTAATTATGAAAGCATATCTCATTTTATTAAATTAAATATCTCAACAAAATCTCTCTTCAGTTCAAAAAGGGAAATTTTTAGTTCACTATTGATCAAAAATGAGCTAAATCAGTTAACTCCTTTTTCTACTCAAATTGAATCAGTTAACTCCTTATTTTACTCAAACTAAATCTATTAACTCTCTTTAATTTGGAAATCTCCCTTTATGACTGAACTTCACCTTTAATCCTGACCGTTGATTGAAATCGATCTCAACCATTGATGAATTCCAGGAAAGTCTATTTAAGAGACGCTCATCTCTTCATGTATTGCCTACCCTCGTTCACATCTTTTTTGGACATTTTTGTTATTATCAGACTATGATAGACTAGTTTTATGTTGATGGATTAGTGGTATTGTTTTGACACTATCAGACATTATGTTATGGATTCAGTGGTTATATGATGAGATCATTTAGATTTTACATTTCATGCATACATGATGATCATTATACTATTTTCAGTTATTATTGATGATTAGATTGATGGTTTATTATCTTATGTGTTTTATTATGGATACTTACCCCATACTTGCATGTGTATGGTGTGCATGTTTTCTTATTGTATGACATTTCTGATGTGGTTAAGGAAGGGAGTCATAGTCACCTGCTTAGTCGGGATCTACACGATGCACCACTTCCTGTCATTTTCTATTTAGCTTAGCATTATATATATTGTATGTACATGCATAGTTTTTTTATAGGTTGCAGGTACCGGGTATCGACTTCCCTGAATTGCCAGAATGAGCGTACCCTATTATATTATCTCAACGATAAGAGAACGGAGATAAATTCTCAAGTCCAAATCCCAAACCTTTAAACCAATTGTCCTAGTGAGGTAGGACAAGTATTTAGATATTTTACCCACCAAATGTGTCAGATGACATGATTCGTGATTTTTAACCCTTTAGACTGATTTTGAGTGATTTACTCTATGATGAGTTTTCATATTTTATCTTGGAGGTCTATGGTGAATTTTCTATTAATTAAGTCTTAATAAATGGATTTAATTGATAAATTAATTATTTGAGAAAATTAATATAAAATATCATGTTATTTGATATTTTTGATTGTAATTAATTAAATGTGAATTATTTAGGAAAATGAATTAAATAAAAGAAAATTAGAAATTAAAATTAATAATAATAATAAAATAATAATAAAGTAATAAATAAATAATAATAATAAAAGTTATAAAAGTTAAAATGAAAGTTAGAAATATTTAAATAAAAATTATATAAAAAGTGAATTGGAGTTATAAGCTTGCATGGGAATTAACGTACTTCTCTATTTCTCAAGTGTCAACAACATGGGGGTTAGTGCATCAATTAATCACATGGTGTCTACAACCCTAAGGCTCATCTTGAAGGTTGGAAAAGACCCATGCTTAGTTGGTGACACCTTCCAGCTATTTCTAAAAGCATTCTAGATGTTTCCTGAAAGCTCTTTATATTCAAGCATTCATAGAAGCTTAGAGATAGTGTTTGGAGTGCAATTGGAGCATTGGAGGACTCAAGAATTCTGAAGAAGGGAGGAGCTTGTTCTGCGGATTTTCTGATGAAGAGCAATTTAGCATCAGAATCTAGGTAGATTCTTGTGATTTTACTTATGCTATTTTTGCATCACGCATTCCCTGTCTTCTTCATGTCTTTCATATGTCTTCTGAGAAGTTTCATATTTATATGCATTCTCAATGTGGCTAGATTAATTTAATTGGAGAATTTTATATGAATTCTATAATGCAAATATCTTATTCTTAATTGTAGATATAATCTTTGTGGGAAAAAAAAAACATACATGGTTATGTATTTAGATCTGCATACATATACATATATATAAATATATATTTATATATATGCATATGTATAAATTTATTATGGATCTATTATAAAATTTGAATATATATACATACATACATACATACATACATACATACATACATATATATATATATATATATATATATTTATATATAATGCACCAAATTGATTGATTAATAAAATCGTAGTGGAAAATTTATTAATTTGTATCATGATTCATATCGCATGAAATAAAAGTTTATACATTATATGCTATGGGCACGACTCGTACCCTACACCGGTGGAAGGTAGAGACCTACCATCGTAGGTCTTTGGCGACAGGGGTACTACGTACCTGCTGTCGGCGCAGTGCCTGTGATCGCAGGTACTACGTACTGTAGCAAGAGTTGGGGGGGGGGGTTTAATTGATGTTAACGATATGAAAAAAAATAAAAATAATAACATTTATATACAATTCGATTCTCATATGGTATCAATCGAAATTGTTAATTCGATTTTATGATATGTTATTTAAGTTATTATTTGATCAATGACTTATATTGAAGGTTTATTTTCATAAGGTGACTTTTTAATAATTTTCAACTATTTAATAATTTAAATGTTTTAAATTATTAAATAAGGAATTGATAGTTGGATGGGGGATGTATCAAACAAATGTTATTAATTGGAAAATGGATTTTTAGTTCTAATAAGGAAAACTTTTATTTATCCAAAAACATATATGTGTTCCTCCATTCATTCTTCAGACTTGGAAACTTAAACTGAGATCTCTACATTTAAATTCAAGTTGTAAAACCAAACATGTGTCTAGATTATGTATTCTTTAAGCTATTGTTTTGGGTTTTGGGTTGACTAGTGTTGACCAGTATAGGTCGTCTACCAGAGGCTTGGGAGTTATGTGATTGTGGTGACATGATGATGTTTTAATCTCGATCTTCATAAACCCAACCATGGTTATGTGATAGAATGCTCTATGTATTGGTTGTAATTACTGATTGTTATAGTTGAGATTCTTATGTATGAGACACTTGACTTAACCATTATTTTGGTCATCGATCAGTTATCCTTGGTTATTTTTCTAGTTGCCATGATGACACTGTTATGTGGATTTATTTTGATGATGTCATGATGTGACATGTTTGACTCAACCATTTTTGGAGTCTTCAATCAGTATGATTGAGATATATATATGTTAGTTATTGAGAACCATTGGATATTTAATTATCAATTATACTTCAGTTGCCAATAGAGAGTTGTTGTGTTCATGATTTTCTATGGATGTTTGCTCATGGAGATTTGATACTTTTATGCATATTTGATGATTTTATGCATATGTAATTTTGAGATTTATGAGTCCATGAGCATTAGGGTAGGATATCTGCATGTAGTGACGGGAAGTGGCTTGCAATGGGGGTCGGGGCCCTAAGAGGCTGCCAGGGTAACTCATTGTAAGTTGGATTAATAAGTGATAACATTCACACCTAATACTAACTGAATGAACCTAAAAAGATAAGTGTTTTATTCTCGCCCATGCCTTGAGTGCTTGTATAGGCTAGGATGGGAGTAGTGAGATGCATGGTTGTGACCTTGCATTTCGTAGTATGCCTCATCAGTATGAGAGGATACTAGTGGCCGCATGAAATCAGTATGGACCCGTGGAGTTTAGCTAACTGCCAGGGTAACTTGTATGTGATAATTGCGATGAAACTTTCCCGCTTGTATGGTAGGTTCCTACATGTCATTGTGTGCCTCTAGGATTAGATGTTAGATTTTGTGTTTGGAACCTTTGAGTTAGTATACTTTTAGGATTCCTGGACTTATAGAGATATGTGCTATGTGGTTTTGATAGCTTGTTTGGGACTTGAGATTATCTCCTTAGCACAGTGGGAGTGGACCACTTAGGTACCACGCGGTCAGGTGGTAGTTTATTTTTCCACTCTTATCATTTTGAGATTTATTGAGACATTGTGGCTTATGCGTCCTTCATGGTGGTGGATATGTATCCTTTTTCATTGATGATTAGCATATGTTAGATGATCTTATCTTATGCTTTTATTTGCATGTTAGATTACTTCTACATATGATGTTGTATTTATTAGGAGTGACATTCCTACTATGTATACCAATGATCTCTTTGGTGATTGGAATGTTATGCACAAAGGGATGGCTAGGATCCATGATGGTCTAATGATGTTATTGATGGTTGGGAGGAACCGTGCACTTAGTTTATTATGTTTGATCTTTATGATGGATGTATATGTTCTCTATGATGTTGTACCATGTGATTATCTCTACTCTGATGTATCATGGATTAGAATGGGATGATGTACCTTATCCTATGTATGCATATTTTTGAGCTTGTCACACCCTGTGACATGTACAGTGGATGAATGAGCATTTGAAATTTAATGTATAAACATTGGACTTATCATTATTATTTCATGTGGATGTTGTGCTAGATGGATTCATGTATGTAATTCAATGTTAAGGGATCTTAAAGAATGTGATCTATTATTTATGTTATGTTTATTTTTAGATGGACATTGCTATTGCTTCCGTTGTTGTGCATAAGTTATATGTGATGTTTACTTTCATGAAAAAAAATAAAAAAAATGCTACTAAACTTAGTGAAATTCTAGGTTAATTCTTTGGATCCCTTGGCAGGGCATTACATTTGGTATCAGAGCCTGAGTTTCTACATTGGGAGCTCTGGGTATTTTGGAACAACTAGAACTTTGAACTATTAAGTGTAACTTTCCAAACTTGATCTAGGTGAACAGAAATAGGACTTGAACTATTACTTGAATATTTTTTATACTTCAACACTTAATTTCAAAATTGGAAATTTTACTTAAACCTAGACATAGAACTGAACTTAGTACCTTGTACTATTGTAGGATGGTATCTGGGACTAGGTCTTCTATTAGAGGCCATGGTAGAGGTCGTGGACATGGCAGAACTATCAGCGTCCATGAGTCTGCCCATGAGGGATCGACTCATGTAGAGAGCATGGAAGAGCACTCTAGTAGGCAGCAGGAAGAGAGCCATAGAGAGGACCAAGCTAAGTTAGAAGAGATTGGTTTGAGACAAATGATGAAGACTATTCTTGAACGTCTACCTCCTGTTCAAGAATAGCCTAAAGTGCATCAGACAGAACAAGAGCATAGACCTAGATCTAGAAGTCCTCAGAAGGAACGTCAAAGGTCCATTGTGTCCACTTAGATGAAGGATCTTTCAAGATCCAATGTCAAGCCTTTCAATGGGCAAGGTTCTGGTTATGTGGCTGAGCAGTGGCTTATTTCTCTTGAAAGTATTTTTGCCATGTAGGTGTTCGACAACAATGTTAAGGCAAGGTTTGCGATCACTAATCTAGAGAATTTTGGGGCCACTTGGTGGATGATAGAGGAGAAGAAGTTGGGAATTGATATGAGTAGTGTTACATGGGAGTTATTCCTAGAAAGTTTCTGTGAACGATTCCTACCAGAGGAATGGAAACAACAAAGGGCTGATGAATTTCATAATCTCAGATAGTACACTTTGTCAGTGATCAGGTATGAGCATAAGTTTTATGAGCTTATGCCTTTTTCAGGGTTCAGTGAAAATTCAGCTTAGTTGACACAACATTTTATTAGGGGTTTGAATAACCATATTATTGGGGGAGTTAAGGTACTTGAACCAAAAACCCTCAAGGATGCGGTGCATCGAGCTATCCTTGTTGAGAAAAGTGTCAACCTTGGTCAAATTGGACATTATGTAGCTCAGTGTCCTTAACAAGCACCTTAGTTTTCAAGACCTAGACCTACAGTTTCAGATCCTACAGTGGGTGATGCAGGTAGAGCTCATACAGTTTTTGTAGCAGTTGATCAGCATTAGCCAGATCATCAAAGAATAGTGGTTGAGACCGTAGGTGCTATTATAGGTATATCTCTTTCAGTATTGTTTGATTCAGGAGCTACAGATTCATTTATTTCACCATCTATAGTTTCTAAGTGTAAGCTATATGCGGTGAAGCAAGATCGTGGTTGGCAAGTGGAACTAGCCTCAGGCATTAAGGTCTCCATAGACTTTGTAGTTCATAAGTGTGGGCTTAGTTTAGGAAGCTTTGATATGGAAATGGATCTTCGAGTCATACCCCTTGGTTCCTATGATGTGGTTTTAGGCATGGACTGGCTTGGATCTCATAGAGCCAGTATAGATTGCAGGAAGAAGATTATTAGGTGCCAAGATGACCAAGGGAATGATGTGCAGATAGTTGGGATACTGAGGCCTATATCTCTGTGGATGATTTCTACTATGCAATTGAAGCGAAGTTTCTGTAAGGGATGTCAGATATTTTCTATTATAGTAAATGATCTTGATGAGGAAGATTCCATGAGGGAGACTTTAGATCAGCTGATTTTGTAGGAGTATGTAGATGTTTTTCCAAGTGAGATTCTAGGCATGCCTCCAAAGAGGGATATTGATTTTAGTATTGATCTGATTCCTAGAGCGGAGCTTATTTCTAAAGCTCCTTATCACATGACTACTTAGGAATTGGGTGAGCTACGTCTTTAGCTAGAGGAACTTTTGGCCAAAGGGAGCATTTGACCTAGTGTATCACCATGGGGAGCTCCAGTGCTCTTTGTGAAGAAGAAAGATGGTTCTTGTGCCTTTGTATTGACTATAGACAGTTGAATAAGGTGACTATTAAGAACAGGTATCCTTTACCTAGGATTGATGACTTATTTGATCAGATCAAGGGAGCTACAGTATTCTCCAAGATTGACCTTAAGTCAGGATATCACCAGCTTCGCATTAAGGAAGCAGATATTCACAAGACTACTTTTCAAACTTGTTATGTACATTTAGGTTAAGAAAAATGTGGTGGCGGATGCTTTGAGTCGCAGGAGACATGTGTTATCATCAATGACTCTTAGTGTGGATTTGAGGAGTCAGATTCTTCAAGCACTTACTACGGATTCATGGTATCAGGAAGTGTGCAAAGAGATTGATTCAGGAAGATCTTTGGAAGGTAAGTTTGCTAGTTACATTCGAGATTTAGATGGTCTTTTGAGACATTTGGGGAGGATTTATGTGCCATTTTCGGATGAGCTTTGCACCTTGATACTGGCAGAAGCCCATCGTACACCTTACTTAGCACATCTAGGTGTAAAGAAGATGCATGCTGATTTGAGACATTTGTTCTTTTGGTTTGGGATGAAGCGAGATATTGCTGATTTTGTGGCTAGGTGCCTTGAGTGTCAGAGAGTTAAGGCAGAACATTAGCACCCGGATGGACTTTTGCAGCCTAATCTCATTCCTTCTTGGAAGTGGGATATCATCTCCATGAATTTTATTGTGGGATTACCTATGACAGTTTGACATCATGATGCTATCATGTTCACCGTTGATTGATTAAGGTAGCACATTTTTCATCGATTAGGTCTTCCTACACAGTAGCTTCTGTAGCTAATGTCTTTATGCATGATATTGTGGGGTTACATGGTATTCCTAAAAAGATCATTTCTGACAGGGATCCTGTATTCACATCTGCATTCTGGACATTGTTGTAGCATGAGCTCGGAGCACAGTTAAACTTCAGCTCGGCATATCATCCAGAGATTGATGGTTAGAAAGAGAGGGTGAATTAGGTTTTGAAGGATATGTTATGGATGTATGTGATGGATAGGTAGACACATTGGGAGGATTATCTCTACTTAGTGGACTTTTCTTACAACAACGGGTATCATAGTTCTATTGGTATGGCACCATTTTAGACATTATATGGACGTCCTTGTCGTACACTATTGAGTTGGGATAGTCTTGAGGATCGCATCCTATTGGGTCCTGCGATGCTTTATGATATGGAGCAAAAGGTAGTGTGTATCCGTGAGCACTTGACTACAGCACAGGATAGGTAGAAGAAGTACGCTGATGCTCATAGGACTAATAAGCAATTTTTTGTGGGTGATAAGATTTTCTTGAGAGTGCGACTATGAAAGAGTCTGATATGATATGGAAAGGGTTCTAACCTAGCACCTCGCTATGTGGGACCATTCGAGATTTTAGAGAGGATTGGCTCGGTTGCTTACCATCTTGCTCTACTGCCCAGCCTAGCTCGCATTCATGATATTTTTCATGTTTCAGTTCTTTGACAGTATATACCAGATATTGTACATGTTTTTGATTGGAATGAGTTTCAGGTAGAGGACAGGCAGCTGGCTTTGGAGCCGGTTCTTATTCTGGAGCAGCGGGAGTTGACCCTCAGGGGTTGAACCATCGAGCAGGTAAGGGTCCAATGGGACCCTACTGATGATTCTTCAACTACTTGGGAGGATGCAGCTAGATTGAGGGAGTTATATCCCTACTTGTTTGTAGGCTTCCAGGACTAAGCCTAACCCAAGGGGGGGTGGATGTAGTCCCTACCCTTGTTCACATCTTTTCTGGACATTGTTGTTATTATCAGTCTATGATAGACTAGTTTTATGTTGATGGATTAGTGGTATTGTTTTGACACTATCAAACATTATGTTATGAATTTAGTGGTTATATGATGAGATCATTTAGACTTTAAGTTTCATGCATACATGATGATCATTATACTGTTTTCACTTATTATTGATGATTATATGGATAGTTTATTATCTTATGTGTTTTATTATGGATACATACCCCATACTTGCATGTGTATGGTGTGCATGTTTTCTTATTGTATGACATTTTTGATGTGGTTAAGGAAGGGAGTCGTAGTCACCTACTTAGTCAGGATCTACACGATGCACCACTTCCTGCCATTGTCTGTTTAGCTTAACATTACATATATTGTATGTACATGCATGGTTTTTCTGTAGGTTGCAGGTACCAGGTATCGACTTCCCTGAATTGCCAAGATGAGCGTACTCTATTATACTATCTCAATGATAAGAGAAGGGAGATAAATTCTCAAGTCCAAATCCCAAACCTTTAAACCAATTGTCCTAGTGAGGTAGGACAAGTATCTAGATATTTTATCCACCGAATGTGTCGGATGACATGATTCATGATTTTTAACCCTTTAGACTAATTTTGAGTGATTTTCTCTATGATGGGTTTTCATATTTTATCTTGGAGGTCTATGGTGAATTTTCTATTAATTAAGTCTTAATAAATGGATTTAATTGATAAATTAATTATTTGAGAAAATTAATATAAAATATCATGTTATTTGATATTTTTGATTGTAATTAATTAAATGTGAATTATTGAGAAAAATGAATTAAGTAAAAGAAAATTAGAAATTAAAATTAATAATAATAATAAAATAATAATAAAGTAATAAATAAATAATAATAATAAAAGTTATAAAAGTTAAAATGAAAGTTAGAAATATTTAAATAAAAATTATATAAAAAGTGAATTGGAGTTATAAGCTTGCATGGGAATTAACACACTTCTCTATTTCTCAAGTGTCAACAACACGGAGGGTAGTGCATCAATTAAGCACATGGTGTCTACAACCCTAAGGCTCATCTTGAAGGTTGGAAAAGACCCATGCTTAGTTGGTGACACCTTCCAGCTATTTTTAGAAGCATTCTAGATGTTTCCTCAGAGCTCTTTATATTCAGGCATTCATAGAAGCTTAGAGATAGCGTTTGGAGTGCAATTGGAGCATTGGAGGACTCAAGAATTCTGAAAAAGGGAGAAGCTTGCTCTGCGAATTTTTTGAGGAAGAACGATTTAGCATCAGAATCTAGGTAGACTCTTGTGATTTTACTTATGCTATTTTCACATCACGCATTTTCTATCTTCTTCGTATCTTCCATATGTCTTCTGAGAAGTTTCATATTTATATGCATTCTCAATGTGGGCAGATTAATTTAATTGCAGCATTTTATATACATTCTATAATGCAAATATCTTATTCTTAACTGTAGATATAATCTTTGTGAGAAAAAAAAACATACATGGTTATGTATTCAGATCTGCATACATATACATATATATAAATATATATTTATATATATGCATATGTATACATTTATTATGGATCTATTATAAAATTTGAATATATATATATACATATATATATATATACATACATATATATATACATACATACATACATACATATATATGTATGTATATATATATGTATGTATATATATATATGTATGTATATATATATATATGTATGTATATATATATGTATGTATGTATGTATGTATGTATGTATGTATGTATGTATGTATGTATGTATGTATGTATGTATATATGTATATATATATATATATATATATATATATACCTATGTATATTTATATATAATGCACCAAATTGAGCGATCAATAAAATCGCAGTGAAAAATTTATTAATTTGTATCGCAATTCATATCGCATGAAACAAAAGTTTATACATTATATGTTGCGAGCACGATTTGTACCCTGCGCCAGCGGAAGGCAGAGACCTGCCGTCGTAGATCTACGGCAATAGGGGTACTACGTATGTTCTCATAATTACTTTTTCTATTTAATTAAATAATCTTTAATTAATTAGAGGCACTTTTCTTATTTAATTAAATAACTTCATTTAATTAATTAGGAATGGCTTCTCCTTTAATTAAATAACTTTGTTTAATTAATTAGAAGTAAGTACTCCCTTTAATTAAATAATTTCGTTTAATTATTTCAAAATTCTTTTCGAAACTAGTCAACTCAAGTCAATCATGGTTAAATCTGGTCAACTTTTGGTCAAACTTGATCTTTGCGTATGTGAATATGAGCAAATGCAAGTATGAATTCCAGCAACAATTCGATGCAAATTCTCATTCAACCTTTCAAAATGAAGAAATGAGGGTCTCTTAAATAGACTTTCCTGGAATTCATCAATGGTTGAGATCTATTTCAATCAATGGTCAGGATTAAAGGTGAAGCTCAGTCATAAAGGGAGATTTCCAAATTAAAGGGAGTTAACAGATTTAATTTGAGTAAAATAAAGAGTTAACTGATTCAATTTGAGTAGAAAAAGGAGTTAACTGATTTAACTCATTTTTTATCAATAGTAAACTGGAAATTTCCCTTTTTGAATTGAAGAGTGATTTTGTTGAGATATTTAATTTAATAAAATGAGATATGCTCTCATAATTACTTTTTCTAGTTAATTAAATAATTTTTAATTAATTAGAAGCACTTTTCTTATTTAATTAAATAACTTCATTTAATTAATTAGGAATGGCTTCTCATTTAATTAAATAACTTTGTTTAATTAATTAGAAGTAAGTACTCCATTTAATTAAATAATTTTGTTTAATTATTTTCAAATTCTTTTCGAAGCTAGTCAACTCAAGTCAACCGTGGTTAAATCTGGTCAACTTTTGGTCAAACTTCATCTTTGCGTATGTGAGTATGAGCAAATGTGAGTATGAATTCCAGCAACAATTCGATGCAAATTCTCATTCAACCTTTCAAAATGAAGAGATGAGGGTCTCTTAAATAGACTTTCTTGGAATTCATCAACGGTTAAGATCGATTTCAATCAATGGTCAGGATTAAATGTAGTGGCTGCCCCTGGTTCGCATTTTGTATTCAGTTATTGATGATGATTAGTAAGATGGTTTATTATCATGTATTTTCTTATGGATACTTTCCCCATACTTGCATGTGTATGGTGTGTGTGTTTGCTTTGCGTGTTTGCTTTTGTATGGCGTGTCTGATGTGGTTAAGGAAGGGAGTCATAGTCACCTGCTAGTCGAGATCTACACGATGCACTACTTCCTGCCATTACTTATTTAGTTTAGTATATATTGTGTTTGTACATGCATGGTTTTAATGCAGGTTGCAGGTACCGGATATCGACTTCTCTGAATTTGCCAAGATGAGCGTATCCTATCACATTATCTCAATGATAAGAGAAGGGAGATAAATTCTCAAGTCCAAATCCCAACCCTTTAAGCCATTTGTTCTAATTGGAAATTAGGACAAGTATCTGAGTTGTGTACCCTCCAAATGCGTTAGATGACGTAATTCGTGATTTAAACCCTTGGTTTGATTTTGTATGTATTTGATTATAATAGTTTTCATATTTTACCTTATGAGTCTTTGATGTATTTTCTATTAATTAAGCTTAATTAAAAAGATTTAATTAATGGTTTAATTTAATGGAAAACTAATATGATATTTTAATATTTATTTTATTTAATTAATTGAGAAATTAATTAAATAAAATAATTAAATTTGAAGATGAAAGTTATAATTTTAAATTTGGAATGTGACAATATTAATTTTAATAATAATATATTTGGAGTTCATTTTTAAATAAATGACTAAATAATATTATTATTAAAGCTAATAAATATTTTAGCAATAAATTTTTGGAAAATGAAATTTAAAAGTGGAAAATATATTTAAAATTATTAAAAGATTCTATATTTCATGTGATTAAAATATAAATATATTATGACTGAAAAGTGGAATTATTAAAGTAAGTGCATGAGATTTAATAAATAAATAAATTAAATTGGAAAGAGTAAAGTAAATATTAAATTAATTAATGTGCACTATTTTAATATTTGCTCACATTGGAGTTGGCAAATTCTCGAGAGTTGTCATGTAGACAACACTGGAGTTTTCACTCTAAGAATGCACTAATTGTCTACACTTAGGAGTTAGCATTTTATTTGAGCACATGGTGTCTACAACCTTATGACTTATCTAGAAGGTTGGAGAAGACTTATGCTTGGTTATCATGCTTATCTTCTAGTTGTTTCTAGAGACACTCTAGATGCATCTTAGAGGCCTTTAAATAGAGGCTCTCCTAGTGTGTTTTGAACAAGTTTAAATGGAAGCTACAAGCTACAAGATAAAATGGAAGCTTCAAAGCTTACATGCATTGGAGAAGCTCATATGCTCATATGTTCCTCCTACATGCTTCTATGTTTCTATAAGCACCTCTAGTCACTTGGAGGATTCGATTGGCTTGGATCTTGGAGGAATTGTGAATGATGAAGAAGGAAGGGATTTTCTATGGACTTCTAAAGCATGGCAGATTAGCATCAGTGTCCAGGTGCACTCGTGATATTCGCATATTCTCTTTGCACTATTTCTCTTCCTATCTTCATCATGTCTGTTATATGTGTATGAATACTCTTGTGAATGATTCTACAATTAAATTGGAATCTAGATATGTAGGGTTGCAAAGAAAATAATAAAAAACCTTAGTTCCAAATGAGAAAGAATTAGATCTATCGGGTTTGGGTTCGAATTAGAATCAAATTGATAAATAGATTTGAAGAGGGTTTCTAAATCTAATGTCAAACCTATTTAGAAATTAATGGTTAAATTTAGAAAACAATTATTCTAGGAGAAAATTCTTAATTCATCACAAATTGTCCTGTCGCTACCCCTTGGATAGATCCAAACTCAGTCATTCATAACTTCTTATTGTAATCGAATTTATTTGATCACTCCAGTCAGAATTGGTGCAACTTGACCCTCTCCAACATATTTCAATTTCAGCTCGATCCAACGTTTCATTAGGGAGATATGGCCGTCGTACTAAGACTGTTTTATTCAAGGACATATATTTCTCAATTTCCCATAACCAAAAGTTCTTTATGCTTAAACTCACAAAAATAATATATCAAAGCATGGAATGAATTAAAGATATTATTGCAATCTTCCCTTAGTAGAATCTTATTAATATGCATTAGTTTTATATGGTTTATTATCTAATCTAATTAAATCAAATTTAATTAAGATTAGTTAATAGTAGAAGAAGTGTAATTAATTATTAGTCAATCTATGTAAATGGATTTTTAAATGAGAGAAAATTAAAAGAAAAGATATTGATATATTTTATGTAGTGAACTTTTAATATTGATTATTTAATGTATATTAAATACTATTTAATATATATTAAATAGTTAAGAGGTGGTAATTATAAAGATGTTTAATGATGATTATTAAGAGACGCAAATTTTAATGATATTGGACAATGGGTCATTGTTACATTTTGATCTTGTTTTAACATAGCTACGATTTGAATTATTGTTATGATTAATACATTATGTCTTATTGATATACCTTAATGGTATTAAGAGTTACCTAATGCAGTTTATGTAAATGTTCTCTAAATTGATTATTTATAGTTTTGATAAGTTTATTATTTATTAATGTTTGTTGGGTCTAACAAATTATTAATAAATAATAATATAAATAGTTTAAATAGCTATCAATTAATTTGATTAGAGTAATCTAGTGGAGATTATTTATTAATTGAAGTTTGTAAAAGATAATAATTTTTAGATTTGGATTATAATTGATTTTAATCAATTAATGTTTATTGAGTTGACAATATGATTATATACGATAGAGTTTTAACTTGAAACGATTATCATGATGAATGTGATCTACTAATAAGATTTCCAATATAGTTTATTATTAAATATTAACCAGTTATTATTATTGAACTATTAAAATGATTATTTATGCATTGGATTGTAGTTGACTTTTAACGTACAAATTATAGTTAGTTATTAGTTAACTAATATTCATTGGGTTGATAGTTTGGTTGTGAAGTTATTAATTAAATAAATTAACTAGAGTTAATTGGATTTAATTAATAATTAAGTTATATAATGGAGATTTAATTGATATAATTCTTTTAATGAGATTGTAGAAATACTAATATCAAAGTTGTTAGGTCTTATCCTAATAACTTGAATAAAGACTTTAGTCATTTGTATGGTTATTAGTGATGACTTTATGAAGAGGATTAAATTTTAGTAATATTTAATTAAGCTTTAATTAAGAATTATTAGAATGATAATAGGTCATGGATGGTGTACCTATGTTAATTGATGGATTTAATTGATCCTTTTAAAAAAGTTATAATCTCTTATTCGAAGATTGATAATTGGTTCTTTTATGAATGAATAATGATCTTTTGATTATGTTGAAATATAGAAGTAACATTAAAGAAGAGTTATTCAATTAGTACTATGGATCTTAGCAAATAAAGCAAATTATTTAATGAGTAAATATTTATTCTTAAGTTATTCTTAGAATTTAATTCTTAATAATGAAAGGATAATGATATCGGGGAATAATTGGGTTTACTTGTAGGTCAAATGATGAAACTTAAGACACTTGAAAGTATATTTGCAAACAAAAAACTAGAAACCCCTACACATTATTCAACTATGTGAATTTAGTAAACCAAAATATGTGTTTGCATCATGTATTCTATATGCTTCTTGTTTTGGGTTTTGGGTTAACTAGTGTTGACCAGTCCTAGGTTGTTACCAGAGGCTTGGGGGTTATGAGATGTGATGGCATATTGATTTTATTTGGTCTCGATCTTTATAAGCCCAACCATGGTTATGTGATAGTATGCTCTATGTAATATTTATATTTACTAATTGTTATTGTTCATCAGTCTTCATGTGTGAAGCCGAGATGTATGTGAAGCTAATTATTTTTGAGTCATCGATTAGTTATCCTTGGATTACTTTCTAGTTGCTATGATGGGACTAAAATGTGGATTTATTTATTGATGATGTCATGTTGTGACATGTTTGACTCAATCATTTTGGAGTCTTCGATCAGTATGATTTTGAGATATTCTTGATTGCTTGTTGAAGAACTAATGGCTATAATGATTTATTTTGAGATATATTTTGGTTGTTGAGAACTAATGGATATTTATGATTATCAGTGATGCCTTCAGTTGCCAATAGAAAACTATTGTGGTCATGATTTTCTATGGATGCTTTTCCAGATGCTCATGGAGATTTGATGATTCTTATCTTGGAGATTTGATGATTATTATTATGGATATTTGATGCTTTCATGCATATTTGATGATTTTATTATGGATTATCTTTTATGATTTTGAGATTTATGATTCCATGAGCTTAGGGTAGGTAATCTACTTGTAGTGTCAGGAAGTGGCTTGCAATGGGGGTCGGGGCCCTAAGTGGCTGCCAAGGTAACTCATTGTAAGTTTGGTTAATAAGTGATAACATTTACACACTAAATGGAGATTAAATGAACCTAAAAAGATAATTGTTTTGGTTCTTGCCCATGCTTTGAACGCTTGTACACGCTAGGATGGGAGTAGTGAGAACGCATGGTTGCAACTTTGCATTTCTTAGTATGCTTTGTCAGTATGAGAGGATACTAGTGGCCACATGAGATTAGTATAGACCCGTGGAGTTTAGCTAACTACCAGGGTAACTTGTACGTGATAAATGCGATGACACTTTCTCGCTTGCATAGTAGGTTTCCTACATGTCATTGTGTGCCTTTGAAAATTAGATGTCGATTTTATGTGATGGAACCTTTGAGTTAGTATACTTTTAAGATTCTTGGACTTATAGAGGTTTGTGCTTTGTGAATTGATATCCTGTTTGAGACTTGAGATTATCTCCTCGGCACGGTGGGAGTGGACCACTTAGGTTCCACGCGGTCGGGTGGTAGTGTATTTTCCACTCTTATCATTTGAGATCCATTCATAGACACCATGGCTGGAGTATTCTTGGTTGGTATTTATCTTCATTTTGTTATTGGATCATTATGATAGATGATATACCTTATGATGGATTTATTTACTGGTATGTTTCTTATATCGATGATTTGCATATGTTAGATGATGTTACTTTATGCTTTACTTTGTATGTTAGTAGGATGTTTTAAGAGTGACATTCTTACTATGATAATACCGATGATCTCGCCGGTGCTTTGCAATGTTACGCACGGAGGGATGGCTAGGATCCACGATGGTCTAATGATGCTATTTAGGGTTGGGAGGAACCGTACACTTAGTTATTTATGTTCGTGATATATGGTTATATTTTATGATGGATGTTTATTCTTTCAAGCTTTTCATACCTTGTAACATGTACAGTGGATGATTGAGCAATATAAAATATAATTACAAAAAGGACACTTGCATATTGTTTAAGAACATTGGATGTATTATTGTTATTTTATAAGGATGTGATGTTAGATGATTAGTTATGTTAGATGTAATTCAACGTTAAGGGATCTTTAAAGAATGTAACTTGTTATGTTATGTTTATTTTCAGTTGGATGTTACTATTGCTTCCGCGAATGTTATGAATGGTTTATCTTTCATGTTTAAAAAAAAATTGTTTGGTAAACTTAGTGAAATTCATTGGATCCCTTGGCGGGGCATTACATTAAAGGTGAAGTTCAGTCATAAAGGGAGAATTCCAAATTAAATGGAGTTAATAGATTTAATTTGAGTAAAATAAGGAGTTAACTGATTCAATTTGAGTAGAAAAAGGAGTTAACTGATTTAACTCCTTTTTTATCAATAGTGAACTAAAAATTTTCCTTTTTGAACTAAATAGAGATTTTGTTGAGATATTTAATTTAATAAGATGAGATATACTATCATAATTACTTTTTCCATTTAATTAAACAATCTTTAATTAATTAGAGGCACTTTTCTTATTTAATTAAATAACTTCATTTAATTAATTAGGAATCGCTTCTCATTTAACTAAATAACTTTGTTTAATTAATTAGAAGTAAGTACTCCATTTAATTAACTGATTTCATTTAATTATTTCAAAATTCTTTTGAAAACTAGTCAACTCAAGTCAATCGTGGTTAAATCTGGTCAACTTTTGGTCAAACTTGATCTTTGTGTATGTAAATATGAGCAAATGTGAGTACGAATTCCAGCAATAATTCGATGCAAATTCTCATTCAACCTTTCAAAATGAAGAGATGAGGGTCTCTTAAATAGACTTTCCTGAAATTCATCAACGGTTGAGATCGATTTCAATCAACGGTCAGGATTAAAGGTGAAGTTAAGTCATAAAGCGAGATTTCCAAATTAAAGGGAGTTAACAGATTTAATTTGAGTAAAATAAGGAGTTAACAGATTGAATTTGAGTAGAAAAAGGAGTTAACTGATTTGACTCATTTTTTATCAATAGTGAACTGAAAATTTCCCTTTTTGAATTGAAGAGAGATTTTGTTGAGATATTTAATTTAATAAAATGAGATATGCTCTCATAATTACTTTTTCTATTTAATTAAATAATCTTTAATTAATTAGAGACACGTTTCTTATTTAATTAAATAACTTCATTTAATTAATTAGGAATGTCTTTTCATTTAATTAAATAACTTTGTTTAATTAATTAGAAGTAAGTACTCCATTTAATTAAATAATTTCATTTAATTATTTCAAAATTCTTTTTGAAACTAGTCAACTCAAGTCAACCGTGGTTAAATCTGGTCAACTTTTGGTCAAACTTGATCTTTGTGTATGTGAATATGAGCAAATGTGAGTATGAATTCCAGCAACAATTCGATGCAAATTCTCATTCAACCTTTCAAAATGAAGAGATGAGGGTCTCTTAAATAGACTTTCCTGGAATTCATCAACGGTTGAGATCGATTTCAATCAACGATCACGATTAAAGGTGAAGTTCAGTCATAAAGGAAGATTTTCAAATTAAAAAGAGTTAACAGATTTAAATTAAGTAAAATAAGGAGTTAACTGATTCAATTTGAGTAGAAAAAAGAGTTAACTGATTTAACTCATTTTTGATCAATAGTGAACTGGAAATTTCCCTTTTTGAACTGAAGAGAGATTTTGTTGAGATATTTAATTTAATAAAATGAGATATGTTCTCATAATTACTTCTTCTATTTAATTAAATAATCTTTAATTAATTAGAGGCACTTTTCTTATTTAATTAAATAATTTCATTTAATTAATTAGGAATGGCTTCTCATTTAATTAAATGACATTGTTTAATTAATTAGAAGTAAGTACTTCATTTAATTAAATAATTTCTTTTAATTATTTAAAAAAAAATTTCCAAACTAGTCAACTCAAGTCAACCGTGGTTAAATTTGGTCAACTATTGGTCAAACTTGATCTTTGCGTATGTGAATATGAGCAAATGTGAGTATGAATTCCAGCAACAATTCGATATAAATTCTCATTCAACCTTTCAACATGAAGAGATGAGGGTCTCTTAAATAGACTTTCCTGGAATTCATCAACGATTGAGATCGATTTCAATCAACAGTCAGAATTAAAAGTGAAGTTCAGTCATAAAGAGAGATTTCCAAATTAAAGGGCGTTAACAGATTTAATTTGAGTAAAATAAGGAGTTAACTGATTCAACTTGAGTAGAAAAAGGAGTTAACTGATTTAACTCATTTTTGATCAATAGTGAACTAGAAATTTACCTTTTTGAACTGAAGAGAGATTTTGTTGAGATATTTAATTTAATAAAATGAGATATGCTCTTATAATTACTTTTTCTATTTAATTAAATAATCTTTAATTAATTAGAGACACTTTTCTTATTTAATTAAATAACTTCATTTAATTAGTTAGGAATGGCTTCTCATTTAATTAAATAATTTTGTTTAATTAATTAAAAGTAAGTACTACATTTAATTAAATAATTTCATTTAATTATTTCAAAATTCTTTTCGAAACTAGTCAGCTCAAGTCAGTTGTGGTTAAATTTGATCAACTTTTGGTCAAACTTGATCTTTGTGTATGTGAATATGAGCAAATGTGAGTATGAATTCTAGCAACAATTTGATGCAAATTCTCAGTCAACCTTTCAAAGTGAAGAGATGAGGGTCTCTTAAATAGACTTTCCTGGTATTCATCAACGGTTGAGTTCGATTTCAATCAAGGGTCAGGATTAAAGGTGAAGTTCAGTCATAAAGGGAGATTTCCAAATTAAAGGGAGTTAAAAGATTTAATTTGAGTGAAATAAGGAGTTAACTAATTCAATTTGAGTAGAAAAAGGAGTTAATTGATTTAACTCATTTTTGATCAATAGTGAACTGAAAATTTTCCTTTTTAGCTAAAGAGAGATTTTGTTGAGATATTTAATTTAATAAAATGAGATATGCTCTCATAATTACTTTTTCTATTTAATTAAATAATTTTTAATTAATTACAGACACTTTTCTTATTTAATTAAATAACTTCATTTAATTAGTTAGGAATGACTTCTCATTTAATTAAATAACTTTGTTTAATTAATTAAAAGTAAATACTCCATTTAATTAAATAATTTCTTTTAATTATTAAAAATAAAATTTCAAACCTAGTCAACTCAAGTCAACCGTGGTTAAATCTGGTCAACTTTTGGTCAAACTTAATCTTTACGTATGTGAATATGAGCAAATGTGAGTATGAGTTAAAGCAACAATTAGATGCAAATTCTCATTCAACCTTTCAAAATGAAGAGATGAGGGTCTCTTAAATAGACTTTTCTGAAATTCATCAACGGTTGAGATCGATTTCAATTAACGGTCAGGATTAAAGGTGAAGTTCAGTCATAAAGGGAGATCTCCAAATTAAAGGGAGTTAACATATTTAATTTGAGTAAAATAAGGAGTTAACTGATTCAATTTGAGTAAAAAAATGAGTTAACTGATTTAACTAATTTTTGATCAATAGTGAACTGGAAATTTCCTCGGGTGAACCCACAATAGTGGGTTACACTTTTTTGGAGGAAGAAATTTCTCCAAAAAATCAAAAGTCAGATTTTTTGCCAAAAAACTTTCGATAGAATGTAATCATCGAGTTTCAATAGAAACTATAAAATTGTGTATCGAAACTACTTTTGATGGTAGTTTCGATCAAAACTAACTATGCAAAAAAAATTTATTCTAAATAGTTTCGATAGAAACTAAATAGTTTCTATAGAAACTATTTTTTAGTTTCTATAGAAACTATTTAGTTTCTATAGAAACTATTTAGTTTCTATAGAAACTATTTAGTTTCTATCAAACGTAATTTTTACATGAAAACTCGGCCTTATTATTTTCGATAGAAACTAACTAAAAATAGTTTCTATCGAAAGTATTAAAAAAGTTTCGATAGAAAGTTAGTTTCTATCGAAACTAGTAAAGTAGATGGCTTTACAATGCCTATAACATTCTTAGTTGTTTTCATGGCTTCTAGGCTCAATTTCTAGGTTCAGATGGAGCATTAAAGACATGTCATTTTCCATGACTCAAGTACTTAGAATGAGCTTTCTAATGAATATGGATTTCATAAATTTTGAATTTTTTTAGTATACATTTTTTTTACGTTAATTGAACAGAGGTTCATTATAAAAAATAAACCTATATATTGAACGCTCATGGAAAAATAGTAAATAAGAGAATAGATTTTTTAAAAAATAACTACGGTCTCTATATTTGAGTCCTCTTTCAATGAAAAAATAATAATTTGAAATTGGATAAATATATAATAAGTTACATGTGTCAAAAGCCATGTATGTCCAAATTAGTGTTAGGTCAACTTTAAATTTTGATAAAATATGAAATACTAATGATAAAGACATCAAATCACCTTTGCGGTTTTGGTATGGATGTTAAAAAACTAAATTCGAAAGAATTATAATGATATCTAAAGTAGAAAAAAAGTTATGTGTGTCAAAAACAATGTCGCTTTTTAAAAATCAGGTTTTTGATAACATAGCAATTTTCTTGGGAGAAGAATTAATTCAATCAAATCAATTAAAAAAATATATTTAAAAATATATTTAGAATCTATATAGAAAATCCTAAAGGACTCTAGTTTACATCATCTTCAAATTCCTTACCATTAAATGGAAATTTGCATCTGAATGTGAAAGGTTTCTTGAAAATTCATAGTTCAGTGTCAGTTTAGGCAAAAAAGTGTAACCCATTATTGTGGGTCCACCCCCGGGCTTTTTGAACTGAAGAGAGATTTTGTTGAGATATTTAATTTAATAAAATAAAATATGCTCTCATAATTATATTTTCTATTTAATTAAGTAATCTTTAATTAATTAGAGACACTTTTCTTATTTAATTAAATAACTTCATTTAATTAATTAAGAATGGCTTCTCATTTAATTAAATAACTTTGTTTAATTAATTAAAAGTAAGTACTCCATTTAATTAAATAATTTCGTTTAATTATTTTAAAATTCTTTTCAAAACTAGTCAACTCAAGTCAACTGTGGTTAAATCTGGTCAACTTTTGGTCAAACTTGATCTTTGCGTATGTGAATATGAGCAAATGTGAGTATGAATTCCAGCAACAATTCAATGCCAATTCTCATTCAACTTTTTGAAATGAAGAGATGAGAGTCTCTTAAATAGACTTTCCTAAAATTCGTCAATGGTTGAGATTGATTTCAATATACGGTCAGGATTAAAGGTGAAGTTCAGTCATAAACAGAGATTTCCAAATTAAAGGGAGTTAACAGATTTAATTTGAGTAAAATAAGGAGTTAACTGATTCAATTTGAGTAGAAAAAGGAGTTAACTCATTTAACTCATTTTTGATCAATAATGAAGTGGAAATTTCCCTTTTTGAACTGAAGAGATATTTTGTTGAGATATTTAATTTAATAAAATAAGATATGCTCTCATAATTAATTTTTCTATTCAATTAAATAATCTTTAACTAATTAGAGACACTTTTCTTATTTAATTAAATAACTTCATTTAATTAGTTAGGAATGACTTCTCATTTAATTAAATAACTTTGCTTAATTAATTAGAAGTAAGTACTCCATTTAATTAAATAATTTTGTTTAATTATTTAAAAATTCTTTTGGAAACTAGTCAACTCAAGTCAACTGTGGTTAAATCTGGTCAACTTTTGGTCAAACTTGATCTTTGCATATGTGAATATGAGCAAATGTGAGTATGAATTCTAGCAACAATTCGATGCAAATTCTCATTCAACCATTGAAAATGAATAGATGAGGGTCTCTTAAATAGACTTTTATGAAATTCATCAACGGTGGAGATCGACATCAATCAACGGTCAGGATTAAAGGTGAAGTTCAGTCATAAAGTGAGATTTCCAAATTAAAAAGGAGGTAATAGATTTAATTTGAGTAAACTAACGAGTTATCCGACTCAATTTGAGTAGAAAAAGGAGTTAACTGATTTAACTCATTTTTTATTAGTAGTGAACTGAAAATTTTCCTTTTTGAACTGAAGAGAGATTTTGCTGAGATATTTAATTTAATTATATGAGATATGCTCTCACAATTACTTTTTCTATTTAATTAAATAATCTTTAATTAATTATAGACACTTTTCTTATTTAATTAAATAACTTCACTTAATTAGTTAGGAATGGCTTCTCATTTAATTAAATAACTTTGTTTAATTAATTAGAAGTAAGTACTCCATTTAATTAAATAATTTCATTTAATTATTTCAAAATTCTTTTCAAAATTAGTCAACTCAAGTCAACCGTGGTTAAATCTGGTCAACTTTTGGTCAAACTTGATCTTTGCGTATATGAATATGAGCAAATGTGAGTATGAATTCTAGAACCAATTCGATGCAAATTCTCATTTAATCTTTCAAAATGAAAACATGAGGGTATCTTAAATAGACTTTCCTAGAATTCATCAACGGTTTATATTGATTTCAATCAACGGTCAGGATTAAAGGTGAAGTTCAGTCATAAAGGGAAATTTTAAGATTAAAGGGAGTTAATAGATTTAATTTGAGTAAAACAAAGAGTTAGCTAATTCAATTTGAGTAGAAAAAAGAGTTAACTAATTTAACTCATTTTTGATCTATAGTGAACTGGAAATTTTTCTTTTTGAATCCAAGAGAGATTTTGTTGAGATGTTTAATTTAATAAAATAAGATATACTCTCATAATTACTTTTTGTATTTAATTAAATAATCTTTAATTAATTAGAGACACTTTTCTTATTTAATTAAATAACTTCATTTAATTAGTTAGGAATGGCTTCTCATTTAATTAAATAACTTTGTTTAATTAATTAAAAGTAAGTACTCCATTTAATTAAATAATTTCATTTAATTATTTCAAAAAAAATTTGAAATTAGTCAACTCAAGTCAACCGTGGTTAAATCTGGTCAACTTTTGGTCAAACTTTATCTTTGTGTATGTGAATATGAGCAAATGTGAGTATGAATTTCAGCAACAATTTGATGCAAATTCTCATTCAACCTTTCAAAATGAAGAGATGAGGGTCTCTTAAATAGACTTTCCTGGAATTCATCAACAGTTGAGATCGATTTCAATCAACAGTCAAGATTAAAGGTGAAGTTCAGTCATAAAGGAAGATTTTCAAATTAAAGAGATAACAGATTTAGTTTGAGTAAAATAAGGAGTTAACTGATTGAATTTGAGTAGAAAAAGGAGTTAACTGATTTAACTCATTTTTCATCATTAGTGAACTGGTAATTTCCCTTTTTGAACTTAAGAGAGATTTTGTTGAGATATTCAATTTAATAAAATGAGATATGCTCTCATAATTACTTTTTCTATTTAATTAAATAATTTTTAATTAATTCGAGATAGTTTTCTTATTTAATTAAATAACTCCATTTAATTAATTAGAAATGGCTTCTTATTTAATTAAATAACTTTGTTTAATTAATTAGAAGTAAGTACTTCATTTAATTAAATAATTTCATTTAATTATTTCAAAATTCTTCTCGAAACTAGTCAACTCAAATCAACCATGGTGAAATTTGGTCAACTTTTGGTCAAACTTGATCTTTGCGTATGTGAATATGAGAAAATGTGTGTATGAATTCCAGCAACAATTCGATGCGAATTCTCATTCAACCTTTCAAAATGAATAGATGAGGGTCTCTTAAATAGACTTTTCTTAAATTCATTAACGGTTGAGATCGATTTCAATCAACGGTCAGGATTAAAGGTGAAGTTCAGTCATAAAGTGAAATTTTCAAATTAAAAAGGAGTTAACAGATTTAATTTGACTAAACTAAGGAGTTAACTGATTCAATTTGAGTAGAAAAATGAGTTAACTGATTTAACTTATTTTTTATTATTAGTGAACTGGAAATTTCCTTTTTTAAACTAAAGAGATATTTTGTTCAGATATTTAATTTAATAAAATGAGATATGCTCTCACAATTACTTTTTCTCTTTAATTAAATAATCTTTAATTAATTAGAGACACTTTTCTTATTTAATTAAATAAGTTCGTTTAATTAGTTAGGAATGGCTTCTCATTTAATTAAATAGCTTTGTTTAATTAACTCAAGTCAACCGTGGTTAAATCAAGTCAACTTTTGGTCAAACTTGATCTTTGCATATGTGAATATGAGCAAATGTGAGTATGACTTCCAGCAACAATTCGATGCAAATTCTCATTCAACCTTTCAAAATGAAGAAATGAGGGTGTCTTAAATAGACTTTCTTGGAATTCATCAAAGGTTGAGATCTATTTCAATCAACGATCAGGATTAAAAGTGAAGTTCAGTCGTAAAGGGAGATTCTAAAATTAAAGGGAGTTAACAGATTTAATTTGAGTAAAATAGGGAGTTAATTGATTCAATTTGAGTAGAAAAAGGTGTTAAGTAATTTAACTCATTTTTTATCAATAGTGAACTGGAAATTTCCCTTTTTGAATTGAAGAGAGGTTTTGTTGAGATATTTAATTTAATAAAATGAGATATGCTCTCATAATTACTTTTTCTATTTAATTAAATAATCTTTAATTAATTATAAACACTTTTCTTATTTAATTAAATAACTTCATTTAATTAGTTAGGAATGGCTTCTCATTTAATTAAATAACTTTGTTTAATTAATTAGAAGTAAGTACTCCATTTAATTAAATAATTTTGTTTAATTACTTCAAAATTCTTTTCAAAACTAGTCAACTCAAGTCAACTGTGGTTAAATCTGGTCAACTTTTGGTCAAAATTAATATTTGCGAATGTGAATATGAGCAAATGTGAGTATGAATTCCAGCAACAATTCGATGCAAATTCTCATTCAACCTTACAAAATGAAGAGATGAGGGTCTCTTAAATAGACTTTCTTGAAATTCATCAACGGTTGAGATCGATTTCAATCAACGGTCAAGATTAAAGGTGAAGTTCAGTCATAAAAAAAAGTTTCCAAATTAAAGGGAGTTAACAGATTTAATTTGAGTAAAATAAGGAGTTAACTAATTCAATTTGAGTAGAAAAAGGAGTTAACTCATTTAACTCATTTTTGATCAATAGTGAAATAGAAATTTCCCTTTTTGAACCAAAGAGAGATTTTGTTGAGATATTTAATTTAATAAAATGATATATGCTCTCATAATTACTTTTTCTATTTAATTAAATACTCTTTAATTAATTAGAGACAATTTTTTTTATTTAATTAAATAACTTCATTTAATTAGTTAGGGATGCCTTCTCATTTAATTAAATAACTTTGGTTTAATTAATTAGAAGTAAGTAGTCCATTTAATTAAATTATTTCGTTTAATTATTTCAAAATTCTTTTCAAAACTTGTCAACTCAAGTCAACCGTGGTTAAATCTGGTCAACTTTTGGTCAAAATTTATCTTTGCGTATGAGAATATGAGCAAATGTGAGTATGAATTCCAGCAACAATTCGATGCAAATTCTCATTCAACTTTTGAAAATGAATAGATGAGGGTCTCTTAAATAGACTTTTCTGAAATTCATCAACGGTTTAGATTGAAGTCAATCAACGGTTAGGATTAAAGGTGAAGTTCAGTCATAAAAGAAAATTTTCAAATTAAAGGGAGTTAATAGATTTAATTTTACTAAAACAAAGAGTTAGCTGATTCAATTTGAGTAGAAAAAGGAGTTAACTGATTTAACTCATTTTTGATCTATAGCGAACTAGAAATTTTCCTTTTTGAATCCAAGAGAGATTTTGTTGAGATGTTTAATTTAATAAAATAAGATATACTCTCATAATTACTTTTTGTATTTAATTAAATAATCTTTAATTAATTAGAGACACTTTTCTTATTTAATTAAATAACTTCATTTAATTAGTTAGGAATGGCTTCTCATTTAATTAAATAACTTTGTTTAATTAATTAGAAGTAAGTACTCCATTTAATTAAATAATTTCATTTAATTATTTCAAAAAAATTTTTGAAACTGATCAACTCAAGTCAACCGTGGTTAAATCTGGTCAACTTTTGGTCAAACTTGATCTTTGCATATGTGAATATGAGCAAATATGAGTATGAATTCCAGCAACAATTCGATGCAAATTTTCATTCAACCTTTTTAAATGAAGAGATGAGGGTCTCTTAAATAGACTTTCCTGAAATTCATCAACGGTTGAGTTCGATTTCAATCAACGGTCGAGATTAAAGGTGAAGTTCAGTCGTAAAGGGAGATTTCCAAATTAAAAGGAGTTAACAGATTTAATTTGTGTAAAATAAGGAGTTAATTGATTCAATTTGAGTAGAAAAAGGTGTTAAGTAATTTAACTCATTTTTGATCAATAGTGAACTAAAAATATCCCTTTTTGAATTGAAGAGAGATTTTGTTGAGATATTTAATTTAATAAAATGAGATATGCTCTCATAATTACTTTTTCTTTTTAATTTAATACTCTTTAATTAATTAGAGACAATTTTTTTTATTTAATTAAATAACTTCATTTAATTAGTTAGGGATGGCTTCTCATTTAATTAAATAACTTTTTTTAATTAATTCGAAGTAAGTAGTCCATTTAATTAAATTATTTCATTTAATTATTTCAAAATTCTTTTCAAAACTAGTCAACTCAAGTCAACCGTGGTTAAATCTGGTCAACTTTTGGTCAAACTTGATCTTTGCGTATGTGAATATGAGCAAATGTGAGTATGAATTCCAGCAACAATTCGATGCAAATTCTCATTCAACCTTTCAAAATGAAGAGATTAGGGTCTCTTAAATAGACTTTCTTGGAATTCATCAACGGTTGAGATCGATTTCAATCAACAGTCAGGATTAAAGGTGAAGTTCAGTCATAAAGGGAGATTTCCAAATTAAATGGAGTTAACAGATTTAATTTGAGTAAAATAAGGAGTTAACTGATTCAATTTGAGTAGAAAAAAGAGTTAATTCATTTAACTCATTTTTTATCAATAGTGAACTAAAAATTTCCTTTTTTGAACTGAAGAGAGATTTTGTTGAGATATTTAATTTAATAAAATGAGATATGCTCTCATAATTACTTTTTGTATTTAATTAAATAATCTTTAATTAATTAAAGACACTTTTCTTATTTAATTAAATAACTTCATTTAATTAGTTAGGAATGGATTCTCAATTAATTAAATAATCTTTTTTAATTAATCAGAAGTAAGAACTCCGTTTAATTAAATAATATCGTTTAATTCTTTTAAAATTCTTTTCGAAACTAGTCAACTCAAGTCAACCATGGTTAAATCTGATCAACTTTTGGTCAAACTTGATTTTTGCGTATGCAAATATGAGCAAATGTGAGTATGAATTTCAACAACAATTCGATGCAAATTCTCATTCAACCTTTCAAAATGAAGAGATGAGGGTCTCTTAAATAGAATTTCTTAGAATTCATCAACTGTTGAGATCGATTTCAATCAAAGGTCAGGATTAAAGGTGAAGTTCAGCCATAAAGGGAGATTTCCAAATTAAAGGAGGTTAACATGTTTAATTTGAGTAAAATAAGGAGTTAACTGATTCAATTTGAGTAGAAAAAGGAGTTAACTGATTTAGCTCATTTTTTATCAATAGTGAACTAGAAATTTCCCTTTTTGAACTGAAGAGAGATTTTGTTGAGATATTTAATTTAATAAAATGAGATATGCTCTCATAATTACTTTTTCTATTTAATTAAATAATCTTTAATTAATTAGAGACATTTTTCTTATTTAATTAAATAACTTCATTTAATTAGTTAGGAATGGCATCTCATTTAATTAAATAACTTTCTTTAATTAATTAAAAGTAAGTACTCCATTTCATTAAATAATTTCGTTTAATTATTTCAAAATTCTTTTCAAAACTAGTCAACTCAAGTCAATCGTGGTTAAATCTGGTCAACTTTTGGTCAAACCTGATCTTTGCGTATCTGAATATGAGCAAATTTGAGTATGAATTCCAGCAACAATTTGATGCAAATTCTCATTCAACCTTTCAAAATGAAAAGTTTAGGGTCTCTTAAATAGACTTTTTTGGAATTCATCAACGGTTGAGATCGATTTCAATCAACGGTCAGGATTAAAGATGAAGTTCAGTCATAAAGGAAGATTTCCAAATTAAAGGGAGTTAACAGATTTAATTTGAGTAAAATAAGGAGTTAACTGATTCAATTTGAGTAGAAAAAGGAGTCAACTGATTTAACTCATTTTTTATCAGTAGTGAACTGAAAATTTCCCTTTTTGAACTGAAGAGAGATTTTTTTTGAGATATTTAATTTAATAAAATGAGATATGCTCTCATAATTACTTTTTCTATTTAATTAAATAATCTTTAATTAATTAGAGACACTTTTCTTATTTAATTAAATAACTTCATTTAATTAGTTAGGAATGGCTTCTCATTTAATGAAATAACTTTGTTTAATTAATTAGAAGTAAGTACTCCATTTAATTAAATAATTTTGTTTAATTATTTCAAAATTCTTTTTGAAACTAGTCAACTCAAGTCAATTGTGGTTAAATCTGGTAATCTTTTGGTCAAACTTTATCTTTGTGTATGTGAATATGAGCAAAAGTGAGTATGAATTCCAGCAACAATTCGATGCAAATTCTTATTCAACCTTTCAAAATGAAGAGATGAGGGTCTCTTAAATAGACTTTCCTGGAATTCATCAACAGTTGAGATCGATTTAAATCAACGGTCAGGATTAAATGTGAAGTTCAGTCATAAAGGAAGATTTCCAAATTAAAGGGAGTTAACAGATTTAGTTTGAGTAAAATAAGGAGTTAACTGATTCAATTTGAGTAGAAAAAGGAGTTAACTGATTTAACTCGTTTTTGATCATTAGTGAACTAGTAATTTCCCTTTTTGAACTTAAGAGAGATTTTGTTGAGATATTTAATTTAATAAAATGAGATATGCTCTCATAATTACTTTTTCTATTTAATTAAATAATTTTTAATTAATTCGAGATACTTTTCTTATTTAATTAAATAACTTCATTTAATTAATTAGAAATGGCTTCTCATTTAATTAAATAACTTTGTTTAATTAATTAGAAGTAAGTACTCCATTTAATTAAATAATTTCGTTTAATTATTTCAAAATTCTTCTCAAAACTAGTCAACTCAAATCAACCGTGGTGAAATTTGGTCAACTTTTGGTCAAACTTGATCTTTGCGTATGTGAATATGAGAAAATGTGTGTATGAATTCCAGCAACAATTCGATGCAAATTATCATTCAACCTTTCAAAATGAATAGATGAGGGTCTCTTAAATAGACTTTTCTGAAATTCATTAACGATTGAGATCGATTTCAATCAACGGTCAGGATTAAAGGTGAAGTTCAGTCATAAAATAAAATTTCAAATTAAAAAGGAGTTAACAGATTTAATTTCACTAAACTAAGGAGTTAACTGATTCAATTTGAGTAGAAAAAGGAGTTAACTAATTTAACTCATTTTTTATTATTAGTGAACTGAAAATTTCCTTTTTTAAACTAAAGAGATATTTTGTTTAGATATTTAATTTAATAAAATGAGATATGCTCTCACAATTACTTTTTCTCTTTAATTAAATAATCTTTAATTAATTAGAGACACTTTTCTTATTTAATTAAATAAGTTCGTTTAATTAATTAGGAATGGCTTCTCATTTAATTAAATAACTTTGTTTAATTAATTAGAAGTAAGTACTTCATTTAATTAAATAATTTCGTTTAATTATTTCAGAATTCTTTTTGAAACTAGTCAACTCAAGTCAATCGTGGTTAAATCTGGTCAACTTTTGATCAGACTTGATCTTTGCGTATGTGAATATGAGTGTAGTGCCTGCCCCTAGTTCACATTTTGTTATCATTGCTAAACTCTTTTAGACCTAGTTTCATCTTGTTGGTTAGGAGAATTCTTTTGAGATTATTAGATATTGTGCTATGGATTCAGTTTATCATGTGATGATATCACTTAGACTTTATATTTCATGTATGCATGATGATTATTATTACATTGATCTCAGTTATTAATGATGATTAGTAAGATGATTTATTATCATATGTGTTTTATTATGGATACTTACCCCATACTTGCATGTGTATGGTGTGCATGTTTTTTTTGCGTGTTTACTTTTTTATGGCGTGTCTGATGTGGTTAAGGAAGGGAGTCGTAGTCACCTACTAGTCGGGATCTACACGATGCACAACTTCCTACCATTGCCTATTTAGTTTAGTATATATTGTGCTTGTACATGCATGGTTTTTATGCAAGTTGCAGGTACCGGGTATCGACTTTCCTGAATTGTCAGGATGAGTGTACCCTATCACACTACCTCAATGATAAGAGAGGGGAGATAAATTCTCAAGTCCAAATCCCAACCCTTTAAGCCATTTGTTCTAATTGGAAAATTAGGACAAGTATCTGAGTTGAGTACCCTTCGAATACGTTGGATAACCAAATTCGTGATATAAACCTTTGGTTTGATTTTGTATGTATTTTGAGCTATGATGGATTTTCATATTTTTTTACCTTGTGAGTCTCTGAAGTATTTTCTATTAATTAAGCCTAATTAAAAGATTTAATTAATGGTTTAATTTAATGAAAAATTAATATGGTATTTTAATATTTATTTTATATAATTAATTGAAAAATTAATTAAATAAAATAATTAAATTTGAAGATAAAAGTTAAAAGTTTAAATTTGGAATGTGGCAATATTTATTTTAATAATATTATATTTGGAGCTCATTTTTAAATAAATGACTAAATAATATTATTATTAAAGCTAATAAATATTTTAGCAATTAAGTTTTGGAAAATAAAATTTAAAAGTGGAAGATATATTTTAAATTAGTAAAAGATTCTAAATCTTATGTGATTAAAATATAAATATATTAAGATTGAAAAGTGGAATTATTAAAGTTAGTGCATGAGATTTAATAAATAAATAAATTAAATTGGAAAGAGTAAATAAAGAGTAAATTAAATATTATATTAATTAATGTGTATTATTTTAATATTTTTTCACATAGGAGTTGGCAAATTCTCGAGAGTTGTCATGTAGACAACACTGGAGTTTGCACTCTAAGTTTGCACAAGTTGTCTACACTTAGAAGTTAGCATTTTATTTGAGCACATGGTGTTTACAACCTTAAGACTTATCTAGAAGGTTGGAGAAGACCCATGCTTGGTTGTCATGCTTATCTTCTAGTTGTTTCTAGAGACACTCTAGATGCATCTTAGAGGCCTTTAAATTGAGGCTCTCCTAGTGTGTTTGGACAAGCAAAAAAATGAAAGCTGAAGTAGAAGCTTAAAATGAAAGCTTCAAAGCTTACATGCATTGGAGAAGTTCATATGCTCATATATTTTTACATACTTCTAGGCTTCTTCTAGCACTTCTAGTCACTTGGAGGATTCGGTTGGCTTGGATCATGGAAGAATTGCGAATGTTGAAGAAGGAAGGGATTTTCTATGGACTTCTGAGGTAAGGAAAATTAGCATCAGTGTCCAGATGCACTCATGATATACGCATATTCTCTTTGCACTATTTCTCGTCTTGTCTTCATCATGTCTGTTTTATGTGTCTAAATACTCTTTGTGATAGAATCTACAATTAAATTGAAATCTAGATATTTTTTTGGTTGAGTAGAAAACATTAGAAAACCCTAGATCCAATTAAAGAGACATTAGATCTAAACGGGTTTGGGTTCGAATTAAAATCAAATTTGTAAATAAATTTGAAAAGGGTTTCTAAATCTATAGTCAACCCATTTGAGAAATCTATGGTTAAATTTAGAACAATTATTCTAAAGAGAAAAAATTCTTAATCTAAGAAATTTGAAAGCTCTTCTTATGTGAAGGTTATATATGTGTTTTAATTAAATATATAATAGTTCTGCATACATGTTGCAGTAATGATGAATGGCAAACTGGATATATATATATATATATATATATATTTATACCTATACGAATATACACATATATATATACATACATATATATATTAATATACATACATACATATATATACATATATACATATATATACATATATACATATATACATATATATACATATATATATATATACATATATACATATATACATATATACATATATGTAAACACATTACAAATCGCAGTCGAAATACATTTTAAAAATTTGAATCGTGTATGTTAAACGACGTCATTGGAAACGTTTTATAAAAATTTAATACAAATAAATTTGGGGAGGGGCGGATTAATCCACCCCCTGCCCGGACTTGCCTTTTTTTATGGCGTCGGCAGTCACCAGTACCCGCTAACGCAAGTACTGTGACTGCCGTCACAGGCCCTGTGTCAGAGGGTAGGGCCGCACGGCTTGCCCGTGTCATAGCGATTATCAATTCACTTAAAAAAAAAACTCTCCCAACGATTTTTAAAGAGCTCGGCATGTATAGATATTAAGTTGTGTTATATAATATTATTTTTAATTTGATATTATTATATGTATATATATATATGTGTGTGTGTGTGTGTATAAATGTATGCATATATATATATATATATATATATATATATATATATATATATATATATATATATATATATATATATATATATATATATATACAATCAATTTAATAAGAAATTTTTAATATTTAGTTTTAATTTATAAATTATTGATGCATTATTAATAACAATATTGATTTTGATTTAAATTACTAAATAATTTATTTAGTATATAATGATGAATCTAGTAGTGTCGATTGATTAATAAGATTATTATGCTAGCTTGTTAATATAACTTGTTATTATTTATTTACAAGTTATTAATTGGAATATTAAAGGATTAAAATATGGATGATTAATTTAGTCAAAAGTTAGTTGGCTAAACCAATGGTGAATCTAGTGAGATTATTAGTGTTAAATGTATTAATAAGGTTGCTATTAATTAATAATTGTTAAATTATTAATGGATAATAGTATAAATGGTTGCTATAGTTATTGCTTAATTCGATTTAAGTTAATAATTGAAGTTATGTTATCAAGACTGTATTGGAAGGGAAGTGTAATTAAGCTCTGAAACTATTCAAGATATCGAAGTGCATAACTTTAATATTTTAAACAAATGGGATTTATTTGGGAGCATCATAAGCAGGGGATAATGAAGGGAAGTCAATTCATTTTATTGTGATGACGAATATCAATCCAAGGAGAGTATTAAAAGGAAATCATCAGGTATCAATCTTATAATTTGAGCAATAGGAATCATTTCTTGGAATTAAAGGGGAGTATATTGCTCTTAGTAGTGCAACGATTTTATGGGAAGTTAGTGATATTATCACAATGTTATCTGTAATAAAACTTGGACTTAAATAATTGAGAGATTATTAATCCTAATGTTAATAAGATGGAATAGAGTTGATTGATAATTAGTTGAATCAAATGGGTTTAACTAAAATGATTATCAATAATATGGGTATGATAAGAAAAGTTAGTATCCATTGATGGATTGACGAGTATGGTCATTATAGATTTATGGATAAGATTTCTCAAAATAACTTCTTCTTATTATTATTAAAATTTGTATTGAAGTTAACTTTTTACATACAAACAATTGTTAGTCAACTGATATTCATTGGATCGTTGGTATGGTTGTGTAATTATAAATTAAATCAATTACCTAGAGTTAATTAGATTTAATTAATAATATGTTATGTAATAGAGATTTATTTGATATAATTCTCTTAACAAGATTGCAAAAACATGTATATCAAAGTTGACAAGTCGAACTCTCATGACTTATATAATGACCTTAGATATTTTAATAGTGAGACTTAGTAATATTTAATTGAGAACTATTATAATGTTAATAGGTCAAGGATGGTGTACCTATGTTAATTGATTGGTTAAATTGATCATTTTAGTAAAGTTAAAATCTTCTTATTCGAGGATTGATAATTAGTTCTCTTATAAAAGAATAATGATCCTTTGATAATGTTGAAATGTAGAAATAATATTAAGGAAGAGTTATTCAATTAATAATATGGATCTTGGTCAAATAAAGAAAAAAAGTTAATCAAAGGTCAATGATGATCAGTTTAATGAGTAAATATTTATTCTTAAGTTATTCATAGAATGTAATTCTTAATAATGGAAGGATAATGCTATCGGGAAAAATGGGTTGACTTGTAGGTCAAATGATGAAACTTAGACACTTGAAG
The DNA here is from genome assembly GCA_028749045.1 of Cupressus sempervirens. Taxonomy (NCBI): domain Eukaryota; kingdom Viridiplantae; phylum Streptophyta; class Pinopsida; order Cupressales; family Cupressaceae; genus Cupressus; species Cupressus sempervirens. Next base: position 104,260,532 of record CM053791.1, read on the forward strand.
TATACTTGAAATGAAAACTGAAAACCCCTACATTTGAAAATGGAAAATAAAACTCCACACATTATTCAACTATGAGATTATAGCAAAACCAAAACATGTGTTTGCATCGTGTATTCTATATGCTTCTTGTTTTGGGTTTTGGGTTGACTAGTGTTGACCAGTCTTAGGTTGTTACCAGAGGCTCGGGGGTTATGAGATGTGTTGCCATGTTGATCTTATTTGGTCTCGATCTTTATAAGCCCAACCATGGTTATGTGATCGTATGCTCTATGAAATGTTTGTTATTGTTCATCAATCTTCATGTGTGAAGCTCAGATGTATATGTGTATGAGACACTTAAGCTAACCATTATTTTTGAGTCATCGATCAGTTATCCTTGGTTTATTTTCTAGTCGCCATGATGGGACTGAAATGTGGATTTATTTTTGATGATGTCATGTTGTGACATGTTTGACTCAACCATTTTGGAGTCTTCGATCAATATGATTTTGAGATATTATTGGTTGCTTGTTGAGAACCAATGGATGTGATGATATATTTTGGTTATTGAGAACCAATGGATACTTATGATTATCAGTGATGCCTTCAGTTGCCAATAGAGAACTGTTGTCGTCATGATTTTCTATGGATGTTTTTCCAGATGCTCATGGAGATTTTGATGATTCTTATTTTGGAGATTCGATGATTCTTATTATGGATATTTGATGCTTATATTGTGGATATTTGATGATTCTTTTTATGGATTATCTTTTGGATTTTCTTTACAGTCGCTTGTACAGGACTGTGGTGATTTATGATTCCATGAGCATTAGGGTAGGTTATCTACTTGTAGTGTCAGGAAGTGGCTTGCAATGGGGGTGGGGGCCCTAAGTGGCTGCTATGGTAACTCATTGTAAGTTTGGTTAATAAGTGATAACATTTACACACTCAATGGGGATTAAATGAACTTAAAAAGATAATTGTTTTGATGTTCTCGCCCATGCCTTGAGTGCTTGTACAGGCTAGGATGGGAGTAATGAGAACGCATGGTTGTGACCTTGCATTCCATAGTATGCCTTGTCAGTATGAAAGGATACTAGTGGCCGCATGAGATCTATATGGACCCGTGGAGTTTAGCTAACTGCCAGGGTAACTTGTATGAGATAAACACGATGACACTTTCCCGCTTGTAGAGTAGGTTTCCTACATGTCATTGTTGTGCCTCTGGGAATTAGATGTCGATTTTGTGTGTGTTAGAACCTTTGAGTTAGTATACTTTTAGGATTCCTAGACTTAAAGAGATTTATGCTTTGTGGTTTTGATATCCTGTTTGGGACTTGAGATTATCTCCTCCGCATGGTGGGAGTGGACCATTTAGGTTCCACGCGATCGGGTGGTAGTGTTTTATCACTCTTATCATTTCAGATCCGTCAGAGACAACGTAGCTGGAGTATTCTTGGTTGGCAATTATCTTCGTTATGCTGTTGGATCATTATGATAGATGATATACCTTATGATGGATGTATTTACTAGTATGTTTCTTATATTGATAGTTTGCATATGTTAGATGATTGTATCCTATGCTTTACTTTTCATGTTAGTAGGATGTTTTTAGGAGTGACATTCCTACTATGTTTATAGCTGATGATCTCTTTGGTGCTTTGGAATGTTACGCACGGAGGGATGGCTAGGATCTACGATGGTCTAATGATGCTATTAACGGTTGGGAGAAACCATGCACTTAGTTAATTATGTTTTCGATATATGATTATCTTTTATGATGGATGTGATGATGTATCATGTATGGTTTATGGTCTCATTATGCTATTGAATCATGGATTAATATTTGATGATGATGTACTTTATTTACATGGATGTTTATTCTTTTAAGCTTTTCATACCTTGTAACATGTACAGTGGATGATTGAGCAATCTAAAATGTACACTTGTATATGGTTTAAGTACATTGGATGTATCATTGTTATTTCATTTTTAAGGATGTAATGTTAGATGAATAAGTTATGATTAGAAGTAATTCAACATTAAGGGATCTTTAAAGAATGTAATCTATTATGTTATGTTATTTTCAGATGGATGTTACTATTGCTTCCGGAAGTGTTGTATATGGTTTTACTTTCATGTTTTAAAAAAAAAATTGTTTGGCAAACTTAGTATAATTCTTTGGATCCCTTGGCGGGGCATTACATTTGGTATCAGAGCCTAAGTTTCAATATTGGAAGCTCTGGGTATATTTGGAATGACACTAGTTGTCAACTAGTTGAACAAAATGAAAACTTTGAACTATCATGTGTATCTCTTTCAAACTGAAACTTGAAACTAGGTGAACTGAAACAGAACTTAAAACTGTTACTTGCATATTTTTCATACTTCAACAATTAGCTTTCAAAATTGAAAATTTTACTGAAAACCTAAACGAGGGAAAAACTAAAAATTGAAACTTATTCTAGTTGTAAAACATATATATTTTATCTATGTTTCAAGGTAGTATACCTTTGTTTATCTTTGCAAGCATTAAGTTGCTCTTGTTTAGAATGTATTAGGGGATATATTTCAGTAGTTGTTAAAGGAATGATGTTGGATCGATATCATTTTCAGTTTATCATTAAAGCAGAATCATATTGCTCTAAGTGTGTTGTACTATCCTCAGTAGAATCATATTTTTTTATAGGAGGAAAAGGGTTCAATGGGACCCGCATAGTGAGTATCTTGAGTTGTCATTCTTATAGGCTTTCAGGAGTAAGCCTAATCCCAAGGGGGGTGGATGTAGTGCCTACCCCTAGTTCGCATTTTGTTATCATTGATGAACTCTTTTAGAGCTAGTTTCATGTTGTTGGTTAGCAGCATTCTTTTGAGATTATCAGATATTGCGCTATAGATTCAGTTTATTATGTGATGATATCACTTAGACTTTATATTTCATGTATGCATGATAATTATTATTACATTGCTCTCAGTTATTAATGATGATTAGTAAGATGATTTATTATCATATGTGTTTTATTATGGATACTTACCCCATACTTGCATGTGTATGGTGTGCGTGTTTTCTTTGTGTGTTTACTTTTGTATGGCGTGTCTGATGTGGTTAAGGAAGGGAGTCGTAGTCACCTGCTAGTCGGGATCTACATGATGCACCACTTCCTGCCATTGCCTGTTTAGTTTAGTATATATTGTGCTTGTACATGCATGGTTTTTATGCAAGTTGCAGGTACCAGGTATCGACTTCCCTGAATTGTCAGGATGAGCGTACCCTATCACACTATCTCAATGATAAGAGAGGGGAGATAAATTCTCAAGTCCAAATCCCAAACCTTTAAGCCATTTGTTCTAATTGGAAAATTAGGACAAGTATCTGAGTTGAGTACCCTCCGAATACGTTGGATAACGTAATTCATGATATAAACCTTTGGTTTGATTTTGTATGTATTTTGGGCTATGATGGATTTTCATATCTTTTTACCTTGTGAGTCTTTGAAGTATTTTCTATTAATTAAGCCTAACTAAAAGATTTAATTAATGGTTTAATTTAATGAAAAATTAATATGGTATTTTAATATTTATTTTATTTAATTAATTGGGAAATTAATTAAATAAAATAATTAAATTTGAAGATAAAAGTTAAAAGTTTAAATTTGGAATGTGGCAATATTTATTTTAATAATAATATATTTGGAGCTCATTTTTAAATAAATGACTAAATAATATTATTATTAAAGCTAATAAATATTTTAGCAATTAAGTTTTGGAAAATGAAATTTAAAAGTGGAAGATATATTTTAAATTATTAAAAGATTCTAAATTTCATGTGATTAAAATATAAATATATTAAGATTGAAAAGTGGAAAGAGTAAATAAAGAGTAAATTAAATATTATATTAATTAATGTGTATTATTTTAATATTTGCTCACATAGGAGATGGAAAATTCTCGAGAGTTGTCATGTAGACAACACTGGAGTTTGTACTCTAAGTTTGCACAAGTTGTCTACACTTAGAAGTTAGCATTTTATTTGAGCACATGGTGTCTACAACCTTAAGACTTATCTAGAAGGTTGGAGAAGACCCATGCTTGGTTGTCATGCTTATCTTATAGCTATTTCTAGAGACACACTAGATGCATCTTAGAGGCCTTTAAATAGAGGCTCTCCTAGTGTGTTTGGACAAGAAAAAAAATGAAAGCTGAAGTAGAAGCTTAAAATGAAAGCTTCAAAGCTTACATGCATTGGAGAAGTTCATATGCTCATATATTTCTACATACTTCTAGGCTTCTTCTAGCACTTCTAGTCACTTGGAGGATTCGGTTGGCTTGGATCATGGAAGAATTGCAAATGTTGAAGAAGGAAGGGATTTTCTATGGACTTCTAAGGCAAGGCAAATTAGCATCACTGTCCAGGTGCACTCATGATATACTCATATTCTCTTTGCACTATTTCTTGTCCTATCTTCATCATGTTTGTTTTATGTGTTTGAATACTCTTTGTGATAGAATTTACAATTAAATTAGAATCTAGATATTTTTCTGGTTGAGTAGAAAACATTAGAAAACCCTAAATCCAATTAAAGAGACATTAGATCTAAACGGGTTTGGGTTCGAATTAGAATCAAATTTGTAAATAAATTTGAAAAGGGTTTCTAAATCTATAGTCAACCCATTTGAGAAATCTATGGTTAAATTTAGAACAATTATTCTAAAGAAAAAAAATTCTTAATCTAAGAAATTTGAAAGCTCTTCTTATGTGAAGGTTATATATGTGTTTTAATTAAATATATAATAGTTTTGCATACATGTTGCAGTAATGATGAATGGGAAACTGGAAATATATATATATATATATATATATATATATATACATATATATATGTGTATATATATATACACATATATATATATGTGTATATATATATATACACATATATATATATATATATATATGTGTGTGTATATATATATACACATATATATATATGTGTGTGTATATATATATACACATATATATGTATATATATATATGTATATATATACATATATATATATATATGTATATATATATATGTGTATATATATATATGTATATATACATATATACATATATATATTTATATATATTTATACCTATACGAATATACACACACACACACGCACACACACACACATATATATATGTAAACACATTATAAATCGCAGTCGAAATACATTTTAAAAATTCAAATCGCGTGTGTTAAACGATGCCATTGGAAACGTTTTATAAAAATTTAATACAAATAAATTTGGGGAGGGGCAGATTAATCCACCCCCTGCCCGCACCTGCCTTGATTTATGGCGCCGACAGTCACCAGTACCCATTGATGCAAGTAATGCGACTGCCGTCGCAGGCCCTGCGTCAGAGGGCAGGGCCACATGGCTTGCCCGTGCCATAGCGATTATCAATTCGCTTAAACAAAACACTCTCCCAACGATTTTTAAAGAGCTCGGCATATATAGATATCAATTTGTGTTATATAATATTATTTGTAATTCGATATTATTATATGTATATATATATATGTGTATAAATGTATGCATATATATATATATATATATATATATATATATATATATATATATATATATATATATATATATATATATATATATATATATATATATATATATATATATATATATATATATATTGTAATTCGATTTTGAAGTGAAGTATTGGATATTAATCGTTATATATACATATACAATCAATTTAATAAGTGATTTTTAATATTTAGTTTTAATTTATAAATTATTGATGCATTATTAATAACAATATTGATTTTGATTTAAATTACTAAATAATTTATTTAGTATATAATGATGAATCTAGTAGTGTCGATTGATTAATAAGATTATTATGATAGCTTGTTAATATAACTTGTTATTATTTATTTACAAGTTATTAATTGGAATATTAAAGGATTAAAATATGGATGATTAATTTAGTCAAAAGTTAGTTGGCTAAACCAATGGTGAATCTGGTGAGATTATTAGTGTTAAAATTATTAATAAGGTTGCTATTAATTAATAATTGTTAAACTATTAATGGATAGTAGTACAAATGGTTGCTATAGTTATTGCTTAATTCGATTTAAGTTAATAATTGAAGTTATGTTATCAAGACTGTATTGGAAGGGAAGTGTAATTAAGTTCTGAAACTATTCAAGATATCGAAGTGCATAACTTTAATATTTTAAACAAATGGGATTTATTTGGGAGCATGATAAGCAAGGGATAATGAAGGGAAGTCAATTCATTTTATCATGATGATGAATATTAATCCGAGGAGAGTATTAAAAGGAAATCATTAGGTATCAATCTTATAATTTGAGCAATGGGAATCATTTCTTGGAATTAAAGGGGAGTATATTGCTCTTAGTAGTTCAATGATTTTATGGGAAGTTAGTGATATTATCACGATGTTATTTGTAATAAAACTTGGACCTAAATAATTGAGAGATTATTAATCCTAATGTTAATAAGATGGAATAGAGGTGATTGATAATTAGTTGAATCAAATGGGTTTAACTGAAATGATTATCAATAATACGGGTATGATAAGAAAAGTTAGTATCCATTGATAGAGTGACGAGTATGGTCATTATAGATTTATGGATAAGATTTCTCAAAATAACTTCTCCTTATTATTATTAAAATTTGTATTGAAGTTGACTTTTTACGTACAAACAGTTGTTAGTCAACTGATATTCATTGGGTTGTTGGTATGGTTGTGTAATTATAAATTAAATCAATTACCTAGAGTTAATTAGATTTAATTAATAATATGTTATGTAATAGAGATTTATTTGATATAATTCTCTTAAAGGGATTGCAAAAACATGTATATCAAAGTTGACAAGTCAAACTCTCATTGTAGACACCTAAAAACCTTTAGAAAATAAAGTATTTTTATTTTCTGAAAAAGTCCTAATGACATCATCATTTATTAATTAATTAATTATTTAATTAATTAATTAATTAATTTTTATGCCATTAAATCCGTTTATCTTAATTAAAAATATTTAATTAAGGAATCCCTCCCAAAAATGTTTAAATCTTATTTAAACATTATTTTCTTATTTATTAATTATTTAATTAATAAATTGACCAAAAAATCCAAAATAAATTAAAAAATTTATTTTTTGCCCAAAACTTGGCCAATTTCCTTAAGACCACTAACCTCTTCCAAAATCTTCTAATCCTTCATTAATTTTAATTAAAGGCTAATCCCATCATTTCCTACCCCTATTCCCAACTCAAAATATTTAATTAAGATTAAATATTAATCCTCATGTTTATTAAAAAAGTTTTAATAAATATCTCCTCAACCCAAACCCTTGAAATAAATAAAATTTTGTTTATTTCCTAAAAATCTAATTTATCCTCATCCTAAGAAGTTCTAGACTCTTCTAGAAAGTCTTCATCCTCATCCTAGGAAATTCTAGACTATTCTAGAAAGTCTTTATCCTCATCCAAAGTCTAGACTCTTCTAAAAGATGTCTTTAAACCTAATCCTAATGCCCTCCTAACCTTGTCACATTCCCTAAACATGGGTTAAGAATTACTAACCCAAGCCAAAGTTAACAAATACCTCCTCCTTCACCCACCCTCATTAAATTCCATCCACTTGCCTATCCCTAAGCTAATCCTAAACCATCCTAATCCATCCTCTAATCATTTGCACAAGCCTAAACAAGCTTAAAACCTTCCTAATCAAGTCCAATTCAAAATTTCTCTCATCACCCTCAAAATATATCAACCATAAAACTTTATGAAGTCCACTAAGCCATAAATGACTCTTACAAGCCCTTTTATTGCTCTTACAAGTCATTATGAGGGTCTTTATGAAGATTTTATCCCTTGAGCCTCCTTTGTTGACTCATCCTTCCCCTTTCCTCCATCCTCTCACCATGTGACATGTATCACTTCCTGATTGGTTGTAAAGAAGCACAATCCATGTGCTCTCCTCTCATGCAATCAGAGCCTTCTATAAGCTTTTTCACATCCTTGCATCCTAGCCCTTGATCCCTCAAGCCCTTTGCCTATTTAAGGAATCCTCTCCCAAGTCATTTTAACACAATCCATGAAGTAAAGTTATAATGCTATTTTGAGAGCCAAATCCATACTAAAGCCATCTATCCACACCAAAAATCCATAATCATCCATTGAAGCCTTTTTGAAGTATAAGCTTGAGCATACATCCTATCTATTTAGACAAAGCCACTCACCAAGAGAGCTTCTCATTGAGAGAGTCCATTAATGGCTCATATTCTCAATTGAGAGTTCATCTTAGACTATCTTGAAGTTTATGAATTTTTTTTAGTTTGTAGAAGCTTTATTTAAATTTGGTTTCTATTAGCATACTAACATTGCTCATATACATTTTGGCACGCCCGGTGGGACCCCGCATGGGTCATCTTCATTAGCTTTTTTAGTCAAGTTTTGTATGTCATTTGCTGATTTTGGCTAATTTTGCTTGTTTTTGTGATTGGTAGGATTGTATAAATTGGTTTTGTAGGTCCACATGAGCATGAAGAAGACAAAGGAACTCATAGTATATCTCATAGTGTTTTCAGATTTTTCAAGCTTATAGGTGGACAAAGAACTTGGAATTCTTCTTCCTCTTCTTGTCTATATTCTTCTTATTCCATCTACTTCTTCTTCTTCTTCTTGTGGGAGATCTTGGCCATTTTTTTTTAAGGAAGCAAAATCATACACACTTCTTTTTAGTGTTTAAAATGAACCCCCAAATCATACGTAAATCTATTAAAAAATTAAAAATTTGCAAAAAAAGAAAAAAAAATTTAACAAGTGAAACTAAACCAATCTAATCATTTGCAACCTTGCAACATCAAGGTTTTAGATGCATTCATGCAAAGTTAGGAACACTTCATTTTTGGAAATTTAAAAAGAACTTAAAGTTTCCATTTTAAAAGGTTCAAAATCAACACTAAGTGCACAGTAAAATCTAAATCAAACTCAAAACATCAATCAAGGATAAAATGAACCTCATTTGAAAATATTTTAAAGCTCTTTTAAAAATCTCATGAAAACTAAGAGTCCTAAAACTTTTGTTATTTGTGCCAAAAAAATGTCTTGTTGCAAAATTTTGAATGTTTCGTAGGTTTTTCATGCATCAAAACAATCTAGGAATATGATTTTTGGGCTTAAAACATGCAAACTAGAACACAAAATCTTGAATGAAAAGCAAAGTCCAAAGAGTCAGTTTCACTTTTGAGTCCAAAACAATCTTGAATGATCTAAGGTTAAAACAAAGCACTTCAAAGTTCTTAAAACAACACACAAAATTTCAATCTTGAATGCTCAAAGGAAAAAATTTGAATGTTTAATCACTTGTCTTTGAATGCATGTTGTTAAACACACTCTTGAATGCCATAGATTAAAATCAAATTTTCCTTGAATGCATGATTAAAACAACAAATCCAATCTTGAATGCCAACGATCAATTAATCATTGCAATATCAAACACTTCATTTGGAGCTTCTAAAATTGAACAAAAAAAATCTCTTTTCCACATGCAATTTAGGTAAAGTTTGATTTTTGGATATTTAAGAGACTTTGCTAAGTTAAATACAAATTTGCAAAAATAAATTTGAGTAGTTCCTTGGACTCACCTCTTTTCTAATCACCCATCAATTTAACCATTGGTTGCAATCTCAGCACCATTTATGGGAATGGGTCTACTTGAAAAAGGTGTTAAATGTTCCACAATCTAACTCACTCACTTGGTCTTTGAATGTTTGCTTTAACTTTATCAAAAATTTTAAATGACCAAAACTCTAGATTAAATCGATCACACTTCAAGTTTGGGCACTAAAATTTAACAACAACTGATGTGGAGAGCCTCCGGGCGCGCGCTTGAAATCGAATCTCACACACTTTTGTTTTGGGCTTAAAAAAAACTCACACTCAATCTTGAATGCCTTAAAGAAAATTAATCAATACTTGACATGGAGGGCCTCTGGGCACGCGAGTTTGCTTTTGTTGACACTAACTCTTCTTATTGTTTGCATTCTTTGATCGATTTACTTTTGTTGGCGCTTCAAGTTGGAATTGAACATTGTCTCTTAAACATGAGTGCTTGCAAAGTCTAGATTAGCACACATAAGAGTCAGTTGGTAAAAGAACAAGCGTGTTTTTTAGCCCAAGGTCATCCAAGTCTTCTCTCCCCTTGTTGTCTTTTGAGGCCATCTTGGGTGCATAAGATTAGGATCCAAAACCTTGTTTCTTTTTAGGAGGCCTGCTTGGAGATTTCATCACCCCTTGGACGACCTCAACTCCAGCGTTCTGGCGGAGTATAAGAATTGAGAGGTGAATCAAAATACACCTCTCTTGGGATCAATATTTTGTCACTCGGGCTAAGTCTCAAGGAACTTTATACCCTTGAGAAGTGAAAGAGGAGAAGTGGGTTACCGCTCCTCTCGGCTGTGTGACATCTTTTTGGTCTCATCTATAGATTTGGGCCTCACGTACCTTGCATGTATCGAGGACTCCCTAGCTATAGAAAATTTCATCCTTGTAGAAAGCTTCCTAGGATGTTGGTGTGTTTGACGTGCTTGCTCAAAACTTTTGTCTACTCATTTGTTCATAGCTTTTGAATGAATGTTTGCCAACTTTAGTCAAAATCCCAAAAAAGAAAAAATCTCCCAGCTCAAGGCATACTTAGTGTAGTCACTGCCTCATCAGAAAATCATCCAAGCTCCCCCGCTGCAACCAAATCTATCTAGTTCCTTGCTTTAGAACAATCCCAAATCCAAAGTCTCTCCAAATCATCCCCCCCTAGCTAGGTAGAAATCCAATCCAAAATCACACCCAAGCCTTTAGAGTGTTGTTGTCATTCTGCTAGAAATTTTTATCCAATCAATCTGACCAATCCACCAGCCTCACCACGATTATCCTTTTGATAGAGCTTTGTCTAGGGTAATCTAGCTTTGTCACCTATTATCCCTCATCACCTTGAGCTAAAGGTTGGGATCCACAAGTGGTCAATCTCACATCATGCCCATAGGATCATTAGTCTATCCTTAAGTTGACACAATCTCCACCAATCCAGCGCATAGGAAAGAAAAACTCTCACTTTTTGATAGCATGCCCTTGAAGTCTTCCATCCACAAGAAAGCCAAAAATCTCCAGCCAATCCTCCTTAGGTCTGTCATGCAAATTTGACTCTCCCTAGGAAATCTTTCATCAGCCAATCCAAAATCTGTTCTTAACCCAAATCCAACCATGAGCTTCCGTGTTCATCCATACGCAAGACTCCATCCCCATTAAACTCATCATTAAAGCATGAAGTACCAATCCTATCATGATGTGTTTGGTCGCATTGTCCTTGCTCCTGCCACCTCCTATTCCAATGATGATGAAAATCTTGTTGACTATGATGGGTATATTGAAAGCCTTAGAAACATTCCCCCAAGCATCCCCCAAAATCCAAGAGTTATTCCAAACTATCTAGTAATGCCATCTGATATCCCAGCTTCCCCTCCATCACCCCATCAACCAAGCTTCCAATCTTCCACCCCCATCACACTAGCTATTCCTGTCAATCCACCTCCACCTCTGACACATGAGTCTCCAAGGAATCTCCTAGAGGAAATACAAGAAAAGTTGCCTCCAACAGTCGATAAGCCATGTCATCTAATCCAACCATGTGAAGTAGTCAGTAATGAAGCTTCCCCATCTATAATATCACCTCCATTTCCCATAGCTATCATCCCCATACCATCCATCAAATTTCTTAAAATCCTTCCACTTCCTACAAGCATCAAAATCCCACCACCTGTCAAATCCCTCCAAATCCTATCCACATCGCCTCCAAGCATTTCCCAAATCTCTCATAATGACCCTTATGCATCCATCTTCTACTCACCCATCTCCATTACTGAATCTCCCATCTATCCATCTGCTACCTTTGAAGAATCCATCCCTTCACCTCCTATCGCACCATCCACTCCAAACCAATCCTATCAAGATCCTGCCCAAAATCATGTTGACATCCCCCAAAGCATAAATGAAGATATCATCATACCATGTCTTCCATCCATAGTGCAGTCACCATCTCCTCCATCTCTGAAACCTCGAGCCATATCTCCTCCACTACAATATATCTTGTCATCCCACCAGCTACATTAGGATCCTATCCTTCCATCTCCCCCGCTCCATGCTTCCATCTTACCACCTATCCAAGCTATTCCACCATCTATAATCTACCCTCTTGGTTCACTTACATTCATCCACGGTGGCCCTCTCTCAGCAGAACAATTAAGAAGAGTATCTCCCCATTGCAATACACCTAATAAATCACTTCTACCATTTTTTGCAAGCAAAAAGTTTCCTCAGCTTGTTCAAATGCTCAATCGATGGCATTATCAAGGTCAAGGTTTAGGACCACAAGAGCAAGGAATCAGAGAGCCTATTATTGCACAAAAAAATCTAGGATTTTATGGTCTTGGATATGTATCCAAAGTCTCACCATCTAAAGGTGTTGGTACACCACACCCCCAAACCAAGCCTATCTCCAAGCCCACCATGCCAGCCTCCCATCACTCCTTCAAGAAATCTTATGTCATCCCCCCTCCACCATCTTTGCAACCCAAAACAACCTACCATATCCCCCCTTCATCCTCTAAATCCATTTTGGGTCCCTATGTTCCAAAATCTACCATCCTCCATCCTCCTATCAGCCATCATAAAAATCCTATTCCATCCATTTCTATTCAAGATCAACAAAACCACATATCAGGGCACATCATCCATCATCATCCCCCTACATGCTCTTTCATATCCTCTCCATCTCACAAAGCTTCTCCTAACCATCTTCCCAAAGCTTACCACAACAATGTGAATGCCAACTTCAAAATGCATAAAGCTAAAAATCCACATCCTAGGCAATCATATGTCTATTCTAAAAGACATACTCCAAAAAGGCAAAATCCAATCAAAGAATGCAAAACAATGCAAAAGCCTATGAAAAGAAAATCCAAAACCATGTGGATCCCCAAGAAAAAAGTTGAAACCCAATGCATAATGGCATCCACCATTGCTAATCCCCCATCTAGTGACTCATGTCCCCCATCTCCTAACTCCATATTGGGTGCCTATATCCCCAAGCACGCTTCCACAAATCCTCCATCATGCCCGCATCTACCATCTATTCCTCCATATGCTCTTTTCACACCCGTCCCAATATGTGCCAATGTTGCTTTTGCAAGCATCCCCATATCATGCTCCTTTCCAACCTTTTCATCCCTCCATCTCTTACCATCAATCCCATCTAATCCAATCTATTGCATAAATCACACATTCAGTGTACCAACAACTAGCAACAAAATTGAACATTCCAACAGCTAGTGAAAAATCCCAAAAAAGCCAAAATAGCTGAAGAAAGCCAAAATCGTTCCAGCTAAGTCTAAAGTCAGAAAGTCAAAAAAAAGTAAAGAAAAATAAAGCGTCCACTGGTGAAAACTTGGCAATTCAAGCGCCTTGGACAAGTACCATGATGAAAACTTGGCAAACAAGCATCATGCGTAATCCCGCCATCCCTAGCTTAGCCTATCACCCTCATGCTTTTGGTCATCTCTTGACATCCAACTCCATCTTCCAATCTATCCACCTATCCTCCACCCTCCATCTTCCATCTCACACCATCCACTAATCTCCTGCAACTTCAGCCAATCATCCCAGCTATCATCCATCTCCCTAGCCCCTTCAGCTTTTTCCGTCCTAGCTTCAATCCTATCACATCCATCATAAGACCTCCTTCTACATGTTATATTCTGATTGGGGGCACTATATTCCTTGGAGATCTTGTCTTGTCCATCCTCCCTTGTCATTGGTATCTAGCTCTAGGCTATCCTCATGCAAACCCAATGTCATCTCTTTATATCCATCATAATCATAGCTATCTACCATCCTATCCATCCATCTCATCCTGCTCCTCTAGCTATCCTTGGTCACAAAATCTCTCCTCATCATTGGATGCATCCTGCCAAATCCATATCTTTTGCTATCACCCCACCCTTATCTTTCGCATCTTGAACAACATCGAACCATCCCGCTATCCTATCATCCTGAGCTTTTGCCTGCTTGTAACTATCTTGGTCCATTAGCTTGTACCATATCTTGTTTAGCTCACTTGTAAATATCTTGGTCTATCAGCTTGTACATCCTCTTTAGCTTAGTACCATTGCTTCTATCCAGCTTTCGTGTTCATTCCTCCTTGATTAGCATCTTGCACACATCGCACAACCCTTGGTTAGCTATTCCAATGCATCCTTTAGCTAGATCTCCTGTCACCAAAGTGCTATCCTTCTTAGTTCAGCTTGCCAGACACATCACCCATCCAGATCCACCAGCTTAGGTGCTCTCCGATAGGTCCTCGTAGGATATAGCTTTCCTCATGTCTGATCTTGGTCTGTGAGTACCTCGTCCTACCCATCTCATTGGAAAACAGTTCTCTTTTGAATTTTCACTTTCTTTCGATTTGAAATCTTCCCTTTTGGGTCTTGAAGTATCTTTTCCAAGCAATCCTTTTGTTCCCTCCTTAAGGTTGCCACGATCTTCCATATCATGGTATACTGTGAATGGGGCAATCAGAGCGTAAGGTCTTGATCATGTCTTTTGCTTGTTTTCTTTTTTGCTTGTGGGTTACCCAGTGTTGTTTCCACACTGCTTCCTCTGGGATTCATGTGTGATACTGGGGCAATCCTTGCGTGTTTGTTTTGAGTCAGTTCGTCAGTCCTCTGGGCAGTTGGTGAAAAGGCCTTGATGTTCTTGGTAACCTTGGCAATTAACCAATAGTCCTATAGCAAATCTAGTGCTCAACTACATGGTGGTACTTCTCTTTGAAGTATCCCCCTGCTCAAAAAGCTTCAATGGTTTTCCTTCATCTCCATTATCCCCCATCCATATCCAGCATCCGTCTCTCCTACCCTAGCTGATGCATCAGTATCTCTTTGAATCACTCATCACTCTTAGCTTTAGGGATCCACAATCCTAGTCTTAGGGATCCACCAATCCAAACCAACCCACCAAGCCTCATCTTTCGAGATCCACAATCCTAGTCCTAGGGATCTCCGAAACCCATCTTTCGCCAATCTAACTCTTTGAAATCCTGTTGCATCAGCTTTATAATCCCCTCATCCATCTCCCTATCCTAGATTCTTTTTTATAGCACTCCGCTCCTTCATCCTCCACCTTCCCTAAAGTCTTAAGCTTGCTTCCTCTTGTGCATCTGATTCTCCTTTATCATTCTCCCATAGTGAGAGTTTGATCTAATTTAGCCCCTTCTCTTTGTCCATCTGAGTTTCCTTGCTCATCCGAGATCCTTGTACTTTTCAAGAAGCCATCGAGCCTCACTTTCTCTCCCCGCTACCTTCTTGAGGGGGCATCTCACAGTCCATTCTCTCCTCTTCTGCTCTAGCCTTGGGCATCTTATTTTCTTATCTTTGATGCCATGCCACTTGTAGCATTACATCAAAGAGGGGCAAAATGTAGACACCTAAAAACCTTTAGAAAATAAAGTATTTTTATTTTTTTAAAAAGTCCTGATGACATCATCATTTATTAATTAATTATTTATTTAATTAATTAATTAATTTTTATGCCATTAAATCCCTTTATCTTAATTAAAAATATTTAATTAAGGAATCCCTCCCAAAAATGTTTAAATCTTATTTAAAAATTATTTCCTTATTTATTAATTATTTAATTAATAAATTGATCAAAAACCCCAAAATAAATAAAAAATTTATTTTTTGCCCAAAATTTGGCCAATTTTTTTAAGACCACTAACCTCTTCCAAAATCTTCTAATCCTTCTTTAATTTTAATTAAAGGCTAATCCCATCATTTCCTACCCCTAATCCCCACTCAAAATATTTAATTAAGATTAAATATTAATCCTCATGTTTATTAAAAAAGTTTTAATAAATATCTCCTCAACCCAAACCCTTGAAATAAATAAAATTTTGTTTATTTCCTAAAAATCTAATTTATCCTCATCCTAAGAAGTTCTAGACTCTTCTAGAAAGTCTTCATCCTCATCTTAGGAAATTCTAGACTATTCTAGAAAGTCTTTATCCTCATCCAAAGTCTAGACTCTTCTAGAAGATGTCTTTAAACCTAATCCTAATCCCCTCCTAACCTTGTCACATTCCCTAAACATGGGTTAAGAATTACTAACCCAAGCCAAAGTTAACAAATATCTCCTCCTTCACCCACCCTCATTAAATGCCATCTACTTGCCTATCCCTAAGCTAATCCTAAACCATCCTAATCCATCCTCTAATCATTTGCACAAGCCTAAACAAGCTTAAAACCTTCCTAATCAAGTCCAAGTCAAAATTTCTCTCATCACCCTCAAAATATCTCAACCATAAAACTTTATGAAGTCCACTAGGCCATAAATGACTCTTACAAGCCCTTTTATTGCTCTTACAAGTCATTATGAGGGTCTTTATGAAGATTTTATCCTTTGAGCCTCCTTTGTTGACTCATCCTTCCCCTTTCCTCCATCCTCTCACCATGTGACATGTGTCACTCCCTGATTGGTTATAAGGAAACACAATCCATGTGCTCTCCTCTCATGCAATCTGAGCCTTCTATAAGCTTTTTCACATCCTTGCATCCTAGCCCTTGATCCCTCAAGCCCTTTGCCTATTTAAGGAATCCTCTTCCAATTCATTTTAACACAATCCATGAAGTAAAGTGATAATGTTATTTTGAGAGCCAAATCCATACTAAAGCCATCTATCCACACCAAAAATCCACAATCATCCATTGAAGCCTTTTTGAAGCATAAGCTTGAGCATACATCCTATCTATTTAGACAAAGCCACTCAACAAGAGAGCTTCTCATTGAGAGAGTCCATTAATGGCTCATATTCTCAATTGAGAGTTCAACTTAGTCTATCTTGAAGTTTATAAATTTTGTTTAGTTTGTAGAAGCTTTATTTAAATTTGGTTTCTATTAGCATACTAACATTGCTCATATACACTCATGACTTATATAATGACCTTAGATATTTTAATAGTGAGACTTAATAATATTTAATTGAGAACTATTATAATGTTAACAGGTCAAGGATGGTGTACCTATGTTAATTGATTGGTTAAATTGATCATTTTAGTAAAGTTAAAATCTTCTTATTCGAGGATTGATAATTGGTTCTTTTATAAAAGAACAATGATCCTTTGATAATGTTGAAATGTAGAAATAATATTAAGGAAGAGTTATTCAATTAATAATATGGATCTTGGTCAAAATAAAGAGAACAAATTAATCAAAGGTCAATGATGATCAGTTTAATGAGTAAATAGTTATTCTTAAGTTATTCATAGAATGTAATTCTTAATAATGGAAGGATAATGCTATCGAGGAAAATGGGTTGACTTGTAGGTCAAATGATGAAACTTAGACACTTGAAGTATACTTGAAACGAAAACTGGAAACCCCTACATTTGAAAATGGAAAATGAAACTCCACACATTATTCAACTATGAGATTATAGCAAAACCAAAACATGTGTTTGCATCGTGTTTTTTATATGCTTCTTGTTTTGGGTTTTGGGTTGACTAGTGTTGACCAGTCTTAGGTTGTTACCAGAGGCTTGGGGGTTATGAGATGTGTTGCCATGTTGATCTTATTTGGTCTCGATCTTTATAAGCCCAACCATGGTTATGTGATCGTATGCTCTATGAAATGTTTGTTATTGTTCATCAGTCTTTATGTGTGAAGCTCAGATGTATATGTGTATGAGACACTTAAGCTAACCATTATTTTTGAGTCATCGATCAGTTATCCTTGGTTTATTTTCTAGTCACCATGATGGGACTGAAATGTGGATTTATTCTTGATGATGTCATGTGGTGACATGTTTGACTCAACCATTTTGGAGTCTTTGATCAGTATGATTTTGAGATATTATTGGTTGCTTGTTGAGAACCAATGTATGTGATGATATATTTTGGTTATTGAGAACCAATGGATATTTATGATTATCAGTGATGCCTTCAGTTGCCAATAGAGAACTGTTGTGGTCATGATTTTCTATGGATGTTTTTCCAGATGCTTATGGAGATTTTGATGATTCTTATCTTGAAGATTTGATGATTCTTATTATGGATATTTAATGCTTATATTGTGGATATTTGATGATTCTTTTTATGGATTATCTTTTGGATTTTTTTTACAGTTGCTTGTACGGGACTGTGGTGATTTAGGATTTCATGAGCATTAGGGTAGGTTATCTACTTGTAGTGTCGGGAAGTGGCTTGCAATGGGGGCCGGGGCCCTAAGTGGCTGCTAGGGTAACTCATTGTAAGTTTGGTTAATAAGTGATAACATTTACACACTAAATGGGGATTAAATGAACCTAAAAAGATAATTGTTTTGATGTTCTCGCCCATGCTTTGAGTGCTTGTACAGGCTAGGATGGGAGTAGTGAGAACGCATGGTTGCAACCTTGCATTCCATAGTATGCCTTGTCAGTATGAAAGGATACTAGTGGCTGTATGAGATTTGTATGGACCCATGGAGTTTAGCTAACTTCCAGGGTAACTTGTACGAGATAAATGCGATGACGCTTTCCCGCTTGCAGAGTAGGTTTCCTACATGTCATTGTTGTACCTCTGGGAATTAGATGTCAATTTTGTGTGTGTTGGAACTTTTGAGTTAGTATACTTTTAGGATTCCTAGACTTAAAGAGATTTATGCTTTGTGGTTTTGATATCCTGTTTGGGACTTGAGATTATCTCCTCAGCACAGTGGGAGTGGACCATTTAGGTTCCACACGGTCGGGTGGTACTGTTTTATCACTCTCATCATTTGAGATCCGTCAGAGACACCGTGACTGGAGTATTCTTGGTTGGCAATTATCTTCATTATGCTCTTGGATCATTATGATAGATGATATACCTTATGATGGATGTATTTACTGGTATGTTTCTTATATTGATGGTTTGCATATGTTAGATGATGGTATCCTATGTTTTACTTTTCATGTTAGTAGGATGTTTTTAGGAGTGACATTCCTACTATGTTTATAGATGATGATCTCTTCAGTGCTTTGAAATGTTACGCACGGAGGGATGGCTAGGATCCATAATGGTCTAATGATGCTATTAACGGTTGGGAGGAACCGTGCACTTAGTTAATTATAATTGTGATATATGGTTATCTTTTATGATGGATGTGATGATGTATCATGTATGGTTTATGGTCTCATTATGCTATTGAATCATGGATTAATATTGGATGATGATGTACTTTATTTACATGGATGTTTATTCTTTTAAGCTTTTCATACCTTGTAACATGTATAGTGGATGATTGAGCAATCTAAAATGTACACTTGTATATGGTTTAAGTACATTGGATGTATCATTGTTATTTCATTGTTAAGGATGTAATGTTAGATGAATAAGTTATGATTAGAAGTAATTCAACGTTAAATGATCTTTAAAGAATGTAATCTGTTATGTTATGTTATTTTCATATGGATGTTACTATTGCTTCCACAAGTGTTGTGTATAGTTTTACTTTCATGTTTTAGAAAAAAAATTGTCTGGCAAACTTAGTATAATTCTTTGGAACCCTTGGTGGGGCATTACAATGAGCAAATGGGAGTATAAATTCTAGCAACAATTCGATGCAAATTCTCATTCAACCTTTCACAATGAAGAGATAAGGGTCTCTTAAATAGACTTTCCTGAAATTCATCAACGGTTGAGATCGATTTAAATCAATGGTTAGGATTAAAGGTGAAGTTCAGTCATAAAGGGAGATTTCCAAATTAAAGGGAGTTAACAGATTTAATTTGAGTAAAATAAGGAGTTAACTGATTCAATTTGAGTAGAAAAAGGAGTTAACTCATTTAACTCATTTTTTATCAATAGTGAACTGGAAATTTCCCTTTTTGAACTGAAGAGAGATTTTGTTGAGATATTTAATTTAATAAAATGGGATATGCTCTCATAAATATTTTTTCTATTTAATTAAATAATCTTTAATTAATTAGAGGCACTTTTCTTATTTAATTAAATAAATTTATTTAATTAGTTAGGAATGGCTTCTCATTTAATTAAATAACTTTTTTTAATTAATTAGAAGTAAGTACTACATTTATTTAAATAATTTCATTTAATTATTTCAAAATTCTTTTCAAAACTATTCAACTCAAGTCAACCGTGGTTAAATATGGTCAACTTTTTGTCCAACTTGATCTTTGCGTATGTGAATATGAGGAAATCTGAGTATGAATTCCAACAACAATTCGATGCAAATTCTCATTCAACCTTTCAAAATGAAGAGATGAGGGTCTCTTAAATAGACTTTTCTGGTATTCATCAACAGTTGAGATCGATTTCAATCAACGGTCAGGATTAAAGGTGAAGTTCAGTCATAAAGGGAGATTTCCAAATTAAATGGAGTTAACAGATTTAATTTGAGTAAAATAAGAAATTAACTGGTTCAATTTGAGTAGAAAAAGGAGTTAACTGATTTAACTCATTTTTTATCAATAGTGAACTGAAAATTTCCCTTTTTGAACTGAAGAGAGATTTTGTTGAGATATTTAATTTAATAAAATGAGATATGCTCTCATAATTACTTTTTCTATTTAATTGAATAATCTTTAGTTAATTAGATACAATTTTTTAATTTAATTAAATAACATCATTTAATTAGTTAGGAATGACTTCTCATTTAATTAAATAACTTTGTTTAATTAATTAGAAGTAAGTACTCCATTTAATTAAATAATTTCATTTAATTATTTAAAAATTCTTTTCGAAACTAGTCAACTCAACTCAACTGTGGTTAAATCTGGTCAACTTTTTGTCAAACTTGATCTTTGCGTATGTCAATATGAGAAAATGTGAGTATGAATTCCAGCAACAATTCGATACAAATTTTCATTCAACGTTTCAAAATGAAGAGATGAGGGTCTCTTAAACAAACTTTCCTGAAATTCATCAACGGTTGAGATCGATTTCAATCAACAGTCAGGAGTAAAGCTGAAGTTCAGTCATCAAGGGAGATTTCCAAATTAAAGGGAGTTAATAAATTTAATTTGAGTAAAATAAAGAGTTAACAGATTCAATTTGAGTAGAAAAAGGAGTTAACTGATTTAACTCGTTTTTAATCAATAGTGAACTAGAAATTTTCCTTTTTGAATTGAGGAGAGATTTTGTTGAGGTATTTAATTTAATAAAATGAGATATGCTCTCATAATTACTTTTTCTATTTAAATAAATAATCTTTAATTACTTAGAAACACTTTTCTTATTTAATTAAATAACTACATTTAATTAGTAAGGAATGGTTTCTCATTTAATTAAATAACTTTGTTTAATTAATTAGAAGTAAGTACTCCATTTAATTAAATAATTTCGTTTAATTATTTCAAAACAAAATTTGAAACTAGTCAACTCAAGTCAACCGTGGTTAAATCTGGTCAACTTTTAGTCAAACTTGATCCTTGCATATGTGAATATGAGCAAATGTGAGTATGAATTTCAGCAATAACTCGACGCAAATTCATATTCAACCTTTCAAAATGAAGACATCAGGGTCTCTTAAATAGACTGTCTTAGAATTCATCAACGGTTTAGATCGATTTGAATCAACGGTCTGGATTAATGCTGAAGTTCAGTCATAAAGGGAGATTTCCAAATTAAAGGGAGTTAACAAATTTAATTTGAGTAAAATAACGAGTTACCTGATTCAATTTCAGTACAAAAAGGAGTTAACTGATTTAACTCATTTTTGATCAATAGTGAACCGAAAATTTCCCTTTTTGAACGGAAGAGAGATTTTGTTGAGATATTTAATTTAATAAAATGACATATGCTCTCATAATTCCTTTTGCTATTTAATTAAATAATCTTTAATTAATTAGAGACACTTTTCTTATTTAATTAAATAACTTCATTTAATTAATTAGGAATGGCTTCTAATTTAATTAAATAACTTTGTTTAATTAATTAGAAGTAAGTACTCCATTTAATTAAATAATTTCGTTTAATTATTTCAATTTTTTTTTTGAAACTAGTCAACTCAAGTCAACTGTGGTTAAATTTGGTCAACTTTTGGTCAAACTTGATCTTTGCATATGTGAATATGAGCAAATGTGAGTATGAATTCCAGCAACAATTTAATGCAAATTCTCATTCAACCTTTCAAAATGAAAAGATGAGGGTCTCTTAAATAGACTTTCCTGAAATTCATCAATGGTTGAGATCGATTTCAATCAACGGTCAGGATTAATGGTGAAGTTCAGATATAAAGGGAGATTTCCAAATTAAAAGGAGTTAACAGATTTAATTTGAGTAAAATAAGGAGTTAACTGATTCAATTTTTGTAGAAAAAGTAGTTAACTGATTTAACATTTTTTTGATCAATAGTGAACTGGAAATTTCCCTTTTTGAACTGAAGATTGATTTTGTTGAGATATTTAATTTAATAAAATGAGATATGGTCTCATAATTACTTTTTCTATTTAATTAAATAATCTTTAATTAATTAGAGACACTTTTTTTATTTAATTAAATAACTTCATTTAATTAATTAGGAATGGCTTCTCATTTAATTAAATAACTTTGTTTAATTAGTTAGAAGTAATTACTCCATTTAATTAAATAATTTCGTTTAATTATTTCAAAATTCTTTTCGAAACTAGTCAACTTAAGTCAACCATGGTTAAATCTGGTCAACTTTTGATCAAACTCAATCTTTGCATATGTGAATATGAGCAAATGTGAGTATGAATTCCAGCAACAATTCGATGCAAATTCTCATTCAACCTTTCAAAATGAAGAGATGAGGGTCTCTTAAATAGAATTTCCTGGAATTCATCAACAGTTGAGATCGATTTTAATCAACGGTCAGGATTAAAGGGGAAGTTCAGTCATAAAGGGAGCTTTCCAAATTAAATGGAGTTAACAGATTGAATTTGAGTAAAATAAGGAGTTAACTGATTGAATTTGAGTAGGAAAAGGAGTTAACTGATTTAACTCATTTTTTATCAATAGTGAACTGAAAATTTCTCTTTTTGAACAGAAGAGATATTTTGTTGAGATATTTAATTTAATAAAATGAGATATGCTCTCATAATTACTTTTTTTATTTAATTAAATATTCTTTAATTAATTAGAGACACTTTTTTTATTTAATTAAATAACTTCATTTAATTAATTAGGAATGGCTTCTCATTTAATTAAATAACTTTGTTTAATTAGTTAGAAGTAATTACTCAATTTAATTAAATAATTTCATTTAATTATTTCAAAATTCTTTGTGAAACTAGTCAACTCAAGTCAACCGTGGTTAAATCTGGTTAACTTTTTGTCAAACTTGATCTTTGCATATGTGCATATGAGCAAATGTAAGTATGAATTCCAGCAACAATTCGATGCAAATTCTCATTCAACCTTTCAAAATGAAGAGATGAGGGTCTCTTAAATAGACTTTCCTTGAATTCATCAACGGTTGAGATCGATTTCAATCAACAGTCAAGATTAAAGGTGAAGTTTAGTCATAAAGGAAGATTTTCAAATTATAGGGAATTAACAGATTTAATTTGAGTAAAATAAAGAGTTAACTAATTCAATTTGAGTAGAAAAAAGAGTTAACTGATTTAACTCATTTTTGATCAATAGTGAACTGAAAATTTCCCTTTCTAAACTGAAGAGAGATTTTGTTGAGATATTTAATTTAATAAAATGAGACATGCTCTCACAATTACTTTTTCTCTTTAATTAAATAATCTTTAATTAATTAGAGACATTTTTCTTATTTAATTAAATAACTTTATTTAATTAGTTAGGAATGTCTTCTAATTTAATTAAATAACTTTGTTTAATTAATTAGAAGCATATACTCCATTTATGTCATGCCCAAAAATTATGGCCAAAAAACACACCAAATTTTTTTTTTTTTTTTTTTTTTTAATATTTTAAATGTATTTATTTAAACTTAAGTGCACTAAGTTGATACAGTAAGTTCACATGAAACATGGATGCCAAGAAGGCGGTTACACGAACTCTTAACAATCAATTGATTCAGTTAACAACCCCTCTTATTTAATTAGAAGACCCAATTAATTGATAGATTTAATAAATCCCTTTAAAAGATTTACACTCTAAGAACATTAGTAAATTTCTTAAATACAATTTTATTTAAATTTTACATATGAATTTGTCGTCTACTTCGACAAGGAGTAAAACTAAAATTATCATTCATTTTATGAGTTAATCTGGATTGCATGACCCTCCAATAGACATAGATCAATTTTAAACTATAAAATTCTAATGTTTAAGGCTTATGAATTTAAACCACATTTTACTAATCCCGAAAATAAAACTTCCCATTAGGAACTGCTAATCGACTAATTAAACTTAATTAAGTTATCCTTAACTACATTAAATAATAACTATATTGCATTCACAAAATTTAATAATTAACGTTACAAATTAACGATTAATAAATAAACAGATAAAACTATTTTAGAACGATTCTTTAATTAATAATATTCATTAATTATTAAATTCGCTAAGCTAAAATTACTAAATTTATAAGTTGTTAATGAACTTCATTAATACACATTATCATTTAAACTAATAATTAAATAAAATAAAAAATAAAAACTACTAACAACTATTTTTAACTAATCTATATAAACGAAAATTTAATTTAAACTAAACTATATAAATGAAAATTTAATTTAAACTAAACTATATAAATGAAAATTTAATTTAAACTAAACTATATAAAAAAAATTTAAAAAAAAATAAATAAAAAAAATTGAAACGCCGCCCCACGCAATATATGCGTGGGCCTCACGCATACACATGCGTGGGGATCCCACGCATTTAAATGTGTGGTCCTCACGCATGGGTATGCGTGGGGTCTTCCACGCGTACGTGGACTGGCCGCCGGGTACGAGCCGCAGGCTCTGCCCGAAATTCGAAATCTTTTTTTTGTTTTTTTTTTTTTTTAAATTTTTTTTTTTGATGGGTTGCATTAAATAAGGTAGGTCGCCCATCCTTTGAAGCCTTATAATAGGAGGGTGATTTACTATAATTTATTGACTGTAATAGAGGGGTCTCCCCTTTTTTTTTTTTTGCCCATACATTTTCCAGCAAGTTTGAGCACCTACAGGCCTCTATTTTTTTTTGAAGATTAAGTTTTTATCAAATTTCTTCATTGATCTTGAGACATGGGTGTCAATAGATTGGTGAATCTATACATTGCATATTACATCATGAACACAACCATACATTAATCAAATGATATGCTTATAACATTTTTTTTTTGAAACTAACTTTAGTTCCTCTTCCTTTGTTGTTGGATCAATACAATTCTATTTTCTTTCACATACAAATGCAACAACTGCATATGAATCCAATTTTATACATAATGCAACTAATTACTCCATGGGAATGGAAAATAGGAAGATCACCATGGGTGTTTAAATTCTCTATGATTTCATATGCATATATTTTCTCCATACCATTCTAATGTCTAATTGAACTCAGCCTTTCCTAACATAATTCCTTCATATACAAGATTAACATTCACCATTCACAATCCATCACAATAATATGCATGAACAAAAAAGTGGTTGAATTGGCTATAACAAGTTTCACAAAATGAGAAGACCATTTAACTTACATTACG
The DNA here is from genome assembly GCA_028749045.1 of Cupressus sempervirens. NCBI lineage: Eukaryota > Viridiplantae > Streptophyta > Pinopsida > Cupressales > Cupressaceae > Cupressus > Cupressus sempervirens. Next base: position 104,286,254 of record CM053791.1, read on the forward strand.
CAAATTTTCCAAAGAACATGGGAGCAATGCAAGGAATTTCTCATAATCTCTTTTTTTTTGTATTATTCATCCTGGTTCAAAGGCTCCACTCGGGAAAGAACCAGTAAGAAAACCCGAGGTCATTGCCCAATACTTCCAAGTTTCCAATCCATTTTACATCATTTTACAACTCACATAAATCTCTACAAACTTCCAACATGTGCTACCTTCCAAATAACTTCAAAATCACAATAAAGGATAATGGGGAAGACAAAACTAAAACAAGGTGGATAATCACAACAACATCAAATCAAACATACACTCCAAACCCGGTTTGCACAATAGATCTATACATGGAATCAAAACAAGGGGGGAGGTGGATTTTCCCAATGGGAGAAGTCAATCACCATTCCATTACATGGCCCTTTCGGGGCTTGAATTTTAAGAATTTCCATTCTATATAAGGCCCTTTCGGGGCTCCAATCACAAGGATACTCATTTTCTCTTCATACACATGATTTCACAACATCAATAAGGAAGGTGATGACAAGTAGGGGCCCATACACCCTACCCTTTTTCCTTCCTCTCACCATGAAAGGAGACTCTCACCAATGAGGTCCAACTAAAGCCCTACCCCCATACATGGCCACTTCTTCCCTATCCAAGGGTGAGTGATGCCATCACAATCCCCATGAAAACTCAAAGAACAAGGTCTCAACAAAGCAAGAAATGAAATCCAAAACAAGGTAAAATTCCCTCCAATATCCTCCCAATACACACAACATAAAAGGACAAGAACCTTCACAATACTATAACAAGATTCACACATGATCAACAAAAAGGAAAGCTAAGCCCATGAGAGAGAAATTCCTACCTCCACAAGTGTTATGGCAACAATGGAAGTTTTTTTTGAGAAGAGCTTCTTTCCTTTCTCCTTCCTTCAATCTTCAAGCTTGCTCTCTCCAAACTAGAGATTGGGTAACCCCCCCTTCACTACTTCCCAAGTGCCTCTAAATAAGAATCTACTTAACTAGGCTTAGGGTAACCCCTTGGTGGAGTCAAGGTCACCAACCTATGAAGTGACAACCAATTTCGAATTCAAGCAAAGATGGAGTGTTTGAGTGACCATAAAGGTCAACCAAGGAGACTTGGGGAGTGGAAAACACTCCCAACCCAAACCCTTACCCTTAGGGTAATTAATTTTGAAGTTTTAAGGCTTAAGGATTTAATAAGGACAATAAAACTAGGGGAAACAAACTACCAAAAGAAATACACTTTAAAGATGGACTAGGTAAAAAAAGAATATAGCACAAAATAAACATGGGGTTCAGCTTTTGTCTTCCCATTGGATTTCTCGGCTAAATTTCCTGCACACTCATTGCACACGTCAGTAATTCGAGAAGCACATGTATATATATAAATATAAAAATACGCATCAACAATTTCATGAAATTTAAAACATCCATTCTTCCATAATCTATTCATTCATCTCATTCTACTCATTAAAATTGGAGATTCAAAGTGTTAGTTTGCATTCATTCATTTTATCAGCATATACGTTATAAAACATTAAACTACAGAAATCAAATATCTGAAATAAAGCATCATACATCATAATTAGCAAAATAATGTTCAGTGCCACAAATAATGCTCTGACATATCGAGCCATAAAAAAAAATAATATATAGTATCATCGAGGCTAGGATGGGTCGAGGCGGGGCCTCACATCCTCCCCCACTAGGCATGAACTTCCTCCTGGAGTTCATCAAAAAGGTATGGGTACTGAGATCGCATCTGCGTTGTATCCTCCCATGTGGCCGTGATCTCATCGTAGCAATCCCACTGGACCCTAACCTGGTCCAGCTCTCAACCTCGAAGTGCGAGGGTCCGTCGGGCAATAATACGGATGGGCTCCAGCGCTAACTGGCCGTCCGACTCCACCTGCAAAGCATCCCAATCTATAATATGAGACTCATCATAGATATATCTTCTAAGTACTGAAATGTGAAACACATCGTGGATGCGTGACAGGCTAGGTGGCAAAGCTAGACGGTAGGCAACTGGTCCTATCCTCTCTAGGATCTCGAATGGCCCAACGAAACGGGGTGCCAACTTAGAGCCCTTTCCGAATCGAATCGGACTCTTGTGTGGCCGCACCCTCAAGAAAACTCTATCCCCAACCTGATACTCTCGATCCATCCTATTTGCATCAGCATACTTCTTCTGTCGATCCTGTGCCTCTTTCAGGCGCTGCCTAATCCAAATCACCTGCTGTTCCATATCTCTAACTAACTGAGGTCCAATGGAAACTCGATCCTCGATCCTGTCCCAACTCAAAGGCGTCCTACAAGGTCTCCCATACAGGGCCTCATAAGGCGGCATACCTATGGAGGAATGGTGCCCATTGTTATAGGCAAACTCAACTAGGTGGAGGTATTCCTCCCACTTGACCTGATGATCCATCACGTACATACGCAACATGTCCTCCAACACTTGATTCACACGCTCAGTCTGCCCATCAGTCTGAGGGTGGTACGCTGTACTGAAATTGAGCCTAGTGCCCAAAGCTGACTGCAACTCTCTCCAAAAAGATGAGGTGAATAGTGAGTCCCTATCAGAGATAATCTTACGGGGAATGCCATGAAGTCTAACAGTGTCTCGCAAAAACACCTGAGCTATGTCTCGGGCTGTGTACGTAGTACGCACAGGTGAGAAGTGAGCAACCTTGGTCAATGTGTCAACTGTCACCATAATGGCATCATGACGACGAGAAGACAAAGGAAGACCAACAATAAAGTCCATCGATATAACATCCCACTTCCACTCTGGAATCTCATGAGGCTGAAGGAGCCCACCGGGATGACGATGTTCTGCCTTCACCCTCTGACACTCGAGGCATCTCGCCACTATGTCGGCAATCTGCGCTCTCATGCCTGGCCAATGGTACAACTGCCTCAAATCTGCATGCAACTTCTTAACACCAGGGTGTGCCGCATAAGGTGCTCTGTGAGCCTCAAGTATGATGAGCTCGCGCAAACCCCCGATGGAAGGTACATACACACGTCCTCTATGACGTAAGAGTCCATCAGACTCCAAGGAATACTCTGAATACTTCCCCTCCAAGGGTCTCTGAGAATGCACAACCTGACTAACCTCTGTAAAAAGCTCATCTGCTGGCAAGTGCTGTAAAATCTGCTCTCTCAAATCGGTGCTCGTAGTCATAGATGAGAGCTCATGGCGCCTTCTACTTAAGGCATCTGCAACTACATTCTCCTTTCCCTTGATGTAATGTACATCAAAATTGTACTCGCAAAGGAACTCCATCCACCTTCTCTGTCTAGCATTCAGGTTTGGCTGCGTGAATAGGTACTGCAAGCTCTGATGGTCGGAATGAAGTTCAAATCTATGACCTAGTAGGAAGTGTCGCCACTTCACTAATGCATGAACCACCGCTGCAAGCTCTAGGTCATGAGTAGGGTAGTTGAGTTCATGAGTCTTCAACTTCCTAGACTCGAAGGAAATAGGCCGACCATCCTGCATAAGCACTGCCCCAATGCCATCCAAAGATGCATCAGTGCACACCACAAAGTCCGCCAATGGGTCTGGTACTGCAAGAATAGGTGCACTCGTGAGGGCTCTCTTGAGCTCTAGAAAAGCTCTCTCGCACTTCTCTGTCCATTCAAACTTCTTTCCTTTCCTCTGCAGCGATGTAATGGGGTGTGCCAATCTAGAAAATCCTGCAATGAAGCGTCGATAATAGCCTGCTAATCCCATAAAGCTCCTCACCTCAGTGACACTAGTAGGTGCAGGCCAATCCATGATGGCTCTAATCTTCGATGGGTCTACCGAGATACCCTCGCCTGATATGATATGGCCCAAATAATGGATCTCTGATCGGAAGAATGCACACTTCGATAAGCTACCAAACAACTGATTCTCTCTCAGCTTCTGCAACACCTGCCTCAGGTGTTTCTCGTGCTCTTCCTCATCATGGGAATATATCAGGATGTCATCCAGGAACACAACTACGAACTTATCCAAGAAGGTACGAAATACTCCGTTCATGAGGCTCATGAATACAGCTGGAGCATTTGTGAGACCGAATGGCACCACTGTGAACTCATAGTGTCCATACCTAGTACGGAAAGCGGTCTTAGGAATATCACTCCCCACAATCCTCAACTGGTGGTACCCTGACTTAAGATCAATTTTTGAAAATACACGAGCACCCTGCAACTGATCAAATAGGTCATCAATTCTGGGAAGGGGATATCGGTTCTTGATGGTTACTTTGTTCAATTGCCGATAATCAATGCATAACCTAAGTGATCCATCCTTCTTCTTAACGAAGATCACTGGTGCACCCCAAGGTGACACACTAGGTCGAATATGCCCCTTCTCTAGGAGTTCCTCCAACTGAACCTTTAGTTCACTAAGCTCATGTGTAGTCATCCTGTATGGTGCTCTTGATACTGGTTCCGCGCCTGGCACAAGATCAATATGAAAGTCTACTGCCCTAGGTGGGGGTCTACCAGGGAGCTCTGAAGGAAAAACATCTGCAAACTCCTGCAATATAGGAAAGTCATCAAGGGATGGTTCCCCTTCTGAGCCTTCCTCTCTATCACTAATGGTGATTGCAAATAGCTGACACCCCTTCCGCATGCACCGCCTAAGATGCATAGCGGATATCATACGAAGGGATATGGGTCTCTTAACCCCAAGAATCACTCTACCGATACCATCATCATCCACACATTCCACTGTCTTCTGTCGACAATCCATCTTGGCGCTGTGGGAATAAAGCCAATCTATGCCAAGAACAACATCATAAGAACCTAGTGGGGTAATGCGTAGATCAGACACCGTGAATGTGGCTCCCATCTGAATCGGGCAACTATGCACCATGGAACTAACTGACACTCTAGCTCCTGAGGCTAACTCTACCTCCCAACCGACATCTTGTCTAACTGCCACCAGCCCGCAACGCTCCACAGCAAAAGGAGATATAAAGGAGTCAGTAGCTCCTGAATCAAATAAAACTGTAACCACGCTACCCTGAATGATACCTGTAGCCTCAATGACTGTAGCCTGATGCTCGGCCTGGCGGTTGTCAACTGCTGCGAATACTCTGTGTGATCTGCCTACATCACCAACTGTCGGCTCTGAAAAAGCCCCTCCCTGACCACTGGAGGGTTGTCCCTGTGGACACTCTCTAGCTATATGACCCATGCCACCACAAGTGTAGCATGGTCCCCGTGCATGAGGCCGTGCACCCTGTGAACTAATCTGCTGTGGCCCTCCTGACCTGCTAGACCCACTGAAACCACCCCTAGAAGACTGCTGAGACTTCGCTGGCTGAGACTGTGGAGCCTGTACTTTCTGATCCTGCCTCGGTCCCTGTGAGTACCACTGCTTGGGCTTGGAGCCCTGATAACCCTGTGAGGGTTTCTGGTGCTGCTGCTGCTGAGGTTTCTGTTGCTGAGACTGTTGGCCCTTAGAGGACCCTGCTGAGTAGTTCTGATTCCCCTTCCAAGGGGGTTTCTGCTGGGTAGAGTTTCGGTTCTGAGATCGATCTCGTGACTCCTGTCTACTCCGAGTATCCTCTACAACCAAGGCCATCTCAACTACCTGTCTGAAAGTAGTAGGAAAAGCCATACGCACTGGACCCTGAAGAGAGAAATTTAGGCCCATGATAAATCTATGCACATGCTGTTTCTCGTCCTTCATGTACTCGACATATGGAAGGAGCTCGAGAAACCTGCTCTCATACTGAGCTACAGTGAGACCTCTCTGATGAAGAGAATGAAACTCCTCTATCTGCTTCTGCCTGAAATGCTCAGACAGAAATCTCTCTCTGAATCTCTCCAAAAAGGTCTCCCACGTGAGGGTATCCATGCTCATCCCTCTGATCGTCTCCTCCTGATGCCACCAATTGGAGGCATCTCCTCTCAACTGATGGACTGCAACACGTGCCTTCAGATTACTCCCATAGGAACGTAATCCAAAACACCGCTGGAGGCTCTGCAACCAAGCCTCTGCCACTGTCCCTTCTGTGGAACCGGTAAAAAGTGGGGGTCCAAGACGTATCAGCTCTCTGATGTCATCTCCTATGTGTCTAGGAGGTCTCTCGGGTGGTGGTACTCTCTGATGAATGGATTCCCCCTCGTGCTCACCTTGTCCCTCATCCTGCCTCGGTGGGGGACTCCTACTCCTCTCTCTACCACCAGGATCCTGTGCTTCCCTTTCGGGAACCTGCTGAACTGGCTCTGCTACAGGTGGGGGTAGTCTCTGCTGAACTACACCAATCAGTGTCTGAAGGGCATCCAAAATGTCCTGATTCGGGTTCTGAGGTGGTGGTGGTGGTGGTGGAGGTGGTGGTCCATCCTCCTGTCTGACTCCACTACCTCTCGCCCTACGACCTCTACCTCGGCGGTTGTTCCGTGTAACAGGAGGCATCCTACACAATGAAAGTTTTTAATTAATTTCAGAAGCATAGTGGTTAAGGTTCCTAGTGTTGAAACTTGGCTCTGATACCAAAATGTCATGCCCAAAAATTATGGCCAAAAAACACACCAAATTTTTTTTTTTTTTTTTTTTTTTTTATATTTTAAATGTATTTATTTAAACTTAAGTGCACTAAGTTGATACAGTAAGTTCACATGAAACATGGATGCCAAGAAGGCGGTTACACGAACTCTTAACAATCAATTGATTCAGTTAACAACCCCTCTTATTTAATTAGAAGACCCAATTAATTGATAGATTTAATAAATCCCTTTAAAAGATTTACACTCTAAGAACATTAGTAAATTTCTTAAATACAATTTTATTTAAATTTTACATATGAATTTGTCGTCTACTTCGACAAGGAGTAAAACTAAAATTATCATTCATTTTATGAGTTAATCTGGATTGCATGACCCTCCAATAGACATAGATCAATTTTAAACTATAAAATTCTAATGTTTAAGGCTTATGAATTTAAACCACATTTTACTAATCCCGAAAATAAAACTTCCCATTAGGAACTGCTAATCGACTAATTAAACTTAATTAAGTTATCCTTAACTACATTAAATAATAACTATATTGCATTCACAGAATTTAATAATTAACGTTACAAATTAACGATTAATAAATAAACAGATAAAACTATTTTAGAACGATTCTTTAATTAATAATATTCATTAATTATTAAATTCGCTAAGCTAAAATTACTAAATTTATAAGTTGTTAATGAACTTCATTAATACACATTATCATTTAAACTAATAATTAAATAAAATAAAAAATAAAAACTACTAACAACTATTTTTAACTAATCTATATAAACGAAAATTTAATTTAAACTAAACTATATAAATGAAAATTTAATTTAAACTAAACTATATAAATGAAAATTTAATTTAAACTAAACTATATAAAAAAAATTTAAAAAAAAATAAATAAAAAAAATTGAAACGCCGCCCCACGCATATATATGCGTGGGGGATCCCACGCAATATATGCGTGGGCCTCACGCATACACATGCGTGGGGATCCCACGCATTTAAATGCGTGGTCCTCACGCATGGGTATGCGTGGGGTCTTCCACGCGTACGTGGACTGGCCGCCGGGTACGAGCCGCAGGCTCTGCCCGAAATTCGAAATTTTTTTTTTGTTTTTTTTTTTTTTTAAATTTTTTTTTTTGATGGGTTGCATTAAATAAGGTAGGTCGCCCACCCTTTGAAGCCTTATAATAGGAGGGTGATTTACTATAATTTATTGACTGTAATAGAGGGGTCTCCCCTTTTTTTTTTTTTGCCCATACATTTTCCAGCAAGTTTGAGCACCTACAGGCCTCTATTTTTTTTTGAAGATTAAGTTTTTATCAAATTTCTTCATTGATCTTGAGACATGGGTGTCAATAGATTGGTGAATCTATACATTGCATATTACATCATGAACACAACCATACATTAATCAAATGATATGCTTATAACATTTTTTTTTTGAAACTAACTTTAGTTCCTCTTCCTTTGTTGTTGGATCAATACAATTCTATTTTCTTTCACATACAAATGCAACAACTGCATATGAATCCAATTTTATACATAATGCAACTAATTACTCCATGGGAATGGAAAATAGGAAGATCACCATGGGTGTTTAAATTCTCTATGATTTCATATGCATATATTTTCTCCATACCATTCTAATGTCTAATTGAACTCAGCCTTTCCTAACATAATTCCTTCATATACAAGATTAACATTCACCATTCACAATCCATCACAATAATATGCATGAACAAAAAAGTGGTTGAATTGGCTATAACAAGTTTCACAAAATGAGAAGACCATTTAACTTACATTACGCAAATTTTCCAAAGAACATGGGAGCAATGCAAGGAATTTCTCATAATCTCTTTTTTTTTGTATTATTCATCCTGGTTCAAAGGCTCCACTCGGGAAAGAACCAGTAAGAAAACCCGAGGTCATTGCCCAATACTTCCAAGTTTCCAATCCATTTTACATCATTTTACAACTCACATAAATCTCTACAAACTTCCAACATGTGCTACCTTCCAAATAACTTCAAAATCACAATAAAGGATAATGGGGAAGACAAAACTAAAACAAGGTGGATAATCACAACAACATCAAATCAAACATACACTCCAAACCCGGTTTGCACAATAGATCTATACATGGAATCAAAACAAGGGGGGAGGTGGATTTTCCCAATGGGAGAAGTCAATCACCATTCCATTACATGGCCCTTTCGGGGCTTGAATTTTAAGAATTTCCATTCTATATAAGGCCCTTTCGGGGCTCCAATCACAAGGATACTCATTTTCTCTTCATACACATGATTTCACAACATCAATAAGGAAGGTGATGACAAGTAGGGGCCCATACACCCTACCCTTTTTCCTTCCTCTCACCATGAAAGGAGACTCTCACCAATGAGGTCCAACTAAAGCCCTACCCCCATACATGGCCACTTCTTCCCTATCCAAGGGTGAGTGATGCCATCACAATCCCCATGAAAACTCAAAGAACAAGGTCTCAACAAAGCAAGAAATGAAATCCAAAACAAGGTAAAATTCCCTCCAATATCCTCCCAATACACACAACATAAAAGGACAAGAACCTTCACAATACTATAACAAGATTCACACATGATCAACAAAAAGGAAAGCTAAGCCCATGAGAGAGAAATTCCTACCTCCACAAGTGTTATGGCAACAATGGAAGTTTTTTTTGAGAAGAGCTTCTTTCCTTTCTCCTTCCTTCAATCTTCAAGCTTGCTCTCTCCAAACTAGAGATTGGGTAACCCCCCCTTCACTACTTCCCAAGTGCCTCTAAATAAGAATCTACTTAACTAGGCTTAGGGTAACCCCTTGGTGGAGTCAAGGTCACCAACCTATGAAGTGACAACCAATTTCGAATTCAAGCAAAGATGGAGTGTTTGAGTGACCATAAAGGTCAACCAAGGAGACTTGGGGAGTGGAAAACACTCCCAACCCAAACCCTTACCCTTAGGGTAATTAATTTTGAAGTTTTAAGGCTTAAGGATTTAATAAGGACAATAAAACTAGGGGAAACAAACTACCAAAAGAAATACACTTTAAAGATGGACTAGGTAAAAAAAGAATATAGCACAAAATAAACATGGGGTTCAGCTTTTGTCTTCCCATTGGATTTCTCGGCTAAATTTCCTGCACACTCATTGCACACGTCAGTAATTCGAGAAGCACATGTATATATATAAATATAAAAATACGCATCAACAATTTCATGAAATTTAAAACATCCATTCTTCCATAATCTATTCATTCATCTCATTCTACTCATTAAAATTGGAGATTCAAAGTGTTAGTTTGCATTCATTCATTTTATCAGCATATACGTTATAAAACATTAAACTACAGAAATCAAATATCTGAAATAAAGCATCATACATCATAATTAGCAAAATAATGTTCAGTGCCACAAATAATGCTCTGACATATCGAGCCATAAAAAAAAATAATATATAGTATCATCGAGGCTAGGATGGGTCGAGGCGGGGCCTCACAATTTAATTAAATAATTTCATTTAATTATTTCAAAATTCTTTTTGAAATTAGTCAACTCAAGTCAACCGTGGTTAAATCTGGTCAACTTTTGGTGAAACTTCATCTTTGCGTATGTGAATATGAGCAAATGTGAGTATGAATTCCAGCAACAATTCGATGCAAATGCTCATTCAACCTTTCAAAATGAAGAGATGAGGGTCTCTTAAATAGACTTTTCTGAAATTCATCAACGATTGAGATCGATTTCAATCAACGGTTAGGATTAAAGGTGAAGTTCAGTCATAAAGGGACATTTCCAAATTAAAGGAAGTTAATAGATTTAATTTGAGTAAAATAAGGAGTTAACTAATTCAATTTGAGTAGAAAATAGAGTTAACTGATTTAACTCATTTTTGATCAATAGTGAACTGGAAATTTCCCTTTTTGAACTGAACAGAGGTTTTGTTGAGATATTTAATTTAATAAAATGAGACATGCTCTCATAATTACTTTTTTCTATTTAATTAAATAATCTTTAATTAATTAGAGACACTTTTCTTATTTAATTAAATGACTTCATTTAATTAGTTAGGAATGACTTCTCATTTAATTAAATAACTTTGTTTAGTTAATTAGAAGTAAGTACTCAATATAATTAAATAATTTCGTTTAATTAGTTCAAAATTCTTTTGGAATCTAGTCAACTCAAGTCAACCGTGGTTAAATCTGGTCAACTTTTGGCCAAACTTGATCTTTGCATATGTGAATATGAGCAAATGTGAGTATGAATTCCAGCAACAATTCGATGCAAATTCTCATTCAACCTTTCAAAATGAAGAGATGAGGGTCTCTTAAATAGACTTTGCTTGAATTCATCAATGGTTGAGATCGATTTCAATCAATGGTCAGGATTAAAGGTGAAGATCAGTCATAAAGTGAGATTTCCAAATTAAAGGGAGTTAACATATTTAATTTGAGTAAAATAAGGAGGTAACTGATTAAGTTTGAGTAGAAAAAGGAGTTAACTGATTAAACTCATTTTTGATCAATAGTAAACTGAAAATTTCCCTTTTTGAACTGAAGAGAGATTTTGTTGAGATATTTAATTTAATAAAATGAGATATGCTCTTATAATTACTTTTTCTATTTAATTAAATAATCTTTAATTAATTAGAGACACTTTTCTTATTTAATTAAATAACTTCATTTAATTAAATAGGAATGGCTTCTCATTTAATTAAATAACTTTGTTTAATTAATTAGAAGTAAGTACTCCATTTAATTAAATAATTTTGTTTAATTATTTCAAAAAAAAATTGAAACTAGTCAACTCAAGTCAATTGTGGTTAAATCTGGTCAACTTTTGGTCAAACTTGATCTTTGCGTATGTGAATATGAGCAAATGTGAGTATGAATTCCAGCAACAATTCGATGCAAATTTTCATTCAACCTTTCAAAATGAAGAGGTGAGGGTCTCTTAAATAAACTTTCCTGGAATTCATCAATGGTTGAGATCGATTTCAATCAACGGTCAGGATTAAAGCTGAAGTTCAGTCATAAAGGGAGATTTCCAAAGGAAAGGGAGTTAATAAATTTACTTTGAGTAAAATAAGGAGTTAACAGATTCAATTTGATTAGAAAAATGAGTGAACTGATTTAACTCATTTTTAATCAATAGTGAACTGGAAATTATCCTTTTTGAATTGAAGAGAGATTTTGTTGAGATATTTAATTTAATAAAATGAAATATGCTCTCATAATTACTTTTTCTATTTAATTAAACAATCTTTAATTAATTAGAGACACTTTTCTGATTTAATTAAATAACTTCATTTAATTAATTAAGAATGGCTTCTCATATAATTAAATTAATTTTTTTAATTAGTTCAAAGTAATTACTCTATTTAATTAAATAATTTCGTTTAATTATTTCAATTTTTTTTCGAAACTAGTCAACTCAAGTCAATTGTGGTTAAATATGGTCAACTTTTGGTCAAACTCGATCTTTGCGTATGTGAATATGAGTAAATGTGAGTATGAATTCCAACAACAATTCGATGCAAATTCTCATTCAACTTTTCAAAATGAAGATATGAGGGTCTCCTAAATAGACTTTCCTGGAATTCATGAACGACTGAGATCAATTTCAAACAACGGTCAGGATTAAAGGTGAAGTTTAGTAATAAAGGAAGATTTTCAAATTAAATGGAGTTAATAGATTTAATTTGAGTAAAATAACAAGTTAACTGATTCAATTTGAGTAGAAAAAAGAGTCAACTGATTTAACTCATTTTTTATCAATAGTGAACTAAAAAATTTCCTTTTTGAACTAAAGAGAGATTTTGTTCAGATATTTAATTTAATAAAATGAGATACGCTCTCATAATTACTTTTTCTATTTAATTAAATAATCTTTAATTGATTAGAGACATTTTTCTTATTTAATTAAATAACTTCATTTAATTAATTAGGAATGGCTTCTCATTTAGTTAAATAAATTTATTTAATTAATTAGAAGTAAGTACTCCATTTAATTAAATAATTTCGTTTAATTATTTCAAAATTCTTTTCAAAACTAGTCAACTCAAGTCAACCGTGGTTAAATATGGTCAACTTTTGGTTAAACTTGATTTTTGCGTATGTGAATATGAGCAAATGTGAGTATGAATTCTAGCAACAATTTGATGCAGATTCTCATTCAACCTTTCAAAATGAAGAGATGAGGGTCTCTTAAATAGACTTTCCTAGAATTCATCAACGGTTGAGATCGCTTTCAATCAATGGTCAGGATTAAAGGTGAAGTTCAATCATAAAGGGAGATTTCAAAATTAAAGGAAGTTAATAGATTTAATTTGAGTAAAATAAGGAGTTAACTGATTCAATTTGAGTAGAAAAAGGAGTCAACTGATTTAACTCATTTTTGATCAATAGTGAACTGGAAATTTTCTTTCTTGAACTGAAGAGAGATTTTGTTGAGATATTTGATTTAATAAAATGAGATATGCTCTCATAAATACTTTTTCTATTTAATTAAATAATCTTTAATTAATTAGAGACACTTTTCTTATTTAATTAAATAACTTCATTTAATTAATTAGGAATGACTTCTCATTTAATTAAATAACATTGTTTATTTAGTTAGAAGTAAGTACTCCATGTAATTAAATTATTTCGTTTAATTATTTCAAAATTCTTTTCGAAACTAGTCAACTCAAGTCAACCGTGGTTAAATCTGGTCAACTTATGGTCAAAATTGATCTTTGCGTATATGAATATGAGAAAATGTGAGTATGAATTCTAGTCACAATTCGATGCAAATTCTCATTCAACCTTTCAAAATGAAGAGATGAGAGTCTCTTAAATAGACTTTCTTGGAATTTGTCAACGGTTGAGATCGAGTTCAATCAACAGTCAGGATTAAAGGTGAAGTTCAGTCATAAAGGGAGATTTCCAAATTAAATGGAGTTAACAAATTTAATTTGAGTAAAATAAGGAGTTAACTGATTCAATTTGAGTAGAAAAAGGTGTTAACTCATTTAACTCATTTTTTATCAATAGTGAACTAGAAATTTCCCTTTTTGAACTGAAGAGAGATTTTGTTGAGATATTTAATTTAATAAAATGAGATATGCTCTCATAATTACTTTTTCTATTTAATTAAATAATCTTTAATTAATTAGAGACAGTTTTCTTATTTAATTAAATAACTTCCTTTGATTAATTAGGAATGGCTTCTCATTTAATTAAATAACTTTGTTTAATTAATTAGAAGTAAGTACTTGATTTAATTAAATAATTTCATTTAATTATTTCAAAATTCTTTTTGAAACTAGTCAACTCAAGTCAACCGTGGTTAAATCTAGTCAACTTTTGGTCAAACTTGATCTTTGTGTATGTGAATATGAGCAAATGTGAATATGAATTCTAGCAACAATTCGATGCAAATTCTCATTCAACCTTTCAAAATGAAGAGATGAGGGTCTCTTAAATAGACTTTCTTGGAATTCATTAGCGGTTGAGATCGATTTGAATCAACAGTCAGGATTAAAGGTGAAGTTCAGTCATAAAGGGAGATTTCCAAATTAAAGGGAGTTAATAGATTTAATTTGAGTTAAATAAGGAGTTAACTGATTCAATCTGAGTAGAAAAAGGAGTTAACTCATTTAACTCATTTTTTATCAATAGTGAACTGGAAGTTTCCCTTTTTGAACTGAAGAGAGATTTTGTTGAGATATTTAATTTAATAAAATGAGATATGCTCTCATAAATACTTTTTCTATTTAATTAAATAATCTTTAATTAATTAGAGACACTTTTCTTATTTTATTATGTCATGCCCTAAATTTACCCTAAATGTACATTAAGCACAATTTTTTAAAAAAAAATTATTATTATTATTCTTAATTAATTAATTTCATAAGCCTAAAAAACCTCCAAAAGACATATGTGTGTTACAACTATATCATCACTGAGTTGGACATCCCTCTGACATCTACTAACCTAGGGTTTGGAAAGAGAATACTCATACCTACTACTTAAATCTGTACTCCACATTTCAATGTCATCTTTACTAATTTGTCATATGAGTTAACATTCCTTCAATGCATGTAACCCTCAATTAACCATCCATTAGAACTATCATCAACTTTGATGCCAACTATGCTACTCTAGGCAATCGATTCAAATAACAATATATACATAATTAACACTTTTCTAGAGTATTTAAAATGTTCCCAAAATCAATGGGTGTATATTTTTATTTTTTTCATATCCCAACTTACATGTTTCATTTACATAGTTATTAAGATTGAATTATCTATTTATTATTCATAGTCCATTAACTATCCATTAACTATCCATTGAAAAAATGAATGCATATGAACATATTAACTATCCATCTATCTAAAATACCCTATTAGTCATAGTCCATTAACTTGACCCCACTCACATTTCTTTTAAGAAGATGAAATACTTTTTCTGTAGCAAAGTTCCAAATCACCCTACTACCCACGTGCTACTACCCCATAATCTTCTTCACTTACCCATAGACCAAGCGAATTCCTTGGGTTTCTCTCCATGGTGGACTCACTTACCAAAGTTTTGGCCAATACAAGCATAGGCACCTTTTCCGTGAGTCAAATCCTATTAATTTTGAGCTAAAAGATATGCATTTCGAATTCCCATGTTAAATCGACTTACTACTTGGTCTCATATTGTTGGCAACATGGAGTTTATCTTAGTCTTAATTAGGTGGGTGAAGAAAGACATATAAAATGCCATAACTTCTTCCAAGGCAAATCAAGGCGTCAAGGAAAAAATGGAAGCCATTCCCTCTTGTTAGAATTATGTCATAAACTTGCACGGTATTCCAATATAATATTTCAAGGCACAAAGCGCCTAGGGAATAGGTGGATGAAATAAGTCTTGGTCATGTCAGAGAAATTAAATACCTTGGTCTCCATAGCATATTAAATTGTTTTCTCATTCACCAACCCATGCTAGCCTAGGGTAGATAATATAGTAGGTTGTTTGTCACGCTATGTCTTGTTTAAAATATTACTTGGTGCTAGTTTAGGTTTGTTTAACATGAGCATTGTATATTTTTTTTAAAAAAAGTTTCTTTTGATTTGATAGGGTGTTGACTCGAGTTATGTGTCTCATATGAGGTCCCTTCTAATGCAATTAATATGATGGTTACTTTATTATGTTAAAATATGCTTTATAGGTTATAGGGTCCTAGGAGTCTAAGGAATACTCTTGAATATTTTAATGTTTGTATTAAGAGAAGAGATTTATTTTACTTTCTCATACATTTTCCAGAGGATAAAATGTGCACCTACATCAAGCTTATGTCTTAAGTCTTGTATATTTTATATCATCACTTGATTTTCTTCTTTTGTAATCTAGGATATTCAAAGTAAGTTATTGCAAGGATAATTAGGAGATAATTATAAACTAAGTATAGTTTTAAAATTGTGATTCATTTAGCATTCAAAAAATTAACTTAATCTAATAACTCAACATTTCATGACAAGACTTTATATGAAGTTATCTGGATTATCCCTATCTATGAATTATGAAATTTAGAAACCATTAAATTCAATATCTCAACAAAATCTCTCTTCAGTTCAAAAAGGGAAATTTCTAGTTCACTATTGATCAAAAATGAGTTAAATCAGTTAACTACTTTTTCTACTCGAATTGAATCAGTTAACTCCTTATTTTACTCAAATTAAATCTGTTAACTCCCTTTAATTTGAAAGTCTCCCTTTAAGACTGAACTTTACCTTTAATCCTGACCGTTGATTGAAATCGATCTCAACCATTGATGAATTCCAGGAAAGTCTATTTAAGAGACCCTCATCTCTTCATTTTGAAAGGATGAATGAGAATTTGCATCGAATTATTGTTGGAATTCATACTCACACTTGCCCATATTCACATATGCAAAGATCAAATTTGACCAAAAGTTGACAAGATTTAACCACGATTGACTTGAGTTAACTAGTATCGAAAAGAATTTTGAAATAATTAAAGGAAATTATTTAATTAAATGGAGTACTTACTTCTAATTAATTAAACAAAGTTATTAAATTAAATGAGAAGCCATTCCTAATTAATTAAATGAAGTTATTTAATTAAATAAGAAAAGTGTCTTTATTTAATTAAAGATTATTTAATTAAATAGAAAAAGTAGTTATGAGAGCATATCTCATTTTATTAAATCAAATATCTCAACAAAATTTCTCTTCAGTTCAAAAAGGGAAATTTTCAGTTCACTATTGATCAAAAATTAGTTAAATCAGTTAACTCCTTTTTCTACTCAAATCGAATCAGTTAACTCCTTATTTTACTCAAATTAAATCTGTAAACTCCCTTTAATTTGGAAATCTCCCTTTATGATGAACTTCACCTTTAATCCTGATCGTTGATTGAAATCGATCTCAATCGTTGATGAATTTCAGGAAAGTCTATTTAAGAGACCCTCATCTCTTCATTTTGAAAGGTTGAATGAGAATTTGCATCGAATTGTTTCTGGAACTCATACTCACATTTGCTCATATTCACATACACAAAGAACAAGTTTAACCAAAAGTGGACCAAATTTAACCACAACTGACTAGTTTCAAATTTTTTTTGAAATAATTAAACCAAATTATTTAATTAAATGAAGTACTTACTTCTAATTAATTAAACAAATTTATTTAATTAAATGAGAAGCCATTCCTAATTAATTAAATGAAGTTATTTAATTAAATAAGAAAAGTGTCTCTAATTAATTAAAGATTATTTAATTAAATAGAAAAAGTAATTATGAGAGCATATCTCATTTTATTAAATTAAATATCTCAACAAAATGTCTCTTTAGTTCAAAAAGGAAAAATTTCAGTTCACTATTGATAAAAAAAAGAGTTAAATCAGTTAACTCCTTTTTCTACTCGAATTGAATCAATTAACTCCTTATTTTACTGAAATTAAATCTGTTAGCTCCCTTTCATTTGGAAATCTCCCTTTATGACAGAACTTCACCTTTAATCTTGACTGTTGATTGAAATCGATCTCAACCGTTGATGAATTCCAGGAAAGTCTATTTAAGAGACCCTCATCTCTTCATTTTGAAAGGTTGAATGAGAATTTGCATCGAATTGTTGCTAGAATTCATACTCACATTTGCTCATATTCACATACGCAAAGATCAAATTTGACCAAAAGTTGACCAGATTTAACAACGGTTGACTTGAGTTGACTAGTTTCAAATTTTTCTTTGAAATAATTAAATAAAATTATTTAATTAAATGGAGTACTTAGTTTTAATTAATTAAAAAAAGTTATTTAATTAAATGAGAAGCCATTCCTAATTAATTAAATGAAGTTATTTAATTAAATAAGAAAATTGTATCTAATTAATTAAAGATTATTTAATTAAATAGAAAAAGTAATTATGAGAGCATATCTCATTTTATTAAATTAAATATCTCAACAAAATCTCTCTTCAGTTCAAAAAGGAAAATTTTCAGTTCACTATTGATCAAAAATTAGTTAAATCAGTTAACTACTTTTTCTACTCGAATTGAATCAGTTAACTCCTTATTTTACTAAAAATAAATCTGTTAACTCCCTTTATGACTGAACTTTACCTTTAATCCTGACCGTTCATTGAAATTGATTTCAATCGTTGATCAATTTTAGGAAAGTCTATTTAAGAGACCCTCATCTCTTCATTTTGAAAGGTTGAAAGAGAATTTGCATCGAATTGTTGCTGGAATTCATACTCACATTTGCTCATATTCAGATACGCAAAGATCAAGTTTGACCAAAAGTTGACCAGATTTAACCACGGTTGACTTGGTTGACAAGTTTCGAAAAGAATTTTGAAATAATTAAACGAAATTATTTAATTATATGGAGTACTTACTTCTAATTAATTAAACAAAGTTATTTAATTAAATGAGAAGCCATTCCTAATTAATTAAGTGAAGTTATTTATTTAAATAAGAAAAGTGTCTCTAATTAATTAAAGATTATTTAATTAAATAGAAAAATTAATTATGAGAGCATATCTCATTTCATTAAATTAAATATCTCAACAAAATCTCTCTTCAGTTCAAAAAGGGAAATTTTCATTTCACTATTCATCAAAAATGAGTTAAATCAGTTGACTCATTTTTCTAATCAAATTGAATTAGTTAACTCCTTATTTTACTCAAATTAAATCTGTTAACTCTCTTTAATTTGAAAATCTCCCTTTATGACTGAACTTCACCTTTAATCCTGACCCTTGATTGAAATCGATCTCAACCGTTGATGAATTCCAGGAAAATCTATTTAAGAGACCCTCATCTCTTTATTTTGAAAGGTTGAATGAGAATTTGCATCGAATTGTTGTTGGAATTCATACTCACATTTGCTCATATTCACATACGCAAAGATCAAGTTTGACCGAAAGTTGACCAGATTTAACCACGGTTGACTTGAGTTGACTAGTTTCGAAAAGAATTTTGAAATAATTAAATAAAATTATTTAATTAAATGGAGTACTTACTTGTAATTAATTAAACAAAGTTATTTAGTTAAATGAGAAGCGATTCTTAATTAATTAAATGAAGTTATTTAATTAAATAAGAAAAGTGTCTCTAATTAATAAAAGATTATTTAATTAAATAGAAAAAGTAATTATGAGAGCATATCTCATTTTATTAAATTAAATATCTCATCAAAATCTCTCTTCAGTTCAAAAAGGGCAATTTCCAGTTCACTATTGATCAAAAATGAGTTAAATCGGTTAACTCCTTTTTCTACTCAAATTGAATCAGTTAACTCCTTATTTTACTAAAATTAAATCTGTTTACTCCCTTTAATTTGGAAATCTCCCTTTATGACTCAACCTCACCTTTAATCCTTACCGTTCATTGAAATCGATCTCAACCATTGATGAATTCTAGGAAAGTCTATTTAAGAGACCCTCATCTCTACATTTTGAAAGGTTGAATGAGAATTTGCATCAAATTTTTGCTGGAATTCATACTCACATTTGCTCATATTCACATACGCAAAGATCAAGTTTGACCAAAAGTTGACCAGATTTAACCACAATTGACTTGAGTTGACTAGTTTCGAAAAAAATTTTAAAATAATTAAACGAAATTATTAAATTAAATGGAGTACTTACTTCTAATTAATTAAACAAAGTTATTTAATTAAATGAGAAGCCATTCCTAATTAATTAAATGAAGTTATTTAATTTGTGAGGCCTCACCCAATTTGTCATAGTACCAATGAGATAATTGCATTACGGCGATTTTAATCCTATGTTTGATACACTTTTAAGACTGTAGGGTTATGTCATTTTAATATCTACATTTTGATGATCCGCAATTACCTCTGCATATTATGACCTAATTGATGCATTTAATTATTCTATTTCATGTTGTAAGCTATTGACATTTCATTAATAGAAATTGAACGGTAGAAATGCTTGTAATATAAGAAGGTAATGTTGAAGTGGAAATTAGAGTTAAAAGATAAATTTATTTATGAATTGAGACCTAACCCGCATACCTAGGGATTCAATAGTTATGGATTCAGCATCTTGTCGTAGAATATGAAGTTATTCAGAATATTAAATTGACCATGTTATGTTGATAAGTAAAGTTTAGTTTTATAGTATTTTGAACATTTTACATCGAAATTGTTAGAAGAAGTAATGTAATTATAAGGAATGAAGTATGGAACTCAAATGTCGAATGTGATATGTAAGTTTTGATATTTTAATATTTTGAAGGTTATATTTGAAGTGATTAAGAAAGGGAAAGATAATTTTAGATGATGAAATATATTCAAGTCTAATGTTGAATGAGATAATGATTTATTTTACATATGCTTATATGATTTTCTTGGACTACTGACGCTCGAGTTTAGTGTGTAGCAATTTGACCATGGGTTAAATTCATACTCACATTTGCTCATATTCACATACGCAAACATCAAGTTTTGCCAAAAGTTGACCAGATTTAACCACGCTTGACTTGAGTTGACTAGTTTCGAAAAGCATTTTGAAATAATTAAATGAAATTATTTAATTAAATGAAGTACTTACTTCTAATTAATTAAACAAATTTATTTAATTAAATGAGAAGCCATTCCTAATTAATTAAATGAATTTATATAATTAAATAAGAAAAGTGTCTCTAATTAATTAAAGATTACTTAATTAAATAGAAAAAGTAATTATGAGAGCATATCTCATTTTATTAAATTAAATATCTCAACAAAATCTCTCTTTAGTTAGAAAAGGGAAATTTCCAGTTCACTATTGATCGAAAATGAGTTAAATCAGTAAACTCCTTTTTCTACTCAAATTGAATCAGTTAACTCCTTATTTTACTCAAATTAAATCTGTTACCTCCCTTTAATTTGGAAATCTCTCTTTATGACTGAACCTCATCCTTAATCCTGACCGCTGATTGAAATCAATCTCAACCATTGATGAATTCTAGGAAAGTCTATTTAAGAGACCCTCATCTCTTCATTTTGAAAGGTTGAATGAGATTTTGCATCGAATTGTTGCTAGAATTCATACTCACATTTGCTCATATTCACATACGCAAAGATCAAATTTGACAAAAAGTTGACCAAATTTAACCATGATTGACTTGAGTTGCCTAGTTTTGAAAAGAATTTTGAAATAATTAAATGAAATTATTTAATTAAATGGAGTACTTACTTCTAATTAATTAAACAATATTAATTATTTAAATGAGAAGCCATTCATAATTAATTAGATGAAGTTATTTAATTAAATAAGAAAATTGTCTCTAATTAAATAAAGATTATTTAATTAAATAGAAAAAGTAATTATGAGAGCATATATCATTTTATTAAATTAAATATCTCAACAAAACTCTCTTCCGTTCAAAAAGGGAAATTTTTAGTTGACTATAGATCAAAAGAGAGTTAAATTAGTTAACTCTTTTTTCTACTGAAATTGAATTAGTTAACTCCTTATTTTATGCAAAGTAAATCTCACTTTATGACTAAACTTCACCTTTAATCCTGACCGCTAATTGAAATCTATCTCAATTGTTGATGAATTCCACAAAAGTCTATTTAAGAGACCCTCATCTCTTTATTTGGTATGGTTGAATGAGAATTTGCATCAAATTGTTGCTGGAATTCATACTCACATTTGCTCATATTCACATATGCAAAGATCAAGTTTGACCAAAAGTTGACCAGATTTAACCATAGTTGACTAGTTTCGAAAAGAATTTTGAAATAATTAAACAAAATTATTTAATTAAATGAAGTACTTACTTCTAATTAATTAAACAAAGTTATTTAATTAAATGAGAAGCCATTCCTAATTAATCAAATGAAGTTATTTAATTGAATAAGAAAAGTGTCTCTAATTAATTAAAGATTATTTAATTAAATAGAAAAAGTAATTATGAGAGCATATCTCATTTTATTAAATTAAATATCTCAACAAAATCTCTCTTCAGTTCAAAAATGGAAATTTTCAGTTCACTATTGATCAAAAATGAGTTAAATCAGTTAAGTCCTTTTTCTACTCAAATTGAATTAGTTAACTCCTTATTTTACTCAAATTAAATCTGTTAACTCCCTTTAATTTGGAAATCTCCTTTTATGACTGAACTTCACCTTTAACCCTGATTGCTGATTGAAATCGATCTCAACCGTTGATGAATTCTAGGAAAGTCTATTGAGGAGACCCTCATCTCTTCATTTTGAAAGTTTGAATGAGAATTTGCATCGAATTGTTGCTGGAATTTATACTCACATTTTCTCATATTCACATACGCAAAGATCAAGTTTGACCAAAAGTTGACCAGATTTAACCACGGTTGACTTGAGTTGACTAGTTTTGAAAAGAATTTTTAAATAATTAAACCAAATTATTTAATTAAATGGATTACTTTTAATTAATTGAACAAAGTTATTTAATTAAATGAGAAGCCATTCCTAATTAATTAAATGAAGTTATTTAATTAAATAAGAAAAGTGACTCTAATTCATTAAAGATTATTTAATTAAATAGAAAATGTAATTTGAGAGCATATCTCATTTTATTATATTAAATATCTCAACAAAATCTCTCTTTAACTCAAAAAGGGAAATTTCCAGTTCATTATTGATAAAAAATGAGTTAAATGAGTTAACTCTTTTTTCTACTCAAATTGAATCAATTAACTCCTTATTTTACTCAAATTAAATCTGTTAACTCCCTTTAATTTTAAAATCTCCCTTTATGACTGAACTTCACCTTTAATCCTGACCACTGATTGAAATCGATCTCAACCGTTGAAGAATTTGACGAAAGTCTATTTGAGAGACCCTCATCTCTTCATTTTGAAAGGTTGAATGAGAATTTGCATCGAATTGTTGCTGGAATTCATACTCACATTTGCTCATATTCACATACGCAAAGATCAAGTTTGACAAAAAATTGACCAGATTTAACCATGATTGACTTGAGTTGTCTATTTTTGAAAGGAATTTTGAAATATTTAAACGAAATTATTTATTTAAATGGAGTACTTACTTCTAATTAATTAAACAAAGTTATTTAATTAAATGAGAAGCCATTACTAATTAATTAGATGAAGTTATTTAATTAAATAAGAAAAGTGTCTCTATTTAAATAAAGATTATTTAGTTAAATAGAAAAAGTAATTATGAGAGCATATCTCATTTATTAAATTAAATATCTCAACAAAATCTCTCTTCTGTTCAAAAAGGGAAATTTTAAGTTCACTATTGATAAAAAATGAGTTAAATCAGTTAACTCCTTTTTCTACTCAAATTGAATCAGTTAACTCCTTATTTTACTCAAATTAAATCTGTTAACTCACTTTAATTTGGAAATCTCACTTTATGACTGAACTTCACCCTTAATCCTGACTGCTGATTGAAATCGATCTCAACTGTTGATGAATTCTAGAAAAGTCCATTTAAGAGACCCTCATCTCTTCTTTTTGAAAGGTTGAATGCGAATTTGCATCGAATTGTTGCTGGAATTCATACTCACATATGCTAATATTCACATATCCAAAGATCAAGTTTGACCAAAAGTTGACCAGATTTAACCACGGTTCACTTGAGTTGACTAGTTTCAAAAAGCATTTTGAAATAATTAAACGAAATTATTTAATTAAATGAAGTACTTACTTCTAATAATTTAAACAAAGTTATTTAATTAAATCAGAAGCCATTCCTAATTAATTAAATGAAGTTATTTAATTAAATAAGATAAGTGTCTCTAATTAATTAAAGATTATTTAATTAAATAGAAAAAGTAATTATGAGAGCATATCTCATTTTATTAAATTAAATATCTCAACAAAATCTCTCTTCAGTTCAAAAAGAGAAATTGTCAGTTCACTATTGATCAAAAATGAGTTAAATCAGTTAACTCCTTTTTCTACTCAAATTGAATCAGTTAACTCCTTATTTTACTCAAATTAAATTTGTTAACTCTCTTTAATTTGGAAATCTCCCTTTATGACTGAACTTCACCTTTAATTCTGACAGTTGATTGAAATCGATCTCAACCATTGATGAATTTCAGGAAAGTCTATTTAAGAGACCATCATCTCTTCATTTTGAAAGGTTGAATGAGAATTTGCGTCGAATTGTTGCTGGAATTCATACTCACATTTGCTCATATTCACCTACGCAAAGATCAAATTTAACCAAAAGTTGACCAGATTTAACCACGGTTGACTTGAGTAGACTAGTTTCGAAAAGAATTTTGAAATAATTAAATGAAATTTTTTAATTTAATGGAGTACTTAGTTCTAATTAATTAAACAAAGTTATTTAATTAAATGAGAATATATTCCTTATCAATTAAATAAAGTTATTTAATTAAATAAGAAAAATGTCTCTAATTATTTAAAAATTACTTAATTAAATAGAAAAAGTAATTATGAGAGCATATCTCATTTTATTAAATTTTAGAAAAGTCTATTTAAGAAACCCTCATCTCTTTATTTTGAAAGGTTGAATGAGAATTTGCATCAAATTGTTGTTGGAATTCATACTCACATTTGCTCATATTCACATATGCAAATATCAAATTTGACCAAAAGTTGACCAGATTTAACCACGATTGACTTGTGTTGACTAGTTTCGAAAAGAATTTTGAAATAATTGAACGAAATTATTTAATTAAATGGAGTACTTACTTCTAATTAATTAAACAAATTTATTTAATTAAATGAGAAGCCATTCCTAATTAATTAAATGAAGTTATTTAATTAAATAAGAAAAGTGTCTCTAATTAATTAAAGATTATTTAAGTATATAGAAAAAGTAATTATGAGAGCATATCTCATTTTATTAAATTAAATATCTCAACAAAATCTCTCTTTAGTTCTAAAAGGGAAATTTCCAGTTCACTATTGATCAAAAATGAGTTAAATCAGTTAACTCCTTTTTCTACTCAAATTGAATCAGTTAACTCTTTATTTTAATCAAATTAAATTTGTTAACTCCCTTTAATTTGGAAATGCCCATTTATGACTAAACTTCACCTTTAATCCTGACCGTTGATTGAAATCGATCTCGACCGTTGATGAATTCCAGGAAAGTCTATTTAAGAGAGCCTCATCTCTTCATTTTGAAAGGTTGAATGAGAATTTGCATCGAATTGTTGCTGGAATTCATACTCACATTTGCTCATATTCTTTAGTGCCTACCCTCGTTCACATCTTTTCTGGACATTGTTGTTATTATCAGACTATGATGGACTAATTTTATGTTGATGGATTAGTGGTATTGTTTTGACACTATCAGACATTATGTTATGGATTCAGAGGTTATGAGATGAGATCATTTAGACTTTACATTTCATGCATACATGATGATCATTATACTATTTTCAGTTATTATTAATGATTAGTTGATGATTATTATATCATGTGTTTTATTGTGGATACTTACCCCATACTTGCATGTGTATGGTGTGTGTATTTTCTTATTGTATGGCGTTTCTGATGTGGTTAAGGAAGGGAGTCGTAGTCACCTACTTAGTCAGGATCTACACGATGCACCACTTCCTGCCATTGTCTATTTAGCTTAGCATATATATATATATGCATGCATGGTTTTTCTGCAAGTTGCAGGTACCGAGTATCGACTTCTCTAAATTGCCAGGATGAGCGTACCCTATTATACTATCTCAATGATAAGAGAAGGGAGATAAATTCTCAAGTCCAAATTCCAAAACCTTAAACCAATTGTCCTAGTGAGGTAGGACAAGTATTTAGATATTTTACCCACCGAATGTGTCGGATGACATAATTCGTATTTTTAACAGTTTAGACTGATTTTGAGTTATTTTCTCTATGATGGGTTTTCATATTTTATCTTGAAAGTCTATGGTGAATTTTCTATTAATTAAGTCTTAATAAATAGATTTAATTAATAAATTAATTATTTGAGAAAATTAATATAAAATATCACGTTATTTGATGTTTTTATTATAATTAATTGAATGAGAATAATTGAGGAAAAAGAATTAAATAAAAGAAAATTAGAAATTAAAATTAATAATAATAATAAAATAATAATAATGTAATAAATAAATAATAATAATAAAAGTTATAAAAATTAAAATAAAAGTTATAAATATTTGAATAGAAATTATATTAAAGTGAATTGGAGTTATAAGCTTGCATGGGAATTAATGCACTTCTCTATTTCTCAAGTGTCAACAACACGAGGGTTAGTGCATCAATTAAGCACATGTTGTCTACAACCCTATGGCTCATCTTGAAGGTTGGAAAAGATCCATGCTTAGTTGGTGACACCTTCCAGCTGTTTCTAGAACTATTCTAGATGTTTCCTGAAAGCTCTTTATATTCAGGCATTCATAGAAGCTTAGACATAGCGTTGGGAGAGCAATTGGAGCATTGGAGGACTCGAGAATTTTGAAGAAGGGAGGAGTTTACTCTGTGGATTTTCTGAGGAAGAGCGATTTAGCATCAGAATTCAGGTAGATTCTTGTGATTTTAATTATGCTATTTTCGCATCACACGTTCCCTGTCTTCTTCGTGTCTTCCATATGTCTTCTGAGAAGTTTCATATTTATATCCATTCTCAATATGGGTAGATTAGTTTATTGGAGAATTTTATATGTATTCTAATATACAAATATTTTATTCTTAAATTGTAGATATAATCTTTGTGAAAAAAAAAAAAAATACATGGTTATATATTCAGATCAGCATACATATACATATATATATATATATATTTATATATATGCATATGTATACATTTATTATGAATCTATTATAAAATTTGAATATATATATATATTTATTTATTTATTTATATATAATACGTCGAATGAGCGATTGATAAATTGTAGTAGAGAAATTTAATAAATTGCATTGTGATTCATATCGCATGAATCAATGTATATAATGAAATGCCATGGGCATGAATTGTACCCACGCTTGTGGAAGGCAAAGACCTATCGTCGCAGGTCTGTGTCGACAGGGGTACTACGTACCCGCTATCGACATAGTGCCTGTGACTGCAGGTACTGTGTACCGCAGCAAGTGTTTGGGGGGGTAAATTAATGTTAATGTGATGCAAAAAAAATGTTTATGTTAAAACTTTTATAAACAATCAATTCTCATTGCTATATAATATAGTATCAATCGAAATTGTTAAATCGATTTTATGAAAACGTATTAACTATTTATCTATTTACATATATATATATATATATATATATATATATATATATATATATATATATATATATATATATATATATATATATATATATATATATATATATATATATATATATATATATATATATATAATATGTAAACATGTTATTTATAAATTTAAGTTATTATTATTTGATAAATGATTTATATTGAAGGTTTATTTTCATAAAGGTGACTTTTTAATAACTTTCAACTATTTAATAATTTAATTGTTTTAAATTATTAAATAAAGAATTGATAGTTTGGTGGGGAATGTATCAAACAAATATTATTAATTGGAAAATGAATTTTTTTTAGTTCTAATAAGGAAAACTTTTATCCAAAAACAATATATGTGTTCCTCCATTCAAACTTGGAAACTAAAACTGAGATCTCTACATTTTGTAAACTTGGTATAACCAAAACATGTGTTTGCACTGTGTACTTTTAAGCTATTGTTTTGGATTTTGGGTTGACTAGTGTTGACCAGTATAGGACGTCTACCAGAGACTTGGGGGTTATGTGATTGTGGTGACATGATGATGTTTTAATCTCAATCCTTATAAACCCAACCATGGTTATGTGATGGAATGCTCTATGTATTGGTTGTGATTACTGATTGTTATAGTTGAGATTTTTATGTATGAGACACTTGACTTAACCATTATTTTGGTCATTGATCAGTTATCCTTAGTTATTTTCTAGTCGCCATGATCGGACTGTAATGTGGATTTATTTTTGATGATGTCATGTTGTGACATGTTTGACTCAACCATTTTTGGAGTCTTCGATCAGTATAATTGAGATATATATTTTGGTTATTGAGAACCATTGGATATTTGATTATCAGTGATACTTCAATTGCCAATAGAGAGCTGTTGTGTTCATGATTTTCTATGGATGATAGCTCATGGAGATTTGATGCTTTTTATGCATATTTGATGATTTTATTATGGATTATCTTTTGTGATTTTGAGATTTATGATTCCATGAGCATTAGGGTAGGATATCTGCATGTAGTGACGGGAAGTGGCTTGCAATGGGGGCCGGGGCCCTAAGAGGCTGCCAGGGTAACTCATTGTAAGTTAGATTAATAAGTGATAACATTCACACCTAATACTAACTGAATGAACTTAAAAAGATAAGTGTTTTGTTCTCACCCATGCCTTGAGTGCTTGTACAGGCTAGGATGGGAGTAGTGAGATGCATGGTTGTGACCTTGCATTCTGTAGTATCCCTCATCAGTATGAGAGGATACTAGTGGCCGCATGAAATCAGTATGGATCCATAGAGTTTACCTAACTGCCAGGGTAACTTGTACGTGATAATTGCGATGACACTTTCCCGCTTGCATAGTAGGTTCCTACATTTCATTGTTTGCCTCTGGGATTAGATGTTAGATTTTGTGTTGGAACCTTTGAGTAAGTATGTACTTTTAGGATTCTTGGACTTATAAAGATATTTGCTATGTGAATTTGATAGCCTATTTGGGACTTGAGGTTATCTCCTTAGCACAGTGAGAGTGGACTACTTAGGTACCATGCGGTCCGGTGGTAGTGTATTTTCCACTCTTATCATTTTGAGATTCATTGAGATATCGTGGCTGATGCGTCCTTTATGATGGTGGATATGTATCCTTTTTCATTGATGATTAGCATATGTTA
The DNA here is from genome assembly GCA_028749045.1 of Cupressus sempervirens. NCBI lineage: Eukaryota > Viridiplantae > Streptophyta > Pinopsida > Cupressales > Cupressaceae > Cupressus > Cupressus sempervirens. The sequence continues at coordinate 104,315,188 of CM053791.1, forward strand.
GATGATGTTATCTTATGCTATTATTTGCATGTTAGATTACTTCTACATATGATGTTGTATTTTTTAGGAGTGACATTCCTACTATGTAATACCGATGATCTCTTCAGTGATTTGGAATGTTACGCACGAAGGGATGGCTAGGATCCACGATGGTCTAATGATGCTATTAACGGTTGGGAGGAACCGTGCACTTAGTTTATTATGTTTGATCTTTATGATGGATGTATATGACTTCTATGATGATGTATCATGTGTATCATGTGATTATCTCTACTTTGATGTATCATGGATTAGAATAGGATGATGTAGCTTATTCTATGTATGTATATTCTTTTGAGCTTGTCATACCCTGTGACATGTAGAGTGGATGATTGAGTATTTGAAATGTAATGTATAAACATTGAACTTATCATTATTATTTCATGTGGATGTTGTACTAACTAGATTCATGTATGTAATTCAAGGTTAAGAGATCTTAAAGAATGTAATCTGTTATTTAATTAATGTTTATTTTCAGATGGACATTACTATTGCTTTCATTATTGTGCATTAGTTATATGTGGTATTTTCTTTATTAAAAAAAAAAAAATGCTACTAAACTTAGTGAAATTCTAGGTTAATTCTTTGGATCCCTTGGCGGGGCATTACATATTCACATACGCAAAGATCAAGTTTGACCAAAAATTGACCAGATTTAACCATGGTTGACTTGAGTTGACTAGTTCCGAAAAGAATTTTGAAATAATTTTTAAAAATTATTTAATTAAATGGAGTACTTACTTCTAATTAATTAAACGAAGTTATTTAATTAAATAACAAAAGTGTCTCTAATTAATTAAAGATTATTTAATTAAATAGAAAAAGTAATTATGAGAGCATATCTCATTTTACTAAATTAAATATCTCAACAAAATCTATCTTCAGTTCAAAAAGGGAAATTTTCAGTTCAGTATTGATCAAAAACGAGTTAAATCAGTTAACTCCTTTTTCTACTCAAATTGAACCAGTTAACTCCTTATTTTACACAAATTAAATCTGTTAACTCCCTTTAATTTGAAAATCTCCCTTTACAACTGAACTTCACCTTTAATCCTAACCGTTGATTGAAATCGATCTCAACCATTCATGAATTCTAGGAAAGTCTATTTAAGAGACCCTCATCTCTTCATTTTCAAAGGCTGAATGAGAATTTGCATCAAATTGTTGTTGGAATTCATACTCACATTTGCTCATATTCACATACGCAAAGATCAAGTTTGACCAAAAGTTGACGAGATTTAACCACGGTTGACTTGAGTTGACTAGTTTCGAAAAGAATTTTTAAATAATTAAACAAAATTATTTAATTAAATGGAGTACTTACTTCTAATTAACTAAATAAATTTATTTAATTAAATGAGAAGCCATTCCTAATTAATTAAATGAAGTTATTTAATTAAATAAGAAAAGTGTCTCTATTTAATTAAAGATTATTTAATTAAATAGATAAAGTAATTATGAGAGCATATCTCATTTTATTAAATTAAATATCTCAACAAAATCTCTCTTCAGTAAAAAAAGGGAAATTTCCAGCTCACTATTGATCAAAAATGAGTTAAATGAGTTAACTACTTTTTCTACTCAAATTGAATCAGTTAACTCCTTATTTTACTCAAATTAAATCTGTTAACACCCTTTAATTTGGAAATCTTCCTTTATAACTTAACTTCACCTTTAATCTTGATCGTTGATTGAAATTGATCTCAACTGTTGATGAATTCCAAGAAAGTCTATTTAAGAGACCCTCATCTCTTCATTTTGAAAGGTTCAATGAGAATTTGCATCGAATTGTTGCTGGAATTCATACTCATATTTGCTCATATTTACATACACAAAGATCAAGTTTGACCAAAAGTTGACCAGATTTAACCACAGTTGAATAGAGTTGATTACTTTCAAAAAGAATTTTGAAATAATTAAACAAAATTATTCAATTACATGGAGTACTTACTTCTAATTAATTGAACAAGATTATTTAATTAAATGAGAAGCCATTCGTAATTAATTAAATGAAATTATTTAATTAAATAAGAAAAGTGTCTCTAATTAATTAAAGATTATTTAATTAAATAGAAAAAGTAATTATGAGAGCATATCTCATTTTATTAAATTAAATATCTCAATAAAATCTCTCTTTAGTTCAAAAAGGGAAATTTCCAATTCACTATTGATAAAAAATGAGTTAAATTAGTTAACTCCTTTTTCTACTCAAATTGAATCAGTTAACTCCTTATTTTACTCAAATTAAATCTGTTAACTCCCTTTAATTTGGAAATCTTCCTTTATAACTTAACTTCACCTTTAATCTTGATCGTTGATTGAAATTGATCTCAATCATTGATGAATTCCAAAAAAGTCTATTTAAGAGACCCTCATCTCTTCATTTTGAAAGGTTGAATGAGAATTTGCATCAAATTGTTGCTGGAATTCATACTCACATTAGCTCATATTTGTTGGAAAGGTTAATCTTTCCTTGGATATATATTTTAATTGGGATATTCCAAAGGTCCCTACATGTAGGTTGTCCACTTGTACACATGTGGAGGACATGTCATTGTTTGTCCTTTATTCCACATGTAAGGACAACTCTTGTTTATTTCTTTATTTAGTTTATCCTCCTTAAGAGGATTGTGACACTTTGCACACACCTATTATGAATGTGGCATTCATAGAAATGAGAGTTACAAATACAATTCCTCTCTCATCTCTATATAAGAGATGCTCTTCCTTCTTTCTTCACAACTACAACAACACTATTAGCACTTGATGTTATTGTATTGAGCTAATTTTGCTCCAACACTCTCTCTCTCTCTCTCTTCTCTAGGCAATTTGCCTTCATTCATAATACTCACAAGGAGTTTTCTTTGCTTTCCCCTTATAAATCTTTGTCTCCATTGTTGAACCATCTTGGTGTATTCTCTTGGAGTTGTTTATCTTACGGTAACATTGTTTCACACTTAACTTACTTGGATTGTTTCTCATTTCTTGCTCAACATTATCATTTCTTACAATATTCAATAATGCAAAGATCAAGTTTGACCAAAACTTGACCAGATTTAACAATGGTTGACTTGAGTTGACTAGTTTCGAAAAGAATTTTGAAATAATTAAACAAAATTATTTAATTAAATGGAGTACATACTTCTAATTAATTAAACAAAGTTATTTAATTAAATGAGAAGCCATTCCTAATTAATTAAATAAAGTTATTTAATGAAATAAGAAGAGTGTCTCTAATTAATTAAAGATTATTTAATTAAATAAAAAAAGTAATTATGAGAGCATATCTCATTTTATTAAATTAAATATCTCAACAAAATCTCTCTTAATTTCAAAAAGGGAAATTTCCAGTTCACTATTGATAAAAAATAAGTTAAATGAGTTAACTCCTTTTTCTACTCAAATTAAATCAGTTAACTCCTTATTTTACTCAAATTAAATCTGTTAACTCCCTTTAATTTGGAAATCTCCCTTTACGACTGAACTTCACCTTTAATCCTGACCATTGATTGAAATCAATCTCAACCGTTGATGAATTCTAGGAAAGTCTATTTAAGAGACCCTCATCTCTTCATTTTGAAAGCTTGAATGAGAATTTGTATCGAACTGTTGTTGGAATTCATACTCACATTTGCTCATATTCACATACGCAAAGATCAAGTTTGACTAAAAGTTAACCAGATTTAACCATGGTTGACTTGAGTTGACTAGTTTCGAAAAGAATTTTTAAATAATTAAAAGAAATAATTTAATTAAATGAAGTACTTACTTCTAATTAATTAAACAAAGTTATATAATTAAATGACAAGCCATTCCTAATTAAATAAATGAAGTTTATTTAATTAAATAAGAAAAGTGTCCCTAATTAATTAAAGATTATTTAATTAAATAGAAAAAGTAATTATGAGAGCATATCTCATTTTATTAAATTAAATCTCTCAACAAAATCTCTCTTCAATTCAAAAAGAGAAATTTATAGTTCACTATTGATAAAAAATGAGTTAAATCCGTTAACTCTTTTTTCTACTCAAATTGAATCAGTTAACTCCTTAATTTACTCAAATTAAATCTATTAACTCCCTTTAATTTAGAAATCTTCCTTTATGACTAAACTTCACCTTTAATCCTGACCGTTGATTGAAATCGATCTCAACCATTGATGAATTCCAAGAAAGTCTATTTAAGAGACCCTCATCTCTTCATTTTGAAAGGTTGAATGAGAATTTGCAACGAATTGTTGCTAGAATTCATACTCACATTTGCTCATATTCACATACGCAAAGACCAAGTTTGACCAAAAGTTGACCAGATTTAACCACAGTTGACTTGAGTTGGCTAGTTTCAAAAAGAATTTTGAAATAATTAAACAAAATTATTTAAATAAATAGAGTACTTACTTCTAATTAATTAAAACAATTTATTTAATTAAATGAGAAGCCATTCCTAATTAATTAAATGAAGTTATTTAATTAAATAAGAAAAGTGTCTGTATTAATTAAAGATTATTTAATTGAATTAAAAAAGTAATAATGAGAGCATATCTCATTTTATTAAATTAAATATCTCAACAAAATCTCTCTTCAGTTTAAAAAGGGAAATTTCCAATTCACTATTGATCAAAAATGAGTTAAATCAGTTGACTCCTTCTTCTACTCAAATTGAATCAGTTAACTCCTTATTTTACTCAAATTAAATCTGTTAACTCCCTTTAATTTGGAAATCTCATTTGGGGACTCAACTTCACCTTTAATCCTGACCGTTGATTGAAATCGATCTCAAACGTTGATGAATTCCAGGAAAGTCTATTTAAGAGACCCTCATCTCTTCATTTTGAAAGGTTGAATGAGAATTTGCATCCAATTGTTGCTGGAATTCATACTCACATTTGCTCATATTCACATAAGCAAAGATCAAGTTTGACCAAAAGTGGATCAGATTTAACCACGGTTGACTTGAGTTGACTAGTTTCAAAATTTTTTTTTGAAATAATTAAGTAAAATTATTTAATTAAACGGAGTACTTACATCTAATTAATTAAACAAAGTTATTCAATTAAATGAGAAGCCATTCTTAATTAATTAAATGAAGTTATTTAATCAAATAAGAAAAGTGTCTCTAATTAATTAAAGATTATTTAATTAAATAGAAAAAGTAATTATGAGAGCATATCTCATTTTATTAAATTAAATATCTCAACAAAATCTCTCTTCAGTAAAAAAAGAGAAATTTCCAGTTCACTATTGATAGAAAATGAGTTAAATCAGTTAACTCCTTTTTTTACTCAAATTAAATTAGTTAACTCCTTATTTTACTCATATTTAATCTGTTAACTCCCTTTAATTTGGAAATCTCCCTTTATGACAGAACTTCACCTTTAATCCTGATCGTTGATTGAAATCGATCTCAAGCGTTGATAAATTCCAAGAAAGTCTATTCAAGAGACCCTCATGTCTTCATTTTGAAAGGTTGAATGAGAATTTGCATCGAATTGTTGCTGGAATTCATAGTCACATTTGCTCATATTCACATATGCAAAGATCAAGTTTGACCAAAAGTTGACCAAATTTAACCACAGTTGACTTGAGTTGACTAGTTTCGAAAAGAATTTTGAAATAATTAAGTGAAATTATTTAATTAAATGGAGTACTTACTTCTAATTAATTAAACAAAGTTATTTAATTAAATAAGAAGCCATTCCTAATTTATTAAATAAAGTTATTTTATTAAATAAGAAAAGTGTCTCTAATTAATTAAATATTATTTAATTAAATAGAAAAAGTAATTATGAGAGCATATCTCATTTTCTTAAATTAAATATCTCAACAAAATCTCTGTTCTGTTCGAAAAGAGAAATTTCTAGTTCACTATTGATAAAAAATGAGTTAAATCAATCAACTCATTTTTCTTCGCAAATTGAAATAGTTAACTCTTTATTTTACACAAATTAAATCTGTTAACTCCCTTTAATTTGGAAATCTCCCTTTATGACTTAACTTCACCTTTAATCCTGACCGTTGATTGAAATCGATCTCAACCACTGATGAATTCTAGGAAAGCCTATTTAAGAGACCCACATCTCTTCATTTTGAAAGGTTAAATGAGAATTTGCATTGGATTGTATCTAGAATTCATACTCACATTTATTCATATTCACATATGGAAAGATCAAGTTTCACCAAAATTTGACCAGATTTAACCACGGTTGACTTGAGTTGACTAGTTTCAAAAAGAATTTTTAAATAATTGAACCAAATTATTTAATTAAATAGAGTACTTACTTCTAATTAATTAAACAAAGTTATTTAACTAAATGAGAAGCCATTCCTAATTAACTAAATGAAGTTATTTAATTAAATAAGAAAAGTGTCTCTACTTAATTAAAGATTATTTAATTAAATAGAAAAAGTAATTATGAGAGCATATCTCATTTTATTAAATTAAATATCTCAACAAAATATCTCTTCAGTTCAAAAAGGGAAATTTTCAGTTCACTATTGATCAAAAATGAGTTAAATCAGTTAACTCCTTTTTCTACTCAAATTGAATCAGTTAACTCCTTATTTTACTGAAATTAAATCTATTAACTCCCTTTAATTTGAAAATCTTCCTTTATAACTGAACTTCACCTTTAATCCTGATCATTGATTGAAATCGATCTCAACCGTTGATGAATTCCAAGAAAGTCTAATTAAGAGACCCTCATCTCTTCATTTTGAAACGTTGAATGAGGATTTGCATCGAATTGTTGCTGGAATTCATACTCACGTTTGCTCATATTCACTTATGAAACGATTAAGTTTGACCAAAAGTTGACCAAGTTTAACCACGGTTGACTTGAGTTGACTAGTTTCGAAAAGAATTTTGAAATAATTAGAAGAAATTATTTAATTAAATGGAGTACATATTTCTAATTAATTAAACAAAGTTATTTAATTAAATGAGAAGCCATTCCTAATTAATTAAATGAAGTTATTTAATTAAATAAGAAAAGTGTCTCTAATTCATTAAAGATTATTTAATTAAATAGAAAAAGTAATTATGAGAGCATATCTCAATTTATTAAATTAAATATCTCAACAAAATCTCTTTTCAGTTCAAAAAAGGAAATTTCCAGTTCACTATTGATCTAAAATGAGTTGAATCAGTTAACTCCTTTTTTTACTCAAATTGAATCAGTTAACTCCTTATTTTACTCAAATTAAATGTGTTAACTTATTTTAATTTGAAAATCTCACTTTATGACTGAACTTCACCTTTAATCCTGACCGTTGATTGAAATCGATCTCAACCGTTGATGAATTCAAGGAAAGTCTATTTAAGAGACCCTCATCTCTTCATTTTGAAAGGTTGAATGAGAATTTGCATCGAATTGTTGCTAGAATTCATACACACATTTGCTCATATTGACATACGCAAAGATCAAGTTTGACCAAAAGTTGACCAGATTTAACCACGGTTGACTTGAGTTGACTAGTTTCAAAAAGAATTTTTAAATAATTAAACCAAATTATTTAATTAAATGGAGTACTTACTTCTAATTAATTAAACAAAGTTATTTAACTGAATGAGAAGCCATTCCTAATTAATTAAATGAAGTTATTTAATTAAATAAGAAAAGTGTCTCTAATTAATTAAAGATTATTTAATTAAATAGAAAAAATAATTTTGAGAGCATATCTTATTTTATTAAATTAAATATCTCAACAAAATCTCTCTTCAGTTCAAAAAGGGAAATTTTTTGTTCACTATTGATCAAAAATGAGTTAAATCAATTAACTTCTTTTTCTACTCAAATTTAATCAGTTAACTCCTTATTTTACTCAAATTAAATCTGTTAACTCCCTTTAATTTCAAAATCTTCCTTTATAACTGAACTTCACCTTTAATCCTGATCATTGATTGAAATCGATCTCAACTATTGATGAATTTCAAGAAAGTCTATTTAAGAGACCCTCATCTCTTCATTTTGAAAGGTTGAATGAGAATTTGCATCGAATTGTTGTTGGAATTCATACTCACATTTGTTCATATTCACTTATGCAAAGATCATGTTTGACCAAAAGTTGACTAGGTTTAACCACGGTTGACTTGAGTTGACTAGTTTCGAAAAGAATTTTGAAATAATTAAAAGAAATTATTTAATTAAATGGAGTACATACTTCTAATTAATTAAACAAAGTTATTTAATTAAATGAGAAGCCATTCCTAATTAATTAAATGAAGTTATTTAATTAAATAAGAAAAGTGTCTCTAATTAATTAAAGATTATTTAATTAAATAGAAAAAGTAATTATGAGAACATATCTCATTTTATTAAATTAAATATCTTAACAAAATCTCTCTTCAGTTCAAAAAGGGAAACTTTTAGTTCACTATTGATAAAAAATGAGTTAAATCAGTTAACTCCTTTTTCTACTAAAATTTAATCAGTTAACTCCTTATTTTGCTCAAATTAAATCTGTTAACTCCCTTTAATTTTGAAATCTCCCTTTATAACTGAACTTCATCTTTAATCCTAACCGTTGATTGAAATTGATCTCAATCATTCATGAATTCCAGGAAAGTCTATTTAAGAGACCCTCATCTCTTCATTTTGAAAGATTGAATGAGAATTTCTATCGAATTGTTTCTGGAATTCATACTCACATTTGCTCAAATTCACATACGCAACGATCAACTTTGACCAAAAGTTGACCAGATTTAACCACGGTTGAATTGAGTTGACTAGTTTCAAAAAGAATTTTGAAATAATTAAACGAAATTATTCAATTGAATGGAGTACTTACTTCTAATTAATCAAACAAAATTATTTAATTAAATGAGAAGCCATTCCTAATTAATTAAATGAAGTTATTTAATTAAATAGGAAATGTGTCTCTAATTAATTAAAGATTATTTAATTAAGTAGAAAAAGTAATTATGAGAGCATATCTCATTTTATTAAATTAAATATCTCAACAAAATCTCTCTTCAGTTCAAAAAGAGAAATTTTCAGTTCACTAATAATAATAAATGAGTTAAATCAGTTAACTCCTTTTTCTACTCAAATTGAATCAGTTAACTCCTTATTTTACTCAAATTAAATCTGTTAACTCTTTTTAATTTGGAAATCTTCCTTTATAACTGAAGTTCACCTTTAATCTTGATCGTTGATTGAAATCGATCTCAACCGTTGATGAATTCCAAGAAAGTCTATTTAAGAGACCCTCATCTCTTCATTTTGAAACGTTGAATGAGAATTTGCATCGAATTGTTGCTAGAATTCATACTCACATTTGCTCATATTCACTTATGCAAAGATCAAGTTTGACCAAAAGTTGACCAGGTTTAACCACAGTTGACTTGAGTTGACTAGTTTCGAAAAGAATTTTGAAATAATTAAACAAAATTATTTAATTAATTGGAGTACTTACTTCTAATTAATTAAACAAAGTTATTTAATTAAATGAGAAGCCATTCCTAATTAATTAAATGAAGTTTATTTAATTAAATAAGAAAAGTGTCTCTAATTAATTAAAGATCATTTAACTAAATAGATAAAGTAATTATGAGAGCATATCTCATTTTATTAAATTAAATATCTCAACAAAATCTCTCTTCAGTTCAAAAAGGGAAATTTGTAGTTCACTATTGATCAAAAATGAGTTAAATCAGTTAACTCCTTTTTCTACTCAAATTGAATCAGTTAACTCTTTATTTTAATCAAATTAAATCTGTTAACTCCCTTTAATTTGGAAATCTCCCTTTATGACTGAACTGCACCTTTAATCCTGACCGTTGATTGAAATCGATCTCAACCGTTGATGAATTCCAAGAAAGTCTATTTAAGAGACCCTCATCTCTTCATTTTGAAAGGTTGAATGAGAATTTGCATCGGATTGTTGCTTGAATCCATACTCACATTTGCTCATATTCACATACGCAAAGATCAAGTTTGACCAAAAGTTGACCAGATTTAACCACGGTTGACTCTAGTTGACTAGTTTTGAAATAATTAAACAAAATTATTTAATTAAATGGAGTACTTACTTCTAATTAATTAAACAAAGTTATTTAATTAAATGAGAAGCCATTCCTAATTAATTAAATGAAGTTATTTAATTAAATCAAAAAAATGTATCTAATTAATTAAAGATTATTTAATTAAATAGAAAAAGTAATTATGAGAGCATATCTCATTTCATTAAATTAAATATCTCAACAAAATCTCTCTTCAGTTCAAAAAGGGAAATGTCCAGTTCACTATTGATAAAAAATGAGCTAAATCAGTTAACTCCTTTTTCTACTTAAATTGAATCAGTTAACTCCTTATTTTACTCAAATTAAATTTGTTAACTCAATTTAATTTGAAAATCTCTCTTTATGACTGAACTTCACCTTTAATCCTGACCATTGATTGAAATCGATCTCAACCATTGATAAATTCTAGGAAAGTCTATTTAAGAGACCCTCATCTCTTTATTTTGAAAGTTTGAATGGGAATTTGCATCGAATTGTTGCTGAAATTCATAGTCACATTTGCTCATATTCACATACACAACAATCAAGTTTGACTAAAAGTTGACCAGATTTAACCACGGTTGACTTGAGTTGACTAGTTTTGAAATTTTTTTAGAAATAGTTAAACAAAATTATTTAATTAAATGGAGTACTTACTTGTAATTAATTAAAAATAGTTATTTAATTAAATGAGAAGCCATTCCTAATTAATTAAATGAAGTTATTTAATTAAATAAGAAAAGTGTCTCTAATTAATTAAAGATTATTTAATTAAATAGAAAAAGTAATTATGAGAACATATCTTATTTTATTAAATTAAATATCTCAACAAAATCTCTCTTCAGTTCAAAAAGGGAAATTTTAAGTTCACTATTGATAAAAAATGAGTTAAATCAGTTAACTCCTTTTTCTATTCAAGATGAATCAATTAACTTCTTAGTTTACTCAAATTAAATATGTGAACTCCTTTTAATTTGGAAATATTCTTTTATGACTGAAATTCACCTTTAATCCTGACCGTTGATTGAAATGGATCTCAACTGTTGATGAATTTCAGAAAAGTCTATTTAAGAGACCCTCATCTCTTCATTTTGAAAGGTTCAATGAGAATTTGCATGAAATTGTTGCAGGAATTCATACTCACATTTTCTCATATTCACGTACGTAGAGATCAAGTTTGACCAAAAGTTGATCAGATTTAACCATGGTTGACTTGAGTTGACTTGTTTTGAAAATAATTTTGAAATAATTAAACGAAATTATTTAATTAAATGGAATACTTACTTCTAATTAATTAAACAAAGTTATTTAATTAAATGAGAAGCCATTCCTAATTAATTAAATGAAGTTATTTAACTAAATAAGAAAAGTGTCTCTAATTAATTAAAGATTATTTAATTAAATAGAAAAAGTAATTATGAGAGCATATCTCATTTTATTAAATTAAATATCTGAACAAAATCTCTCTTCAGTTCAAGAAGGGAAATTTTTAGTTCACTATTGATCAAAAATGAGTTAAATCAGTTAACTCCTTTTTCTACTCAAATTGAATCAGTTAACTCCTTATTTTAGTCAAATTAAATATGTTAACTCCCTTTAAATTGGAAATCTCCCTTTATGACTGAACTTCACCTTTAATCTTGTCCATTGATTGAAATCGATCTCAACCATTGATGAATTCCAAGAAAGTCTATTTAGGAGACCCTCATCTCTTTATTTTGAAACGTTGAATGAAAATTTGCATTGAATTGTTGCTAAAATTCATTCTCGCATTTGCTCATATTCACATACGCAAAGGTCAAGTTTGACCAAAAGTTGACCAGATTTAACCACAGTTGACTTGAGTTGACGAGTTTCAAAAAAAAACTGAAATAGTTAAAAAAAATTATTTAATTAAATTGAGTACTTGTAATTAATTAAATAAAGTTATTTAATTAAATGAGAAGCCATTCCTAATTAATTAAATGAATTTATTTAATTAAATAAGAAAAGTGCCTCTAATTAATTAAAGATTATTTAATTAAATAGAAATAGTAATTATGAGAGCATATCTCATTTTATTAAATTAAATATCTCAGGAAAATCTCTCTTCAGTTCAGAAAGAGAAATTTCTAGTTCACTATTGATCAAAAATGAGTTAAATGAGTTAACTCCTTTTTCTACTCAAATTGAATCAGTTAACTCCTTATTTTACTCAAATTAAATCTGTTAACTCCCTTTAATTTGGAAATCTCCCTTTATGATTGAACTTCACCTTTAATCCTGACCGTTGATTGAAATCAATCTCAACCATTGATGAATTCCAGGAAAGTCTATTTAAGAGACCCTCATCTCTTCATTTTGAAAGGTTGAATGAGAATTTGCATCGAATTGTTGTTGGAATTCATACTCACATTTGCTCATATTCACATACGCAAAGATCAAGTTTGACCAAAAGGTGACCTGATTTAACCATGTTGACTTGAGTTGACTAGTTTCGAAATTTTTTAAAAAATAATTAAATGAAATTATTTAATTAAATGGAGTACTTACTTCTAATTAATTAAACAAAGTTATTTAATTAAATGAGAAGCCATTCCTAATTAATTAAATGAAGTTATTCAATTTAATAAAAAAAGTGTTTCTAATTAATTAAAGATTATTTAATTAAATAGAAAAAGTAATTATGAGAGCATATCTCATTTTGTTAAATTAAATATCTCGACAAAATCTCTCTTCAGTTCAAAAAGGGAAACTTCCAATTCACTATTGATAAAAAATGAGTTAAATCAATTAACTCCTTTTTCTACTCAAATTGAATCAGTTAACTCCTTATTTTACTCAAATTAAATCTGTTAACTCCTTTTGATTTGGAAATCTCCCTTTATGACTGAACTTCACCTTTAATCCTGACCGTTGATTGAAATCAATCTCAACCATTGATGAATTCCAGAAAAGTCTATTTAAGAGACTCTCATCTCTTCATTTTGAAAGGTTGAGTGAGAATTTGCATCGAATTGTTGCTGGAATTCATACTCACATTTGCTCATATTCACATATGCAAAGATCAAGTTTGACCAAAAGTTGACCAAATTTAACCACGATTGACTTGAGTTGACTAGTTTCGAAAAGAATTTTGAAATAATTAAATGAAATTATTTAATTAAATGGAATACTTCTAATTAATTAAACAAAGTTATTCAAATAAATTAGAAACCATTCCTAATTAATTAAATGAAATTATTTAATTAAATAAGAAAATTATCTATAATTAATTAAAGATTATTTAATTAAATAGAAAAAGTAATTATGAGAGCATATTTCATTTTATTAAATTAAATATCTCAACAAAATCTCTCTTCAGTTCAAAAGGGGAAATTTCCAGTTCACTATTGATAAAAAATGAGTTAAATCGGTTAACTCCTTTTTCTACTCAAATTGAATCAGTTAACTCCTTATTTTACTCAAATTAAATCAGTTAACTCCCTTTAATTTGGAAATCTTCGTTTATGACTGAACTTCACGTTTAATCCTGACTGTTGATTGAAATCGATCTCAACCGTTGATGAATTCCAAGAAAGTCTATTTAAGAGACCCTCATCTCTTCATTTTGAAAGGTTGAATGAGAATTTGCATCGAATTGTTGCTGGAATTCATACTCACATTTGCTCATATTCACGTACGCAAAGATCAAGTTTGACTAAAAGTTGACCAGATTTAACCACGGTTGACCTGAGTTGACTAGTTTCGAAAAGAATTTTTATATAGTTAAAGGAAATTATTTAATTAAATGGAGTACTTACTTCTAATTAATTAAACAAAGTTATTTAATTAAATGAGAAGCCATTCCTAATTAATTAAATGAAGTTATTTAATTAAATAAGGAAAGTGTCTCTAATTAGTTAAAGATTATTTCATTAAATAGAAAAAGTAATTATGATAGCATATCTCATTTTATTAAATTAAATATCTCAACAAAATCTCTCTTCAGTTCAAAAAGGGAAATTTTTAGTTCACTATTGATCAAAAATGAGTTAAATCAGTTAACTCCTTTTTCTACTCAAATTGAATCAATTAACTCCTTAGTTTACTCAAATTAAATCCGTTAACTCCCTTTAATTTGGAAATCTCCATTTATGACTGAACTTTACCTTTAATCCTGACCGTTGATTGAAATCGATCTCAAGCGTTGATGAATTCTAGGAAAGTCTATTTAAGAGACCCTGATCTCTTCATTTTGAAAGGTTGAATAAGAATTTGCATCAAATTGTTGTTGGAATTCATAGTCACATTTGCTCATATTCACATACGCAAAGATCAAGTTTGACCAAAATTTGACCAGATTTAACCACGATTGACTTGAGTTGACTAATTTCGAAAAGAATTATGAAATAATTAAACAAAATTATTTAATTAAATGGAGTACTTACTTCTAATTTATTAAACGAAGTTATTTAGTTAAATGAGAAGCCATTCCTAATTAATTAAATGAAGTTATTTAATTTGTGAGGCCTCACCCAATTCGTCATAGTACCAATGAGATAATTGCATTACGGTGATTTTAATCCTATGTTTGATACGCTTTTAAGACTGTAGGGTTATGTCATTTTAATATCTTCATTTTGATGATCCGTAATTACCTCTACATATTATAACCTAATTGATGCATTTAATTATTCTATTTCATGTTGTAAGCTATTGGCATTGCTTTAATAGAAATTGAATGGTAGAAATGCTTGTAATATAAGAAGGTAATGTTGAAGTGGAAATTAGAGTTAAACGATAAATTTTGTTATGCATTGAGACCTAACCCGCATACCTAGGGATTCAATAGTTATGGATTCAGCATCTTGTCGTAGAATATGAAGTTATTCAGAATATTAAACTGACCATGTTATGTTGATAAGTAAAGTTTAATTTTATAGTATTTTGAACATTTTACATGGAAATTGTTAGAAGAAGTAATGTAATTATAAGGAATGAAGTATGGAACTCAAATGTTGAATGTGATATGTAAGTTTTGATATTTTAATATTTTGAAAGTTATATTTGAAATGATTAAGAAAGGGAAAGTTAATTTGAGATGATGAAATATATGCAAGTCTAATGTTGAATGAGATAATGATTTATTTTACATATGCTTATATGATTTTCTTGGACTACTGACGCTCGAGTTTAGTGTGTAGGAATTTGACCATGGGTTAAAGGGGAATTAAGGCTCAAACTACTACAAACATGGCATAACCAAGGTTGAATCAGTGGAAAAGATTCAAACCTAATTGTAATGTGTTTTATTTCGTATATGTGAATTGTATGTGTGCGTTGTAGCCTAGTTCATGTATTATTGTAAAACAAGTCATTTTTTTAGTATAATGTGATATTTTGTGTGTGTCACTTGACACTTGTGCTTGTAATGTGATATGACATGTTATTCATCAATGGATCATGTGGCCACCTTATTCTATGATAAATGCCTCAATTGAGGAATTTGATTATTGCCTTAGTCAGTAAAAGGACAAGGTCATCACCTTGGGGAATTTGAAATTTGAATCACCTAGCTTTGGGAGGGTCATAAAGTAACTTTAAGGTAAGTTGGGATTAAAATTAACCCCACCCATGTTAGTACTATAGGCTAGAGAGATATTAATGACCTCTAGGGTGTCTAGTGGACCTAGGAGACCCCATGAAAATGACATTCTTTATGGAATCCGAAAATGAGAAGGATATATATATAGAGGTATGGCTAAATGAGAAACCACTTGGCCACTCTCTAATTTTAGAGACAATTAGGTTTTGGAGGGAGAGGAGGGGAGCTCTACTGCAACTATCCTTACCCTAGCTTGGACCAAGGTTGGTATCTCAAGCTTGCTTCCTTTCCTTTTTCTTTGCAAGTGTTGAGTTTATCAATGGAGTATGCATTGCATTGCATTGTGGAGTAGCATTCATGTGAGTGTTTGAATGGTGTTCATTCCATGTAGATTAGTGTGACACCATTGTGTATCTTGTTGTATTATGTGGAGTATTGTGAGTATGAGGTTTGGATTTCCTCTATTTCCTTGTTGCATTATGGGTGTTGATATTGTCTTGTGATAATGTGATGTGCTCTTGAAAATCTGTTGTTTTATTGCTACTTGGTTTTGTTTTCTTGTTGTGCTTGAGTGTTCTTATGGGTGTGGGACTTACACTCACCCTTGTGGGAAGGGAAGAGAAGTCCAGGGTGAACGGGCAGCAGTTGGATTGCATAGTTAAGGACCTTGGAGTATGGGCTCCATTCCATGCCATTTTCATATTCATATTTTGCCTTGGGGGACGATAAGAAAAAAAAAATAAATGGTGAGGATGGAAGTAACTGAAGTATGGGTTTGTAGGAAGCTAAAGCTGTTGGTTGTGTATGGTGGAGGATGTTGTGTTGGTAGTGTGTGTGGTGGAAGATGTTTATGAAGCCCCGAAAGGGCATGATATTATGAAGCCCGAAAGGGCCTTGTATTTTGTTGATTTAGCCCTAAAAGGGCATGAGTTTTATGGCAAATATGATATGAAATGGTAAACCTCCTTGTGTTTCCACCTTCACCCTATGTTCAAGGTTCCAATGGTGAGCCTTTGTGAAATATCCTTGGGATGGGATTTGTTGCAGTTTTGTTATGTGGTGTATATATTTCTTAAAAGTGTGTATGTGGATTTTTTTTGAGCCTTGTTCCCCTAGTGCAGGGGTGGTCTCTTTGAGGCCTATGGTTGGGTGGAAAGCACTCATGGTCCTTGTTGTTTTGTTGTGATGCATTTGCAAGTTCTTAGAGAAAAATCTTGGAAACTTGGAGTCCTTGTTATCTTCCATGTGCATAGGAGGAGAAGACAATATTGCATTGAGATGAGATAGAGAGAAAAACTCCATTTTGTTATGTGAGCCTAAATGTATTGTAAGAGAAAGCTACTGTCTTGGTTTGATTGTCAATGGAAAGGTTGTGAGTGCTCATGTGTAGTAAAAGTATTTTCCATTGTGTATATTATGATATGTTGACTTCACCACCTTTTTGTGTATCATGAGGGTATCACTGAAGATAATTCATTGTAATAATATTGTTGTTTTATTGGATGGTAACACCAATTAGAGATCCAAATTACTTGATGCTCTTGAGTGGAATGCAAAAGAAATTTGATATCATAGAAGAGATAATATTCATAGGAAGGATTATCCTGGTGGATTTCTATTATCATTTTAGTTCCATTTTTTACCAATTGTGAATGGACATTCAAATCTAGATCTGCATAAGAAGATAATGTTGAGAAAATGGTTTCTAAATTTCATAATTCATAGATAGGGATAATCCAGATAACTTCATATAAAGTCTTGTCATGAAATGTTGAGTTATTGGATTAAGTTAATGTTTTGAATGCTAAATGAATCAAAATTCTAAAACTATACTTAGTTTATAATTATCTCCTAATTATCCTTGCAATAACTTACCTTGAATATCCTAGATTACAGAAGAACAAAATGAAGTGATGATATAAAATATACAAGACTTAAGACATAAGCTTGCTGTAGGTACACATTTTATCCTCTGGAAAATGTATGAGAAAGTAAAATAAATCTCTTCTCTTAATACATACATTAAAATATTCAAGAGTATTCCTTAGACTCCTAGGACCCTATAACCTATAAAGAATATTTTAACATAATAAACTAACCATCATATTAATTGCATTAGAAGGGACCTCATATGAGACACATAACTCGAGTCAACATCCTATCAAATCAAAAGAAACTTTTTTTAAAAATATATACAATGCTCATGTTAAACAAACCTAAACTAGCACCAAGTAATATTTTAAACAAGACATAGCGTGACAAACAACCTACTATATTGTCTACCCTAGGCTAGCATGGGTTGGTGAATGAGAAAAAAATTTAATATGCTATGGAGACCAAGGTATTTAATTTCTCTAACATGACCAAGAATTATTTCATCCACCTATTCCCTAGGCGCTTTGTGCCTTCAAATATTATATTGGAATACCATGCAAGTTTATGACATAATTCTGACAAGAGGGAATGGCTTCCATTTTGTCATTGATGCCCTGATTTGCCTTGGAAGAAGTTATGTCATTTTATATGTCTTTCTTCACCCACCTAATTAAGACTAGGATAAACTCCATGCTGCCAAAAATATGGGACCAAGTAGCAAGTCGATTTAACATGGGAATTCGAAATGCATATCTTCTAGCTCAAAATTAATAAGATTTAACTCATGGAAAAGGTGCCTATGCTTGTCTTGGCCAAAAATTTCGTAATCGAGTCCACCATGGAGAGAAACCCAAGGAATTTTCTTGGTCTATGGGTAAGTGAAGAAGATTATGGGGTAGTAGCACGTGGGTAGTAGGGTGATTTGGAACTTTGCTACAGAAAAAGTATTTCATCTTCTTAAAAGAAATGTGAGTGGGGTCAAGTTAATGGACTATGACTAATAGGGTATTTTAGATAGATGGATAGTTAATATGTTCATATGCATTCATTTTGTTACCTTAGTATTAGTAAGGATAGATTATCTTTTAAAATCATTCTTTTATGATATATGTTTATATCAACGAATTTATCATTCTTTTCACTACAATTTCAATTGTGGTAGGTATTGACCCTAATATTAAAATGTGATGTCGCTTGCATTAGAGATATAATATGAATAATAAATAGATAATTCGATCTTAATAACTATGTCAATGAAAGATGTAAGTTGGGATATGAAAAAAAATATATATATACACCCATTGATTTTGGGAACATTTTAAATACTCTAGAAAAGTGTTAATTAGGTATATATTGTTATTTCAAAGATTTCCTAGAGTAGCATAGTTGGCATCAATGTTGACGATAGTTCTAATGGATGGTTAATCAAGGGTTACATGCATTGAAGAAATGTTAACTCATATGACAAATTAAGATGACATTGAAATGTGGAGTATATATTGAAGTAGTAGGCATGAGTATTCTCTTTCCAAACCCTGGCTTAGTAGATGTCAGAGGGATGTCCAACTCAGTGATGATATAGTTGTAACACACATATGTCTTTTGGAGGTTATTTAGGCTTATGAAATTAATTAATTAACAATAATAATAATATTATTATTTTTTTTTAAAAAAATTGTGCTTAATGTACATTTAGGGTAAATTTAGGGCATGACATAATTAAATAAGAAAAGTGTCTCTAATTAATTAAAGATTATTTAATTAAATAGAAAAAGTAATTATGAAAGCATATCTCATTTTATTAAATTAAATATCTCAACTAAATATCTCTTCAGTTCAAAAAGGGAAATTTTTAGTTCACTATTGATAAAAAATGAGCTAAATCAGTTAACTCCTTTTTCTACTCAAATTGAATCAGTTAACTCCTTATTTTACTCAAATTAAATCTGTTAACTCCTTTTAATTTGGAAATCTCCCTTTATGACTGAACTTCACCTTTAATCCTGACCATTGATTGAAATCGATCTCAACCGTTGATGAATTCTAGGAAAGTATATTTAAGAGACCCTCATCTCTTCATGTAGTGCCTACCCTCATTCACATCTTTTCTTGACATTGTTGTTATTATCAGAAGTAGACGGATTAGTGGTATTGTTTTGACACTATCAGACATTATGTTATGGATTCAGTGGTTATATGATGAGATCATTTAGATTTTACATTTCATGCATACATGATGATCATTATATTGTTTTCAGTTATTATTGATGATTAGATTGATGGTTTATTATCTTATGTGTTTTATTATGGATACTTACCCCATACTTGCATGTGTATGGTGTGGATGTTTTCTTATTGTATGGTGTTTCTGATGTGGTTAAGGAAGGGAGTCGTAGTCACCTACTTAGTCGGGATCTACACGATGCACCACTTCCTGCCATTTTCTGTTTAGCTTAGCATTATATATATTGTATGTACATGCATAGTTTTTCTATAGGTTACAGGTACCGGGTATCGACTTCCCTGAATTGCCAAGATGAGCGTACCCTATTATATTATCTCAATGATAAGAGAAAGGAGATAAATTCTCAAGTCCAAATCTCAAACCTTTAAACCAATTGTCCTAGTGAGATAGGACAAGTATTTAGATATTTTACCCACCAAATGTGTCAGATGACATGATTCGTAATTTTTAACCCTTTAGACTGATTTTGAGTGATTTGCTCTATGATGAGTTTTCATATTTTATCTTGGAGGTCTATGGTGAATTTTCTATTAATTAAGTCTTAATAAATGGATTTAATTGATAAATTAATTATTTGAGAAAATTAATATAAAATATCATGTTATTTGATATTTTTTATTGTAATTAATTAAATGTGAATTATTTAGGAAAATGAATTAAATAAAAGAAAACTAGAAATTAAAATTAATAATAATAATAAAATAATAATAAAGTAATAAATAAATAATAATAATAAAAGTTATAAAAGTTAAAATGAAAGTCAGAAATATTTAAATAAAAATTATATAAAAAGTGAATTGGAGTTATAAGCTTGCATGGGAATTAACGCACTTCTCTATTTCTTAGGTTTCAACAACACGGGGGTTAGTGCATCAATTAAGCACATGGTGTCTACAACCCTAAGGCTCATCTTGAAGGCTGGAAAAGACCCATGCTTAGTTGGTGACACCTTCCAGCTGTTTCTAGAAGCATTCTAGATGTTTCCTGAAAGTTCTTTATATTCAAGCATTCATAGAAGCTTAGAGATAGCGTTTGGAGTGCAATTGGAGCATTGGAGGACTCAAGAATTCTGAAGAAGGGAGGAGCTTGTTCTACGGATATTTTGAGGAAGAGCGATTTAGCACCAGAATTCGGGTAGATTCTTGTGATTTTACTTATGCTATTTTCGCATTACGCATTCCCTGTCTTCTTCATGTCTTCCATATGTCTTCTGAGAAGTTTCATATTCATATGCATTCTCAATGTGGCTAGATTAATTTAATTGGAGAATTTTATATGAATTCTATAATGCAAATATCTTATTCTTAATTGTAGATATAATCTTTGTGGGACAAAAAAACATACATGGTTATGTATTTAGATCTACATACATATACATATATATAAATATATATTTATATATATGCATATGTATATAGTTATTATGGATCTATTATAAAATTTGAATATATATATATACATACATACATACATACATACATACATACATACATATATACATACATACATACCTATGTATATTTATATATAATGCACCAAATTGAACGATTAATAAAATCGCAGTGGAAAATTTATTAATTTGTATCGTGATTCATATCGCATGCAACAAAATTTTATACATTATATGCTGTGGGCATGACTCGTACCCTGTATCGGCAGATGGCAGAGACCTGCCATCGCAGGTCTGCGGCGACAGGGGTACTACGTACCTGTTGTCGGCGTAGTGCCTGTGATCGCAGCTACTGCGTACTGCAGCAAGAGTTGGGGGGGGGTTTAATTGATGTTAACGATATGAAAAAAAATAAAAATAATAATGTTTATATACAATTCAATTCTCATATGGTGTCAATCGAAATTGTTAATTCGATTTTATGATATGTTATTTAAGTTATTATTTGATCAATGATTTATATTGAAGGTTTATTTTCATAAGGTGACTTTTTAATAATTTTCAACTATTTAATAATTTAAATTTTTTAAATTACTAAATAAGGAATCGATAGTTGGGTGGGGGATGTATCAAACAAATGTTATTAATTGGAAAATGGATTTTTAGTTCTAATAAGGAAAACTTTTAATTATCCAAAAACAATATATGTGTTCCTCCATTCATTCTTCAGACTTGGAAACTTAAACTGAGATCTCTACATTTAAATTCAAGTTGTAAAACCAAAACATGTGTCTACATTAGGTATTCTTTAAGCTATTGTTTTGGGTTTTGGGTTGGTTAGTGTTGACTAGTATAGGACGTCTACCAGAGGCTTGGGGGTTATGTGATTGTGGTGACATGATGATGTTTTAATTTTGATCTTTATAAACCCAGCCATGGTTATGTGATATAATGCTCTATGTATTGGTTGTAATTATTGATTGTTATAGTTGAGATTCTTATGTATGAGACACTTGACTTAACCATTATTTTTGTCATCGATCAGTTATCCTTGGTTATTTTTCTAGTTGCCATGATGAGACTGTTATGTGGATTTATTTTGATGATGTCATGATGTGACATGTTTGACTCAACCATTTTTGAAGTCTTTGATCAGTATGATTGAGATATATATATGTTGGTTATTGAGAACCATTGGATATTTGATTATCAGTTATACTTCAGTTTCCAATAGAGAGTTGTTGTGTTCATGATTTTCTATGGATGTTTGCTCATCGAGATTTGATGCTTTTATGCATATTTGATGATTTTATGGATTATCTTTTTTAATTTTGAGATTTATGAGTCCATGAGCATTAGGGTAGGATATCTACATGTAGTGACGGGAAGTGGCTTGCAATGGGGGCCGGGGCCCTAAGAGGTTGTCAGGGTAACTCATTGTAAGTTGGATTAATAAGTGATAACATTCACACCTAATACTAACTGAATGAACCTAAAAAGATAAGTGTTTTATTCTCGCCCATGCCTTGAGTGCTTGTATAGGCTAGGAAGGGAGTAATGAAATGCATAGTTGTGACCTTGCATTCCGTAGTATGCCTCATCAATATGAGAGGATACTAGTGGCCGCATGAAATCAGTATGGACCCGTGGAGTTTAGCTAACTGCCAGGGTAACTTGTACGTGATAATTGTGATGACACTTTCCCGCTTGTATGGTAGGTTCCTACATGTCATTGTGTGCCTCTGGGATTAGATGTTAGATTTTGTGTTTGGAACCTTTGAGTTAGTATACTTTTAGGATTCCTGGACTTATAGAGATATGTGCTATGTGGTTTTGATAGCCTGTTTGGGACTTGAGATTATCTCCTTAGCACAGTGGGAGTGGACCACTTAGGTACCACGCGATCGGGTGGTAGTTTATTTTTCCACTCTTATCATTTTGAGATTTATTGAGACATTGTGCCTAATGCATCCTTCATGGTGGTGGATATGTATCCTTTTTCATTGATGATTAGCATATGTTAGATGATGTTATCTTATGCTTTTATTTGCATGTTAGATTACTTCTACATATGATGTTGTATTTATTAGGAGTGACATTCCTACTATGTATACCAATGATCTCTTTGGTGATTGGAATGTTACGCATGAAGGGATGGCTAGGATCCACGATGGTCTAATGATGTTATTGATGGTTGGGAGTAACCATGCACTTAGTTTATTATGTTTGATCTTTATGATGGATGTATATGTTCTCTATGATGTTGTATCATGTGATTATCTCTACTTTGATGTATCATGGATTAGAATAGGATGATGTACCTTATCCTATGTATGTATATTTTTGAGTTTGTCACACCCTGTGACATGTACAGTGGATGAATGAGCATTTGAAATTCAATGTATAAACATTGGACTTATCATTATTATTTCATGTGGATGTTGTGCTAGATGGATTCATGTATGTAATTCAGCGTTAAGGGATCTTAAAGAATGTGATCTATTATTTATGTTATGTTTATTTTCAGATGGACATTGCTATTGCTTCCATTGTTGTGCATAAGTTATATGTGATGTTTACTTTCATGAAAAAAAAAAAATGCTACTAAACTTAGTGAAATTCTAGGTTAATTCTTTGGATCCCTTGGTGGGGCATTACATTTGGTATTAGAGCTCGAGTTTCTACATTGGGAGCTCTGGGTATTTTGGAACAACTAAAACTTTGAACTATTAAGTGTAACTTTCCAAACTTGATCTAGGTGAATTGAAACAGGACTTGAACTACTACTTGAATATTTTTCATACTTCAATACTTAGTTTCAAAACTGGAAATTTTACTTAAACCTAGACATAGAACTGAACTTAGTACCTTGTACTATTGTAGGATGGTATCTGGGACTAGGTCTTCTATTAGAGGCCATGGTAGAGGCCATGGACGTGGCAAAACTATCAGTGTCCATGAGTCTGCCCATGAGGGATCGACTCATGTAGAGAGCATGGAAGATGTCATGCCCAAACTATGAGGGCAAAAACACACACAATTTTTTTTTATTTTATTTTTTTAATAACGATAAAATTACTCTAAGTTTGAAAATGATTGTGATTACAGTTTAAGTTAATCTCTCTACATTACGTCTGAAGATTATAAACAAGAGGACGGTTATATTATTAAGCTTCAAAACTTTGGTTATAAGATTTATATCGAATAACTTATGTTCTTACATTATCTTTCAAAAATAAGAAAACAATTATTTAAATGACAAGGCAATTGTATTCGAGTTTAGATTCATTGAAAATGTATAATCAAAATCAACTATAACTTTTTAGATAACAATCAATTTACAACCCAATCGATATTGAAAAGTCACTTTAAGGAAAAACAATTTGACTAGCATTCAACTGAATATATGTTTATCAAATTGATTACTTTAACCTTTCAACTATTTTTAACAAATTAATAAACCATCAAAATCTTACTAAATATAAATCAAAATACATTTAAACTAGTTAAAATCATATCAATGTAGCACTAACATTACACTTATTTAAAAGATGGTAGAACCTATGATTAATATTAATTTAACATATTACTTAATTCATAACCAAACTACACTTACCATTTTAATTCTCATGCAATCGTAAATCCATTACCAAATTCAATTGGCACAAAAATAAAATTATATTAACAACTAAACTATACTAATATATATATATATATATCGACAACAAATCTAATCATTACGTTATGACTTTCTAAGCTGATTTACAACTAAACTAATTGCAAAACTAAACTAATCACATCTAATGAATTCTAATCTTTAAATTAATTAAATACTATTTACCATTAACAAAACAACATAATCTAACATAATTAAAACAAACTAACTATGATTAAGCAAACCTAAACTATAACTAATCGAATTAAAACTTAACCAATTAATATTTAACTATATACATATTTAATTACTAATCATTAATTTAACTGAATAATAACGAACCCTTTCTAAAATTTATTAAATAACTATATTGATTTAACTAAACTAGCTAATCTAAAATATATTGCAAATCAAATTAATTAACTAACTACTAAAGATAACTTACAAACTAATACAAATAAATCTAAAATCTATCTCTAATTTATTTAAACATTTATCAAAACACCATTACAAATAAACAATAAAACAACAACATAAAAAAAAAAAACACTAAATTTAAAACTTCCTACAAAACTACCCTATACCCCTAAGACCCTACACCATATGCTGTGGGCGGCGCTTCCCAAGGAAGTGCTTCCCAAGCGTTGTCCTTGGGACAGCGCACTACCCCACACAACCTGCACAGACCCACAAACGGGTGGGAAACCAATGCATGGAAGGGGTGAGTTCATTCCCAATAAAATCCTCCTTGATACATTGCAACAGGCTTTATTTTGATGATGCGAAAGCCAGGGAGGGGACAGGGTGATGTCATCTGTATGATGACTAATGCCTTTGCAAATTTTAAACTAATAAAAAAAAAATCCATTCAAAGCTGACGTCCCCGAAGGAAGGATAAAGCATTAATGTTAAAAAAGTTTTATTGGTAGCCAATTTGATATCTAGGATATTTACTAAAACTATAATATTTTGTCATAACGAATAGAATTTGGTTATAAGTTTTATTTTATTTTATTGTGATGTGAATATTTTAATAATCTGTAATAGCATCAACCAAATTTTGAGTTTTTCATACAATTTCCAGAATGAAAATGTGCTTCTACAGGCCTCTTTTATATGTATTTTTGAAAACTTATTTGATGGTTAAGGTCTTACTATATAGTCTTATAGAATTGGTGTTTTAATTCTTAAATGATATTAATCTACCACCTTTTTATGCATTATGCTCAACAAATCACCTATTGCAAGATCATCAAAATCTACGCAAATCCCTTATGAATTCCTGCTTAATAATTTTCATGCACCTCAGATGCTATGTATTTCAATGATACCTACATTTCATGAAATAACCATCTACATATTCATTTAACTATCTATTATAACTGATGGATCAACATTGGAACAACATAATGACTAAACTAGTCTTAAGGCAATTGAGAAAATAAGAGATCAAATGATAATGCTCTATTCATTTTGATGGGAGTATCAAGACACACCAAGTTCTGTCCTCTATTATGTTTTGAAATTTAAGTTTGGATAACTTAACATGATTCTTTCCTACATGTTCTTGCAATTTCACTTTCAACACAACCATCCATAAACTAAATCATACCAAGCTCAAAGGAGATACCATACATTTACAATTTGAATCTTGCATAATTGGACATCATTGTTTCATCTTATCTTTGATACACATTCATATGACAACATAGAATACGAAAATTTTAAGAGAAGCAAAATTTACTCAATCACTTATTTTATTATCAACCTGATTCAAGGGCTCAGCCGGGAAAGAACCAGGAAGAAAACCAGGCTTTGTTGCCATTTACAATAAGGTTTAAAATACAATTTACAATAGGATCTCAATCCCAAATTTCAACAATTAAATCAAATTTTTCCTCATGATCAAAATCAAGGAATTTGTAATGTTTTTTGAATCTCTTTTCAAGAACCATGGAGGAAACCAACAACTGATCGGGTGACAACCAAGCAGAACCAAAAGAAAATCAAACATGCATAATCATACATGGTTTACACAATAGGATTCACAATGAATCAAGACTAGGGAAAGGTGGATTCTTCCAACAGGAGAAGTCAAGCACAACACCAATTCAGATGCCCAATCGGGGCTAATAACCAAGAACTGTCGTTTTTCCTTACAAACATGCCATACTCATACTAGGTTTGTGCTAACAAGTAGGGGCCCATAACACCCTACCCTTTATCCCTCTTCTCATCCTAAGAAGAGACTCTACACTAGTTGGAGTCCAACTAAACAGACCTTTCCCAAAATTGGTCACTTATGCCCTCTCCAAGGGTGAGTAATACCAAAACACCCATGCAAGGAAAACTCAAAATTTCAACCATAAACAAGAAAGGAAAAAAAACCAAAATAACATGGTTATCAAATCTTCCCAACATACCCACATCCATATAAACAGTGAAACAACAACAAGGTAACATGAACATGAAACAAAACATAAAAATTGAATAGGGGAGATGAGAATTTCCTACCTTCACAAAGAGGTAATGGAAATGAACAAGTTTGAGTAGAGTATCCCTTTCCTTCCTTCAACCCTCAAGCATTCCTCTCTAAATGTAGAGATTGGGTAACCACCTCCACTAGTCTAATGAAGGCCTCTAAATAAGCCTCCAACTCAACCACCCAAAAGGAGCAATAACTACACCCACCCACCTACAAATCTAGAAGTTCCTAACTCAACCCACACCATGGTTAGACACAAAAAGGAGGTGGGGTAAGACAACTCATGGCAACCACTTGCAATTTTCGCACAAGGGCAAAAAGAGACTTTTTGAGTGGCCTCAAAAGTCAGCAAAAGGGGCTTAGGGGTTGGAAAAGACCCCTAACCCATACCCATACCCCTTGGGTATAATTATTTCATGTTTTGAAGCCTTAGGAAAAGGTTTAGAGCCAAACAAAGGCTAGAAAATAATTAGGACCAACTAACAACTCTAACAAAGTAGATTAAGCACTAAACCAGATTAAGGGTGAATGAACTCAATTAAGAACCCAATTAGCAAACTGACATTGACTAAAATCAACTAAGGTCCCTGGGTTAAACAACTAACCCTAAAAAACAAACTGAAGCACATAAACAATTTACAAGTGTCAAGCGACACTAACAAACATAGTTACGAACATTATCACTCACCGAACACAGAAATATATATACATACATCTCACAGCACAATACATGAATTACGAACAACAAGGTTTCCAAAATTAGCACATAGAGATCAGTTCTGTTCCTTCATCGGTTTCCTTGACTAAAATATCTGCACACTCATTGCACACATCAGTAGTCCCGAAAATCACATGTACATATCTACAATTCAGGTGGTAACAAGAAGTTTTCTTTCTCTAAGGGGAAACCGTATCAGCAGCAGTCTCAACAGACACAGCAACAGAAGGGCTCAAATTCTCAAGCTCAAGGTGATGGCAAAGGTTCTAACGCCAAGAACAACTGCAATGCTCAATGCAATAAAAAAAATTAGACCAATTAGCCAGCTCAGAGTAGCCTATCTTTTGTGAGCAAGAATAGTCGCCAGCAATCTAATGTACCACCTATTCGAAGAGGTTCTAGCAAAAATACAGAATGCTTTTCATGTGGTCAGATTGGACATTATGTAGCTCAGTGTCCTCAATGAGCACCTTAGTTTTCAGGACCTAGACCTACAGTTTCAGAGCCTACAGTGGGTGATGCAGGTAGAGCTCATAGAGTTTTTGCAGCAGTTGATCAGCATCAGGCAGATCATCAAGGAATAGTGGTTGAGACCACAGGTTCTATTAGAGGTATATCTCTTTCGGTATTGTTTGATTGAGGAGCTACAAATTCATTTATTTCACCATCTATAGTTTCTAAGTGTAAGCTAGATGCGGTGAATCAAGATCGTGGTTGGCAAGTGGAACTAGCCTCAGGCAATAAGGTCTCCACAGATTTTGTAGTTCATAAGTGTGGGCTTAGTTTAGGAAGCTTCAATACGACAGTGGATCTTCGAGTCATACCCCTTGGTTCCTATGATGTAGTTTTAGGCATGGACTGGCTTGGATCTCATAGAGCCAGTATAGATTGCAGGAAGAAGATTATTAGGTGCCAAGATGACAAAGGGAATGATGTGCAGATAGTTGGGATACTGAGGCCTATATCTCTGTGGATGATTTCTACTATGCAATTGAAGCGAAGTTTTCGTAAGGGATGTAAAATATTTGCTATTATGGTAAATGATCTTGATGAGGAAGATTCCATGAGGGAGACTTTAGATCACCTGATTTTGTAGGAGTATGCAGATGTTTTTCCAAGTGAGATTCTAGGCATGCCTCTAAAGAGGGACATTGATTTTAGTATTGATCTGATTCCTAGAGCGGAGCTTATTTCTAAAGCTCCTTATCACATGACTACTTAGGAATTGGGTGAGCTACGTCTTTAGCTAGAGGAACTTTTGGCCAAAGGGAGCATTCGACCTAGTGTATCACCATGGGGAGCTCCAGTGCTCTTTGTGAAGAAGAAAGATGGTTCTTGCGCCTTTGTATTGACTATAGATAGTTGAATAAGGTGACTATTAAGAATAGGTATCCTTTACTTAGGATTGATGACTTATTTGATTAGATCAAGGGAGCTACAGTATTCTCCAAGATTGACCTTAAGTCAGGATACCACCAGCTTCGCATTAAGGAAGCAGATATTCAGAAGACTACTTTTCAAACTCATTATGGGCATTATAAGTTCACAATGGTACCTTTTGGATTGACTAATGCTCCATCGGTTTTCATGAGTTTGATGAATGGTGTGTTCTGATCTTATCTGGATAGGTTTGTACTCATGTTTCTTGATGACATATTGATATATTCTAAGACTCAAAAGGAGCATGAGGAACACCTGCGATTGATTTTGCAGTGTTTAAGGGATAATCAACTTCATGCTAATGCAGCTAAGTGTGAATTCTTCAAATCGAAGATTTAGTATTTAGTGCATGTTATTTCAGGTGATGGTATTTCAGTGGATCCTGCAAAGATTCAGGCGATAATAGATTGGCCGACACCGACTAATGTGTTAGAGATTCATAGTTTCATGGGTTTAGCTGGTTATTATCACAGATTTGTCCAGAACTTCTCTAAGATAGCACATCCTATCACTTCTCTTCAAAGGAAAGGAAAGAAGTTTGTATGGCTAGAGAAATGTGAGGAAGCTTTTCAGAAGCTCAAGGAGCTTTTGACCAGTGTACCGATACTAGTTGTACCGGATCCAGAAGGTGATTTCATGGTATGTATAGATGCTTTTCTTGAAGGGATTGGGGCAATGTTAATGCAGAATGGATAGGTGATTGCGTATGAATCACGCAAGCTCAAGGATCATGAGTTAAATTATCCTACACATGACCTTGAGTTAGTAGTAGTAATTCATGCTTTGACAAGGTGGAGACATTTCTTGTTGGGGCACAAATTTGAGCTACATAGTGATCATCATAGTCTTCAGTACATTTTTACTCAGCCTAATTTCAATGCTCACCAGAGGCGATGGATGGAGTTTCTATGCGAGTATGATTTTGAGGTTAAGTACATTTAGGGTAAGGAGAATGTGGTGGCGGATGCTTTGAGTCACAGGAGACATGTGTTATCATCGATGACTCTTAGTGAGGATTTGAGGAGTCAGATTCTTCAAGAACTTACTACAGATTCTTGGTATCAGGAAGTGTGTAGAGAGATTGATTCAGGAAGATCTTTGGAAGGTAAGTTTGCTAGTTACGTTCGAGAGTCAGATGGTCTTTTGAGACATTTGGGGAGGATTTATGTGCAATTTTCGGATGAGATTTGCACCTTGATACTGGCAGAAGCCCATTGTACACCTTACTCAACACATCTAGGTGTTAAGAAGATGCATGCTGATTTGAGACGTTTGTTCTTTTGGTCTGGGATGAAGCGAGATATTGCTGATTTTGTGGCTAGGTGCCTTGAGTGTCAGAGAGTTAAGGCAAAACATTAGCACCCGGCTGGAATTTCGCAGCCTAATCTCATTCCTTCTTGGAAGTGGGATATCATCTCCATGGATTTTATTGTGGGATTACCTATGACAGTTCAATGTCATGATGCTATCATGGTCACCGTTGATTGATTGACTAAGGTAGTGCATTTTTCACCGATTAGGTCTTCCTATACAATAGCTTCTATAGCTAATGTCTTTATGCATAATATTGTGTTGTTACATGGTATTCCTAGAAAGATCATTTCTGATAGGGATCCTGTATTCACATCTGCATTCTGAACATTGCTGCAGCATGAGCTTGGAGTGTAGTTAAACTTCAGCTCGACCTATCATCCAGAGACTGATGGTTAGAAAGAGAGGGTGAATTAGGTTTTGGAGGATATGTTACAGATGTATGTGATGGATAGGCAGACACATTAGGAGGATTATCTCTACTTAGTGGACTTTGCTTACAACAACGGGTATCATAGTTCTATTGGTATGGCACCATTTCAGACATTATATGGACGTCCTTGGCGTACACTATTGAGTTGGGATAGTCTTGAGCATCATATCCTATTGGGTCCTAAGATGCTTTGTGATATGGAGCAATAGGTAGCGTGTATCCGTGAGCACTTGACTACAGCACAGGATAGGCAGAAGAAGTACGTCGATGCTCATAGGTCTAATAAGAAATTTTTTGTGGGTGATAATATTTGTTTGAGAGTACGACTGCGAAAGTGTCCGATCTGATATGGAAAGGGTTCTAAGCTAGCACCTCCCTATGTGGGACCATTCAAGATTCTAGAGAGGATTGACCTGGTTGCTTACCGTCTTGCTCTACTGCCCAGCCTAGCTCGCATTCATGATATTTTTCATGTTTCAGTGCTTCGACAGTATATACCAGATATTGTACATGTTCTTGATTGGAATGAGTTGTAGGTAGAGGACGGGCAGCTGGCTTTGGAGCCGGTTTGTATTCTGGAGCAACAGGAGTTGACCCTCAGGGGTTGAACCATCGAGCAGGTAAGGGTCCAATGGGACCCTACTGATGATTCTTCAACTACTTGGGAGGATGCAGCTAGATTGAAGGAGTTATATCCCTACTTGTTTGTAGGCTTCCAGGAGTAAGCCTAACCCAAGGGGGGGTGAATGTAGTCCCTACCCTCGTTCACATCTTTTCTAGACATTGTTGTTATTATCAGACTATGATAGACTAGTTTTATGTTGATGGATTAGTGGTATTTTTTTGACACTATCATACATTATGTTATGGATTCAGTGGTTATATGATGAGATCATTTAGACTTTACGTTTCATGCATACATGATGATCATTATACTGTTTTCAGTTATTATTGATGATTATATGGATGGTTTATTATCTTATGTTTTTTATTATGGATACTTACCCCATACTTGCATGTGTATGGTGTGCGTGTTTTCTTATTGTATGACATTTTTGATGTGATTAAGGAAGGGAGTCGTAGTCACCTGCTTAGTTAGGATCTACACGATGCACCACTTCCTGCCATTGTCTGTTTAGCTTAGCATTACATATATTGTATGTACATGCATAGTTTTTCTGTAGGTTGCAGGTACCAGGTATCGACTTCCCTGAATTGCCAGGATGAGCGTACTCTATTATACTATCTCAATGATAAGAGAAGAGAGATAAATTCTCAAGTCCAAATCTCAAACCTTTAAACCAATTGTCCTAGTGAGCTTGGATAAGTATCTAGATATTTTACCCATCGAATGTGTCGGATGACATGATTCATGATTTTTAACCCTTTAGACTAATTTTGAGTGATTCGCTCTATGATGGGTTTTCATATTTTATCTTGGAGGTCTATGGTGAATTTTCTATTAATTAAGTCTTAATAAATGGATTTAATTGATAAATTAATTATTTGAGAAAATTAATAT
Organism: Cupressus sempervirens; assembly: GCA_028749045.1. NCBI lineage: Eukaryota > Viridiplantae > Streptophyta > Pinopsida > Cupressales > Cupressaceae > Cupressus > Cupressus sempervirens. The sequence goes on from CM053791.1 coordinate 104,347,866, forward strand.
AAAATATCATGTTATTTGATATTTTTGATTGTAATTAATTAAATGTGAATTATTGAGGAAAATGAATTAAATAAAAGAAAATTAGAAATTAAAATTAATAACAATAATAAAATAACAAATAAATAATAATAATAAAAGTTATAAAAGTTAAAATGAAAGTTAGAAATATTTAAATAAAAATTATATAAAAAGTGAATTGGAGTTATAAGCTTGCATGGGAACTAACGCACTTCTCTATTTCTCAAGTGTCAACAACACGGGGGTTAGTGCATCAATTAAGCACATGGTGTCTACAACCCTAAGGCTCATCTTGAAGGTTGGAAAAGACCCATGCTTAGTTGGTGACACCTTCCAGCTATTTCTAGAAGCATTCTAGATGTTTCCTCAAAGCTCTTTATATTTAGGCATTCATAGAAGCTTAGAGATAGTGTTTGGAGTGCAATTGGAGCATTGGAGGACTCAAGAATTCTGAAGAAGGCAGAAGCTTGCTCTGCAAATTTTTTGAGGAAGAGCGATTTAGCATCAGAATCCGGGTAGATTCTTGTGATTTTACTTATGCTATTTTTGCATCACGCATTCCCTGTCTTCTTCGTGTCTTCCATATCTCTTCTGAGAAGTTTCATATTTATATGCATTCTTAATGTGGGTAGATTAATTTAATTGAAGAATTTTATATACATTCTATAATGCAAATATCTTATTCTTAATTGTAGATATAATCTTTGTGAGAAAAAAAAAACATACATGGTTATGTATTCAGATCTGCATACATATACATATATATAAATATATATTTATAAATATGCATATGTATACATTTATTATGGATCTATTGTAAAATTTGAATATATATATACATACATATATATATACACTGATATATATCTATATGTATATATATATATATGTATATATATATTTATATATATATATATGTATATATATATACCTATGTATATTTATATATAATGCACCAAATTGAGTGATTAATAAAATCGCAGTGAAAATTTTATTAATTTATATCGCAATTCATATCGCATGAAACAAAAGTTTATACATTATATGATGCGGGCACAATTCGTACCCCGCGCCAGCGGAAGGCAGAGACCTACCGTCGCAGGTCTGCGGTGATAGGGGTACTACGTATGTTCTCATTATTACTTTTTCTATTTAATTAAATAATCTTTAATTTATTAGAGGCACTTTTCTTATTTAATTAAATAACTTCATTTAATTAATTAGGAATGGCTTCTCATTTAATTAAATAATTTTGTTTAATTAATTAGAAGTAAGTACTCCATAAATAATTTTATTTAATTATTTCAAAATTCTTTTCGAAACTAGTCAACTCACGTCAACCGTGGTTAAATCTGGTCAACTTTTGCTCAAACTTGATCTTTGCGTATGTGAATATGAGAAAATGTGAGTATGAATTCCAGCAACAATTCGATGCAAATTCTCATTCAACCTTTCAAAATGAAGAAATGAGGGTCTCTTAAAAATACTTTCCTGGAATTCATCAACAGTTGAGATCGAATTCAATCAATGGTCAAGATTAAAGGTGAAGTTCAGTCATAAAGGGAGATTTCCAAATTAAAGGGAGTTAACAGATTTAATTAGAGTAAAATAAAGAGTTAACTGATTCAATTTGAGTAGAAAAAGGAGTTAACTCATTTAACTCATTTTTTATCAACAGTGAACTGGAAATTTCCCTTTTTGAACTGAAGAGAGATTTTGTTGAGATATTTAATTTAATAAAATGAGATATGCTCTCATAATTACTTTTTCTAGTTAATTAAATAATTTTTAATTAATTAGAAGCAATTTTCTTATTTAATTAAATAACTTCATTTAATTAATTAGGAATGGCTTCTCATTTAATTAAATAACTTTATTTAATTAATTAGAAGTAAGTACTCCATTTAATTAAATAATTTCATTTAATTATTTCCAAATTCTTTTCAAAACTAGTCAACTCAAGTCAACCGTGGTTAAATCTAGTCAACTTTTGGTCAAACTTGATCCTTGCGTATGTGAGTATGAGCAAATGTGAGTATGAATTCCATCAACAATTTGATGCAAATTCTCATTCAACCTTTCAAAATGAAGAGATGAGAGTCTCTTAAATAGACTTTCTTGGAATTCATCAATGGTTGAGATCGATTTCAATCAACAGTCAGGATTAAATGTAGTGGCTGCCCCTGGTTTGCATTTTGTTAGCATTACTGAACTCTTTTAGAGCTAGTTTTATATTGTTGGTTAGCAACATTCTTTCGAGATTATCAGATATTGGGCTATGGATTTAGTTTATTATGTTATGAGATTACTTAGACTCTACATTTTATGTATGTATGATAATTATTTTTAGTGTTCGCAATTATTGATGATGATTATTACATTATTTTCAGTTATTGATGATGATTAGTAAGATGGTTTATTATCATGTGTTTTCTTATGGATACTTACCCCATACTTGCATGTGTATGGTGTGTGTGTTTGGTTTGCGTGTTTGCTTTTGTATAGCGTGTCTGATGTGGTTAAGGGAGTCGTAGTCACCTACTAGTCGGGATCTAAACGATGCACCACTTCTTGCCATTACCTATTTAGTTTAGTATATATTGTGTTTGTACATGCATGGTTTTTATGCAGGTTGCAGGTACCGGGTATCGACTTCTCTGAATTTGCTAAGATGAGTGTACACTATCACATTATCTCAATGATAAGAGAGGGGAGATAAATTTTCAAGTCCAAATCCCAACCCTTTAAGCCATTTGTTCTAATTGGAAATTAGGACAAGTATCTGAGTTGAGTACCCTCCAAATGCGTCAGATGACGTAATTCATGATTTAAACCCTTGGTTTGATTTTGTATGTATTTGATTATAATAATTTTCATATTTTACCTTATGAGTCTTTGATGTATTTTCTATTAATTAAGCCTAATTAAAAAGATTTAATTAATGGTTTAATTTAATGAAAAATTAATATGATATTTTAATATTTATTTTATTTAATTAATTGAGAAATTAATTAAATAAAATAATTAAATTTGAAGATAAAAGTTATAATTTTAAATTTGGAATGTGACAATATTAATTTTAATAATAATATATTTGGAGTTCATTTTTAAATAAATGACTAAATAATATTATTATTAAAGCTAATAAATATTTTAGCAATAAATTTTTGGAAAATGAAATTTAAAAGTGAAAAATATATTTAAAATTATTAAAAGATTCTATATTTCATGTGATTAAAATATAAATATATTACGACTGAAAAGTGGAATTATTAAAGTAAGTGCATGAGATTTAATAAATAAATTAATTAAATTGGAAAGAGTAAAGTAAATATTAAATTAATTAATGAGCATTATTTTAATAGTTGCTCACATAAGAGTTGGCAAATTCTCAAGAGTTGTCATGTAGACAACACTGGAGTTCGCACTCTAAGAATGCACTACTTGTCTACACTTAGGAGTTAGCATTTTATTTGAGCACATGGTGTCTACAACCTTATGACTTATCTAGAAGGTTGGAGAAGACTTATGCTTGGTTGTCATGCTTATCTTCTAGTTGTTTCTAGAGACACTCTAGATGCATCTTAGAGGCCTTTAAATAGAGGCTCTCCTAGTGTGTTTTGGACAAGCTTAAATGGAAGCTACAAGCTACAAGCTAAAATGGAAGCTTCAAAGCTTACATGCATTGGAGAAGCTCATATGCTCATATGTTCCTATATGCTTCTATGTTTCTATAAGCACCTCTAGTCACTTGGAGGATTCGATTGGCTTGGATCTTGGAGAAATTGCGAATGATGGAGAAGGAAGGGATTTTCTATGGACTTCTGAAGCATGGCGGATTAGCATCAGTGTCCAGGTGCACTCGTGATATTCGCATATTCTCTTTGCACTATTTCTCTTTCTATCTTCATCATGTCTGTTATATATGTCTGAATACTCTTGTGAATGATTCTACAATTAAATTGGAATATAGATATGTAGGGTTGCAAAGAAAACAATAGAAAACCCTAGTTCCAAATGAGAAAGAATTAAATCTATCGGGTTTGGGTTGGAATTAGATTCAAATTGATAAATAGATTTGAAGAGGGTTTCTAAATCTATAGTCAAACCTATTTAGAAATTAATGGTTAAATTTAGAAAACAATTATTTTAGGAAAAAATTCTTAATTCATCACAAATTGTCCTGTCGCTGCCCCTTGGATAGACCCAAACTCAATCATTCATAACTTTTTATTGCAATCAAATTTATTCGATCGCTCCAGTCAGAATTGGCGCAACTTGTCCCTCTCCAACATATTTCAATTTCAGCTCGATCTAACAGTTCATTAGAGAGATATGGCCGTCGTACTAAGACTGTTTTATTCAAGGACATATATTTCTCCATTTTCCATAACCAAAAGTTCTTTATGGTTAAACTCACAAAAATAATATATCAAAGCATGGAATGAATTCAAGATATTATTGCAATCTTCCCTTAGTAGAATCTTATTAATATGCATTAGTTTTATATAATTTATTATCTAATCTAATTAAATCAAATTTAATTAAGATTAGTTAATAGTAGAAGAAGTGTAATTAATTATTAGTCAATCTAAGTAAATGAATTTTTAAATGAGAGAAAATCAAAAGAAAAGATATTGATATATTTTATATAGTGAACTTTTAATATTAATTATTTAATGTATATTAAATACTATTAAATATATATTAAATAGTTAAGAGGTGGTAATTATAAAGATGTTTAATGATGATTATTAAGAGACGCAAATTTTAATGATATTGGACAATGGGTCATTGTTACATTTTGACCTTGTTTTAACATAGCTACGATTTGAATTATTGTTATGATTAATACATTATGTCTTATTGATATACCTTAATGGTATTAAGAGTTAGCTAATGAAGTTTATGTAAAGGTTCTCTAAATCGATTATTTATAGTTTTGATAAGTTTATTATTTATTAATGTTTGTTGGGTCTAACAAATTATTAATAAATAATAATATAAATGGTTTAAATAGCTATCAATTAATTTGATTAGAGTAATCTAGTGGAGATTATTTATTAATTGAAGTTTGTAAAAGATAATAATTTTTAGATTTGGATTATAATTGATTTTAATCAATTAATGTTCATTGAGTTGACAATATGATTATATGCGATAGAATTTTAACTTGAAACGATTATCATGATGAATGTGATCTATTAATAAGATTTTCAATATAGTTTATTATTAAATATTAACCAGTTATTATTATTTAACTATTAAAATGATTATTTGTGCATTGGATTGTAGTTGACTTTTAACGTACAAATTATAGTTAGTTATTAGTTAACTAATATTCATTGGGTTGATGGTTTGGTTGTGAAGTTATTAATTAAATCAATTAACTAGAGTTAATTGGATTTAATTAATAATTAAGTTATATAATGGAGATTTAATTAATATAATTCTTTTAATGAGATTGTAGAAATACTAATATCAAAGTTGTTAGGTCTTATCCTAATAACTTGAATAAAGACTTTAGTTATTTGTATGGTTATTAGTGATGACTTTATGAATATTTAATTAAGCTTTAATTAAGAATTATTAGAATGATAATAGGTCATGGATGGTGTACCTATGTTAATTGATGGATTTAATTGATCATTTTAAAAAAGTTATAATCTCTTATTCGAAGATTGATAATTGGTTCTTTTATAAATGAATAATGATCTTTTGATTATGTTGAAATGTAGAAGTAACATTAAGGAAGAGTTATCCAATTAGTACTATGGATCTTAGCAAATAAAGAAAATGATTTAATGAGTAAATATTTATTCTTAAGTTATTCTTAAAATGTAATTTTTAATAATGAAAGGATAATGCTATTGGAAAATAATTGGGTTGACTTGTAGGTCAAATGATGAAACTTAAGACACTTGAAAGTATACTTGCAAACAAAAAACTAGAAACCCCTACACATTATTCAACTATGTGAATTTAGTAAACCAAAACATGTGTTTGCATCGTGTATTCTATATGCTTCTTGTTTTGGGTTTTGGGTTAACTAGTGTTGACCAGTCCTAAGTTGTTACCAGAGGCTTGGGGCTTATGAGATGTGATGGCATGTTGATTTTATTTGGTCTCAATATTTATAAGCCCAACCATGGTTATATGATCGTATGCTCTATGTAATGTTTGTATTTACTGATTGTTATTGTTCATCAGTCTTCATGTGTGAAGCTGAGATGTATGTGTATGAGACACTTGAGCTAATCATTTTTGAGTCATCGATCAGTTATCCTTGGATTACTTTCTAGTCACTATGATTGGACTGAAATGTGGATTTATTTATTGATGATGTCATGTTGTGACATGTTTAACTCAATCATTTTGGAGTCTTCGATTACTATGATTTTGAGATATTCTTGATTGCTTGTTGAAGAACCAATGGCTATAATGATTTATTTTGAGATATATTTTGGTTTTTGGGAACTAATAGATATTTATGATTATCAATGATGCCTTCAGTTGCCAATAGGAAACTGTTGTGGTCATGATTTTCTATGGATGCTTTTCCAGATGCTCATGGAGATTTGATGATTCTTATCTTGGAGATTTGATGATTCTTATTATGGATATTTGATGCTTTCATGCATATTTGATGATTTTATTATGGATTATCTTTTATGATTTTGAGATTTATGATTCCATGAGCTTAGGGTAGGTAATCTACTTGTAGTGTCGGGAAGTGGCTTGCAATGGGGGACGGGGCCCTAAGTGGCTTACAAGGTAACTCATTGTAAGTTTGGTTAATAAGTGATAACATTTACACACTAAATAGGGATTAAATGAACCTAAAAAGATAATTGTTTTGGTTCTCGCCCATGCTTTGAGCACTTGTACAGGCTAGGATGGGAGTAGCGAGGATGCATGGTTACGACCTTGCATTTCATAGTATGCTTCGTCAGTATGAGAGGATACTAGTGGCCGCATGAGATCAGTATGGACCCGTGGAGTTTAGCTAACTGCTAGGGTAACTTGTACGTGATAAATGCGATGACACTTTCTCACTTGCATAGTAAGTTTCCTACATGTCATTGTGTGCCTCTGGAAATTAGATGTCGATTTTATGTGATGGAACCTTTGAGTTAGTATACTTTTAGGATTCCTGGACTTATAGAGGTTTGTGCTTTGTGAAATGATATCTTGTTTGGGACTTCAGATTATCTCCTCAGCACGGTGGGAGTGGACCACTTAGGTTCCATGCGGTTGGGTGGTAGTGTATTTTCCACTCTTATCATTTGAGATCCATCCATAGACACCATGGCTGGAGTATTCTTGGTTGGTATTTATCTTCATTTTGTTCTTGGATCATTATGATAGATGATATACCTTATGATGGATTTTATTTACTGGTATGTTTCTTATATTGATGATTTGCATATGTTAGATGATGTTACTTTATGCTTTACTTTGTATGTTAGTAGGATGTTTTAGGAGTGACATTCCTACTATGATAATACCGATGATCTCTTTGGTGCTTTGCAATGTTACGCACTGAGGGATGGCTAGGATCCACGATGGTTTATTGATGCTATTTAGGGTTGGGAGGAACCGTGCACTTAGTTATTTATGTTTGTGATATATGGTTATATGTTATGATGGATGTTTATTCTTTCAAGCTTTTCATACCTTGTAACATGTACAGTGGATGATTGAGCAATCTAAAATGTAATTACAAAAAGGACACTTGCATATTGTTTAAGAACATTGGATGTATCATTGTTATTTTATAAGGATGTGATGTTGGATGATTAGTTATGTTAGATGTAATTCAACATTAAAGGATCTTTAAAGAATGTAATTTGTTATGTTACGTTTACTTTTAGTTGGATGTTACTATTGCTTCCGCGAATGTTATGAATGGTTTATCTTTCATGTCTAAAAAAAAAATTGTTTGGTAAACTTAGTGAAATTCATTGGATCCCTTGGCGGGGCATTACATTAAAGGTGAAGTTCAGTCATAAAGGGAGAATTCCAAACTAAAGGGAGTTAAAAGGTTTAATTTGAGTAAACTAAGGAGTTAACTGATTCAATTTGAGTAGAAAAAGGAGTTAACTGATTTAACTCATTTTGGATCAATAGTGAATTGGAAATTTCCCTTTTTGAACTGAAGAGAGATTTTGTTGAGATATATAATTTAATAAAATGATATATACTATCATAATTACTTTTTCTATTTAATTAAATAATCTTTAATTAATTAGAAGCACTTTTCTTATTTAATTAAATAACTTCATTTAATTAATTCGGAATAGCTTCTCATTTAACTAAATAACTTTTTTTAATTAATTAGAAGTAAGTACTCCATTTAATTAAATAATTTCATTTAATTATTTCAAAATTCTTTTGGAAACTAGTCAACTCAAGTCAACCGTGGTTAAATCTGGTCAACTTTTGGTCAAACTTGATATTTGCGTATGTGAATATGAGCAAATGTGAGTATGAATTCTAGCAACACTTCGATGCAAATTTTCATTCAACCTTTCAAAATGAAGAGATGAGGGTCTCTTAAATAGACTTTCCTGAAATTCATCAACGGTTGAGATCGATTTCAATCAACGGTCAGGATTAAAGATTGATGAATAGAGAACTGGAAATTTCCCTTTTTGAACTGAAGAGAGATTTTGTTGAGATATTTCATTTAATAAAATGAGATATGCTCTCATAATTACTTTTTCTATTTAATTAAATAATCTTTAATTAATTAGAGGCAATTTTCTTATTTAATTAAATAACTTCTTTTAATTAATTAGGAATGCCTTCTCATTTAATTAAATAAATTTGTTTAATTAATTAGATGTAAGTACTCCATTTAATTAAATAATTTCCTTTAATTATTTCAAAATTCTTTTCGAAATTAGTCAACCCAAGTCAACTGTGGTTAAATCTGGTCAACTTTTGGTCAAACTTGATCTTTGCGTATGTGAATATGAGCAAATGTGAGTATGAATTATTACAACAATTTGATGCAAATTCTCATTCAACTTTTCAAAATGAAGAGATTAGGGTCTCTTAAAAAGAATTTTCTGGAATTCATCAATGGTTGAGATCGATTTCAATCAACAGTCAGGATTAAAGGTGAAGTTCAGTCATAAAGTGAGATTTCCAAATTAAAAGGAGTTAATAGATTTAATTTGAGTAAAATAAGGAGTTAACTGATTCAATTTGAGTAGAAAAAGGAGTTAACTGATTTAACTCATTTTTGATGAATAGTGAACTGGAAATTTCCCTTTCTGAACTAAAGAGAGATTTTGTTGAGATATTTAATTTAATATAATGAGATATGCTCTCATAATTATTTTTTCTATTTAATTAAATAATCTTTAATTAATCAAAGACACTTTTCTTATTTAATTAAATAACTTCATTTAATTAATTAGGAATGCCTTCTCATTTAATTAAATAACTTTATTTTATTAATTAGAAGTAAGTACTCCATTTAATTAAATAATTTCATTTAATTATTTCAAAATTCTTTTCGGAACTAGTCAAGTCAAGTCAACCGTGGTTAAATCTGGTCAACTTTTGATCAAACTTGATCTTTGCATATGTGAATATGAGCAAATGTGAGTATGAATTATTACAACAATTCGATGCAAATTCTCATTCAACCTTTCAAAATGAAGAGATCAGGGTCTCTTAAATAGACTTTTCTGGAATTCATCAATGGTTGAGATTGATTTCAATCAACGCTCAGGATTAAATGTGAAGTTCAGTCATAAAGGGAGATTTCCAAATTAAAAGGAGTTAACAGATTTAATTTGAGTAAAATAAGGAGTTAACTGATTTAATTTGAGTAGAAAAAGGAGTTAACTCATTTAACTCATTTTTGATGAATAGTGAACTGAAAATTTCCCTTTTTGAACTGAAGAGAGATTTTGTTGAGATATATAATTTAATAAAATGAGATATACTATCATAATTACTTTTTCTATTTAATTAAATAATCTTTAATTAATTAGAGACACTTTTCTTGTTTAATTAAGTAACTTCATTTAATTAATTAGGAATGGCTTCTCGTTTAATTAAATAACTTTGTTTAATTAATTAGAAGTAAGTACTCCATTTAATTAAATAATTTTGTTTAATTATTTCAAAATTCTTTTCGAAACTAGTCAACTGAAGTCAATCGTGGTTAAATCTGGCCAACTTTTTGTCAAACTTGATCTTTGCGTATGTGAATATGAGCAAATGTGAATATGAATTCCAGCAACAATTTGATGCAAATTCTCATTCAACCTTTCAAAATGAAGAGATGAGGGTCTCTGAAATAGACATTCTTGGAATTCATCAATGGTTGAGATCGATTTGAATAAACGGTCAGGATTAAAGGTGAAGTTCAGTCATAAAGAGAGATTTCCAAACTGAACGAAGTTAATAGATTTAATTTGAGTAAAATAAGGAATTAACTGATTCAATTTGAGTACAAAAAGGAGTTAACTGATTTAACTCATTTTTGATCAATAGTGAACTGAAAATTTTCCTTTTTGAACTGAAGAGAGATTTTGTTGATATATTTAATTTGATAAAATGAGATATGCTCTCATAATTGCTTTTTGTATTTAATTAAGTAATCATTAATTAATTAGAGACACTATTCTTATTTAATTAAATAACTTCATTTAAATAATTAGGAATGGCTTGTCGTTTAATTAAATAACTTTGTTTAATTAATTAGAAGTAAGTACTCCATTTAATTAAATAATTTCATTTAACTATATCAAAATTCTTTTTGAAACTAGTCAACTAAAGTCAACCATAGTTAAATCTGGTCAACTTTTTGTGAAACTTGATCTTTGCGTATGTGAATATGAGCAAATGTGAGTATGAATTCTAGCAACAATTCGATGCAAATTCTCATTCAACCTTTCCAAATGAAGAGATGAGGGTCTCTGAAATAGACTTTCTTGGAATTCATCAATTGTTGAGATCGATTTCAATCAACAGTCAAGATTAAAGGTGAAGGTCAGTCATAAAGGAAGATTTCCAAATTGAAGGAAGTTAATAGATTTAATTTGAGTAAAATAAGGAATTAACTGATTCAATTTGAGGAGAAAAAGGAGTTAACTGATTTAACTCATTTTTTATCAATAGTGAATTGAAAATTTTCCTTTTTGAACTGAATAGAGATTTTGTTGAGATATTTAATTTGATAAAATGAGATATGCTCTCATAATTTCTTTTTGTATTTAATTAAGTAATCTTTAATTAATTAGAGACACTATTCTTATCTAATTAAATAACTTCATTTAATTAATGAGGAATGGCTTCTCATTTAATTAAATAACTTTGTTTAATTAATTAGAAGTAAGTACTCCATTTAATTAAATAATTTCGTTTAATTATTTCAAAATTGTTTTCAAAACTCTTAACCCAAGTCAACTGTGGTTAAATCTGGTCAACTTTTGGTCAAACTTGATCTTTGCGTATGTGAATATGGGCAAATGTGAGTATGAATTCCAGCAACAATTCGATGCAAATTCTCATTCAACTTTTCAAAATGAAGAGATGAGGGTCTCTTAAATAGACTTTCTTGAAATTCATCAATGGTTGAGATCAATTTCGATCAACGGTCAGGATTAAAGGTGAAGTTCAGTCATAAAGGCAGATTTTCAAATTAAAGGGAGTTAACAGATTTAATTTTAGTAAAATAAGGAGTTAATTGATTCAATTTGAGTAGAAAAAGGAGTTAATTGATTTAACTCATTTTTTATCAATAGTGAACTGGAAATTTCCCTTTTTGAACTGAAGAGAGATTTTGTTGAGATATTTAATTTAATAAAATGAGATATAGTCCCATAATTAGTTTTTCTATTTAATTAAGTAATCTTTAATTAATTAGAGACAATTTTCTTATTTAATTAAATAACTTCATTTAATTAATTAGGAATGGCTTCTCATTTAATTAAATAACTTTGTTTAATTAATTAGAAGTAAGTTCTCCATTTAATTAAATAATTTCCTTTAATTATTTCAAAATACTTTTCGAAACTAGTGAACTCAAGTCAACCGTGGTTAAATCTGGTAAAGTTTTGGTCAAGCTTGATCTTTGCATATGTGAATATGAGCAAATGTGTGTATGAATTCCAGCAACAATTCGATGCAAATTCTCATTCAACCTTTCAAAATGAAGCGATGAGGGTCTCTTAAATAGACATTCCTAGAATTTATCAACAATTGAGATAGATTTCAATCAATGGTAAGGATTAAATGTGAAGTTCAGTCATAAAGGGAGATTTTCAAATTAAAGGGAGTTAATAGATTTAATTTGAGTAAAATAAGGAGTTAACTGATTCAATTTGAGTAGAAAAAGGAGTTAACTGATTTAACTCTTTTTTTATCAATAGTGAACTGAAAATTTCCCTTTTTGAATTAAAGAGAGATTTTGTTGAGATATTTAAATTAATAAAATAAAATATTCTCTCATAATTACTTTTTCTATTTAATTAAATAATCTTTAATTAATTAGAGACGCTTTTCTTATTTAATTAAATAACTTTATTTAATTAATTAGGAATGGCTTCTCATTTAATTAAATAACTTTGTTTAATTAATTAGAGGTAAGTACTCCATTTAATTAAATAATTTTGTTTAATTATTTTAAATTTTTTTTGAAACTAGTCAACTCAAGTCAACCGTGGTTAAATTTGCTCAACTTTTGGTCAAATTTGATCTTTGCGTATGTGAATATGAGAAAATGTGAGTATGAATTCCAGCAACAATTCGATGCAAAGTCTCATTCAACTTTTCAAAATGAAGAGATGAGGGTCTCTTAAATAGACTTTCCTGGAATTTATCAACGGTTGGGATCGATTTCAATAAACAGTCAGGATTAAAGGTGAAGTTCAGTCATAAAGGGAGATTTCAAAATTAAAGGGAGTTAACAGATTTAATTTGAGTAAAACAAGGAGTTAACTGATTCAATTTGAGTAGAAAAAGGAGTTAACTGATTTAGCTCATTTTTGATAAATAGTAAACTGAATATTTCCCTTTTTTAACTGAAGAGAGATTTTGTTGAGATATTTAATTTAATAAAATGAGATATGCTCTCATAATTACTTTTTCTATTTAATTAAATAATCTTTAATTAATTAGAGACAATTTTCTTATTTAATTAAATAACTTCATTTAATTAATTATGAATGGCTTCTCATTTAATTGAATAAGTTTATTTAATTAATTAGAAGTAAGTACGCAATTTAATTAAATAATTTCGTTTAATTATTTCAAAATTCCTTTCGAAACTAGTCAACTCAAGTCAACCGTGGTTAAATCTGGTCAACTTTTGGTCAAACATGATCTTTGTGTATGTGAATATGAGCAAATGCGAGTATGAATTCCAGCAACAATTCGATGCAAATTCTCATTCAACCTTTCAAAATGAAGAGATGAGGGTCTCTTAAATAGACTTTCCTAAAATTTATCAACTGTTGAGATCGATTTCAATCAACGGTCAAGATTAAAAGTGAAGTTCAGTCATAAAAGGAGATTTCCAAATTAAAGGGAGTTAACAGATTTAATTTGAGTAAAATAAGTAGTTAACTGATTCAATTTGATTAGAAAAAGTAGTTAACTCATTTAACTCATTTTTGATCAATAGGGAACTGGAAATTTCCTTTTTTGAACTGAAGATAGAATTTGTTTAGATATTTAATTTAATAAAATGAGATATGCTCTCATAGTTACATTTTCTATTTAATTAAGTAATCTTTAATTAATTAGAGACACTTTTCTTATTTAATTAAATAACTTCATTTAGTTAATTAGGAATGACTTTTCACTTAATTAAATAACTTTGTTTAATTAATTAGAAATAAGTACTCCATTTAATTAGATAATTTCATTTAATTATTTCAAAATCCTTTTCAAAACTAGCCAACTCAAGTCAACCGTGGTTAAATTTGGTCAGCTTTTGGTTAAACTTGATATTTGCGTATGTAAATATGAGAAAATGTGAGTATGAATTCTAGCAACAATTCGAGAAATGTTCTCGTTCAACCTTTCAAAATGAAGAGATGAGGGTCTCTTAAATAGATTTTCCGAAAATTCATCAATGGTTGAAATTGATTTCAATCAACGGTCAAGAATAGAGGTGAAGTTCAATCATAAAGAGAAATTTTCAAATTCAAGAGAGTTAACAGATTTAATTTGAGTAAAATAAGGAGTTAACTGATTCAATTTGAGTAGAAAAAGAAGTTAATTGATTTCACTCGTTTTTGATCAATAGTGAACTAGAAATTTCTCTTTTTGAACTGAAGAGAGATTTTGTTGAGATATTTAATTTAATAAAATGAGATATGCTCTCATAATTACTTTTTCTATTGAATTAAATAATCTTTAATTAATCAAAGACAATTTTCTTGTTTAATTAAATAACTTCATTTAATTAATTAGGAATGGCTTCTCTTTTAATTAAATAACTTTGTTTAATTAATTAGAAGTAAGTACTCCATTTAATTAAATAATTTCGTTTAATTATTTTAAAATTCTTTTCAAAAATTAGTCAACTCAAGTCAGCCGTGTTTAAATCTGGTCAACTTTATGTCAAACTTGATCTTTGCGTATGTGAATATGAGCAAATGTGACTATGAATTCCAGTAACAATTTGATGCAAATTCTCATTCAACCTTTCAAAATGAACAGATGAGGGTCTCTTAAATACACTTTCCTAGAATTCATCAACGGTTGAGATCGATTTCAATCACCGGTCAGGATTAAAGGTGAAGTTCAGTCATAATAGAAGATTTCCAAATTAAAGGGAGTTAACAGATTTAATTTGAGTAAAATAAGGAGTTAACTGATTCAATTTGAGTAGAAAAAGGAGTTAACTAATTTAACTCATTTTTGATCAATAGTGAACTGGAAATTTCCCTTTTTGAACTGAAGAGAGATTTTGTCGAGATATTTAATTTAATAAAATGAGATATACTCTTATAATTACTTTTTCTATTTAATTAAATAATCTTTAATTAATCAGAGACACTTTTCTTGTTTAATTAAATAACTTCATTTAATTAATTAGGAATGGCTTCTCATTTAATTAAATAACATTATTTAATTAATCAGACGTAAGTACTCCATTTAATTAAATAATTTCGTTTAATTATTTCAAAATTCTTTTCGAGACTAGTCATCTCAAGTCAACCGTGGTTAAATCTGGTCAACTTTTGGTCAAACTTAATCCTTGCATATGTGAATATGAGCAAATGTGAGTATGAATTCAAGTAGCAATTAGATGCAAATTCTCATTCAACCTTTCAAAATGAAGAGATGAGGGTCTCTTAAATAAACTTTCCTGGAAAATCATTAACGGTTGAGATCGATTTCAATCAACGGTAAGGATTAAAGGTGAAGTTCAGTCATAAAAGGAGATTTCCAAATTAAAGGGAGTTAACAGATTTAAATTTAGTAAAATAAGGAGTTAACTGGTTCAATTTGAGTAGAAGAAGGATTTAACTCATTTAACTCATTTTTGATCAATAGTGAACTGGAAATTTCCCTTTTTGAACTGAAGAGAGATTTTGTTGAGATATTTAATTTAATAAAATGAGATATGCTCTCATAATTACTCTTTCTATTTAATTAAATAATCTTTAATTAATTAGAGACACTTTTCTTATTTAATTAAATAACTTCATATAATTAATTATAAATGACTTCTCATTTAATTAAATAACTTTTTTTAATTAATTAGATGTAAGTACTCCATTTAATTAAATAATTTCGTTTAATTATTTAAAAATTCTTTTCAAAACTAGTCAACTGAGGGCAACTGTGGTTAAATTTGGTCAAATTTTGGTCAAACCTGATATTTGCCTATGTGAATATGAGCAAATGTGAGTAATAATTCCAGCAACAATTTGATGCAAATTCTCATTCAACCTTTCAAAATGAAGAGGTGAGGGTTTCTTAAATAGACTTTCCTGGAATTCATCAACGGTTGAGATCGATTTCAATCAACGGTCAGTATTAAAGGTGTAGTTCAGTCATAAAGGGAGATTTCCAAATTAAAGGGAGTTAACAGATTTAATTTGAGTAAAATAAGGAGTTAACTGATTCAATTTGGGTAGAAGAACGAGTTAACTGATTTAACTCATTTTTGATCAATAGTGAATTGGAAGTTTCCCTTTTTGAACTGAAGAGAGATTTTGTTCAGATATTTAATTTAATAAAATGAGATATGCTCTCATAATTACCCTTTCTATTTAACTAAATAATCTTTAATTAATTAGAGACAATTTTCTTATTTAATTAAATAATTTCATCTAATAAATTAGGAATGACTTCTCATTTAATTAAATAACTTTGTTTAATTAATTAGAAGTAAGTACTCCATTTAATTAAATAATTTTGCTTAATTATTTCAAAATTCTTTTCGAAACTAGTCAACTCAGGTCAACCGTGGTTAAATTTGGTCAACTTTTGGTCAAACATGATATTTTCGTATGTGAATATGAGCAAATGTGGGTATGAATTCCAGCAACAATTTCATAAAAATCCTCATTCAACCTTTCAAAATGAAGAGATGAGGGTCTCTTAAATAGACTTTCCTGAAATTCATCAACGGTTGAGATCGATTTCAATCAACGGTCAAGAATAAAGGTGAAGTTCAGTCATAAAGAGAAATTTCCAAATTAAAGGGAGTTAATAGATCTAATTAGAGTAAAATAAGGAGTTAACTGATTCAAAATGAGTAGAAAAAGGAGTTAAATGATTTCACTCATTTTTTCTCAATAGTGAACTGGAAATTTCCCTCTTTGAACAAACGTGAGATTTTTTTAAGATATTTAATTTAATAAAATGAGATATGCTCTCATAATTACTTTTTCTATTTAATTAAATAATCTTTAATTAATCAGAGACACTTTTCTTATTTAAATTAATAACTTCATTTAATTAATTAGGAAAGACTTCTCATTTAATTAAATAACTTTGTTTAATTAATTAGAAGTAAGTACTCCATTTAATTAAATAATTTTGTTTAATTTTTTAAAAAAAAATTTCGAAACTAGTCAACTCAAGTCAACCGTGATTAAATTTGGTCAACTTTTGGTCAAACTTGATCTTTGCGTATGTGAATATGAGCAAATGTGAGTATGAATTCTAGCAACAATTCGATGCAAATTCTCATTCAACCTTTCAAAATGAAGAGATGAGGGTCTCTTAAATAGACTTTCTTGAAATTCGTCAACGGTTGAGATCGATTTCAATCAAAGGTCAAGATTAAAGGTGAAGTTCGGTCATAAAAGGAGATTTCCAAATTAAAGGGAATTAACAGATTTAATTTGAGTAAAATAGGGAGTAAACTGATTCAATTTGATTAGAAAAAGGAGTTAACTGATTTAACTCATTTTTTATCAATAGTGAACTGAAATTTTTTCTTTTTGAACTAAAGAGAGATTTTCATGAGATATTTAATTTAATAAAAAGAGATATGCTCTCGTAATTACTTTTTCTATTTAATTAAATAATCTTTAATTAATCAGAGACACTTTTCTTGTTTAATTAAATAACTTTATTTAATTAATTAGGAATGGCTTCTCATTTAATTAAATAACTTTGTTTAATTAATTAGAAGTAAGTGATCTATTTAATTAAATAAATTTGTTTAATTATTTCAAAATTCTTTTCGAAACTAGTCATCTCAATTCAACCGTGGTTAAATCTGGTCAATTTTTGGTCAAACTCGGTCTTTGCGTATGTGAATATGAGCAAATATGAGTATGAATTCCAGCAACAATTCGATGCAAATTCTCATTCAACCTTTCAAAATGAAGAGATGAGGGTCTCTTAAATAGACTTTCCTAGAATTCATCAACTGTTGAGATCGATTTGAATCAACGGTCAGCATTAAAGGTGAAGTTCAGTCATAAAGGGAGATTTCCAAATTAAAAGGAGTTAACAGATTTAAGTTGAGTAAAACAAGGAGTTAACTGATTCAATTTGATTAGAAAAAGGAGTTAAATGATTTAACTCATTTTTTATCAATAGTGAACTAAAAATTTCTGTTTTTGAACTGATGGGGAGATTTTGTTGAGATATTTAATTTAATTAAATGAGATATGCTCTCATAATTACTTTTTCTATTTAATTAAATTATCTTTAATTAATCAGAGACACTTTTCTTGTTTAATTAAATAACTTCATTTAATTAATTAGGAATGGCTTCTCATTTAATTAAATAACTTTGTTTGATTAATTAGAAGTAAGTACACCATTTAATTAAATAATTTCATTTAATTATTTCAATTTTTTTTTCAAAACTAGTCATCTCAAGTCAACCGTGGTTAAATCTGGTCAACTTTTTGTCAAACTTGATCTTGGCGTATATGAATATGAGCAAATGTGAGTATTAATTCCAGCACCAATTCAATGCAAATTTTCATTCAACCTTTCAAAATGAAGAGATGAGGATCTCTTATATAGACTTTCCTAGAATTCATCAACGGTTGAGATCGATTTCAATCAACGGTCAAGATTAAACATGAAGTTCAGTCATAAAGGGAGATTTCCAAATGAAAGGGAGTTAACAGATTTAATTTGAGTAAAATAAGGAGTTAACTGATTCAATTCGAGCAAAAAAAGGAGTTAGCTGATTTAACTCATTTTTCATCAATAGTGAACTGAAAATTTCCCTTTTAGAACTGAAGAGAGATTTTGTTCAGATATTTAATTTAATAAAATGAGATATGCTCTGATAAATACTTTTTCTATTTAATTAAATAATCTTTAATTAATTAGAGACACTTTTCTTACTTAATTAAATAACTTCATTTAATTAATTAGGAATGGCTTCTCATTTAATTAGATAACTTTGTTTCATTAATCAGAAGTAAGTACAAAATTTAATTAAATAATTTCATTTAATTATTTCAAAATTCTTTTCGAAACTAGTCAACTCAAGTCAACCGTCGTTAAATTTGGTCAACTTTTGGTCAAACGTGATCTTTGTGTATGTGAATAGGAGCAAATGTGAGTATGAATTCCAATAACAATTCGGTGCAAATTCTCATTCAACCTTTCAAAATGAAGAGATGAGGGTCTCTTAAATAGACTTTCCTTAAATTCATCAACGATTGAGATCGATTGCAATCAACGGTCAGGATTAAAGGTGAAGTTCAGTCATAAAGGGAGATTTTCAAATTAAAGAGAGTTAATAGATTTAATTTGAGTAAAATAAGGAGTTAACTGATTCAATTCGATTAGAAAAAGGAGTTAACTGATTTAACTCATTTTTGACCAATAGTGAACTGAAAATTTCCCTTTTTGAATTGAAAAGAGATTTTGTTGAGATATTTGATTTAATAAAATGAGATATGCTCTCATAATTACTTCTCCTATTTAATTAAATAATCTTTAATTAATCAGAGACACTTTTCTTATTTAATTAAATAACTTCATTTAATTAATTAGGAATGGCTTCTCATTTAATTAAATAACTTTGTTTAATTAATTAGAAGTAAGTACTCTATTTCATTAAATAATTTTGTTTAATTATTTCAAAAATATTTTTGAAACTAGTCAACCGTGGTGAAATCTGGTCAACTTTTGGTCAAACTTGATATTTGCGGATGTGAATACGAGCAAATGTGAGTATGAATTCCAGCAACAATTCGATGCAAATTCTCATTCAACCTTTCAAAATGAAGAGATGAGGATCTCTTAAATAGACTTTTTTGGAATTCATCAACGGTTGAGATCGATTTCAATCAACGGTCAGGATTAAAGGTGAAGTTCAGTCATAAAGGGAGATTTCCAAATTAAAGGGAGTTAACAGATTTAATTTGAGTAAAATAAGGAGTTAACTGATTCAATTCGAGTAGAAAAAGGAGTTAACTGATTTAACTCATTTTTTATCAATAGTGAACTATAAATTTCGCTTTTTGAACTGAAAAGAGATTTTGTTGAGATATTTAATTTAATAAAATGAGATATGCTCTCATAATTACTTTTTCTATTTAATTAAATAATTTCTTTTAATTATTT
The DNA here is from genome assembly GCA_028749045.1 of Cupressus sempervirens. Lineage (NCBI taxonomy): Eukaryota > Viridiplantae > Streptophyta > Pinopsida > Cupressales > Cupressaceae > Cupressus > Cupressus sempervirens. Next base: position 104,367,918 of record CM053791.1, read on the forward strand.
CAAAATTCTTTTCGAAACTAGTCAACTCAAGTCAACCGTGGTTGAATCTAGTTAACTTTTGGTCAAACTTGATCTTTGCGTATGTGAATATGAGAAAATGTGAGTATGAATTCCAACAACAATTCAATGCAAATTCTCATTCAACCTTTGAAAATGAAGAGATGAGGGTCTCTTAAATAGACTTTCTTGGAATTCATCAACGGTTGAGATCGATTTCAATCAACGGTCAGGATTAAAGGTGAAGTTCAGTCATAAAGGGAGATTTCCAAATTAAAGGGAGTTAACAGATTTAATTTGAGTAAAATAAGGAGTTAACTGATTCAATTCGAGTAGAAAAAGGAGTTAACTGATTTAACTCATTTTTTATCAATAGTGAACTATAAATTTCGCTTTTTGAACTGAAAAGAGATTTTGTTGAGATATTTAATTTAATAAAATGAGATATGCTCTCATAATTACTTTTTCTATTTAATTAAATAATCTTTAATTAATCAGAGACACTTTTATTATTTAATTAAATAACTTCATTTAATTAATTAGGAATGGCTTCTCATTTAATTAAATAACTTTGTTTAATTAATTCGAAGTAAGTACTCCATTTAATTAAATAATTTCGTTTAATTATTTCAAATTATTTTTTAAACTAGTCAACTCAAGTCAACCGTGGTTAAATCTTGTCACTTTTGGTCAAACTTGATCTTTGCGTATGTGAATATGAGCAAATGTGAGTATGAATTCTATCAACAATTCGATGCAATTTCTCATTCAACCTTTCAAAATGAAGAGATGAGGGTCTCTTAAATAGACTGTCATGCCCAAAATTTCAGGCAAAACACACCAACAATTTTTTTTTTTTAAAAAAAAAAATTAAATTCATTAAGTTCAATAAGTTTGAAGCCAATGACTAAGGTACTTTGCAAGATGGATACAAAAATCTCCCAACAAGAACTTTTAATACTACGACTCAGTTTGAGTCATCATAAAATGATAGATTGTTATCATAACCGTTTGTTGTAAAATTAATTAATTAAATTTAAACCAACGAATTTCAATCAACTAAATGACCCGATACTATAACTTGATAAATATTCTTAAAATCTTACATCTCTTAGAACAATGGTATAAGATGATGTTAAAAATTTTACATCTTATAATCTTTGATCGATAATAATTCCTTTAGGCAAAAGATCAATTGATACTACAACTAATTGGTTCAGATGTCCAAGTCAAATATATCATAATTAAAAATTACTCAAAACTTTAATTAAAGCACATACTAACTAGCAAAATGTCTTGCATGCAATTAAATAAACATTAATTCCAATAATGATTGTTCAATCTACAAATCTTCCAACAATAGAATATTTTTAATAAAATAATAATACCACTAAAATTGAGTAAGGTCTAACTAAATAAATAAGATATTCACCTTTTAATGTATAAAATACTCTACCAGAACTAACAACTCATACTTTCCAAACTTATGCTAATCTAAAAGTTTAACATTACACCACACTAATTTTAAAGGAGATACATATAGCAAATAATGCCAATTTAATTAAATAATAAATTACTAACATAATGAAAAACTAACTATTATTAAAAGCTAATGCTAAACTAAGTAACTTCCTTAATATTTAAAACTAATTAAAAAGGAAACTAATTAGTATTAAAACTAATTTAAATTACAACTAAATTTTAACAAAAAGTTTATTATGTTAAAACACTAATTATTAACCCTACTACATTCAACTAATAGTTAAATACAAATCTAATATTAACATAATAACTAGCACACTTTATCTAACAATAAAACTAACTAAATCAAACTAAATCTCTTAACATCTAATCTTAACCCCTTCCAAAACTAGCATGCACTAACAACTTAAAAAAAAATATTAACTAAACAATTTAAAACATTAAATATGTAATCTTAAACTAAATACATTTTAAGGCTTTATTTACATTCTTACCAATCTAAACTAAACTAACATCTAACTTGCTCAATATAATCTAACACTACCCATACTAATTAAAATGACTTTTAACACAAGATAAGAACTATATAAAATCTATTATTAATTATTAACCACCAACTAAAACTAAATACAACTATGCTCACTACCCCTACTACACGCCCAGTCAATCATGTCACTACTCAACTTGGCAAGTGGTTGGGGCACTTCCCAAGTCCATGATCACCTTCCAAGGCACACTACCCAAGGACTGCGCTGGTTATACAGACTGCCAAGGTCGAGCTCCTCATCATGCGCCATCAAATCAACTTAAGAGGTGAAGACCATCATAAAGGGGTGGGTGGAGGAACTGACACACTGCTAACTTATTCTTGCTTCCTACCCTATCGAGTTGCTCAAGTCGACATCATGTGTCAAATGCCTTCATTTGGCAACCTTCCTTTTCCATGCGCCAAGCAAGGACCAAAGAACTAAGGTGCTGACGAGGCTTGGCAAAAAGGTTTGAAACTTAAAATCAAACACATTCAAACTTTGCCCAAGTTCAAAAATTCGCTGCCCAAGTGGGAGGTCGCGCTGTCCCACCTCCTCCCTCACACTACTCAAGAAAGATGTGCCTAAAACAATGCACAAGGTGACGGATTTAATACCTTCCACTGCCAAAAGTTGAAAGTCTAGCATAAACATAAAAGCACTTAAGCAATCAAATCAAAGGTTACAACCATATGCAGATGTGTTTGAAAAAGCTGAAACACAAGGTCTTCCACTCATAGCGCATTGAAGGTGGCTCAACAATATATGATGATGCCGTCCGACTTCCTTCCAATAAATTTGAATGCCAAGGTCAAACATGGCTGTGCCAGAGGAAAAAAGGGAAGAGTTTTAAAGTTGGTGGTTGGATAGTAAAGTATAAAGGTTTAATAAATTATGAATTTTACTAGATATTATTTACTTTTAATTTCTAATTTTTAAACATAAGAGATTCTTAGAATATTCTCTATTATCCATTTCAAATTAAACTGGTCTTCCATACAAATTCCAGTGAGCAATTTGCTCTTGGGAATGCATTTTTTTTTATCATATTTTTCTAAGTATACATTTTGAAGCTGATATATTATCTAAGAGCGGATTATTATTTTATTTTATTTTGCAGATCCAATAGGACTTCTTGCAACTAAATAAACCAAGAGATTAAATTATCTATTTTAGCCATAATGCAAGAAATGATTTAATTCCAATCATCACAAAAATTGAAACTTCATTCATAATATAATTTTCGTTTTGCTTTCAACATATAAGGAACTTGATTTTTGCCTAATTGAATCAACATTATTTTCATCCTATTCTGATATGCATCCATCTAAATTAAAATTATGATCAAAACACATGACAAACAATATACTCAAACACCAATTTTATTGGCAACCCTGATTCAAAGGTTCAGTCGGGAAAGAATCAAGAAGAAAACCCGGCTTCGTTTCCATTTACATCAAGTTTATTTAAAATACAATTTACAATAGGATCTCAATCCCAAATTTCAACAATTTAATCAAATTCTCTTCATGATCAAAATCAATGGATTTATAATGTTTTTCTGCAACTCACTTCAAGAACCATGGAGGAAATAGAATTCTGATCAGGTGACAACAAAACATAACCAAGAGACAATCGAACATGCATATTCATACATGGTTTTCACAATATGATTCACAATGAATCAAAACTAGGGAAAGGTGGATTCTTCCAACTAGGAGAAGCCAAGCACAACACCAAACAGATGCCCAATCAGGGCTATATACCAAGAACTTCCGTTCTTCCATTTCAACATACCAAAATCATACCAGGTTTGTGCTGACAGGTAGGGGCCGATAACACCCTACCATTTCTCCCTCATCTCATTCTGAGAAGAGACTCAACACTGGTTGGAGTCTGACTAAACAGACCTTTCTCCAAATTGGTCACTTCTGCCCTATCCAAGGGTGAGTAATACCAAAACACCCATGCAAGTAAATTTCAAAATTTCAAACATAAACATGAAAATAAAACCTCCAAAAATAACATGGTTCTCAAATCTTCCCAACATACCCACAAACATACAAACATTGAAACCACAACAAGGTAGCATAAACATGAAACAAGAATGAAATCTGAACAAGGGAGATGAGAATTCCAACCTTCACAAAGAGGTAATGGCAATGAACAAGTTTGAGTAGAGTTTCCTTCTCCTTCCTTCAATTTTCAAGGACTCTTCTCTAAATGTAGAGATTGGGTAACAACCTCCACAAGTCCAAGAAGGTCCTCTAAATAAGCCTCTAACTCAACCACCCAAAAGAAGCAATAACTATCTCCACCTACTAACAAATTTAGAAACTCCTAACTCAACCTACACCATGGTTAAACCCTAAGTGGAGATGAGGTGAGGTAACTCAAGATAACCATGATCAATTTTCGCACAAAGGCAAAAAGGGACTTTTTGAGTCACCTCAAAAGTCAAAAAAAAGGGCTTAGGTGTTGGAAAAGACCCCTAACCCATACCCATACCCTTTGGTTAGAATAATAACATGTTTTAAAGCCTTCGAAATAGGTTTAGAGTCAAATAAAAATCTAGGAATAAAATAGGTCCATCTAACTACTCTTACTTGCAAATTAAGCACTAATCTGAATTAGGGATGACTAACCCTGATTAAGAACCCACTAGCAAACTGACACTATCTTAACCCAACTTGGTCCAAAGGTTAATCAACTAACCCTAATCAGCACACCGAAGCACATAAACATTTTACGAGTGTCAAGCGACACTGAAAGAACATAATCACGAGACATTCACATTTACTAAACACAAAAAGATACATTCATACATCTCACAATACAATATGTGAATTACGAATAACAAAGTTTCCAAAATTAACACATAGTGATCATTTTTGTTCCTCCGTCGGTTTCCTCGGCTAAAATTATCTGCACACTCATTGCACACATCAGCAGTCCTGAAAATCACATGTACATATATACCTATCAAAAATTCACATAAATTGAACCATACATCAATCAGGGTTTATTCCATCCTACTTAATTCTTAACCATTTAAAATCTCTTAAATCAAAGCATCAATCGTACATTTACCGATTCCATCAACATACATATGCATAAAATATTAAATGACAAACATCAATATATTTGAAAGTAACATGAAATAATATAACATGTTCTAAGTATCAGATAATGTCTCGACATCTCGAGTCGTGAGTGTCAAAATGATAAAATAACAACTAAGGCTATGAAGGGTTGGGGCAAGACCTCACATATACCAATACGAAAAGGAGTTAACCGATTTAACTCAATTTTGAACAATAGTGAACTGAAAATTTCCCTTTTTGAACTAAAGATAGATTTTTTTGAGATATTTAATTTAATAAAATGAGATATGCTCTCATAATTACTTTTTCTATTTAATTAAATAATCTTTAATTAGTCTGAGACACTTTTCTTGTTTAATTAAATAACTTCATTTCATTACTTAGGAATGGCTTCTCATTTAATTAAATAACTTTGTTTAATTAATTAAAAGTAAGTACTCCATTTAACTAAATAATTTCGTTTAATTACTTCATAATTATTTTTGAAATTAGTCAACTCAAGTCAACTGTGGTTAAATGTGGTCAACTTTTGGTCAAACTTGATCTTTGCATATGTGAATATGAGAAAATGTGAGTATGAATTCCAACAACAATTCGATGCAAATTCTCATCCAACCTTTCAAAATGAAGAGATAAGGGTCTCTTAAATAGACTTTCCTGAAATTAATCAATGGTTCAGATCGATTTAAATCAACGGCCAAGATTAAAGGTGAAGTTCAGTCATAAAGGGAGATTTCCAAATTAAAGGGAGTTAACAGATTTAATTTGAGTAAAATAATGAGTTAATCGATTCAATTCGAGTACAAAGAGGAGTTAATTGATTTAACTAATTTTTTATCAATAGTGAACTGAAAATTTCCCTTTTTCAACTGAAGAGAGATTTTGTTGAGATATTTAATTTAATAAAATGAGATATGCTCTCATAATTACTTTTTCTAATTAATTAAATAATCTTTAATTAATCAGAGACACTTTTCTTATTTAATTAAATGACTTCATTTAATTAATTATGAATGGCTTCTCATTTAATTAGATAACTTTGTTTAATTAATTAGAAGTACTGCATTTAATTAAATAATTTTGTTTAATTATTTCAAAATTCTTTTCGAAACTAGTCAACTCAAGTCAATCATGGTTAAATCTGGTCAACTTTTGGTCAAACTTGATCTTTGCGTATGTGAATATGAGAAAATGTGAGTATGAATTCCAACAACAATTCAATACAAATTCTCATTCAACCTTTCAAAATGAAGAGATGAGGGTCTCTTAAATAGACTTTCCTGAAATTCATCAACGGTTGAGATCGATTTCAATCGATGGTCAGGGTTAAAGGTGAAGTTCAGTCATAAAGGGAGATTTCCAAATTAAAAGGAGTTAACAAATTTAATTTGTGTAAAATAAGGAGTTAACTGATTCAATTCGAATAGAAAAAGGAGTTAACTGATTTAAATCATTTTTGATCAATAGTGAACAGGAAATTTTCCTTTTTGAACTGAAAAGAGATTTTGTTGGGATATTTAATTTAATAAAATGAGATATTCTCTCATAATTACTTTTTCTATTTAATTAAATAATCTTTAATTAATTAGAGACACTTTTCTTATTTAATTAAATAACTTCATTTAATTAATTAGGAATGGCTCCTTATTTTATTAAATAATTTTGTTTAATTAATTAGAAGTAAGTACTCCATTTAATTAAATAATTTTGTTTAATTATTTCAAAATTCTTTTCGAAACTAGTAAACTCAAGTCAACTGTTGTTAAATCTGGTCAACTTTTGGTCAAACTTGATCTTTGCGTATGTGAATATGAGCAAATGTGAGAATGAATTCTAGCAACAATTTGATGCTAATTCTCATTCAACTTTTCAAAATGAAGAGATGAGCATCCCTTAAATAGACTTTTCTGAAATTAATCAATGGTTGAGATCGATTTCAATCAACGATCAGGATTAAAGGTTAAGTTCAGTCATAAAGGGAGATTTCAAAACTAAAGGGAGTTAACAGATTTAATTTGAGTAAAATAAGGAGTTAACTGATTCAATTTGAGTAGAAAAAGGAGTTAACTCATTTAACTCATTTTTGATCAATAGTGAACTAGAAATTTCCCTTTTTGAACAGAAGAGAGATTTTGTTAAGATATTTAATTTAATATAATTATATATGCTCTCATAATTACATTTTCTATTTAATTAAATAATCTTTAATTAATCAGAGACACTTTTGTTATTTAATTAAATAACTTCATTTAATTAATTAGGAATGGCTTCTCATTTAATTAAATAACATTATTTAATTAATTAGAAGTAAGTACTTCATTTAATTAAATAATTTTCTTTAGTTATTTCAATTTTTTTTTGGAAACTAGTCAACTCAAGTCAACCGTGTTTAAATTTGGTCAACTTTTGGTCAAACTTGCTCTTTGTGTATGTGAATATGAGCAAATGTGAGTATGAATTCAAGCATCAATTTGATGCAAATTCTCATTCAACCTTTCAAAATGAAGAGATGAGGGTCTCTTAAATAGACTTTTCTAGAATTCATCAATGGTTGAGATTGATTTAAATCAGCGGTCAGGATTAAATGTGAAGTTCAGTCATAAAGGGAGATTTCAAAATTAAAGGGAGTTAACAGATTTACTTTGAGTAAAATAAGGAGTTAACTGATTCAATTTTAGTAGAAAAAGGGGTTAACTGATTTAACTCATTTTTTATCAATAGTGAACTTGAAATTTCCCTTTTTGAACTGAAAAGAGATTTTGTTGAGATATTTAATTTAATAAAATGAGATATGCTCTTATAATTACTCTTTCTATTTAATTAAATAATCTTTAATTAATTAGAGATACTTTTCTTATTTAATTAAATAACTTCATTTAATTAATTAGGAATGGCTTCTCATTTAATTAAATAACTTTGTTTAATTAATTAGAAGTAAGTACTCTATTTAATTAAATAATTTCGTTTAATTATTTGAAATTTCTTTTCGAAACTTGTCATCTCAAGTCAACTATGGTTAAATTTGGTCAACTTTTGGTCAAACTTGATCTTTGCGTATGTGAATATGAGCAAATGTGAGTATGAATTCCAGCAACAATTCGATGCAAATACTCATTCAACCTTTCAAAGTGAAGAGATGAGGGTCTCTTAAATAGACTTTCCTGAAATTCATCAACGGTCGAGATCGATTTCAATCAATGGTCAGTATTAAAGGTGAAGTTCAGTCATAAAGGGAGATTTCCAAATTAAAGTGAGTTAACAAATTTAATTTGAGTAAAATAAGGAGATAACTGATTCAATTTGAATAGAAAAATGAGTGAACTGATTTAACTCATTTTTGATCAATAGTGAACTGGAAATTTTCCTTTTTTGAACTAAAGAGAGATTTTGTTGAGATATTTAATTTAATAAAATGAGATATGCTCTCATAATTACTTTTTCTATTTAATTAAATAATCTTTAATTAATTAGAGACACTTTTCTTATTTAATTAAATAACTTCATTTAATTAATTAGGAATTGCTTCTCATTTAATTAAATAACTTTGTTTAATTAATTATAAGTAAGTACTCTATTTAATTAAATAATTTCATTTAATTATTTGAAAATTCTTTTCGAAACTTGTCATCTCAAGTCAACTGTGGTTAAATTTGGTCAACTTTTGGTCAAACTTGATCTTTGCATATGTGAATATGAGCAAATGTGAGTATGAATTCTAGCAACAATTTGATGCAAATTCTCATTCAGCCTTTCAAAATGAAGAGATGAGGGTCTCTTAAATAGACTTTCCTGGAATTCATCAACGGTTGAGATCAATTTCAATCAACGGTCAGGTTTAAAGGTGAAGTTTAGTCATAAACGGAGATTTCCAAACTAAAGGGAGTGAACAGATTTAATTTCAGTAAAATAAGTACATAACTGATTCAATTCGAGTAGAAAAAGGAGCTAACTGATTTAACTCATTTTTTATCAATAGTGAACTGGAAATTTTCCTTTTTGAACTGAAGAGAGATTCTGTTGAGATATTTAATTTAGTAAAATGAGATATTCTCTCATAATTACTTTTTTTATTTAATTAAATAATCTATAATTAATTAGAGACACTTTTCTTATTTAATTAAATAACTTCATTTAATTAATTAGGAATGCCTTCTCATTTAATTAAATAACTTTGTTTAATTAATTAGAACTAAGTACTCCATTTAAATAAATAATTTCGTTTAATTATTTCAAAATTATTTTTAAAACTAGTCAACTCAAGTCAACCGTGGTTAAATCTGGTCAACTTTTGGTCAAACTTGATCTTTGCATATGTGAATATGAGCAAATGTGAGTATGAATTCCAGCAACAATTCGATGCAAATTCTCATTCAACCTTTCAAAATGAAGAGATGAGGGTCTCTTAAATAGACTTTCTTGAAATTCATCAACGGTTGAGATCGATTTCAATCAACGGTCAAAATTAAAAGTGAAGTTCAGTCATAAAGGAAGAGTTCCAAATTAAAGGGAGTTAACAGATTTAATTTGACTAAAATAAGGAGATAACTGATTCAATTTGAATAGAAAAAGGAGTGAACTGATTTAACTCATTTTTTATCAATAGTGAATTAAAAATTTTCCTTTTTGAACTGAAGAGAGATTTTGTTGAGATATTTAATTTCATAAAATGAGATATGCTCTCATAATTATTTTTTCTATTTAATTAAATAATCTTTAATTAATTAGAGACACTTTTCTTATTTAATTAAATAACTTCATTTAATTAATTAGGAATGGCTTCTCATTTAATTAAATGACTTTGTTTAATTAACTAGAAGTAAGTACTCTATTTAATTAAATAATTTTGTTTAATTATTTGCAAATTCTTTTCGAAACTAGTAAACTCAAGTCAACCGTGGTTAAATCTGGTCAACTTTTGGTCAAACTTGATCTTTGCGTATATGAGTATGAGCAAATGTGAGTATGAATTCCACAAACAATTCGATGCAAATTCTCATTTAACCTTTCAAAATGAAGAGGTGAAAGTTTCTTAAATAGACATTTCTATAATTCATCAACGGTTGAGATCGATTTCAATCAACGGTCAGGATTAAAGGTGAAGTTCAGTCATAAAGGGAGATTTCCAAATTAAAGAGAATTAACAAATTTAATTTGAGTAAAATAAGGAGTTCACTGATTCAATTTGATTAGAAAAAGGAGTTAACTGATTTAACTCAATTTTTATCAATAGTAAACTGAAAATTTCTCTTTTTGAACGGTGGAGAGATTTTGTTGAGATATTTAATTTAATAAAATGAGATATGCTCCCATAATTACTTTTTCTATTTCATTAAATAATCTTTAATTAATCAGAGACACTTTTCTTGTTTAATTAAATAACTTCATTTAATTAATTAGGAATGGTTTCTTATTTAATTAAATAACTTTTTTTAATTAATTAAAAGTAATTAATCCATTTAATTAAATAATTTTATTTAATTATTTCAAAATTCTTATCGAAACTAGTCAACTCAAGTCAACCGTTGTTAAATCTGGTCAACTTTTTGTCAAAATTGATCTTTGCATATGTGAATATGAGCAAATGTGAGTATGAATCCCAGCAACAATTCGATGCAAATTCTCATTCAACCTTTCAAAATGAAGAGATGAGGGTCTCTTAAATAGACTTTCCTAAAATTCATCAACGGTTGACATTGATTTAAATCAACGGTCAAGATTAAAGGTGATGTTCAGTCATAAAGCGAGATTTGCAAATTAAAGGGAGTTAACAGATTTAATTTGAGTAAAATAAGAAGTTAACTGATTCAATTTGAATAGAAAAAGGAGTTAACTCATTTAACTCATTTTTGATCAATAGTGAATTGGATATTTCTCTTTTTGAACTAAAAAGAGATTTTGTTGAGATATTTAATTTAATAAAATGAGATATGCTCTCATAATTACTTTTTCTATTTAATTAAATAATCTTTAATTAATTATAGACACTTTTCTTGTTTAAATAAATAACTTCATTTAATTAATTAGGAATGGCTTATCATTTAATTAAATCAATTTGTTTAATTAATTAGAAGTAAGTACTTCATTTAATCAAATAATTTCATTTAGTTATTTCAAATTTCTTTTTGAAACTAGTCATCTCAAGTCAACCGTGGTTAAATATGGTCAACTTTTGGTCAAACTTGATCTTTGCATATGTGAATATGAGCAAATGTGAGTATGAATTCTAGCAACAATTCGATGCAAATACTCATTCAACTTTTGAAAATGAAAAGATGAAGGTCTCTTAAATAGACTTTCATGAAATTAATCAATGGTTGAGATTGATTTTAATCAACGATCAGGATTAAAGGTTAAGTTCAGTCATAAAGGGAGATTTCTAAACTAAAGAGAGTTAACAGATTTAATAAAATGATATATGCTCTAATAAATACTTTTTTTATTTAATTAAATAATCTTTAATTAATTAGAGGCACTTTTCTTATTTAATTAAATAACTTTATTTAATTAATTAAGAATGGCTCCCAATTTAATTAAATAACTTTGTTTAATTAATTAGAAGGAAGTACTCCATTTAATTAAATAATTTCATTTAATTATTTCAAAATTCTTTTTGAAACTAGTCAACTCAAGTCAACCGTAGTTAAATCTAGTCAACTTTTGGTCAAAGTTGATCTTTACATATGTGAATATCAACAAATGTGAGTATGAATTCCATCAACAATTCGATGCAAATTCTCATTCAACCTTTCAAATTAAAGAGATTAGGGTACCTTAAATAGACTTTCTTGAAATTCATCAACGGTTGAGATTGATTTCAATGAACGGTCAGGATTAAAGGTGAAGTTTAGTCATAAAGGTAGATTTCTAAATTAATAGGAGTTAACATATTTAATTTGAGTAAAATAAGGAGTTAACTGATTTAACTCATTTTTTATCAATAGTGAACTTAAAATTTCCCTTTTTTAACCGAAGAGAGATTTTGTTGAGATATTTAATTTAATAAAATGAGATATGCTCTCATAATTAATTTTTTTATTTAATTAAATAATCTTTAATTAATTAGAGACACTTTTCTTATTAATTAGGAATGGCTTCTCATTTAATGAAATAACTTTGTTTAATTAATTAGAAGTAAGTACTCCATTTAATTAAATAATTTTGTTTAATTATTTCAAAATTCTTTTCGAAACTAGTCAACTCAAGTCAATCATGTTTAAATCTGGTCAACTTTTGGTCAAGCTTGATCTTTGCATATGTGAATATGAGAAAATGTGACTATGAATTCAAGCAACAATTTGATGCAAATTCTCATTCAACGTTTCAAAATGAAGAGATGATGGTCTCTTAAATAGACTTTCCTGGAATTCATCAACGGTTGAGATCGATTTCAATCAACGGTCAGGATTAAAGGTGAAGTTTAGTCATAAAGGGAGATTTAAAAATCAAAGGGAGTTAACAGATTTAATTAGAGTAAAATAAGGTGTTAACTGATTCAATTTGATTAGAAAAAAGAGTTAACTCATTTAACTCATTTTTTATCAATAGTGAACTGAAAATTTCCCTTTTGGAACTGAAGAGAGCTTTTGTTGAGATATTTAAATTAATAAAATGATATATGCTCTCAACATTACTTTTTCTATTTAATTAAATAATTTTTAATTAATTAGAGGCACTTTTATTATTTCATTAAATAACTTCATTTAATTAATTAAGAATGGCTTCTCATTTAATTAAATGACTTTGTTAAATTAATCAGAAGTAAGTACTCCATTTTATTAAATAATTTTGTTTAATTATTTAAAAATTCTTTTCAAAACTAGTGAACTCAAGTCAACTGTAGTTAAATCTCGTCAACTTTCTGTCAAACTTGATCTTTGTGTATGTGAATATGAGCAAATGTGAGTATTAATTCCAGAATCAATTCGATGCAAATTCTCATTCAACCTTTCAAAATGAAGAGATCAGGGTCTCTTAAATAGACTTTCCTGAAATTAATCAACAGTTGAGATCGATTTCAATCAATGGTCAGGATTAAAGGTTAAGTTCAGTCATAAAGGGAGATTTCCAAACTAAAGATAGTTAACAGATTTAATTAGAGTAAAATAAGGAGTTAACTGATTCAATTTGATTAGAAAAAGGAGTTAACTGATTTAACTTATTTTTTATCAATCGTGAACTGAAAATTTCTCTTTTTGAACTGAAGAGAGATTTTTTTGAGATATTTAATTTAATAAAATGAGATATGCTCTCATAATTACTTTTTCTATATAATTAAATAAACTTTAATTAATCAAAGACACTTTTCTTGTTTAATTAAATAACTTGATTTAATTAATTAGGAATGGCTTCTCATTTAATTAAATAACTTTGTTTAATTAATTAGAAGTAAGTACTCTATTTAATTAAATAACTTCATTTAATTAGTTAGGAATGGCATCTCATTTAATTAAATAATTTTCTTTAATTAATTAAAAGTAAGTACTCCATTTAATTAAATAATTTCATTTAATTATTTGAAAAAAAATTCAAAACTAGTCAACTCAAGTCAACCATGGTTAAATCTGATCAACTTTTGGTCAAACTTGATCTTTGCGTATGTGAATATGAGCAAATGTGAGTATGAATTTCAGCAACAATTCGATGCAAATTCTCATTCAACCTTTCAAAATGAAGAGATGAAGATCTCTTAAATAGACTTTCTTGGAATTCTTCAATGGTTGAGATCGATTTCAATCAACGGTCAGGTTTAAAAGTGAAGTTCAGTCATAAAGGGAGATTTCCAAATTAGAAGGAGTTAACAGATTTAATTTGATTAAAATAAGGAGTTAACTAATTTAATTCGAGTTGGAAAAGGAGTTAACTCATTTAACACATTTTTGATCAATAGTGAACTGGAAATTTTCCTTTTTAAACTGAACAGAAATTTTGTTGAGATATTTAATTTAATAAAATGAGATATGCTCTCATAATTACTTTTTCTATTTAATTAAATAATCTTTAATTAATTAGAGACTCTTTTTTTATTTAATTAAATAACTTCATTTAATTAATTAGGAATGGCTTCTCATTTAATTAAATGACTTTGTTTAATTAATTAGAAGTAAGTACTCCCTTTAATTAAATAATTTCTTTTAATTATTTCAAAGTTCTTTTCGAAACTAGTCAACTCAAGTCAACCGTGGTTAAATCTGGTCAACTTTTGGTCAAACCAGATCTTTGCGTATGTGAATATGAGCAAATGTGAGCATGAATTTCAGCAATAATTTGATGCAAATTCTCATTCAACCTTTGAAAATGAAGAGATGATGGTCTCTTAAATAGACATTCTTTGAATTCATCAACGGTTGAGATCGATTTCAATCAACGATCAGGATTAAAGGCGAAGTTCAGTCATAAAGGTAGATTTCCAAATTAAAGGGAGTTAACAGATTTAATTTGAGTAAAATAAGGAGTTAACTGATTCAAATTGAGTAGAAAAAGGAGTTAACTGATTTAACTCATTTTTGATCAATAGTGAACTGGAAATTTCCCTTTTTGAACTGAAGAGAGATTTTATTGAGATATTTAATTTAATAAAATGAGATATGCTCTCATAATTACTTTTTCTATTTAATTAACTTAAATTTTAATTTATTAGAGACACTTTTCTTATTTAATTAAATAACTTCATTTAATTAATTAGGAATGGCTTCTCATTTAATTAAATAACTTTGTTTAATTAATTAGAAGTAAGTACTCCATTTAATTAAATAATTTCATTTAATTATTTTAAATTTATTTTCAAAATTGGTCAACTCAATTCAACTCCGGTTAAATCTGGTCAACTTTTGGTCAAACTTGATCTTTGCGTATGTGAATATAAGCAAATGTGAGTATGAATTCTAGCAACAATTCGATGAAAATTCTCATTCAACCTTTCAAAATGAAGAGTTGAGGGTCTCTTAAATAGACTTTCTTGAAATTCATCAACGGTTGATATTGATTTCAATCAACGGTCAGGATTAAAGGTGAAGTTCAGTCATCAAGGTAGATTTCCAAATTAATGGGAGTTAACATATTTAATTTGAGTAAAATATGGAGTTAACTGATTCAATTTGACTAGAACAAGGAGTTAACTGATTTAACAAATTTTTGATCAATAGTGAACTAGAAATTTCCCTTTTTGAACTGAAGAGAAACTTTGTTGAGATATTTAATTTAATAAAATTAGATATGCTCTCATAATTACTTTTTCTATTTAATTAAATAATCTTTAAATAATTACAGACACTTTTCTTATTTAATTAAATAACTTCATTTAATTAGTTAGGAATGGCTTCTCATTTAATTAAATAACTTTGTTTAATTAATTAGAAGTAAGTACTCCATTTAATTAAATAATTTTGTTTAATTATTTAAATTTTTTTTCAAACGTAGTCAACTCAAGTCAACCGTGGTTATATCTGGTCAACTTTTGGTCAAACTTGATCTTTGCGTATGTGAATATGAGCAAATGTGAGTACGAGTTAAAGCAACAATTCAATGCAAATTCTCATTCAACCTTTCAAAATGAAAAGATGAGGGTCTCTTAAATAGACTTTCTTGGAATTCATCAACGATTGAGATCAATTTCAATTAACGGTCAGCATTAAAGGTGAAGTTCAGTCATAAAGGGAGATTTCCAAATTAAAAGGAGTTAACAGATTTAATTTAATTAAAATAAGGAGTTAACTGATTCAATTTGAGTAAAAAAATGAGTTAACTGATTTAACTAATTTTTGACCAATAGTGAACTGGAAATTTTCCCTTTTGAACTGAAGAGAGATTTTGTTGAGATATTTAATTTAATAAAATTAAATATGCTCTCATAATTACTTTTTCTATTTAATTAAATAATCTCTAATTAGTTAGAGACACTTTTCTTATAAAATTAAATAACTTCATTTAATTAATTAGGAATGGCTTCTCATTTAATTAAATAACTTTGTTTAATTAATTAGATGTAAGTACTCCATTTCATTAAATAATTTTGTTTAATTATTTCAAAAATTTTTTTGAAACTAGTCAACTCAAGTCAACCGTAGTTAAATCTGGTCAACTTTTGGTCAAACTTTATCTTTGCGTATGTGAATATGAGCAAATGTGAGTATGAATTCCAGCAACAATTCGATGCAAATTCTCATTCAATCTTCCAAAATGAAGAGATGAGGGTCTCTTAAATAGACTTTCTTGGAATTCATCAACGGTTGAGATTGATTTCAATCAATGGTCAGGTTTAAAGGTGAAGTTCAATCATAAAGGGAGATTTCCATTTTAAAGAGAGTTAACAGATTTAATTTGAGTAAAATAAAGAGTTAGCTGATTCAATTTGAGTAGAAAAAGGAGTTAACTGATTTAACTCATTTTTTATCTATAGTGAACTGGAAATTTCTCTTTTTGAATTGAAGAGAGATTCTGTTGAGATATTTAATTTAATAAAATAACATATGCTCTCATAATTACTTTTTCTATTTAATTAATTAGAGACACTTTTCTTGTTTAATTAAATAACTTCATTTAATTAGTTAGGAATGGCTTCTCATTTAATTAAATAACTTTATTTAATTAATTAGAAGTACGTAATTCATTTAATTAAATAATTTTGTTTAATTATTTCAAAATTCTTTTCGAAACTAGTCAATTGAAGTCAACCATGGTTAAATCTGGTCAACTTTTGGTCAAACTTAATCATTGTGTATGTGAATATGAGCAAATGTGAGTATGAATTCCAGCAACAATTCGATGCAAATTCTCATTCAATCTTTCGAAATGAAGAGATGAGAGTCTCTTAAATAGACTTTCTTGAAATTCATCAAAGGTTGAGATCGATTTGAATCAACGGTCAGGATTAAATGTAGTGTTCAGTCATAAAGGGAGATTTCCAAATTAAACGAAGTTAACAGATTTTATTTGAGTAAAATAAGGAGTTAACTGATTCAATTTGAGTAGAAAAAAGAGTTAACTAGTTTAACTCATTTTTGATCTATAGTGAACTGGAAATTTCCCTTTTTGAACTGAAGAGAGATTTTGTTGAGATATTAAATTTAATAAAATAAGATATGCTCTCATTATTACTTTTTCTATTTAATTAAATAATCTTTAATTAATTAGAGACAATTTTCTTATTTAATTAAATAACTTCATTTAATTAGTTAGGAATGGCTTCTCATTTAATAAAATAACTTTTCTTAATTAATTACAAGTAAGTACTCCATTTAATTAAAAAATTTCATTGAATTATTTCAAAAAAATTTTTGAAACTAGTCAACTCAAGTCAACTGTGGTTAAATATAGTCAACTTTTGGTCAAACTTGATCTTTGCGTATGTGAATATGAGCAAATGTGAGTATGAATTCCAGCAACAATTCGATGCAAATTCTCATTCAACCTTTCAAAATGAATAGATGAGGGTCTCTTAAATAGACTTTTTCTAAAATTCAACAATGGTGGAGATCGACTTCAATCAATGGTCAGGATTAAAGGAGAAGTTCAGTCATAAAGTGAGATTTCCTAATTAAAAAAGAGGTAACAGATTTAATTTGAGTAAACTAAGGAGTTAACTGATTCAATTTGAGTAGAAAAAGGAGTTAACTGATTTAACTCATTTTTTATTAGTAGTGAACTGGAAATTTACCTTTGAACTGAAGAGAGATTTTGTTGAGATATTTAATTTAATAAAATGAGATATGCTCTCACAATTACTTTTTCTATTTAATTAAATAATCTTTAATTAATTATAGACACTTTTCTTATTTAATTAAATAACTTCACTTAATTAGTTAGGAATGGCTTCTCATTTAATTAAATAACTTTGTTTAATTAATTAGAAGTAAGTACTTCATTTAATTAAATAATTTCGTATAATTATTTCAAAATTCTTTTCAAAACTAGTCAACTCATGTCAACCGTGATTAAATCTGGTCAACTTTTGGTCAAACTTGATCTTTGCGAATATGAATATGAGCAAATGTGAGTATGAATTCCAACAACAATTCTTTGCAAATTCTCATTCAATCTTTCAAAATGAAAAGATGAGGGTCTCTTAAATAGACTTTCCTAGAATTCATCAATGGTTTAGATTGATTTCAATCAACGGTCAGGATTAAAGGTGAAGTTCACTCATAAAGGGAGATTTCCAAATTAAAGGGAGTTAATAGATTTAATTTGAGTAAATCAAAGAGTTAGCTAATTCAATTTGAGTAGAAAAAGGAGTTAACTGATTTAACTCATTTTTGATTTATAGTGAATTGGAAATTTTCCTTTTTGAATTCAAGAGAGATTTTGTTGAGATATGTAATTTAATAAAATGAGATATACTCTCATAATTACTTTTTGTATTTAATTAAATAATCTTTAATTAATTAGAGACACTTTTCTTATTTAATTAAATAACTTCATTTAATTAGTTAGGAATGGCTTCTCATTTAACTAAATAACTTTGTTTAATTAATTAGAAGAAAGTACTCCATTTAATTAAATAATTTTATTTAATTATTTAAAAAAAAAATTTGAAACTACTCAACTCAAGTCAACAGTGGTTAAATCTGGTCAACTTTTGGTCAAACTTGATCTTTGCATATGTGAGTATGAATTCCAACAACAATTCAATGCAAATTCCCATTCATCCTTTCAAAATGAAGAGATGAGGGTCTCTTAAATAGACTTTCTTGGAATTCATCAACAGTTGAGATCGATTTCAATCAACGGTCAGGATTAAAGTTGAAGTTCAGTCATAAAGGAAGGTTTCCAAATTAAAGGGAGTTAACAAATTTAATTTGAGTAAAATAAAGAGTTAAATGATTCAATTTGAGTAGAAAAAGGAGTTAACTAATTTAACTCATTTTTTATCAATAGTGAACTAGAAATTTTCCTTTTTGAACTGAAGAGAGATGTTCTTGAGATATTTAATTCAATAAAAGGATATATGCTCTCATAATTACTTTTTCTATTTAATTAAGTAATTTTTAATTAATTAGAGACAATTTTTCTTAGTTAATTAAATAACTTCATTTAATTAGTTAGGGATGGCTTCTCATTTAATTAAATAATTTTGTTTAATTAATTAGAAGTAAGTAGTCCATTTAATTAAATTATTTCGTTTAATTATTTCAAAATTCTTTTCAAAACTAGTCAACTCATGTCAACCGTGGTTAAATCTGGTCAACTTTTGGTCAAACTTGATCTTTGCGTATGTGAATATGAGCAAATGTGAGTATGAATTCCAGCAACAATTCGATGCTAATTCTCATTCAACATTTCAAAATGAAGAGATGAGGGTCTCTTAAATAGACTTTCCTAAAATTCATCAATGGTTGAGATTGATTTCAATCAACGGTCAGGATTAAAGGTCAAGTTCAGTCATAAAGGGAGATTTTCAAATTAGAGGTAGTTAACAGATTTAATTTGAGTAAAATAAAAAGTTAACTGATTCAATTTGAGTACAAAAAAAGGAGTTAACTGATTTAACTCGATTTTGATCAATAGTGAACTAAAAATTTCCCTTTTTGAATTGAAGAGAGATTTTGTTGAGATATTTAATTTAATAAAATGAGATATGCTCTCATAATTTCTTGTTCTATTTAATTAAATAATTTTTAATTAATTAGAGACACTTTTCTTATTTAATTAAATAACTTCATTTAATTAGTTAGGAATGACTTCTCATTTAATTAAATAACTTTGTTTAATTAATTAGAAGTAAGTACTCCATTTAATTAAATAATTTCATTTAATTATTTTAATTTTTTTTTGAAATTAGTCAACTCAAGTCAACCGTGGTTAAATTTGGTCCACTTTTGGTCGAACTTGATCTTTGCATATGTGAATATGAGCAAATGTGAGGATGAACTCCAGAAACAATTCGATCCAAATTCTCATTCAACCTTTCAAAATGAATAGATGAGGGTCTCTTAAATAGACTTTTTTGAAATTCATCAATGGTTGAGATAGATTTCAATCAACGGTCGGGATTAAAGGTGAAGTTTAGTCATAACGTGAGATTTCAAAATTAAAAAGGAGGTAACAAATTTAATTTGAGTAAACTAAGGAGTTAACTGGTTCAATTTGAGTAGAAAAAGGAGTTAACTAATTCAACTCATTTTTGATCAATAGTGAATTAAAAATTTCCCTTTTTGAACTGAAGAGAGATTTTGTTGAGATATTTAATTTAATAAAATGAGATATGCTACCATAATTACTTTTTCTATTTAATTAAATAATTTTTAATTAATTAGAGAGACTTTTCTTATTTCATTTAATTAGTTAGCAATGGCTTCCCATTTAATTAAATAACTTTGTTTAATTAATTACAAGTAAGTACTCCATTTAATTAAATAATTTCATTTAATTATTTCGAAATTGTTTTCGAAACTAGTCAACTCAAGTCAACTGTGGTTAAATCTGGTCAACTTTTCGTCAAACTTGATATTTTCGCATGTGAATATGAGCAAATGTGAGTATGAATTTCAGCAACAATTCGATGCAAATTCATATTCAATCCTTCAAAATGAAGAGATGAGGGTCTCTTAAATATACTTTCTTGGAATTTATCAATGGTTGAGATTGATTTCAATCAACGGTCAGGATTAAAGTTGAAGTTTAGCCATAAAGGGAGATTTCCAAATTAAAGGGAGTTAACAAATTTAATTTGAGTAAAATAAGGAGTTAACTGATTCAAATTGAGTAGAAAAGGAAGGTAACTGATTTAACTCATTTTTATCAATAGTGAATTGGAAATTTCCCTTTTTGAACTGAAGAGAGATTTTGTTGAGATATTTAATTTAATAAAATGAGATACACTCTCATAATTACTTTTTATATTTAATTAAATAATCTTTAATTAATTAGAGACACTTTTCTTATTTAATTAAATAACTTCATTTAATTAATTATGAATGGCTTCCCATTTAATTAAATATCTTTGTTTAATTAATTAGAAGTAAGTACTCCATCTAATTAAATAATTTTGTTTAATTATTTCAAAATTATTTTCGAAACTAGTCAATTCAAGTCAACTGTGGTTAAATCTGGTCAACCTTTGGTCAAACTTGATCTTTGCATATGTGAATATGAGCAAATGTGAGTATGGATTCCAGCAACAATTCGATTCAAATTCTCATTCAACCTTTCAAAATGAAGAGATGAGGGTCTCTTAAATAGACTTTTCTAAAATTCATCAACGGTTGAGATCAATTTCAAACAACAGTCAGGATTAAAGGTGAAGTTCAGTCATAAAAGGAGATTTCCAAATTAAAAGAAGTTAACAGATTTAATTTGAGTAAACTAAGGAGTTAACTGATTCAATTTGAGTAGAAAAAAGAGTTAACTCATTTAACTCATTTTCGATCAATAGTGAACAGAAAATTTCTTTTTTTGAACTGAAAAGAGATTTTGTTGAGATATTTAATTTAATAAAATGAGATATGCTCTCACAATTACTTTTTCTATTTAATTAAATTATCTTTAATTAATTAGAGACGCTTTTCTTATTTAATTAAATAACTTCACTTAATTAGTTAGGAATGGCTTCTCATTTAATTAAATAAATATTTTTATTTAATTAAAAGTAAGTACTCCATTTAATTAAATAATTTCGTTTAATTATTTCAAAATTCTTTTCAAAACTAGTCAACT
Source organism: Cupressus sempervirens (assembly GCA_028749045.1). Lineage (NCBI taxonomy): Eukaryota > Viridiplantae > Streptophyta > Pinopsida > Cupressales > Cupressaceae > Cupressus > Cupressus sempervirens. The sequence goes on from CM053791.1 coordinate 104,389,678, forward strand.
CAAGGTAACCGTTGTTAAATCTGGTCAACTTTTAGTCAAACTTTATCTTTGCGAATGTGAATATGAGCAAATGTGAGTATGAATTTCAGTAACAATTCGATGCAAATTCTCATTCAATCTTTCAAAATTAAGAGATGAGGGTCTCTTAAATAGACTTTCCTGAAATTCATCAACGGTTGAGAACAATTTCAATCAATGGTCAGGATTAAAGGTGAAGTTCAGTCATAAATGAAAATTTTCAAATTAAAGGGAGTTAATAGATTTAATTTGAGTAAAATAAAGAGTTAACTGATACAATTTGAGTAGAAAAAGGAGTTAACTGATTATCTCATTTTTGATCTATAGTGAACTGGAAATTTTCCCTTTTGAATTGAAGAGAGATTTTGTTGAGATATTTAATTTAATAAAATGAGATATGCTCTCATAATTACTTTTTCTATTTAATTAAATAACTTCATTTAATTAGTTAGGAATGGCTTCTCATTTAATTAAATAACTTTGTTTAATTAATTAGAAGTAAGTACTCCATTTAATTAAATAATTTCATTTAATCATTTTAAAATTCTTTTCAAAACTAGTCAACTCAAGTCAACCGTGGTTAAATCTGGACAACTTTTGGTAAAACTTGATCTTTACGTATGTGAATATGAGAAAATGTGAGTATGAATTCGAACAACAATTTGATGCAAATTCTCATTCAACCTTTCAAAATGAAGAGATGAGGGTCTCTTAAATAGACTTTCTTGGAATTCATCAACGGTTGAGATCGATTTCAATCAACGATCAGGATTAAAGGTGAAGTTCAGCCATAAAAGAAGATTTCCAAATTAAAGGGAGTTAACAGATTTAATTTGAGTAAAATAAAGAGTTAACAGATTCAATTTGAGAAGAAAAAGGAGTTAACTGATTTAACTCATTTTTCATCAATAGTGAACTTGAAATTTCCTTTTTTGAACTGAAGAGAGATTTTGTTGAGATATTTAATTTAATAAAATGAGATATGGTCTCATAATTATTTTTTCTATTTAATTAAAAAATCTTTAATTAATTAGAGACACTTTTCTTATTTAATTAAATAAATTCATTTAATTAATTAGGAATAGCTTCTCATTTAATTAAATATCTTTGTTTAATTAATTAGAAGTAAGTACTCCATTTAATTAAATAATTTCATTTAATTATTTCAAAATTCTTTTCAAAACTAGTCAACTCAAGTCAACCATGATTAAATCTAGTGAACTTTTGGTCAAACCTGATCTTTGCGTATGTTAATATGAGCAAATGTGAGTATGAATTTCAGCAACAATTCGATGCAAATTCTCATTCAACCTTTCAAAATGAAGAGATGAGGGTCTTTTAAATAGACTTTCCTGCAATTCATCAACGGTTGAGATCGATTTCAATCAACGGTCAGGATTAAAGGTGAAGTTCAGTCATAAAGGGAGATTTCCAAATTAAAGAGAGTTAAGAGATTTAATTTGAGTAAAATATGGAGTTAACTGATTGAATTTGAGTAGAAAAATGAGTTAACTCATTTAACTCATTTTTTATCAATAGTGAACTAGTAATTTCCCTTTTTGAAATGAAGAGAGATTTTGTTGATATATTTAATTTAATAAAATGAGATGTGCTCTCATAATTACTTTTTCTATTTAATTAAATAATCTTTAATTAATTAGATACACTTTTCTTATTTAATTAAATAACTTCATTTAATTAATTAGGAATGGCTTCTCGTTTAATTAAATAACTTTGTTTAATTAGTTAGAAGTAGGTACTCCATTTAATTAAATAATTTTGTTTAATTATTTCAAAATTCTTTTCGAAACTAGTCAACTCAAGTCAACCGTGGTTAAATCTCGTCAACTTTTGGTCAAAATTGATCTTTGCGTATGTGAATATGGAAAAATGTGAGTATGAATTCCAGCAACAATTCGATGCAAATTCTCTTTCAACCTTTCAAAATGAAGAGATGAGGGTCTCTTAAATAGACTTTCTTGGAATTCATCAACGGTTGAGATCGATTTCAATCAACGGTTAGGATTAAAGGTGAAGTTCAGTAATAAAGGGAGATTTTCAAATTAAAGGGAGTTAACAGATTTAATTTGAGTAAAATAAGGACTTAACTGATTCAATTTGAATAGAAAAAGTAGTTAACTCATTTAACTCATTTTTGATCAATAGTGAAGTGGAAATTTCCCTTTTTGAACTAAAGAGAGATTTTGTTGAGATATTTAATTTAATAAAATGAGATATGCTCTCATAATTACTTTTTCTATTTAATTAAATAATTTTTAATTAATTAGAGACACTTTTCTTATTTAATTAAATAACTTCATTAAATTAATTAGGAATGGCTTCTCATTTAATTAAATAACTTTGTTTAATTAGTTAGAAGAAAATACTCTATTTAATTAAATAATTTTATTTAATTATTTCAAAATTCTTTTCGAAACTAGTCAACTCAAGTCAACTGTGGTTAAATCTGGTCAACTTTTGGTCAAACTTGATCTTTGGGTATGTGAATATGAGCAAATGTGAGTATGAATTCCAGCAACAATTCGATGCAAATTCTCATTCAAGCATACAAAATGAAGAGATGAGGGTCTCTTAAATAGACTTTTCTGGAATTCATCAACGGTTGAGATCGATTTCAATCAACGGTCAGGATTAAAGGTGAAGCTCAGTCATAAAGGGAGATTTCCAAATTAAAGGGAGTTAACAGATTTAATTTGAGTAAAATAAGGAGTTAACTGATTCAATTTGAGTAGAAAAAGGAGTTAACTGATTTAACTCATTTTTGATCAATAGTGAACTGAAAATTTGCTTTTTTGAACTGAAGAGAGATTTTGTTGAGATATTTAATTTAATAAAATGAGATATGCTCTCATAATTCTTTCATTTATTTAATTAAATAATTTTTAATTAATTAAAGACAATTTTCTAATTTAATTAAATAACTTCATTTAATTAATTAGCAATGGCTTCTCATTAAATAAAATAACTTTGTTTAATTAGTTAGAAGTAAGTAATCCATTTAATTAAATAATTTTGTTTAATTATTTTAAAATTCTTTTCAAAACTAGTCAACTCAAGCCAACCGAGATTAAATCTGGTCAACTTTTGGTCAACCTTGATCTTTGCGTATGTGAATATGAGAAAATGTGAGTATGAATTCCAGTAACAATTCGATGCAAATTCTCAATCAACCTTGCAAAATGAAGAGATGAGGGTCTCTTAAATAGACTTTCCTGAAATTTATCAAAGGTTGAGATCGATTTCAATCAACGGTCAAGATTAAAGGTTAAGTTCAGTCATAAAGGAAGATTTTCAAATTAAAGGGAGTTAACAGATTTAATTTCATTAAAATAAGGAGTTTAATGATTTAATTTGAGAAGAAAAAGGAGTTAACTGATTTAACTCATTTTTTATCAATAGTGAACTGGAAATTTCCCTTTTTGAACTGAAGAGAGATTTTGTTGAGATATTTAATTTAATAAAATGAGATATGCTCCAATAATTACTTTTTCTATTTAATTAAATAATCTTTAATTAGTGAGAGACACTTTTCTTATTTAATTAAATAACTTCATTTAATTAATTAGGAATGGCTTCTCATTTAATTAAATAACTTTGTTTAATTAATTAGTAGTAATTACTCCATTTAATTAAATAATTTCATTTAATTATTTCAAAATTTTTCTTGAAACTAGTCAACTGATGTCAACCGTTGTTAAATCTGGTCAACTTTTGCTCAAACTTGATTTTTGCGTATGTGAATATGAGCAAATGTGAGTGTGAATTCCAGTAACAGTTCGATGCAAATTCTCATTCAACCTTTCAAAATGAAGAGATGAGTGTCTCTTAAATAGATTTTTCTAAAATTCATCAATGGTTGAGATCGATTTCAATCAACAGTCAGGATTAAAGGTGCAGTTCAGTCATAAAGGGAGATTTCCAAATTAAAGGGTGTTAACAGTTTTAATTTGAAGAAAATAAGGAGTTAACTAATTAAATTTGAGTAGAAAAAGGAGTTAACTGATTTAACTCATTTTTTATCAATAGTGACCTGGAAATTTCTCTTTTTGAACTGAAGAGAGATTTTGTTGAGATATTTAATTTAATAAAATGAGATATGCTCTCATAATTACTTTTTCTATTTAATTAAATAATCTTTCATTAATTAAAGACACTTTTGTTATTTAATTAAATAACTTCATTAAATTAATTAGGAATGGCTTCTCATTTAATTAAATAACTTTGTTTAATTAATTAAAACTAAGTACTCCATTTAATTAAATAATTTTGTTTAATTATTTCAATATTCTTTTGGAAACTAGTCAACTTAAGTCAACTGTGGTTAAATTTGGTCAACTTTTGGTCAAACTTGATCTTTGCGTATGTGAATATGAGCAAATGTCAGTATGAATTCCAACAACAATTCGATGCAAATTATCATTCAACCTTTCAAAATGAAGAGATGAGGGTTTCTTAAATAGACTTTCCTGCAATTCATCAACCGTTGAGATCGATTTCAATCAACGGTCAGGATTAAAGGTGAAGTTCAGTCATAAAGGGAGATTTCCAAATTAAAGGGAGTTAACAGATTTAATTTGAGTAAAATAAGGAGTTAACTGATTCAATTTGAGTAGAAAAAGGAGTTAACTGATTTAACTCATTTTTCATCAATAGTGAACTGGAAATTTCCCTTTTTGAACTGAAAAGAGATTTTGTTGAGATATTTAATTTAATAAAATGAGATATGCTCTCATAATTACTTTTTCTTTTTAATTAAATAATCTTTAATTAATTAGAGACACTTTTCTTATTTAATTAAATAACTTCATTTAATTAATTAGGAATGGCTTCTGATTTAATTAAATAACTTTGTTTAATTAGTAAGAAGTAAGTACTCCATTTAATTAAATAATTTCATTTAATTATTTTAAATTTTTTTTCGAAACTAGTCAACTCAAGTCAACTATGGTTAAATCTGGTCAACTTTTAGTCAAACTTTATCTTTCGGTATGTGAATATGAGCAAATGTGAGTATGAATTCCAACAACAATTCGATGCAAATTCTATTCAACCTTTCAAAATGAAGAGATGAGGGTCTCTTAAATAGACTTTCCTGGCATTTATCAACGTTTGAGATCGATTTCAATCAACGGTCAGGATTAAAGATGAAGTTCAGTCAAAAAGGGAGATTTCAAAGTTAAATAGATTTAACAGATTTAATTTGAGTAAAATAAGGAGTTAACTGATTCAATTTGAGTAGAAAAAGGAGTTAACTCATTTAACTCATTTTTTATCAATAGTGAACTGGAAATTTCCCTTTTTGAACTGAAGAGAGATTTTGTTGAGATATTTGATTTAATAAAATGAGATATGCTCTCATAATTACTTTTTCTATTTAATTAAATAATCTTTAATTAATTAGAGACACTTTTCTTATTTAATTAAATAACTTCATTTAATTAATTAGGAATGACTTCTCATTTAATTAAATAAAATTTTTTAATTAGTTAGAAGTAAGTACTCCATTTAATTAAATAATTTCATTTAATTATTTCAATATTCTTTTCGAAACTAGTCAACTAAAGTCAACCGTGGTTAAATCTAGTCAACTTTTGGTCAAACTTGATCTTTGCGTGTGTGAATATGAGCAAATGTGAGTATGAATTCTAGCAATAATTCGATGCAAATTCTCATTCAACCTTTCAAAATGAAGAGATGAGGGTCTCTTAAATAGACTTTCCTGAAATTCATCAACGGTTGAGATCGATTTCAATCAACGGTCAGGATTAAAGGTGAAGTTCAGTCATAAAGGGAGATTTCCAAATTAAAGGGAGTTAATAGATTTAATTTGAGTAAAATAAGGAGTTAACTGATTCAATTTGAGTAGAAAAAAGAGTTAACTAATTTAACTCATTTTTTATCAATAGTGAACTGGAAATTTCCCTTTTTGAACTGAAGAGAGATTTTGTTGAGATATTTAATTTAATAAAATAAGATATGCTCTCATAATTACTTTTTCTATTTAATTAAATAATCTTTAATTAAATAGAGACACTTTTCTTATTTAATTAAATAACTTCATTTAATTAATTAGCAATGGCTTCTAATTTAATTAAATAACTTTGTTTAATTAGTTAAAAGTAAGTACTCCATTTAATTAAATAATTTTATTTAATTATTTTAAAATTCTTTTCAAAACTAGTCAACTTAAGTCAACCGTGGTTAAATTTGGTCAACTTTTGGTCAAACTTGATCTTTGGGTATCTGAATATGAGCAAATGTGAGTATGAATTTCAGCAACAATTCAATGCAAATTCTCATTCAACCTTTCAAAATGAAGAGATGAGGGTCTCTTAAATAGACTTTCATAAAATTCATCAACGGTTGAGATCGATTTCAATCAACTGTTAGCAAATAAACAATTAAATTTGATCATTCCCTGCCCTTCCTATGATAAATTTGACCCCTGTACTTGCTGACAGGTGGTTGGATTGTCAGTTTTTCTTTTCTTTTTATAAGCTCTCCCAAGTGATACGACCAGTTCCATGGTCTTATGAATTAAATACGTAAAAGTTTTATAGTTGAGTGATGGATTTTAAAAATCCTAACATATATAATTAAATGTTTTATTTTCTATCCATTTTAAGTTATACTATTAAATGGAGTGACAAGGATCTTAGGTTGCATGACAAGGGAGAATACTTAATAGAATATTCTCTGTGACAAGAAGTGGAAATTAACTTTTCGATACATTCTCCAAAGAGGTCTTTTAAGCCTAGAAATGCAAATTTTTTGTGAAAGCCAATTTTGGCTAAGTGTTGGCATGCTTTCTTGCTTAGGTTCTTTAATATGAAAAATGAAATTAAACAATTCTAGAGTTAATAGAGTTCCTATGAACAAGCACATTAATGCCAAAAGGAAACAAGGGATTATAATTATCCTTCTATAATAGTTCATGTTAATTCAATCATCTAAAGGCAAGGTTGTATGTTTTATCTATAGTCATCATAGTAAGGTGTGTGTTCTTTCTTCATTATTTAAAATCAGAGAAATTCAAGCCTCTTAATCAATTGCTCTTGTTCTTAGGAATCTTAGCAAGGGATGATGAACCAATATTCAAAATTCAAAAGGTGATAAATTAATCCTTATCAAATTTAATTGTATCACTATTTTAACTTAACAATGAAAGTGCTAGCTTGGTGATCACAATATAGGATTGATACTATAACATGTTAATGTTCAAAATATTGAATTGAAACTTCAACACATCCATATGCCTTTCATCTTCATAATTTAAAACTCAAAATTTTCCAATTCAAGACATTAACTATCATTCTAATTTCTCACATACATATTGCAAAATTTGAAACCACATGAGAGCAATGCAAGCGAATTTTCATAATCTTTTCTTTCCTCTATTATTCATCCTGGTTCAAGGCTCCATCGAGAAAGAACCAGTAAGAACACCCGATGTCTTTGCCACTACATCAAATTTAATTACAATTTACATAGTATTACAATTCAATGAGATTTGTTCAAGGATTCCACAATAGAACTTTTATCAAATGACTTCATTGCATCAAGAGTAAACATGAAAAATACAAGAAATAACATGGAGGTAACAACACAAGGAGATAAGCAAAATGCACATACATTCCCACCCGGTTGCACAATAGGTCCAACAATGAACCAATATAGGGGAAAGGTGGATTTTCTCAATAGGAGAAGTCAATCACTATACCTTCACTTAGCCCTTTCGGGGCTTAAAATTTCAAGAATTTCCATTCTTTCTCAAGGCCCTTTCGGGGCTATATTCACAAGGATTTTCATTCTTTACCACATTTGAGAATTCTCAATAACAACAAGGTATGGGATGACAAGTAGGGGCCCATACACCTTACCCTTTTTTCCCTCCTCTCTCCATGAGAGGAGACTCTACACTATTGAGGTCCAACTAATGCCCTTTCCCCAAGCATGGCCACTTCTTCCCTATCCAAGGGTGAGTGTTGCCAAATACATCCCCATGAAAACTCTCTCAAAAAAAAAAAAATCAACACACCAAGAAGGCATAACATCAAAGAAAACAAGATAAAATCTCTCCCAATACCACCCTCAACACACAAGCAAGGAATGCATGTCTACACAATGTCTCCAACATGATTCAACAAGATTCAAAACATGAACACACACAAAGAACTATTCATGGAGTGAAGAACTCCTACCTTCATAAAAGAGTTATGGCAATGGTGGTTTGAGAAGAGCTTCCCTTTTTCTTTCTTCAATCTTCAAGGCTTCCTCCAAAACTAGAGGATTGGGTGACAAAAAAAACTAAACTCCCCCCAAAAAACCTCTAAGTATGGTCCCTAACCCCACTAAGCTTCAAGTAACTCAAGATGGAGGTTTGGTTTCACTAACCCAAGTAAAGAGCAACCCAATTTTCGAAATCAGCCTATAATAGGGTTTTTAAGAGACCCTAAGAGTCAACTTAAGAGGCTAAAGGGTTGGAAAGTACCCCGACCCATACCCTTACCCATAGGGGTACTTAAATTTAATGCTTCTAAGCCTTTAAAGGCTTATTAGGATTAATTAAAAGTTAGTAGAATAGTAAGATCAAATTACAACCTTTAAGGAATTATAATATATGATTAGCACAAAATTAACAACAAATTTAACTCCGTTTCTTCCATTGAGTTATCTCGGCTGATTTTCTTGCACACTCATTGCACACATCAGTAGGTCCAAAAATCATGTGCATAATGTGAATAACATGTTAAAGAAAATTATACATAATTTAAAGCATCCACTTCTTAACAAATAGTTGTTTATCTAATTCTACTCATATTTCTAGCCTTTCGACTTGCATAACCAAATGTGTTAGCTTGCATACATTTTCTTTCATCATTATACATATTTATAAGAATTAAATGGCCGAATCAACTAACTGAAGTAAGCATCACACATCGCAAAATAGCATAACAATACTCAGTGTATCCAATAATGTTCTGACATGTCAGCATGAGTATCAAAATAACAATGCATCATAGGTGCTAGGATGGGTTGGGGTCAGGCCTCACATCCTCCCCCACTAGGCATGAACTTCCTCCTAGAGTTCATCAAAAAGATAAGGGTACTCTGCTCACATCTGTGTTGCATCCTCCCAAGATGCTATAACCTCGTCGTAATAATCCCATTGGACTCTAACCTGGTCCAACTCTCGACCTCGAAGTGCTAGGGTCCGTCAGGCAATAATACGGATGGGCTATAGCGCTAACTGGCCGTCTGACTCCACCTGCAAAGCATCCCAATCTATAATATGAGACTCATCATAAATATATCCTCTGAGTATGGAAATGTGAAACACATCGTGGATGCGTGACAGGCTAGGTGGCAGGGCTAAATGGTAGGCAATTGGTCCTATCCTCTCTAGGATCTCGAACGGTCCAACGAACCGGGGTGCCAACTTAGAGCCCTTTCCGAATCGAATTGAACTCTTATGTGACTGCACCCTCAAGAAAACTCTATCGCCAACCCGATATTCCTGGTCTATCCTCTTTGCATCTGCATACTTTTTTTGTCAATCTTGTGCATCTCTCAAGCATTGTCTAATCAGAGTCACCTGCTGCTCCATCTCCTTAACCAACTGAGGGCCAATAGATACTCGATCCTCGATCCTGTCCCAACTCAACGGTGTCCTGCAAGGTCTTCCATACAAGGCCTCATAAGGCAGCATACCTATGGAAGAATGGTGTCCATTGTTATAGGAAAACTTGACAAGATGTAGGTATTCCTCCCACTTGACCTGATGGTCCATCGTGTACATACGCAACATGTCCTCCAAAACCTGGTTCACTTGCTCGGTCTACCCATCGGTCTGAGGATGGTACATTGTACTAAAATTGAGCTTAGTGCCTAATGCCAACTGTAACTCTCTCCAAAAAAATGAGGTGAACAACGAGTCCCTATCGGAGATGATTTTATGGGGAATGCCATGAAGTCTAACAATATCTCGTAGAAACACCTGCGCTATGTTCCATGCAGTATATGTAGTACATACAGGAGAGAAGTGAGCAACTTTGGTCAATGTGTCAACTGTCACCAAAATGGCATCATGGCAATGAGATGACAAGGGGAGACCAACAATAAAGTCCATAGATATAACATCCCACTTCCACTCCGCGATCTCGTGAGGTTGAAGGAGCCCACCGGGATGCCGATGCTCTGCCTTCACCCTCTGACGCTCGAGGCATCTCGCAACTATGCTAGCAATCTGCACTCTCATGCCTAGCCAGTGATATAACTACCTCAAATCTGCATGTAACTTCTTAACACCGGGGTGTGCTGCATAAGGTGCTCTACGAGCCTCCAGTATAATGAACTCACGCAATCCCCCAGTGAGGGGTACATACATACGTCCTCTATGGCGCAAGAGTCCATCAGACTCCAAAGAATACTCTGAAAACTTCCCTTCTAAGGGTCTTTGAGAACGCACCACCTAGCTAACCTCTGTATAAAGCTCATCCGCTGGTAAGTGCTGAAGAATCCTTTCCCTCAAATCAGTACAAGTAGTCATAGATGATAACTCATGGTGCCTTCTACTTAAGGCATCCGCAACTACATTCTCCTTCCCCTTGATGTAATGAACATCAAAATCGTACTCACAAAGGAATTCCATCCACCTTCTCTGCCTAGCATTAAAGTTTGGCTGTGTGAATATGTACTGTAAGTTTTGATGGTCGGAATGAAGCTCAAATCTATGACCCAGTAGAAAGTGTTGCCACCTTACTAGGGCATGAACTACTGCCACAAGCTCTAGGTCGTGAGTAGGATAGTTGAGTTCATGAGTCTTCAACTTCCTAGACTCAAAGGAAATGGGTCGACCATCCTACATAAGAACTGCCCCTATGCCATCCAAAGATGCATCAGTGCACACCACAAAGTCTGCGGATGGATCTGGTACTGCAAGAATCAGTGCACTCGTAAGAGCTCTCTTGAGCTCTTGAAAAGCTCTATCACACTTCTTCGTCCACTCATACTTCTTTCCCTTCCTTTGAAGAGATGTGATGGGATGTGCCAATCTAGCGAATCCTGCAATGAAGCATCGATAATACCTTGCTAATCCCATAAAGCTCCTCACCTCAGTGACACTGGTGGGTGCTAGCCAATCCATGATGGCCCTAATCTTTGATGGGTCTACTGAGACACCATCGCCTGATATGACATGACCCAAATAACGTATCTCAGGTCTAAAGAATGCACACTTTGACAAGCTACCAAACAATTGGTTCTCCCTCAATTTCTGCAATACCTGTCTCAAGTGCTCTTCGTGCTCTTTCTCGTCACGGGAATATATCAAGATGTCATCCAAGAAAACAACCATAAACTTATCCAAAAAGGTACAAAATACTCCATTCATAAGGTTCATGAATACAGCTGGAGCATTCGTGAGGCCGAATGGTACCACAGTGAACTCGTAGTGGCCATACCTAGTACAGAATGCAGTCTTAGGAATATCACTATCCACAATCCTCAACTGATGATAGCCTGCCTTGAGATCAATCTTCGAAAATACTCGAGCACCCTGTAACTGATCAAAGAGGTCATCAATCCTAGGAAGAGGGTATTGGTTCTTGATGGTTACTTTGTTCAATTGTCGATAATCAATACACAACCTAAGTGATCCGTCCTTCTTCTTAACGAAGATCACTGGTGCGCCCTAAGGTGACACACTAGGTCGAATATGCCCCTTTTCTAAGAGTTCCTCCAACTGAATCTTAAGTTTACTAAGCTCATGGGTAGTCATCCTGTACGGTGCTCTTGATACTGGCTCTGCTCCTGGTACAAGATCAATATGAAAATCCACTGCTCTAGGCAGAGGCCTACCAGGAAGCTCTGAAGGAAAGACATCTGCAAACTCCTGCAATATAGGAAACTCATCAAGGGAAGGCTCCTCCTCAGGATCTTCATCCCTATCACTGATGGTGATAGCGAACAACTGACATCCCTTCCGCATACACCGTCTAAGCTGCATAGCAGAAATCATACGAAGCTATATGGGTCCCTTAACCCTAAGGAGCACTCTAGAGATACCATACTCATCCAAACATTTCACTCTCTTTTGTCGACAGTCCATCTTGGCGCTGTGGGCATACAGCCAGTCCATGCCAAGAACAACATCATAAGAACCTAGAGAGGTAATATGTAGATCAGACATCGTGGACATGTCTCCAATCTGAATCGGGCAACTATGCACCATGGAACTGACTGACACTCTGGCTCCCAAGGCTAACTCTACCTCCCAACTGACATCCTGACTAACTGCCACTAGCCCGCAATGCTCCATGATGAAAGGAGATATAAAAGAATCAGTAGCTCCAAAATTAAATTAAATAATAACCATACTACTCCGTATACTACCTGTAGTCTCAATAACCATGGCCTGATGCTCGTCCTGTCAGTTGTCAACCACTGCAAAGACTCTATGAGATCTGCCCACGTCGCCCACTGTCGGCTTTGAAAAAGATCCTCTTTGACCACTAGAGGACTGTCCCTAGGACCACTCTCTAGCAATATGCCCCATGCCACCACATGTGTAACATGGGCCTCGTGTATAAGATCGGGCACCCTATGATCCAGACTGTTGTGGGCCTCCTGACCTGCTAGATCCACTGAATCCACCCCTAGAAGACTGCTGAGTCTTCTCTCGCTGTGACAGTGGGACCTGTCTTCTCTGATCCTACCTTGGAACATATGAATGCCACTACTTGGGCTTGGAGCCCTGATAACCTTGTGAATGTTTCTGCTGCTGCTGCTGGGGTTTCTATTGCTGAGGCTGTTGGCCCTTAGGGGACCCTACTGTGTAGTTCTGATTCCCTTTCCAAGGGAGTCTCTACTAGGTAGGGTTTCGGTTCTGAGACCGATCCCGTGACTCCTGTCTACCCCGAGTGTCCTCTTCCACTAGTGCCATCTCAACTACCAATCTAAAGGTGGTAGGAAAGGCCATGCAAGCTGGACCTTGAAGTGAGAAATTCAGGCCCATGATAAATCGGTGCACTCGCAGTTTCTCATCTTTCATGTACTCAACATAAGGAAGGAGCTCGAGAAATCTGCTCTCATACTGAGCCACAGTGAGACCCCTCTGATGTAATGAGTAAACTCAAGTCAACCGTGGTTAAATTTGGTCAACATTTGGTCAAACTTGATCTTTGCGTATGTGAATATGAGCAAATGTGAGTATGAATTCCACCAACAATTCAATGCAAATTCTCATTCAACCTTTCAAAATGAAGAGATGAGGGTCTCTTAAATAGACTTTCCTGGAATTCATCAATGTTTGAGATCAATTTCAATCAACGGTCAGAATTAAAGGTGAAGTTCAGTCATAAAGGAAGATTTTCAAATTAAAGGGAGTTAATAGATTTAATTTGAGTAAATTAAGGAGTTAACTGATTCAATTTGAGTAGAAAAAGGAGCTAACTCATTTAACTCATTTTTTAATCAATAGTGAACTAGAAATTTCCCTTTCTGATCTAAAGAAAGATTTTGTTGAGATATATAATTTAATAAAATGAGATATGGTCTCATAATTACTTTTTCTATTTAATTAAACAATGTTCAATTAATTAGAGACACTTTTCTTATTTAATTAAATAACTTCATTTAATTATCTAGGAATGGCTTCTCATTTAATTAAATAACTTTGTTTAATTAATTAGAAGTAAGTACTCCATTTAATTAAATAATTTCGTTTAATTATTTCAAATTTTTTTTCAAAACTTGTCAACTCAAGTCAACCGTGCTTAAATTTGGTCAACTTTTGGTCAAACCAGATCTTTGCGTATGTGAATATGAGCAAATGTGAGTATGAATTCCAGTAACAATTCGATGCAAATTCTCATTCAACCTTTCAAAATGAAAAGATGAGGGTCTCTTAAATAGACTTTCCTGAAATTCATCAACGGTTGAGATCGATTTCAATCAATGGTCAGGATTAAAGGTGAAGTTCAGTCATAAAGGGAGATTTTCAAATTAAAGGGAGTTAATAGATTTAATTTGAATGAAATAAGGAGTTAACTGATTCAATTTGAGTAGAAAAAGGAGTTAACTAATTTAACTCATTTTTTTATCAATAGTGAACTGGAAATTTCTCTTTTTGAACTGAAGAAATTTTTTATTGAGATATTTAATTTAATAAAATGAGATATGCTTTCATAATTACTTTTTCTATTTAATTAAATAATCTTTAATTAATTAGAGACACTTTTCTTATTTAATTAAATAATTTCATTTAATTAATTAGGAATGGCTTCTCATTTAATTAAATAACTTTATTTAGTTAATTAGAAGTAAGTACTAAATTTAATTAAATAATTTCATTTAATTATTTCAAAATTCTTTTCAAAACTCGTCAACGCAAGTCAACTGTGGTTAAATTTGGTCAACTTTTGGTCAAACTTGATCTTTGCGTATGTGAATATGAGAAAATGTGAGTATGAATTCCATCAACAATTCGATGCAAATTCTCATTCAACCTTTCAAAATAAAGAGATGAGGGTCTCTTAAATAGACTTTCCTGAAATTCATCAACGGTTGAGATCGATTTCAATAATTGGTTACGATTAAAGGTGAAGTTCAGTCATAAAGGGAGATTTCAATATTAAAGGGAGTTAACAGATTTAATTTGAGTAAAATAAGGAGTTAATTGATTCAATTTGAGTAGAAAAAGGAGTTAACAGATTTAACTCATTTTTGATCAATAGTGAACTGAAAATTTCCCTTTTTGAACTGAAGAGAATTTTTTTTGAGATATTTAATTGAATAAAATGAGATATGCTCTCATAATTAATTTTCCTATTTAATTAAATAATGTTTAATTAATTAGAGACACTTTTCTTATTTAATTAAATAACTTCATTTAATTAATTAGGAAAGGCTTCTCATTTAATTAAATAACTTTTTTTAATTAATTATAACTAAGTACTCCATTTAATTAAATAATTTTGTTTAATTATGTTAAAAAAATTTGAAACTAGTCAACTCAAGTCAACCGTGGTTAAATCAGGTCAACTTTTGGTCAAACTTGATATTTGCGTATGTGAATATGAGGAAATGTAAGTATAAATTCCAGCAACAATTCGATGCAAATTCTCATTCAACCTTTCAAAATGAAGAGATGAGGGTCTCTTAAATAGACTTTCCAGGAATGCATCAATGGTTGAGATCGATTTCAATCAACGGTCAGGATTAAAGGTGAAGTTCAGTCATAAAAGAAGATTTTCAAATTAAAGGGAGTTAACATATTTAATTTGAGTAAAATAATGAGTTAACTAATACAATTTGAGTAGAAACAGAAGTTAACTGATTTAACTCATTTTTTATCAATAGTGAACTGAAAATTTCCCTTTTTGAACTGAAGAGAGATTTTGTTGAGATATTTAATTCAATAAAATGAGATATGCTCTCAAAATTAGTTTTTCTATTTAATTAAATAATCTTTAATTAATTAGAGGCACTTTACTTATTTAATTAAATAACTTCATTTAATTAATTAGGAATGGCTTCTCATTTAATTAAATAACTTTGTTTAATTAATTACAAGTAAGTACTCCATTTAATTAAATAATTTCGTTTAATTATTTCAAACTTAACTTCGAAACTAGTCAACTCAAGTCAACCATGGTTAAATCTGGTAAACTTTTGGTCAAACTTAATTTTTGTGTATGTGAATATGAGAAAATGTGAGTATGAATTCCAGCAACAATTCGGTGCAAATTTCTCATTCAACCTTTGAAAATGAAGAGATGAGGGTCTCTTAAATAGACTTTCATGGAATTCATCAACGGTTGAGATCGATTTCAATCAACGGTCAAGATTAAAGGTGAAGTTCATTCATAAAGGGAGATTTCCAAATTAAAGGGAGTTAACAGATTTAATTTGAATAAAATAAGGAGTTAACTAATTCAATTTCAGTAGAAAAAGGAGTTAACTGATTTAACTCATTTTTGATCAATAGTGAACTGAAAATTTCCCTTTTTGAACTGAAGAGAGATTTTGTTGAGATATTTAATTTAATAAAATAAGATATGCTCTCATAATTACTTTTTCTATTTAAATAAATAATCTTTAATTAATTAGAGACACTTTTCTTGTTTAATTAAATAACTTCATTTAATTAATTAGGAATGGCTTCTCATTTAATAAAATAACTTTGTTTAGTTAATTAAAAGTAAGTACTCTATTTAATTAAATAATTTCGTTTAATTATTTCAATTTTTTTTTTGAAACTAGTCAACTCAAGTCAACCGTGGTTAAATCTGGTCAACTTTTGGTCAAACTTGATCTTTGCGTATGTGAATATGAGCAACTATGAGTGAATTTTAGCAACAATTAGATACAAATTCTCATTCAACCTTTCAAAATGAAAAGATGAGGGTCTCTTAAATAGACTTTCGTGGAATTCATCAATGGTTGAGATCGATTTCAATCAACGGTCAGGTTTAAAGGTGAACTTCAGTCATAAAGAGAGATTTCTATATTAAAGGGAGTTAACAGATTTAATTTGAATAAAATAAGGAGTTAACTGATTCAATTTATGTAGAAAAAGGAGTTTCATGATTTAACTAATTTTTGATCAATAGTGGACTGAAAATTTATCTTTTTGAACTAAAGAGATATTTCGTTGAGATATTTAATTTAATAAAATGAGATATGCTCTCATAATTACTTTTTTTATTTAATCAAATAATCTTTAATTAATTAGAGACACTTTTCTTATTTAATTAAATAACATCATTTAATTAATTAGGAATGGCTTCTCATTTAATTAACTTTATTTAGTTAATTAGAAGAAAGTACTCCATTTAATTAAATAATTATGTTTAATTATTTCAAAATTCTTTTCGAAACTAGTCAACTCAAGTCAACCGTGGTTAAATGTAGTCAACTTTTGGTCAAACTTGATCTTTGCATATGTGAATATGAGCAAATGTGAGTATGAATTCCAGCAACAATTCGATGCAAATTCTCAGTCAACCTTTCAAAATGAAGAGATGAGGGTCTCTTAAATAGACTTTACTAGAATTCATCAACAGTTGAGATCAATTCCAATCAACGGTCAGGATTAAAGGTGAAGTTCAATCATAAAGGGAGATTTCAATATTAAAGGGAGTTAACAGATTTAATTTGAGTAAAATAAGGAGTTAACTGATTCAATTTGAGTAGAAAAAAGAGTTAACAGATTTAACTCATTTTTGATCAATAGTGAACCGAAAATTTCCCTTTTTGAACTGAAGAGAATTTTTTTTGAGATATTTAATTGAATAAAATGAGATATGCTCTCATAATTAATTTTCCTATTTAATTAAATAATTTTTAATTAATTAGATACACTTTTCTTATTTAATTAAATAACTTCATTTAATTAATTGGGAATGGCTTCTCATTTAATTCAATAACTTTGTTTAATTAATTAGGATTAATTACCATCTTTAATTAAATAATTTGGTTTAATTATTTCAAAAAAAATTTTGAAACAAGTCAACTCAAGTCAACCGTGGTTAAATCTGGTCAACTTTTGCTCAAAGTTGATCTTTGTGTATGTGAATATGAGCAAATGTGAGTGTGAATTCCAGCAACAATTTGATGCAAATTTTCATTCAACCTATCAAAATGAAGAGATGAGGGTCTCTTAAATAGACTTTTTTGAAATTCATCAACAGTTGAGATCGATTTCAATCAACGGTCAGGATTAAAAGTGAACTTCAGTCATAAAGGGAGATTTCCAAATTAAAAGGAGTTAAAAAATTTAATTTGAGTAAAATAAGAAGTTAACTAATTCAATTTGAGTAGAAAAAGGAGTTAACTAATTTAACTCATTTTGGATCAATAGTGAACTGGAAGTTTCCCTTTTTGAACTGAAGATAGATTTTTTTGAGATATTTAATTTAATAAAATGAGATATGCTCTCATAATTATTTTTTCTATTTAATTAAATAATCTTTAATTAATTAGAGACAATTTTTTTATTTAATTAAATAACTTCATTTAATTAATTAGGAATGGCTTCTCATTTAATTAAGTAACTTTGTTTACTTAATTAGAAGTAAGTACTCCATTTAATTAAATAATTTCGTTTAATTATTTTTAAAAAAAATTTGAAACTCGTCAACTCAAGTCAACCGTCGTTAAATTTGGTCAACTTTTGGTCAAACTTGATCTTTGCGTATATGAATATGAGCAAATGTGAGTATGAATTTCAGCAACAATTCGATGCAAATTCTCATTCAACCTTTGAAAATAAAGAGATGAGGGTGTCTTAAATAGACTCTCCTGAAATTCATCAATGATTGAGATCGTTTTCAATCAACGGTCAGGATTAAAGGTGAAGTTCAGTCATAAAGAAAGATTTTCAAATTAAAGGGAGTTAATAGATTTAAATTGAGTAAAATAAGGAGTTAACTAATTCAATTTGAGTAGAAAAAGGAGTTAACTGATTTAACTCATTTTTGATCAATAGTGAACTTGAAATTTCCCTTTTTGAACTAAAGAGAGATTTTGTTGAGATATTTAGTTTAATAAAATGAGATATGCTCTCATAATTAATTTTTCTATTAAATTAAATAATCTTTAATTAATTAGAGACACTTTTCTTATTTAATTAAATAACTTCATTTAATTAATTAGGAATGTCTTCTCATTTAATTAAATAACTTTGTTTAATTAATTAGAAATAAGTACTTCATTTAATTAAATAATTTCATTTAATTATTTCAAAATTCTTTTCGAAACTAGTCAACTCAAGTCAACCTTAGTTAAATCTGGTCAACTTTTGGTCAAACTTGATCGTTGCGTATGTGAATATGAGAAAATGTGAGTATGAATTCTAGCAACAATTCAATGCAAATTCTCATTCAACCTTTCAAAATGAAGAGATGAGGGTCTTTTAAACAGACTTTCCTGCAATTCATCAACGGTTGAGATCGATTTCAATCAACGGTCATGATTAAAGGTGAAGTTCAGTCATAAAGGGAGATTTACAAATTAAAGGCAGTTAACATATTTAATTTGAGTAAAATATGGAGTTAACTGATTCAATTTGAGCAGAAAAAGGAGTTAACTGATTTAACTCATTTTTGATCAATAGTGAATTGAAAATTTTCTTTTTTAAACTGAAGAGAGATTTTGTTGAGCTATTTAATTTAATAAAATGAGATATGCTCTCATAATTACTTTTTCTATTTAATTAAATAATCTTTAATTAATTAGAGACACTTTTCTTATTTAATTAAATAACTTCATTTAATTAATTAGGAATGGCTTCTCATTTAATCAAATAGCTTTGTTTAATTAATTAGATGTAAGTACTCCATTTAATTAAATAATTTCGTTTAATTATTTCAAAATTATTTTTGAAACTAGTCAACTCAAGTCAACCGTGGTTAAATCAGGTCAACTTTTGGTCAAACTTGATCTTTGCATATGTGAATATGAGCAAATGTGAGTATGAATTCTAACAACAATTCGATGCAAATTGTCATTCAACCTTTCAAAATGAAGAGATGAGGGTCTCTTAAATAGACTTTCCTGGAATTCATCAACAGTTGAGACTGATTTCAATCAATGGTGAGGATTAAAGGTGAAGTTCAGTCATAAAGGGAGATTTCCAAATTAAAAGGAGTTAACAGATTTAATTTGAGTAAAATAAGGAGTTAACTGATTCAATTTGAGTAGAAAAAGTACTTAACTAATTTAACTCATTTTTTATCAATAGTGAACTAAAAATTTTCCTTTTTGAACTGAAGAGACATTTTGTTGAGATATTTAATTTAATAAAATGAGATATGCTCTCATAATTACTTTTTCTATTTAATTAAATAATCTTTAATTAATCATAGACACTTTTCTTATTTAATTAAATAACTTTATTTAATTAATTATGAATGGCTTCTCATTTAATTAAATAACTTTGTTTAAATAACGGTCAAGATTAAAGGTGAAGTTCAGTCATAAAAGCAGATTCCAAATTAAAGGGAGTTAACAGTTTTAATTTTAGTAAAATAAGGAGTTAACTATGTAGTGTCTACCCTCGTTCACATCTTTTCTAGACTTATTGTTGCTATTATTATCAGACTATGTAGACTAGTTTTATGTTGATGGTTTAGTGGTGTTGTTTTGACACTATCATATATTATGATAGGGATTCAGTTGATATATGATGAGATCATTTAGACTTTACATTTCATGTGTTTATGATGATCATTACATTGTTTTCAGTTATTAATGATGATTAGTTAGATGATTTATTATCTCATGTGTTTTATTATGGTTACTTACCCCATACTTGCATGTGTATGGTGTGCGTGTTTTCTTATTGTATGACGTTTTTGATGTGGTTAAGGAAGGGAGTCATAGTCACTTTCTTAGTCGGGATCTACATGATGCACCACTTTCTGCCATTGTCTGTTTAGCTTAGCATTATATATTATATGTACATGCATGGTTTTTTTGCAGGTTACAGGTAACGGGTATCGACTTTTCTGAATTGCCAGGATGAGCATACCCTATTATACTATCTCAATGATAAGAGAAAAGAGAAATTCTCAAGTCCAAATCCCAAACCTAAAAAAAACCATTTGTCCTAGTGAGTTAGGACAAGTATCAGAGTTGAATACCCACCGAATGTGTCAGATGACATATTTCGTGATTTTTAACCCTTTAGATTTATTTTGTATGATTTGTTCTATGATGGGTTTTCATATTTTATCTCGGAGGTCTATGGCAAATTTTCTATTAATTAAGTCTTAAAAAATAAATTTAATTAATAAATTATTTATTCGAAAAAATTAATAAAATATCATGATCTTTGATATTTTGATTGTGATTAATTAAATGTGAATTATTGAGGAAAGGAATTAAATAAAAGAAAACTAGAAATAAAAATTAATAATAATTATAAAATAATAATAAAGTAATAAATAAAATAATAATAATATAAGTTATAAAAAATAAAAATAAAATTATAAAATTTAAATAGAAATTATTGGTGTTATAAGCTTGCATGAGAATTAACATGTGACAACAACATGGGGGTTAGTGCATCAATTAAGCACATGGTGTCTACAACTCTATGACTCAGCAAAAAGGTGGGAAAAGACCCATGCTTAGTTGGTGACACCTTTCAACGGTTTCAAAAAGTATTCCAAAAGTTTCTCGAGAGCTCTTTATATTCAGGCATTCATAGAAGCTTAGAGAGAGAGCGTGGAGAGCAATTGGAGCATTGGAGGATTCAAGAACTTTGAAGAAGGGAGCTTGCTCTGTGGGTTTTCTGAGAAAAAGAGAATTAGCATTAGAATCTGGGTAGATTCTTGTGATTTTTCTTATGCTATTTCTACATCATGCATTCCTGTCTTCTTCGTGTCTTCCATATGTCTTTTGAAGAATTTCATATTTTTATTATATGCATTTTCAATTTGGGCAATTAAATTTATTTGAGAATTTTATATGCATGAATTTAAAAAAAAAAAGAGAAAACGGGGCTAGGGTTAATTCATAGCCAAACCCATTAGATTAATTATTGGATAAATTTGAGATCAAAATTTATAGGAAATTTTTGAAAATTAGAATTTCTAAATAAACCGTGTATATACATGTTTATATTTTTTAATCTGCACACACACACACACACACACATGCAATTATATATATAAATATGTATACATGATTATATGTTGTGATGTTTTTTTTAATTCTGCAAGTATATATATATATATATATATATATATATATATATATATATATGTATATGTATATATATATATATATGTATATGTATATATATATATATGTATATGTATATATATATATATATGTATATGTATATATATATATATATATATGTATATGTATATATATATATATATGTATATGTATATATATATATATGTATATGTATATATATATATGTATATGTATATATATATATATATGTATATGTATATATATATATATATATATGTATATGTATATATATATATATACACACATATATATATACATATATATACATACATATGTATATATAATTTATATATTTAATTTAAAAAAAAAAATGAATATCATTAATCGAAAACATTTTTTGAAAAACATTGAACTTTATTTAAAAATCGAATCGCATACTCGCGAATGGAAAATACATAAGCGATTTTTTTTTTTTTTTTTTAAAGAAATTTAATGCAAATTGAGGCGGTTGGGGAGGGTCGAGCCCATATCCCCACCCCACTACATATATGTGGCAGAGGCCGACGACACTGCTGCCGCAGGCTCTGCGACAGCAGGTCTGCACGGTACCTCCTCTGTGCAGTGATATAGATATATATGAATTGACTTCCAAGGTTGTGACACAAGTTTGTGATTTGTGATTTGTAGTTTGATTATTATATTTTGTTTTATAAAATTTTCTTTTTTATATGTATGTATATATATATATATATATATATATATATATATATATATATATATATATATATATATATATGAAGAGATATTAACAATTAATTTAATTAAACTTAGTTTTTTTTTAAGATTAATTATTAGAATATATAATCAAAGTTTTTGATTCATTGAGAATGTAAATTTTAAAACAATGTCATATAAATCAATTAGAAAATTGAGTCTGATGGAGAAACTTTTATCTATCAAACGAATACTTGGGTTAGGAAAAATGTGAAATTTTTCCACTTGATATAATTTAGAAAAACGTAAACTGAGACTTTTATAATTCAAAAACTTAGCAAAACCAAAACATGTGTTTATATTGTGTATTCCTTATGCTATTGTTTTGGGTTTTGGGTTGACTAGTGTTGACCAATATAGGACGTCTACCAGAGGCTTGGGGGTTATGTGACTGTGACGCCATGATGATGTTTTAATCTTGATCTTATATCCCAACCATGGTTATGTGATGGAATTCTCTATGTATTGGATGTGAATACTAATTGTTATAGTTGAGATTCTTATTTATGAGACATAACCATTATTTTTGGTCATCGATCAGTTATCCTTGGTTATTTTCTAGTCGCCATGATGGGACTAAAATGTGGATTTATTCTTGATGATGTCATGTTGTGACATGTTTGACTCAACCATTTTTGGAGTCTTCGATCAGTGTGTTTGAGATATATTGTTGGTAATTGAGAACCGTTGGATACTTTTGATTATCAGTGATGCTTCAATTGCCAATAGAGAGCTGTTGTGGTCATGATTTTCTATGGATGCTTGCTCATGGAGATTTGACACTTTTATGCATATTTGATGATTTTATGGATTATCTTTTGTAATTTTGAGATTTATGAGTTCATGAGCATTAGGGTAGGATATCTGCATGTAGTGTCGGGAAGTGGCTTGCAATGGGGGCCAGGGCCCTAAGAGGCTGCCAAGGTAACTCATTGTAAGTTGGATTAATAAGTGATAACATTCACACCTAATACTAACTGAATGAACTTAAAAAGATAAGAATTTTGGTTCTCGCCCATGCCTTGAGTGCTTGTATAGGCTAGGATGGGAGTAGTGAGAACGCATGGTTGCGACCTTGCATTCCATAGTATGCCTTATCAGTATGAGAGGATACTAGTGGCCGCATGAGATCAGTATGGACCCATGGAGTTTAGCTAACTGCCAGGGTAACTTGTACGTGATAAATGCGATGAAATTTCCCACTTACATAGTAGGTTCCTACATGTCATTGTGTGCCTCTAGCATTAGATGTCAGTTTTGTGATTGGAACCTTTGAGTTAGTATACTTTTAGGATTCCTAGATTTTAGGGATTTATGCTATGTGATTTTGATAACCTGTTTGGGACTTGAGATTGTCTCCTCAGCACGGTGGGAGTGGACCACTTAGGTACCATGCGGTCGGGTGGTAGTGTATTATCCACTCTTATCATTTTGAGATTCATTGAGACATCGTGGCTGATGCATCCTTCATGATGGTGGATATGTATCCTTTCATTGATGATTAGCATATGTTAGATGATGTTATCTTATGCTTATATTTTTATGTTAGATTACTTTCTACATATGATGTTGTATATGTTAGGAGTGACATTCCTACTATGTTAATACCAATGATCTCTTCGGTGATTTGGGATGATACACACGGAGGGATGGCTAGGGCCCACGATGGTCTAATGATGCTATTAACGGTTGGGAGGAACTGTGCACTTAGCTAGTTATGTTTGATCTTACGATGGATGTATATGTATTCTATGATGATGTATCATGTGATTGTCTTTGATGTATCATGGATTAGAATAGGATGATGTACCTTATTTCACATATGTATATTCTTTTAAGCCTTCATACCCTATGACATGTACAGTGGATGATTGAGCATTTGGAAATATAATGTATAAATATTGGACTTATCATTATTATTTCATTTGGATGTTGTACTAGATGGACTCATGTATGTTAGTTAATTTAGATGTGACTCAATGTTAAGGGATTCTTAAAGAATGAAATCAGTTATGTATGTTATGTTTACTTTTAGATGGACATTGCTATTGCTTCCATTATTATGTACAAGTTATATGTGGTATTTACTTTCATGTTATTTAAAATAAAAAAAAATGTTACCAAACTTAGTGAAATTCTAGGTTAATTCTTTGGATCCCTTGGTGGGGCATTACAAATTGATTCAATTTGAGTAGAAAAAGGAGTTAACTGATTTAACTCATTTTTGATCAATAGTGAACTGGAAATTTCCATTTTTGAACTAAAGAGAGATTTTGTTGAGATATTTAATTTAATAAAATGAGATATGCTCTCATAATTACTTTTTCTATCTAATTAAATAATCTTTAATTAATTAGAGACACTTTTCTTATTTAATTAAATAACTTCATTTAATTAATTAAGAATGGCTTCTCATTTAATTAAATAACTTTGTTTAATTAATTAGAAGTAAGTACTCCATTTAATTAAATAATTATGTTTAATTATTTCAAAATTCTGTTCGCAACTAGTCAACTCAAGTCAACTGTGGTTACATTTGTTCAACTTTTGGTCAAACTTGATCTTTGCGTATGTGAATATGAGCAAATGTGAGTATGAATTCCAGCAACAATTTGATGCAAATTCTCATTCAACCTTTCAAAACGAAGAGATGAGGGTCTCTTAAATAGACTTTCCTGAAATTCATCAATGGTTGAGATTGATTTCAATCAACAGTCATGATTAAAGGTGAAGTTCAGTCATGAAGGGAGATTTCCAAATTAAAGGGAGTTAACAGATTTAATTTGAGTAAAATAAGGAGTTAACTGATTCAATTTGAGTAGAAAAAGGAATTAA
Source organism: Cupressus sempervirens (assembly GCA_028749045.1). NCBI lineage: Eukaryota > Viridiplantae > Streptophyta > Pinopsida > Cupressales > Cupressaceae > Cupressus > Cupressus sempervirens. The sequence continues at coordinate 104,415,037 of CM053791.1, forward strand.
CTCATTTAACTCATTTTTGATCAACATCACGGGGGTTAGTGCATCAATTAAGCACATGGTGTCTACAACCCGAAGGCTCATCTTGGAGGTTGGAAAAGACCCATGCTTAGTTGGTGACACCTTCCAGCTATTTCTAGAAGCATTCTAGATGTTTCCTGAAAGCTCTTTATATTCAGGCATTCAAAGAAGCTTAGACATAGTGTTTGGAGAGCAATTGGAGCATTGGAGGACTCGAGCATTCTGAAGAAGGGAGGAGCTTACTCTGCAAATTTTCTTAGGAAGAGCAATTTAGCATCAGAATCCAGGTAGATTCTTGTGATTTTACTTATGCTATTTTTGCATCATGCATTCCCTATCTTCTTCGTGTCTTCCATATGTCTTCTGAGAAGTTTCATATTTATATGCATTCTCAATGTGGGTAGATTAATTTAATTGAAGAACTTTATATGCATTCTATGATGCAAATATCTTATTCTTAATTGTAGATATAATCTTTGTGTAAAACATACATGGTTATATATTCAGATCTGCATACATATACATATATATTTATATATATGCATATGTATACATTTATCATGGATCTATTATAAAATTTGAATATATATATATATATATACATACATATATATATATATATATATACATACATATATATATATATATATATATACTGATATATATATATATATATATATATTTATTTATATATAATGCATCGAATTGAGCGATTGATTAAATTGCAGTGGAAAATTTATTAATTCGCATCACGATTTATATCGCATGGAACAAAGTTTATATATATTATATGCCATGGAAACATTTCGTACCCCATGCCGACGGAAGGTAGAGGCCTGCCGTCGCAGGTTTGCGGTGATAGGGGTACTGCGTACCCACTATCGGCGCAACGCTTGCGACTGCAGGTACTATGTACCGCAGCAAGAGTTGGGAGGGTTTTAATTTATGTTTATGTTAAGAAAAAAAATAATAATAACGTTTATGTTAAAATGTTTATATACAGTCAATTTCTCATTACTATGTAATATGAAGTCAATCAAAAATTGTTAATTCGATTTTATGAAAACGTATTTACATATGTATGTATGTATATATATGTTTTAGTATATATATATATATATATATATATATATATATATATATATATATATATATATATATATATATATATATATATATATATATATATATATATATGAATGTATATATGTAATATGTAAATATGTTATTTATAAATTTAAGTTATTATTTGATAATGACTTATATTGATGGTTTATTTTCATAAAGGTGACTCTTTAATAATTTTCAACTATTTAAATGTTTCAAATTATTAAATAAGCAATTGATAGTTGAGTGGGGGATGTATCAAACAAATGTTATTAATTGGAAAATGGATCTTTTTTTTAGTTCTAGTAAGGAAAACTTTTATTCAAAACAATATATGTGTTCCTCCATTCATTCTTCAAACTTGAAAACTTAAACTGAGATCTCCACATTTAAATTCAAGTTGTAAAAACAAAACATGTGTTTACATCGTGTATTCTTTATGCTATTGTTTTGGGTTTTGGGTTGACTAGTGTTGACCAGTATAGGATGTCTACCAGAGGCTTGGGGGTTATGTGATTGTGGTGACATGATGATGTTTTAATATTGATCTTTATAAACCCAACCATGGTTATGTGATGGAATGCTCTATGTATTGGTTGTGATTACTAATTGTTATAGTTGAGATTCTTATGTATGAGACACTTGACTTAACCATTATTTATGGCCATCGATCAGTTATCCTTGGTTATTTTTCTAATCGCCATGATGAGACTATAATGTGGATTTATTTTGATGATGTCATGATGTGACATATTTGACTCAACCATTTTTGGAGTCTTTGATCAATTTGATTGAGATATATATATTTTGATTATTGAGAACAATTGGATACTTTTGATTATCAGTGATACTTCAGTTGCCAATAGAGAGCTGTTGTGTTCATGATTTTCTATGGATGTTAGCTCATGGAGATTTGATGCTTTTATGCATATTTGATGATTTTTTTATGGATTATCTTTTGTGATTTTGTGATTTATGATTCCATGAGCATTAGGGTAGGATATCTGCATGTAGTGATGGGAAGTGGCTTGCAATGGGGGTCGGGGCCCTAAGAGGCTGCCAGGTTAACTCATTGTTAGTTGGATTAATAAGTGATAACATTCACACCTAATACTAACTGAATGAACCAAAAGAGATAAGTGTTTTTTTATCGCCCATGCCTTGAGTGCTTGTACAGGCTAGGATGGGAGTAGTGAGACGCATGGTTCTGACCTTGCATTCCATAGTATGCCTCGTCAGTATGAGAGGATACTAGTGGCCACATGAAATCAGTATGGACCCATGGAGTTTAGCTAACTGCCAGGGTAACTTGTATGTGATAATTGTGATGACACTTTTCCACTTGCATAGTAGGTTCCTACATGTCATTGTGTGCCTCTAGAGATTAGATGTCAGATTTTGTGTTTGGAACCTTTGAGTTAGAATACTTTTAGGATTCCTAGACTTATAGAGATATGTGCTATGTGATTTTGATAGCCTTCTTGGGACTTGAGATTATCTCCTTAGCACAGTGGGAGTGGACCACTTAGGTACCACACGGTCAGCTGGTAGTGTATTTTCCACTCTTATCATTTTGAGATTCATTGAGACATCATGGCTGATGCATCCTTCATGATGACAGATATGTATCCTTTTTCATTAATGATTAGCATATGTTAGATGATGTTATCTTATGCTTTTATTTGCATGCTAGATTACTTCTACATACGATGTTGTATTTATTAGGAGTGACATTCCTACTATGTAATACCGATGATCTCTTCATTGATTTGGAATGTTACGCATGGAGGGATGGCTAGGATCCATGATGGTCTAATGATGCTATTGACGGTTGGGAGGAACTGTGCACTTAGTTTAATATGTTTGATCTTTATGATGGATGTATATGTTCTCTATGATGTTGTATCATGTGATTATCTCTACTCTGATGTATCATGGATTAGAATAGGATGATGTACTTTATTCTATGTATGTATATTTTTGAGCTTGTCATACCTTGTGACATGTACAGTGGATGAATGAGCGTTTGAAATGTAATGTGTAAACATTGGACTTATCATTATTATTTCATGAGGATGTTGTACTAGATGGATTCATGTATGTAATTCAACGTTAAGGGATCTTAAAGAATGTAATCTGTTATTTATGTTATGTTTACTTTCAAATGGACAATGCTATTGCTTTCATTATTGTGCATAAGTTATATGTGATGTTTACTTTCATGAAAAAAAAATGCTACTAAACTTAGTGAAATTCTAGGTTAATTCTTTGGATCCCTTGGCGGGGCATTACATTTGGTATTAGAGCCTGAGTTTCTACATTGGGAGCTCTGGGTATTTTGGAACAACTAGAACTTTGAACTATTAAGTATAACTTTCCAAACTTGATCTAGGTGAATTGAAACAGAACTCAAACTGTTACTTGAGTATTTTTCATACTTCAACACTTAGTTTCAAAATTGGAAATTTTCCTTAAACGTAGACATAGAACTGAACTTAGTACCTTGTACTATTTTAGGATGGTATCTGGGACTAGGTCTTTTGTTAGAGGCTTTGGTAGAGGCCGTGGTAGAGGTTGTGGTCATGGAAGAACTATCAATGTCCATGAGTCTGCCCATGAGGGATCGGCTCATGTAGAGAGCAGGGAAGAGCACTCTAGTAGGTAGCAAGAAGAGAGCCATAGAGAGGACCAAGCTGAGTCTGAAGAGGTTGGTTTGAGGCAGATGATGCAGACTATTCTAGAACATCTACCTCTTGTTCAAAAATAGCCCAAAGTGCATTAGACAGAACAAGAGCATAGAACTAGATCTAGAAGTCCTCGAAAGGAATGTCAGAGGTCCATTGTGTCCACTCAGATGAAGGATCTTTCAAGATCCAAGGTTAAGCCTTTCAATGGGCAAGGTTCTGGTTATGTGGCTGAGCAGTGGCTTATTTCTCTCAATAGGATTTTTGCCATGCAGGAGTTTGACAGAAATGTTAAGGCAAGGTTTGCGATCACTAATTTAGAGAATTTTGGGGCCACTTGGTGGACGATTGAGGAGAAGAAGTTGGGTATCGATATGAGCAGTGTTACATGGGAGTTATTCCTAGAGAGTTTTTGTGAATGATTCCTACCAGAGGAATGGAAACAATAAAGGGCTGATGAATTTCATAATCTCAGACAGTACACTTTGTCAGTGATCGAGTATGAACGTAAGTTTTATGAGCTCATGTCTTTTTTAGGGTTCAGTGAAAATTTAGCTCAGTTGACACAACATTTTATTAGGGGTTTGAATAACTGTATTATTGAGGGAGTTAAGGTATTTGAGCCAAAAACCCTCAAGGATGCGGTGCATCGAGCTATCCTTGTTGAGAAAAGTGTCAACCTTGGTCAAGGTGGTTTTGTAGGAGTGCCAGCAGCATCAGGATCTAAAAGCAACTACAATTTAGGTGGTAACAAGAAGTTTTCTTACATAGGGTCTCGCTGCCCTTCGTCAATGGTATCTCCCATCAGATTGCCAAAATTCTTGCCAATAAAGGCATTCATAGTACGTTCAAACCCTTCTCATTGATCAAACACCATATCTGCTCTCTGAAAGACTCAAAAGACACCCTTTTGCAATCTGGAGTCTACAAGATTGAATGTTCATGTGGTGTTCCCTATATAGGGGAAACGGGGCACGCTATCAAAACTCGATTAAAGGAACATGGGGCTGACATACAACACGATCGATTTGCCAAGTCAACCCTAGCTGAGCACTCCTCAACCACTAAACAACACATTTTCCTAGAGAAGACACAAGTCTTATGCTAGGAAGACAATTTCTTTAGGCGAAAAATTAAAGAGGCCATTTCCATTGGCAACCACCTGCGGAATCTTAATCATGATGAAGGGTTATTTCTTAGCCATTCATGGCAAACCCTGCTATCATCTATCAGAAACTTTTCTTGCCACATCTAATGCTCTCTCTCTCTCTCTCTCTCTCTCTCTCTCTCTCTATCTCTCTCTCTCTCTCTCTCTCTCTCTCTCTCATCATCCTCCGCTCTACCTCTCCTGCTCTCTCCCCCCCCCATTTTTTCGTTCCAGTTTTCACTTAGTTTTATTTTATCTTTTGCTTTTCATATTTTCAGCTTCTAAATTATTTATTTATTTTTATTTTATTTGTATTTATTTATTTGTATTTATTTATTTATTTTTATTTTTTAAATTTATATTATCTATTTATTTATTTTACTATTATTCTAATTATTATTATTATTGTAAAAAATTTTCTTTAGTTATTTATTCATTTAATAATTATTTTCATTTTCTTTTCATTTTATTTCTTTTTATTTTTGTGTTTGTGTGTGGGTCAAATTTGTTCTATGGTGTTTATGCATGTGTCCTTGTTAAACAAGCACTCTTAAGCATTCTTATGTTGTATCCATGTCGTTATTGTCTCATAGTCCCTTTCTAGATTTTAGTCTATTATTTCCTTTATTATAATATAGTAATGATTACGAGTATATAATATTGATTATTATTATATAATAATGACCATTATTATATAATAATAATTTCTATTATATTATTTGGTCATTATGTTGGCATTATGATACATTTTTGTCATTAGTTACAACACTTATTGGATTCTGAATGCTTACCGAGCTCTCACTGGACATTCCTTTGTAAGCCAAGCTTTACCTAGTTCTCAGTGTTTACCGAGTGATCGAGGTGAACAAAGAAGTCAGTGTTTATCGAGTGATCGAGGTGAACAAAATAGCCAGTGTTTACCGAGTGATCGAGGTGAACAAAGCCAGTGTTTGTTCGAGGTAAAGAAAGGAATCAGTTTTGACCGAGTGAAGATGTACTTAGTATTGACCGAGAACTTCGTGATAACCAAGCTCCTGAGGTTATCAAGGAAATTAATTTTACCAAGCTCAGATGGTTATCAAGGAAACCAACTATCACCGAGTCACAAGGTTCTATCAAGTGTTTCCTTTGATCACCGAGCTACAGTTCAGATAGAAGTGTTCACTAAGTGACATCTCTTCTACTGAGTCTCCAGTGGTTACCGAGTTCAGAACTACTCGAAGTGTTTAGTATGGACCGTGCCTTCACTTCTATCGAGTGCATGACGATGCCGAGTAACGCAGTGGACGCCGAGTATCAGAACGACACCGAGTCAGTTCAGCGAACCCGAGTTTTTACCTTGGGTCGACTTTGTATAGAGATTTGCACTTGTTATTTTGGCCCACCTTGCATGTATTGTTTATTTGGATGGTATATATATGCAATGTATTGTATCATTCAAATGTATTAATTGTAATGGAAATAGTAATGGTAATGAATATGTGAAAGTGTGAAAGAAATACATGCATGTGAAAGTATGTGTACTGAGTTGTGAAGGAATTCAGCAAGGTCGAGCTTTGGAGTAGAAAATTTTTATCTATCACATCAAGGTGAATCAGAGCATAGCGGATCTTATCAACAATCAATTGTAATCAGATCCACTATTTCATTCTAACAGGTGAATCAGTTTTTGTAAATCCTTTAACAAGGTAGACTTAACAGTCTTTTGTAAATCTCCTAACAGAGTGCATACTTTATTGTATGTTTGTAAATCCTCTAACAAGGTGGATCTAGCAATCCTTTGTGCTCCTAACAGGGTAGATCACCAGAAGTGGTCATTGTAAGCCTTAACCGGCCAACTTCATACTGCAGTAACGAAGCTTTGTGGGTTTCATCCCCACCCCAGTTTTACTTTCTATTTGGAAGGTTTCTGGGTCACCAAATCTGTGTGTTCAAGTGTTGCAAATAATTTTGTTTCATGCTTACAGTAGGTTACTTGGATGAACGGTGAATATATCAGTATACAGTTTTATTGTTTGAAATTTTAAGAGTTACTAATTCACCCCTCCCCTCTTAGTAACTTGTCACATCTTGAATATTTCCAACAATTGGTATCAGAGCTTTAAGGTTCTCAAGATAAAAGTTTCACAGCTTGAGCAAAGATCAAGGACAATGAAGATATTCAGACTTGACAAAACTATTGAGAATGAAAAGCTAGATCTGAAAATGGCCATGGCTCAACTCAATGAAGCAAAAGAGCATCTTTCACAATCCTTGAAAAGAAGAAAAGAACTTGCAAGGCAAATGAATGACCATCAGTATGTTGAAGAAAATATTGAAGATCTCTCACCATCAAGTAGTTCAGATGAAGCTGACAAAGCAATCAAAGAACTTTTAGAAATGAATGGATCTCTGCAGGAAGAATTAAGAAAGCTCAAAAGGGAACAAGAAATCTAGTCCATCAGGCTATGCGAAATTTTGGAGCAAAGGAACAGGGCAGCTGAAGACTTAGAGGTAAGGAATAATCAATCCTCTTAGCTTGAAAATCTTGTAACTCAATTATCTAATGCAAATGAAGAAATTATGAATCTAAGATCTGAGAATGAGAATTTGAGAATTGACTTAATTACTGAAAGGCAAATCAATGCAAGCTTACAAAGTGATCTAATCTTTGAAAAACAAGTCAATGAGAGAATGGTAAAATCTCAAAAGGACATGGATCAATTGAATCTACAAAATGAAGAAAAATTTCATAAACAAAATGGTAAAGCAGGCCTTGGATACAAGGAAGAAGGTGAACCCTCCAAACAGGGTACTCAAAAGAATCAAAAACCTACTTGCAGCCACTATGGTAAGTTAGGTCATACATCTAATAGATGTTGGAGCAATGGAAAAGGCAAATTTAATGGAAAGTGCTACAATTGCAATCAGCATGGACACAAAGCCAATGAATGCAAAGAGAAACCGAGATTTGAAGGTAAATGTCACAAATGCCAAAAGCAAGGTCATAAGGCATCACAATGCAAATTCAAATCATTTAATCCAGCTGAACAACTTGTCAAAGCAATATTTGGTTGGGACTACAACACTTGGTGCAGATGTCATTATTGTGGAGAATATGGTCATACTGGCATAAACTGTGCAAGGCATCACCTAAGAAAAAGGGATACCACTGTAAGATGTTATACATGTACAGAACTTGGTCATATATCTAAAAACTGCATGAACATAAAGAAAGTCGAGGATGAGAAGAAAATCAAAGTAGACAATATTCGGAAACAAATAAAGCAGCAATGGATTCCAAAGTCTACCGAGCCAGATAATTCAAGTGATGGAATGGTCACTCAAGAAGTGAGTGACTCTACCATTTCCAATTAAGACTCATCAGGATAAGACCAGGACTGTATCTATAAAGCAATATCCTAAGCAGTCCTAGAATGAAAATATGATCAAATTAGTATTTCAGATACATCAGGATCATGGTAGGTACATGACCTTACCGAGCTCAGTCGGGTGCAATAAGGCTTCTTTCACCAGGTTGCACTTATCGAGCATGGTTGGTTCTTCTCTTACTGAGTTAAGGTTAGTTTAACCTTTTTTTTTTTGGTCACCGAGTTGCGAAGTTTAAGCCGAGCTAGTGGATGATAGTCTGTCGATCGCAGCTACCTCCGTACTAAACATTAATGGCAAATTTTTCATCAAAAGGGCAGATTTCAACCTCATTTTTCACCGTGAATTCGAGATTTACACAGAAAAAAGGCTTTCAAGCGAGTTCAAGTGATTTGAAGAGATTTTCCAGTGAAGTATTCTTATGAAACCTTTTCACTCACCGAGCAGCAATGGCATCCAAAAGCACCAGCAGCAGCAAGGCTAAGAAGGGTTCCGAAATGCTTGTGAATGGAACGGAATGGAAGGCACCTACGTTCAAGCTCGTTCCTGCCATCGCTGAATCGCTCAATCCCAATGGAGCTCGATCATAGATTCCACCCAAGGTACTCCTCGTGAACGACATTCGCACTCATTTTAAGTGTGCCATTCAAGAAATAGGGACATTGGACATGGATAATGCCCTAGCAGAGTTATGTGTAAATGGTTCTCTCAAAATCGAGCACAAACATTTGGAAACTAAAGGTTTGACTCACATCGCGCATATGCCTAGAAACTTCCAAACCAAATGGATTAGGTATATCTTGAGTCGAGTGCATAATGGTCAGTTGTGGTTGGAACAACCTGTTTTGATAACCAAGAAGATGATTCACAAAATCACGGGTCTCTCGATGCTCAGCAAAGCCAAAACCACCAAAACCCTAGGACGAGATGAGTTACAGAGGAAAACCCTAGCCGAGTGGGACAGTAGAGGTTTGAAGGTTAACACTGTAATAGATCCGGAACTAAGATTTGGCATACATATTATTGCATATAAGCTATATAGTTCCAGCAGGTTAAATAGTGTACCGTGTGAAGCTGTGGATTTGGCCCTGAAGATTGTAAAGAAGAATCTTGTGTTTGATCTGTCAGAAGTAATGTTGAAGCAGTTAAACAAGAACATGGATAGTATAAGGACATCGAAGAATAACCCTTGTAAATTTGGATCTCTGTTAATATGTTTACTATTTTATGTACAAAAATTCTTTCCATCAAAGGGAACCGTAGAATGGAGAAAAGATGTCCCAATTTTGTATCAGATTAAAGAGTTTATAGCAGAGATGGGAGAAAATTTTGATAGTATCGTGGATAACTATTTTGAAGACTTTAAGGAGAGAATGAATAACCAATTCAGAATTCCTCCTAGGCTTGTTGAAAAATATAAAGATGATGTATGTTTTATGGTTGACTGTGACAAGGTGTACATACAGGCAGTTAGACCCCGAGTTGCATGGGTGAAACCTCTTCCATATGAGGTAAATATTGATGAAACAAGGGATATCATTGAAGCACTGGTAAATGAGCCAGTAGACCCAAGGCAACAGATTTTTGGTACTTATGATGAAGCAAAGGCCAGAATTGAACTGGAAATCAAAATTCCACAGGCCATCAACAAAGGTAAGAGGAAAGTGGCCAAACTGAAAACTGCAATAGGTCCTCTTATGCTCACCGAGGGAAAAGGTGAAGATAAAGAAAGTGAAGAAGAAGAAGAAGGAGAAAAAGAATCAGAAGAAGAGGAACCGGCAAAGAAGAAAGGCAAGGTAATCATTACCAAGCCCAAGAAGCAGCCTACTGCAGTATTTACTCGGAGGACAAGAAAAGGTATTCAGGAACCTGTATTGGTCAAGCCTGCACCTACATTCAAGCAAAGGCTCAAATCATTGGAAGAAGGAACTGGCATCGCAAATTTCAAGGCATTAAAATTTGAGACAAGGACTGATGCAGAGAAAATGCAGATTGAGGAACTGGTACTTAACAAAATGGGAAAATGGAAATACTCCCCAGACCAGATTGCTCCTCATATCCCTAAAGAATTACTGGAGAGAGTACAGTCAAGATGGGAGTTAGCCACCAAGACGGTAAAAGATATATATGAGCAATCCCTAAAGAATCTTCAGCCTAGTCTCACTGGAGCAGAGGTAAAATCTGAATTGAAAACCCATGAAGGTAAAATGATGATCAGATTTCACACTTGTTTGATTTTGATCAAAGATATAGAGCATGTTGTAAATGATGCTACAAACATGTGAAAAAACATCTATCATCTACATAAGCCTAGTGTAGACCCAGTAGAAATAAAGGATGATGATAGCAGTAATAGCAGTGATGAATCAGATAGCACTCCATCCATCACAGTTACACCAGGAGAGTTGCATGCAATGATGGAAGAGAAAGAGGAAGAAGCTGAAGAGGAAGATAAGGAGGATGATACGGTAAAAATTGCAGCAACAGTTATTGCATCCCTTCCTCACTCCCCAGCTAAACCTGTGACATCATCAAGGTTGGAGTCAGCTTCAGTAGGTTCATCTACACCAGATTTACCATCTACACCTACCATATCTCAGCTCCAGGTATCATCAGTGGAAGTGACTACCACTTCATCTACCGAGTTGCATCCCTCTTCGTCTACCGAGCTGCACCCCTCTTTATCTACCGAGTTGGCCTCCTCGACTCCATCATCATCAGTTGGTATTGCTGTGAGTTCTCCAATTTTGATTACTCCAATTTGTTCTACAATTTTGTCGCCATATACTTCAGGCACAGTGAGCTTAGATACTATATTACCGAGTGTATCACCATTTTTGGCAAGTACTAAAATTTTTGACCCTGTACATACTCCTATTAGCACTCAAACCTCAAGCATCCCAGTTTTTACTGCTAGTCTTTCTATCTCTACTGTTGTGTCTATTCCAAAGGTCAAACCAGTCATCTCAGAAGTCAAACAAAAGCAACCATTAAGACTTATGATCACTGGAAAGGAAATTCCTGAAGACATTGACTTGGACACAGAGATAATAATTCCAAAGATTGACTTTGATAATGCTACCATTGAAGAAATGAGGTATGCTAGTCAACTTATTGAGAAAAAGGCTACTCAGATGCAGTTAAGATCAGAAAGGGATAATGAATACAGGATAATTGAGGATGCCTGGAACATAATTATTGAGGCTATAGGTGTTGATGTTGATACTTCTCAACACATTTTGATTCAATTGGAAGAGGCAGTTAATAAATTCAATGAAGATGCCTCCGGACAAGAAAAGCTGATTGAGCGTGCAACAAAGAAATTTGATAATAAGGTGTTGGGGCACATTGCTCAGAACATTGCAATAAATCAAGTTGCATTAACCTCAGTTTTGGCAGATATGGAAAATTCTTTTAATAATGTAACATCTCTTTTTGCTAAGCTTTGTGATGTTACCAAGTACACTAAGGGAATAAGAGAGAAACTAAATAAAATTGATGAGGATCTAAAGGTGAGCGCACAGAACTTGAAGCTTGACCCCAGTTCAAGCTCATCTCATCACCTCAAGATCAAATTTTTGTTAGAGAAGCAGACAGAGCTGTTGAGAGAAGAGGCAAGGATCCGATCTACATTGATAGATATCCAAAACATGATCCTTCCCATCATGGATTTAATGCAGAAGCACATTGCACATTCAAAGACATTAATCCATGATAATAACTTCTCCATCGCAGACCATGTGATTGAACTTTCGGCTGAAGTTCAAGTAGCTCTTTCCACCTGCAAAATTTTGCAAGAGAATTGGGATAAGACTCTCCAGCTTATTCTCCAAGTACATTCAGAGTTCATCTCTCATTTTGGTGTTTCAATATAAGTATATATATTCTTTTATTCTTTGGCATTATTGTCAAAAAGGGGGAGATTATTGTTGGATATGTATACTATGGGTGAATAAGTGTTTTCGGAAAAATTGTACAAAGGAAGAGATATACAGCTCATGTAAATACTATATGAACATTCTATGGGGGAGTTGTATATAACAAAGCTATGTATATTCAGAATCAGTCATCAGCATGTCAGATAAATTTTGTCTCATAAGTGTTTTTGTCACTAATGCCAAAGGGGGAGATTGTTGGCATTATGATACATTTTTGTCATTAGTTACAACACTTATTGGATTCTGAATGCTTACCGAGCTCTCATCGGACATTCCTTTGTAAACCAAGCTTTACCTAGTTCTCAGTGTTTACCGAGTGATCAAGGTGAAAAAAGAAGTCAGTGTTGACCGAGTGATCGAGGTGAACAAAATAGCCAGTGTTTATCGAGTGATTGAGGTGAACAAAGCCAGTGTTTACCGAGTGTTCAAGGTAAAGAAAGGAATTAGTTTTGACCAAGTGAAGATGTACTTAGTATTGACCGAGAACTTCATGATAACCGAGCTCCTGAGGTTATCAAGGAAATTAATTTTACCAAGCTCAGACGGTTATCAAGGAAACCAACTATCATCGAGTCACAAGGTTCTATCAAGTGTTTCCTTTGATCACCGAGCTACAGTTCAGATAGAAGTGTTCACCGAGTGACATCTCTTCTACCGAGTCTCCAGTGGTTACCGAGTTCAGAACTACTCGAAGTGTTTAGTATGGACCGTGCCTTCACTTCTACTGAGTGCATGACGATGCCGAGTAACACAGTGGATGCTGAGTATCAGAAGGACACCGAGTCAGTTCAGCGAACCCGAGTTTTTACCTTGGGCCGACTTTGTATAGAGATTTGCACTTGTTGTTTTGGCCGACCTTGCATGTATTGTTTATTTGGATGGTATATATATGCAATGTATTGTATCATTCAAATGTATTGATTGTAATGGAAATAGTAATGGTAATGAATATGCGAAAGTGTGAAAGAAATACATGCGTGCGAAAGTATGTGTACTGAGTTGTGAAGGAATTCAGCAAGGTCGAGTTTTGGAGCAAAAAAGTTTTATATATCACATCAAAGTGAATCAGAGCATAGCGGATCTTATCAACAATCAGTTGTAATCAGATCCACTATTTCATTCTAACAGGTGAATCAATTTTTGTAAATCCTTTAACAAGGTAGACTTAACAGTCTTTTGTAAATCTCCTAACAGAGTGCATACTTTATTGTATGTTTGTAAATCCTCTAACACGGTGGATCTAGCAATCCTTTGTGCTCCTAATAGGGCAGATCACCAGAAGTGGTCATTGTAAGCCTTAACCGGCCAACTTCATACTGCAGTAACGAAGCTTTGTGGGTTTCATCCCCACCCTAGTTTTACTTTCTATTTGGAAGGTTTTTGGGTCACCAAATCTATGTGTTCAAGTGTTGCAAATGATTTTGTTTCATGCTTACAGTAGGTTACTTGGATGAATGGTGAATATATCAGTATGCAGTTTTATTGTTTGAAATTTTAAGAGTTACTGATTCACCCCTCCCCTCTCAGTAACTTGTCACATCTTGAATATTTCCAACACATTATTCATTTAGAATTTTGTTAGCATTTCTTAAGGTTGTTTATATATATAATAATTTTAGGTAATAATAAATATCATGCATATTTGTACATTTTCATCTATTGTTGTATTTTTATTTTGTTTCCAGCCTTCATATTCACCTTTCGGGTCACCCTCTTTTGATTTATTTTTTCTTTCACTTTGGTTTTTAATAGTAGATCTGTCATTATTTCTAGTGGTTGTTTTCTCTCTTGTGGTTGGATGTATTTTTATCTTCTTTATTGGGGTCCCCTTCCCTCCTTGTCCCTATTGTTGAACCTCAAACTTTTCTTGATTGTGGTGCACCTACCCCCCCCTTCCTTTCCCCACCTTTTTATCCTCATTGGGTCTGCAATGTTTCTACTTTTTTCCTTCAGCTCTCTCATCTTAATGATGGATCACAGAGTGTGATCCGAAACGTTGATGCAAAAATTGTAACACAATCTACCCAGAAAATACAACTAAGAATTCTAATGGATTGTGGAAAACTACTATCTACAAGAAGTTTTCTTTCTCTAAGGGGAAATAGTATTAGCAAAAGTCTCAACAGACACAGCAAAAGAAGGGCTCAAATTCTCAAGCTCAAGGCCGTGGCAAAGTTTCTAACACCAAGAACAACCGCAATGCTTAAAACAATAAACAGAATCAGACCAATCAGCCAGCTCAGAGTAGCCAGTCTTTTGTTAGCAGGAACAGTCACCAGCAATCTAATGTACCACCTATGGGAAGAGGTTCTAGCAGAAATATGGAATGCTTTTCATGTGGTCCACAATGAGCACCTCAGTTTTCAGGACCTAGACCTACCGTTTCAGAGCCTACAGTGGGTGATGCAGGTAGAGCTCATAGAGTTTTTGCAGCAATTGATCAGCGTCAAGTAGATCATCAGGGAATAGTGGTTGAGACCAAAGGTGCTATTAGAGGTATATCTCTTTCAGTATTGTTTGATTCAGGAGCTACAGATTCATTTATTTAACCATCTATAGTTTCTAAGTGTAAGCTAGATCCGGTGAAGCAAGATCGTGGTTGGCAAGTGGAACTAGCCTCAGGCATTAAGGTTTCCATAGATTCTGTAGTTTATAAGTGTGGGCTTAGTTTAGGAAGCTTCGATATGGTAGTGGATCTTTGAGTCATACCCCTTGGTTCCTATGATTGGGTTCTAGGCATGGACTGGCTTGGATCTCATAGAGCTAGTATAGATTGCAGGAAGAAGATTATTATGTGCCAAGATGACCAAGGAAATGATGTGCAGATAGTTGGGATACTGAGGCCTATATCTCTGCGGATGATTTCTGCTATGCAATTGAAGCGAAGATTCCGTAAGGGATTTAAGATATTTTCTCTTATAGTAAATGATCTTGATGAGGAAGATTCCATGAGGGAGACTTTAGATCACTCGATTTTGTAGGAGTACGCAAATGTTTTTCCAAGTGAGATTCCAGGCATGCCTCCGAAGAGGGACATTGATTTTAGTATTGATCTAATTGTTGGAGGGGAGCCTATCTCTAAAGTTCTTTATCGCATGACTACTCAGGAATTGGGTGAGCTAGATCTTCAGCTAGAGGAACTTCTGGCCAACGGGAGTATTTGACCTAGTGTATCACCATGGGGAGCTCTAGTGCTCTTTGTGAGGAAGAAAGATGATTCTTTGTGCCTTTGTATTGACTATAGACAGTTGAATAAGGTGACTATTAAGAACAAGTATCCTTTACCTAGGATTCATGACTTATTTGATTAGATCAAGGGAGTTATAGTATTCTCCAAGATTGATCTTAAGTCAGGATACCACCAGCTTTGCATTAAGGAAGTAGATATTTACAAGACTACTTTTTGAACTCGTTATGGGCATTATGAGTTCATAGTGGTACCTTTTGGATTGACTAATGCTCCATCAATTTTTATGAGTTTGATGAATGGTGTGTTCTGATCTTATCTAGATAGGTTTGTACTCATGTTTCTTGATGACATATTGATATATTCTAAGACTCAGAAGGAGCATGAGGAACACCTGCGGTTGGTTTTGCACTGTTTAAGAGACAATCAGCTTTATGCTAATGCAGCTAAGTGTGAATTCTTCAAAATGAAGATTCAGTATTTAGGGCATGTTATCTCAAGTGATGGTATTTCAGTATTTAGGGCATGTTATCTTAGGTGATGGTAGTTTCATGGGTTTAGCTGGTTATTATCACATATTTGTCCAGAACTTCTCTAGGATAGCACATCCTATCACTTCTCTTCAAAGGAAAGGAAAGAAGTTCGTATGAATAGAGAAATGTGAGGAAGCTTTCCAGTAGCTCAAGGAGATTTTGACCAGTGCACCGATTCTAGCTATACTTGATCCAGAAGGTGATTTAATGGTATGTACAGATGCTTCTCTTGAAGGGATTGGGGTAGTATTGATGCAGAATGGATGGGTGATTGCGTATGAATCACACAAGCTCAAGGATCATGAGTTAAATTACCCTACACATAATCTTGAGTTAGCAGTAGTAGTTCATGCCTTGACAAGGTGGAGACATTTCTTGTTGGGGCACAGATTTGAGCTACATAGTGATCATCGTAGTCTTCAGTACATTTTTACTCGGCCTAATTTGAATGCTCGCCAGAGGCGACAGATGGAGTTTCTATGCGAGTATGATTTTGAGGTTAAGTACATTTAGGGTAAGGAGAATGTGGTGGGGGATGCTTTGAGTCGCAGGAGACATGTGTTATCATCGATGACTCTTAGTGTGGATTTGAGGAGTCAAATTCTTTAGG